>JAUPFV010000001.1:392149079-393349079 GCA_036936605.1 Limnanthes douglasii subsp. nivea | reverse complement strand
AATGAACTGATTGCTTATAATGCTTAAGAGAAGGAATCTTAAAATTAAATATTTTGAGACACATATGGTGGGTTCTCGACTACGGAAAAATAAAATAGAAAAGGTGATGTTGTATATGATAAGATATCCAATTTTTGTACACATAACAAAGAACATATCTGGTAAAAGGCGATGTATCAAGAAGGATTGGGATAAGTAACATGCTTACATGTTTATTAGGAATTATCAAATAAATATTTCCTTACATGGTAATGATGTAAAAATTAGAAAATTGACAATTAAAGATAATTAATAATTATTAAATAATACTTAGGATCATAGAGAAGTAGAACATAAAATTCTCCAATTACTAAAATTATAAAACTGGCAATTCATTACAGTTTTAAAATATACACTTATATCATATGCTAAAGTAATGATAAAAAAGCTTGTTGCTAAAGGTCATTTAAATTCCCTTGATTATTCAGACTTTTATGTTTGTATCAAATGTATCAAGAGAAAGAATATAAAGGTTAAAATATTAGGTACATATGTAATAAAATGTCTAGGAATTGATATCTATCAATATTTTTAAACCGTTATCTATGACATCAGAGAACGATAAATGGTATTTTATATCATCTGTAAAAGATCTATCTCGGTGTGAGTATTCATATCTTATTCATTAGAAATTCGAGGCCACTGGAAATTTCATGCCTTATAAAATCGGGGTTGAAAAAATAGTTCATTATTATAAACTGTGGGGTTTATCTTGCATGACTGGATTATCTCAGAAATATAATCATACACTTAAAGATATGATTAGAAGTATGATTAGTGATTTGATTTTACTAGTATTACAATCGGGTGAAACAATTAAGTGTGTTGCTTATATTCTCAATAGAATTCTAACAAAAACTAACTTCTAAGACTTTACGCGAGTTTTGTGTCAAATGAGATTATAACTATAATATATTAGTTGGTGTAAAAAATAATAATCCTATAATTAGTAGTTAAATGATAAACATAGTAAATCATTAAAAAATTATTTTATTATTTAATTAAGTCATTATAATATGATTTATATTTTTTTCTATCTAAGCATATATATATATAACTTCCATTTGTACTTGAAAATTTAGAATTTTTTTAAATATTATTTGAATTATTTGGACACGGTGTGAGAGTCCTTGATTTAAATATATAAGCTTTTTTTGGTCTTCATTTATGTTGGCATGTAGTTGCTTTAATTTTTCGCTAAAAGAAAATATTTAAGTTTGTTTTGCATTCTTCATTTTCAAGCATTTTCTAGATTCATCTCTGTGCATAAGAAATTTACTCACTTTCAAATTTAGGTTCTTCTTTGAAAGCATGAATCACACCACTAATTTTCACGAATTCAAACCTTATTATAATACAACCATCATTGACGTAGGTGGCCAAAGTTTCCAAATAATAAACAAAATATTAACCATATGCGGAATATTTTCAATTCTTATGTTCCTTATTTGTTTGAAAAATCTTCTCTCTAGAGTGTGAGTTATTAATCTTCACGGCCTAGTTGTGTTCCTAATGTAGTTTAGGTGGTCAAAATACTCAGATCTCATCTGAGAGACTCAAGATTTTCCATGGGTTATGTCTAATTATGAAAATAGATATTGCATAAACACATATCGTAATGAATGCCGTATGAAACATTAGTTCTATACAACAATAACTATTACTTTTTAGGATTGAGAATACATATTATTCTTTAAAGTTTATCGATAACATTATTGCAAGATCACATGCAAGCTAAATTAGGATAATAAATAGGTTCACTATATTCGTAAATCTTGTTGTATATATGTTTATTTTGTCTTGTATTCACTGTACATGAATCTCTTCTCATGTGCAAGTTTTATCATGTCTTAGTTTTATTGCACCCGCATCTCTTATTATGGGCAAGTTCCATCTTGTTTTAGTTACTTATCATAGGAAAGTTCCACCTTGTCTTAATTGTGATGCACCCACAACTCTTGTCTTGATTTCTTTTGCTCACATATCTTCCAATCTCCAAATGGCTGATATTTTTTAAAAGGTATGAATTAATAACGTTATAAATTTCTTGTTAAAAAATTATGATTAGGTGAATTACCATCATGAAAGTGAGGAGGGTGTCAAATGAAATATATATATATATATACTATATTAGTTAGTATGAAAAATAATGTAATCGGATGATTAGTGGCCATATGATAGTTTATTGCATCGTTAATATATTTATTTTATGATTTAATTAAATTACTATAATATTATTTTCTTTTTTATCGAAGTTTATATGTGGAATTTATTTATACTTAAAAATACAATATATTTTAAATTATATTCTAATTTGTTTTGATATTTTGGACCGGGTACAACCCTAGTTTGAAGCATTTACAAGTTCTGGGATGTATATTTGAGGTGAAGTATTATATGTCAAATGGAAAAAAATGATTCTAAAATGTTTAGTAGTTATTATATTAGATATTCATATAATTTAATGGGTTTTAAGTTCTTTGATTCTTCCACTAAGTATATTTTTAAATGAGAACAATAATGTTCTTTCATGGTATTAAGTTTATAGGAAAAATATGAGACAAAAGATACATTTTGAAATGAATTTATAGAGATTGATGAAGGTTTAAACATAAAACTATAGTATGAAATAATTTGGTGTTATTGTGAGTCATTTCATGACTATTAAAATATTTAGAAACTCAAGATGTTGATTATCTTCCACCTATTAAAATTGTCAATAATAAACAAACAATAGTGGTTTTAATGGACAAGATGAAATTGTTCAAAAAGATCAAACTATACATCTTTAAGACATTTAAACCTAAATGATTGTAACTGTGATAATATACATTTTAGAAGTGAATAATATATATTTTCATGAAAGTTCATATGACGTGACATAAAATAATGTGTTGCGTTTTCATAAATCCCTGAAGAGTGATGATTCTCAATTATCGTTTTTATATTAATGAGTAATATAAGTGTATACAAGACGACATGCTTAAGATAATAAGATAATGTGATACGACCTTATCTACCCCTACAAATGTAATTCCTTAAAAGAAACAAAACTTGGGTATTTGAATATGGGGCGGTTGATCCTCGGATGGTTAATACTCCACAAGCATGTACGCTCGTCCTTTAAATTTACATTATTATCGACCCAATGACTTTCCAAACAAAAATAACTATAAAAAACCACACATATCAATGATTTTTTTCAAAATAACCTACCACACATGAAGAGTATTATACCGTATACAGCGTTAGAGCAACAATAAAACAGTCAAGAACTAACGAACATCCTAGCAGAATTCCACTCTAAAAGGGCTAAGAAAACCACAAACCACAACAAACTGACATCACATACACATCATAAGTGGAGAAGCAACAATCAGAAATTCATTATAGTGATTCACCTAACACCCTTCATATCTAAATATTCAATACGACCTGTTACAACTAGAATTTTAGTCCCCAATAAATATTGTTGAATGCCACGTCAACTACTGAGAGACTCGGCTAGCTCAAAATCGTGAGGATATATGTGTTTGGAAACTCAATAACTCATAACCAATTGATAAACAACTATTTTTGAACATATACAACAAAGATTGATAAAATCATTTCATGGAAAACGGGCCATGTCACTAAGCCACCAAACCATCAAGAACACATTATGGCCCACTACAATACATTGGTGCCTCCATATCAACATGCGAACCAATTACACTTATATATTGTAAATTATATCTCATTATGTACTCTTATTTATGATATTTATTGGTGTAATATTTCACTACTTAGAAGTATAGGTAAATCTCTATTAAGGGATTATTATTCTTGTTGCACTTTACAATATTATTTCATGATAAATAATTGTATAATTCCATCAAAATTATTTATACTCGACTAGCCACACCGTTAAAATACATGCACATACTCGATCATATTACTTAGAAGTTAAGATTATGGAAATATTTTAAGGGATAAGAGTGTAAACTCTTAGTATCCTCTTTCCATGCCTCAGTATTATATGACAACAACTCTATAAACAATTACAGTAAGGATAAGTCTGAGATGACAATATAGTCTCCCAAATCTACCATGTTATAGCATTACGTTTTCCAATGATAAGATTGAGATCTCTTATTATCCATTTTTGGCAAGGACACTTATATCTTAAAGTTAAGTCTGTAATCTTTCAACACCCTCTCCTAAATGCTTTGACATTCATTTATACATAATACGAAATTCAAAAATGAGTATTGTTAATCGAAGCTCCATCAATACTAATGCCATGAAATTTTCTTCTCAGAGATAAGATTGAAATCTCTTGACACACGTTTTTTAAAAATTTAGGGGTTAAAAATGAGACCTCGATGCACCAACAAAACAACTAAGACTATGATAAAATATAGTTCACAATGACCTCAAGCCCAAGGTTTTCCTGCTGTGTCACCACATCCTAGTTGGATAAGTTGTGGGTGAATTGCCTCCAAGCCACATTGAGTCATAAAATCAGTAACAAATCATAAAGGGTCATTACCTTTCCTAAGATGGTATGCCACAACAATTGGCTATGCACCTTAACATTGTCGTAATTACTCTTTAGCATCAACCTGTTGTGTTGATGATCCATCTTTCATCACTGTTTGTTTCAGCGAATAAGTTACATCGAGACCAACATGCTTTAACTCGTTTCCTCTTAAAAGTATTAACTTCTTGCTATTTATAGCCATGTTCAAAATTTACTTTCCAATATTTGGGTATGTTCACTACCTATTGGACCGACGGCGGGTATCAACAACTTTAACATCAGCCTCAATAACGGGACCATTGGTTTTCACTTCCTGTACTAGATCAACTTCAACTTCAACTTCCCCCTCGGGAGCTATCAAAACAGTTTCCGGAACAGATCAAAAGAACAGAGATGTAACAAATATCTCAACTTTCTACTTCTTACCTTCAGACATATCTTCTTATTTTCGCATCAACGTCATACTTAGCTCAAAGCTTTGCTTGAACCTCTAAACAACTATTGTTTTGCATCTCCAGGTCAGAACCACTTTATCTCCTTTTGAAAGGGAAGTCTCAGCACCTATGGTCTTCGATCCATGCGGATCGACGTCACTCTTGGATAAATCTGTTTTTTTTCATAATAGAGCCCATTATTTTTTGATCTAGCTCCTCAATCAATGTTTCTCTGCCTTGAGCAACGCCCTCAGTCGCTGACGCATTTTGGATTGATTCATTTCCAACAACCATGAACCTTATAGACATAAATAATTCATTATTATGCAACACTGAATCCTTAATACTAGCCGTCACGTCTCTTCTTTTTTCTTTAATAAAATGGACATATCTTTGAGTCTGGTGAACTACTTATTTTTACCTTTTTGTTCTCTTCATGTCCCTACGATACACCTCAAATTACCTCAAGATAATTTGTGGACACCTTCTTATGAGGTCAGTACCTCTTCTTTTCTTTAAACAAATAATATACCTCCATTTTTTCCAAAACTGACTTATTTGCTATACTTGCATTGTTATTTGAACCCAAATGGATTGTCTATGCATCCATATATAGATAAGAAGCTGCACATCCCACGTATTACCATAATGCTATCACTGCAAGTGTTGTATGTCAATAGCATATTATTGTTAATACACGATAAGGAATTATTAAATGTTACGAATCCATTTATTTAAGATATTTTGAAATGTCAAAGCTTGATTATACGAATTTTCTATTAGGATTAAAGATTCATCATATCTCTCTTGAGATACTTGAATTTGTAAAAAAATGTAGAAAACATGTTACAACATTCAAGAATTGAAAACAGAAAACCTAAAGATACCTAATTGCAAAATGAGATAAATCACATATGTAATTCCTTAAAAGAAACAAAACTTGGGTATTTGAATATGGGGCGGTTGATCCTTGGATGGAATACTCCACAAGCATGTACGCTCGTCCTTTAAATTTACATTATTATCGACCCAATGACTTTCCAAACAAAAATAACTATAAAAAAACCACACATATCAATGATTTTTTCAAAATAACCTACCACACATGAAGAGTATTATACCGTATACAGCGTTAGAGCAACAATAAACAGTCAAGAACTAACGAACATCCTAGCAGAATTCCACTCTAAAAGGGCTAAGAAAACCACAAACCACAACAAACTGACATCACATACACATCATAAGTGGAGAAGTAACAATCAGAAATTCATTATAGTGATTCACCTAACACCCTTCATATCTAAATATTCAATACGACCTGTTACAACTAGAATTTTAGTCCCCAATAAATATTGTTGAATGCCACGTCAACTACTGAGAGACTCGGCTAGCTCAAAATCGTGAGGATATATGTGTTTGGAAACTCAATAACTCATAACCAATTGATAAACAACTATTTTTGAACATATACAACAAAGATTGATAAAATCATTTCATGGAAAACGGGCCATGTCACTAAGCCACCAAACCATCAAGAACACATTATGGCCCACTACAATACATTGGTGCCTCCATATCAACATGCGAACCAATTACACTTATATATTGTAAATTATATCTCATTATGTACTCTTATTTATGATATTTATTGGTGTAATATTTCACTACTTAGAAGTATAGGTAAATCTCTATTAAGGGATTATTATTCTTGTTGCACTTTACAATATTATTTCATGATAAATAATTGTATAATTCCATCAAAATTATTTATACTCGACTAGCCACACCGTTAAAATACATGCACATACTCGATCATATTACTTAGAAGTTAAGATTATGGAAATATTTTAAGGGATAAGAGTGTAAACTCTCAGTATCCTCTTTCCATGCCTCAGTATTATATGACAACAACTCTATAAACAATTACAGTAAGGATAAGTCTGAGATGACAATATAGTTTCCCAAATCTACCATGTTATAGCATTACGTTTTCCAATGATAAGATTGAGATCTCTTATTATCCATTTTTGGCAAGGACACTTATATCTTAAAGTTAAGTCTGTAATCTTTCAACACCCTCTCCTAAATGCTTTGACATTCATTTATACATAATACGAAATTCAAAAATGAGTATTGTTAATCGAAGCTCCATCAATACTAATGCCATGAAATTTTCTTCTCAGAGATAAGATTGAAATCTCTTGACACACGTTTTTTAAAAATTTAGGGGTTAAAAATGAGACCTCGATGCACCAACAAAACAACTAAGACTATGATAAAATATAGTTCACAATGACCTCAAGCCCAAGGTTTTCCTGCTGTGTCACCACATCCTAGTTGGATAAGTTGTGGGTGAATTGCCTCCAAGCCACATTGAGTCATAAAATCAGTAACAAATCATAAAGGGTCATTACCTTTCCTAAGATGGTATGCCACAACAATTGGCTATGCACCTTAATATTGTCGTAATTACTCTTTAGCATCAACCTGTTGTGTTGATGATCCATCTTTCATCACTGTTTGTTTCAGCGAATAAGTTACATCGAGACCAACATGCTTTAACTCGTTTCCTCTTAAAAGTATTAACTTCTTGCTATTTATAGCCATGTTCAAAATTTACTTTCCAATATTTGGGTATGTTCACTACCTATTGGACCGACGGCGGGTATCAACAACTTTAACATCAGCCTCAATAACGGGACCATTGGTTTTCACTTCATGTACTAGATCAACTTCAACTTCAACTTCCCCCTCGGGAGCTATCAAAACAGTTTCCGGAACAGATCAAAAGAACAGAGATGTAACAAATATCTCAACTTTCTACTTCTTACCTTCAGACATATCTTCTTATTTTCGCATCAACGTCATACTTAGCTCAAAGCTTTGCTTGAACCTCTAAACAACTATTGTTTTGCATCTCCAGGTCAGAACCACTTTATCTCCTTTTGAAAGGGAAGTCTCAGCACCTATGGTCTTCGATCCATGCGGATCGACGTCACTCTTGGATAAATCTGTTTTTTTTCATAATAGAGCCCATTATTTTTTGATCTAGCTCCTCAATCAATGTTTCTCTGCCTTGAGCAACGCCCTCAGTCGCTGACGCATTTTGGATTGATTCATTTCCAACAACCATGAACCTTATAGACATAAATAATTCATTATTATGCAACACTGAATCCTTAATACTAGCCGTCACGTCTCTTCTTTTTTCTTTAATAAAATGGACATATCTTTGAGTCTGGTGAACTACTTATTTTTACCTTTTTGTTCTCTTCATGTCCCTACGATACACCTCAAATTACCTCAAGATAATTTGTGGACACCTTCTTATGAGGTCAGTACCTCTTCTTTTCTTTAAACAAATAATATACCTCCATTTTTTCCAAAACTGACTTATTTGCTATACTTGCATTGTTATTTGAACCCAAATGGATTGTCTATGCATCCATATATAGATAAGAAGCTGCACATCCCACGTATTACCATAATGCTATCACTGCAAGTGTTGTATGTCAATAGCATATTATTGTTAATACACGATAAGGAATTATTAAATGTTACGAATCCATTTATTTAAGATATTTTGAAATGTCAAAGCTTGATTATACGAATTTTCTATTAGGATTAAAGATTCATCATATCTCTCTTGAGATACTTGAATTTGTAAAAAAATGTAGAAAACATGTTACAACATTCAAGAATTGAAAACAGAAATAACTATAAAAAAACCATGAACCTTATAGACATAAATAATTCATTATTATGCAACACTGAATCCTTAATACTAGCCGTCACGTCTCTTCTTTTTTCTTTAATAAAATGGACATATCTTTGAGTCTGGTGAACTACTTATTTTTACCTTTTTGTTCTCTTCATGTCCCTACGATACACCTCAAATTACCTCAAGATAATTTGTGGACACCTTCTTATGAGGTCAGTACCTCTTCTTTTCTTTAAACAAATAATATACCTCCATTTTTTCCAAAACTGACTTATTTGCTATACTTGCATTGTTATTTGAACCCAAATGGATTGTCTATGCATCCATATATAGATAAGAAGCTGCACATCCCACGTATTACCATAATGCTATCACTGCAAGTGTTGTATGTCAATAGCATATTATTGTTAATACACGATAAGGAATTATTAAATGTTACGAATCCATTTATTTAAGATATTTTGAAATGTCAAAGCTTGATTATACGAATTTTCTATTAGGATTAAAGATTCATCATATCTCTCTTGAGATACTTGAATTTGTAAAAAAATGTAGAAAACATGTTACAACATTCAAGAATTGAAAACAGAAAACCTAAAGATACCTAATTGCAAAATGAGATAAATCACATATGTAATTCCTTAAAAGAAACAAAACTTGGGTATTTGAATATGGGGCGGTTGATCCTTGGATGGAATACTCCACAAGCATGTACGCTCGTCCTTTAAATTTACATTATTATCGACCCAATGACTTTCCAAACAAAAATAACTATAAAAAAACCACACATATCAATGATTTTTTCAAAATAACCTACCACACATGAAGAGTATTATACCGTATACAGCGTTAGAGCAATAATAAACAGTCAAGAACTAACGAACATCCTAGCAGAATTCCACTCTAAAAGGGCTAAGAAAACCACAAACCACAACAAACTGACATCACATACACATCATAAGTGGAGAAGTAACAATCAGAAATTCATTATAGTGATTCACCTAACACCCTTCATATCCAAATATTCAATACGACCTGTTACAACTAGAATTTTAGTCCCCAATAAATATTGTTGAATGCCACGTCAACTACTCAGAGACTCGGCTAGCTCAAAATCGTGAGGATATATGTGTTTGGAAACTCAATAACTCATAACCAATTGATAAACAACTATTTTTGAACATATACAACAAAGATTGATAAAATCATTTCATGGAAAACGGGCCATGTCACTAAGCCACCAAACCATCAAGAACACATTATGGCCCACTACAATACATTGGTGCCTCCATATCAACATGCGAACCAATTACACTTATATATTGTAAATTATATCTCATTATGTACTCTTATTTATGATATTTATTGGTATAATCTTTCACTACTTAGAAGTATAGGTAAATCTCTATTAAGGGATTATTATTCTTGTTGCACTTTACAATATTATTTCATGATAAATAATTGTATAATTCCATCAAAATTATTTATACTCGACTAGCCACACCGTTAAAATACATGCACATACTCGATCATATTACTTAGAAGTTAAGATTATGGAAATATTTTAAGGGATAAGAGTGTAAACTCTCAGTATCCTCTTTCCATGCCTTGGTATTATATGACAACAACTCTATAAACAATTACAGTAAGGATAAGTCTGAGATGACAATATAGTCTCCAAAATCTACCATGTTATAGCATTACGTTTTCCAATGATAAGATTAAGATCTCTTATTATCAACTTTCGGCAAGGACACTTATATCTTAAAGCTAAGTCTGTAATCTTTCAACACCCTCTCCTAAATGCTTTGACATTCATTTATACATAATACGAAATTCAAAAATGAGTATTGTTAATCGAAGCTCCATCAATACTAATGCCATGAAATTTTCTTCTCAGAGATAAGATTGAAATCTCTTGACACCCGTTTTTTAAAAATTTAGGGGTTAAAAATGAGACATCGATGCACCAACAAAACAACTAAGACTATGATAAAATATAGTTCACAATGACCTCAAGCCCAAGGTTTTCCTGCTGTGTCACCACATCCTAGTTGGATAAGTTGTGGGTGACTTGCCTCCAAGCCACATTGAGTCAGAAAATCAGTAACAAATCATTAAGGGTCATTACCTTTCCTAAGATGGTATGCCACAACAATTGGCTATGCACCTTAACATTGTCGTAATTACTCTTTAGCATCAACCTGTTGTGTTGATGATCCATCTTTCATCAATGTTTGTTTCAGCAAATAAGTTACATCGAGACCAACATGCTTTAACTCGTATCCTCTTAAAAGTATTAACTTCTTGCTATTTATAGCCATGTTCAAAATTTACTTTCCAATATTTGGGTATGTTCACTACCTATTGGACCGACGGCGGGTATCAACAACTTTAACATCAGCCTCAATAACGGGACCATTGGTTTTCACTTCCTGTACTAGATCAACTTCAACTTCAACTTCCCCCTCGGGAGCTATCAAAACAGTTTCCGGAACAGATCAAAAGAACAGAGATGTAACAAATATCTCAACTTTCTATTTCTTACCTTCAGATTCCTCAGAAAAACCAGACACATATCTTCTTATTTTTGCATCAACGTCATACTTAGCTCAAAGCTTTGCTTGAACCTCTAAACAACTATTGTTTGCATCTCCAGGTCAGAACCACTTTATCTCCTTTTGAAAGGGAAGTCTCAGCACCTATGGTCTTCGATCCATGCGGATCGACGTCACTCTTGGATAAATTTGTTTTTTTTCATAATAGAGCCCATTATTTTTTGATCTAGCTCCTCAATCAATGTTTCTCTGCCTTGAGCAACGCCCTCAGTCGCTGACACATTTTGGATTGATTCATTTCCAACAACCATGAACCTTATAGACATAGATAATTCATTATTATGCAACACTGAATCCTTAATACTAGCCGTCACGTCTCTTCTTTTTTCTTTAATAAAATGGACATATCTTTGAGTCTGGTGAACTACTTATTTTTACCTTTTTGTTCTCTTCATGTCCCTATGATACACCTCAAATTACCTCAAGAGAATTTGTGGACACCTTCTTGTGAGGTCAGTACCTCTTCTTTTCTTTAAACAAAGAATATACCTCCATTTTTCCAAAACTGACTTATTTGCTATACTTGCATTGTTATTTGAACCCAAATGGATTGTCTATGCATCCATATATAGATAAGAAGCTGCACATCCCACGTATTACCATAATGCTATCACTGCAAGTGTTGTATGTCAATAGCATATTATTGTTAATACACGATAAGGAATTATTAAATGTTACGAATCCATTTATTTAAGATATTTTGAAATTTCAAAGCTTGATTATACGAATTTTCTATTAGGATTAAAGATTCATCATATCTCTCTTGAGATACTTGAATTTGTAAAAAAATGTAGAAAACATGTTACAACATTCAAGAATTGAAAACAGAAAACCTAAAGATACCTAATTGCAAAATGAGATAAATCAAGTATGAGTCAATGTCCAAAGATAAAAGATGAGATTAAGGAAATTCATAATATTCCACTGCTTCGATAGTCAGGAGTCTAATCTATGATCAATTTTGTACAAGGCTAGATATATTGTTTGTTGTTGGAATATTGGAAATGTACGTAATTAATCTGGGATAGACCACTAGAATAGTATCGAAAAGGTTTTTTATATTTACAACGAACAAAATATCACATGTTGACATATAAAAAGTTGGATAATTTGAAGATCATAAAATAGTCTAACTCGGCTTTTTACGGATGTATGGACACTCATTGTAACATTTTATGTATTGTATTTTTTTGTGCATTGTATTCTATTTGTTCATAGACAAGTATTTAGCACCAAACCATCGTTTCTTACAGAATTGTTTCATTGATAACGCATTGTCGAAAGAATTGAAAAACCCTCTCAGTTATATTGTGATAATATATATATATATAGTGTCCACAATTTCAAATCAACATGGAAACAAACTCAATGATGCAAAATCTCCTTACTGAGACCTTTATGTCTTTATCGTTTCATCAACACACCATTAAAGTTAGGTGTTGTTTGATCAGATGATCATTAAATTCAGTTGGAGTTTGTATTTAGTCGAGAGATATGTTTATATTATTTTAGTTGTATATCATTAAAGTATATTTTTATTTTTCAATAACTTCTCATACTCATTAAGTAAATCTCCACTGAAGTAGTCTCAGTTAAAAACATACATGTAAAATAGCATTGTATATTACTCTTATGTTATACACCATGATAGGTCCATGTAGTTGATTATTGTGATGTTATGATTATTGATGCGTTATTTTGTGTTTATAAGCAATGGATATGACTTTAGTCGTGTGTCATTAATGGTCATGTACGAGATTTATCAGTTAATCTATGTGCCGATATAAATTAAAAACGTTGATAATCCAAGTGAGAGATAGTTGAAATTTCTCCAATACGATTGATCCTCACATGCTTAATGGTGCATATTATTATAATTAATAATAGTCTAATTAAATATTAAAGTAATATAATTAAAGAATTAGTAGATAGAAACTTTTATAAAAGCTATTGGATAGATATGAGATCAAATTTGGATAATGTTAATATTAAATCCGAAAATCTTAAATAAAGTTACAAAATTTAGATTTCTTCTCTAAAAGCAACACAAATCTAGGTTATGATTTCTAAACTAAACAAATAACTTAATATTAAACTAGTTTCAAGATAATACTTATAAAGTTAAACCTTTTATAAATTAAGAAAACAAAATTGCATTGCAACATTTCCATTCAATTTGTAAAATATAAAACACTTTTTTTCTATTTTTTCAAAATTTTATGTAAAAACCTATAAAAATTTTACTTATGCTTTGAAAAATATAATACAAAATTGATAACTAAAACCATCAATCCACCCAAATCAAACTTAATCTTAATTTGATACTTTTTAAAGATTTAAAAACTTTCAAAATTATCTATAATGTTTTAGAAAGGACTTTAAACTTGGATTTACTTCTTCAAAAATTTCTAGTTTTTATAATATAGCCAAAATCGATACAATATTATAAGAATATGGTCAAAATTTTCAACAATGCTTTGAAATTTTCATGTGAAATCCAAATCCTTGTAGAAAAAACCAAACCAAAACTACCCATTACACATCCAACACCTATTAGACATAACTTGTAACTTACCTCATGATCTAAAGGGTAATGTTACAGTTTCAAATGATGTTGATAGGAAACTATCCATGTGCCTTATAATCTTAGGAAGGCCAGTCGGTCCCATAAAGTTATGCATGTATAATCATCTATATTCCACAAAAGAGACATTTGGAAATGGCCCATACTCCTCCATGGTTCAATTCTAAGTGCTTTTTGGACAAGTGATAGGTGAGCCATTATTTGTGATAGGGATAGGGATGGGGATACGAATTTAAAAGAGGTTAAAGGTATCCGAATCGGTCCGATTTATAATCCATATGTAGAGTAATAGTAAGGTGCTTTCATACCAATAAATATAGTAGTTTTAGAGTTTAATGATGTGATTGGTTTGTTTATCATTTTCTACTTTATATAATATTTTTATTTTAAATTATTTTGTAATGTTTTTTTATTTGTTAATGTTAAGTTTTGTGGGAGGTTGGATATTAAAGTTCATCTCATAATTGGTTCGGAGTTTAATGAAAAAAATAAAATATATATATAAAAATGTGAACCCACTTCAACTAGCAAAAGATTTTTTGGGCCAAAACGGACAATATCGAAGCAATGCGATAAATATCGAGTGATGTTCATCCCGCTGTGATTTGGCGATATTTATTTCGTCCATTAATATATTAATTTTGAATTTTTAATGTAGTGGTTGTAAAATTTAAATTTGTGGTTATTTTTTTATTACGAATTTTTTCATATATTTTTAATTTTAAATTATTCGGTGAAAGTTTTTTATCAGTTGATTTTGATAAATTTAGCTATTAGATTTTAGAATGTTTGGTTAGTGTTTTTTATTGCGCTGACTTTTGATAAATTTAACCATTAATTTCTGATCTATTAAAATCTAAATTAATCAAAAAGTCGAAAAATGTTCCTAAATTTTTTAAAATTAAAAAATTATATGGTGTTGAAGAACAAACTTCATCATATATTTGATCATTTATCCTACATTCTTCATATCGAAAATAATAAACACTGCGTAAGTGCGAATTAATCTCAACCAACCAGTAAAAGATTCTTAAAAAATGTACCGAAAAAATCTATAAAAATATACTAATAAGAGATTCTTAAAAAATGTACGAAAAAAAATTATTTAAATTTGAATTCATCTCAACCAGCAAAGTTTTCTAAAAGTATACCAAAAAAATCTATAAAAACATGAACTCATCTCAACCAGCAAAAAATTGTTTAAATGTTTAAAAATGTACAAAAACAGATCTATAAAATGTTAACTCATCCCAACGAATAAAAGACTTTTTAGACTATACCAAAAACATGTTATAAACAAATATATTTCATTCCGTGATAATAAAAAGAATTATACCCATTGTATAGGACCAAGTTTAAAGGATAATCTTGAAAAATAAACTACATTCCATATCCTATATTTGCTTTAGATTAAAAATAATATACTATATAAATGCGAATCCATTAAAAATATTTTGAAAATGTACTAAAATCAAATTTTAGTAAGATCCAATTTGCATCTTATATACACAAATTTGACTTCCATTATTTATTTATAACAACTTTTGAGCCAAAATCATTTACTTTGGCAAACTTCTTTTGCCTACCACACTTTTCCTTTTCACTTTAAATTTTGTAATGAAACAAGAAAACAAACAACATAATGCAAATCATCATATAAATTACAAACTTTCATAATAAACCATAGGTTTACATATCATAAGTAGCACTATAATCAACTTTTAAGTAAAATAAACTATGCCAACCCACCAAATGAAGCACTTAATCATGGCAAAAACTCTTCTTGCTCTTCCTCAAGGTCCTCTTGGTTCTTGTACCCTTCCATGGAGTTGTACTTATAGTTCCCATTATTGTTGTTCTTGTACCCTTCCATGGAGTTAACATTATAGTACCCTCCATTGTTGATGTGTTGGTGGTTGTTATCGTAGTTCCCTCCATTGTTGTTGTTGTACGGATCGTAGTTTCTTGTGGCGGAGTTCTCATACACGTTTGTGTAAGAATTCTTGTTGTTTTCGTTCTTGGTATCGTAGAAATACTTTCCGTTTTCTAAAAACCTTGTGTCGCTCATCCCTTGTCTCTTTGTAACAACGTTATTGTTGTTGTTGTAATAGTTGTTGTTCTTGTCGTCGTTGTAGTGAGACCGAGACTGAGAACGAGACCTACTTGATCCAACAACCTTGGTGTCACTCGAGTTTTCCTCTTCGAGATTCTCAAAGCCATTTGTATTTTTGTTATTGTTATCGTACCCTCTTTCCATGAATCTAGTGTCACTCGAGCTTTCCTTCTCGTAGTTCTCGTAACCTTCGTTGTTGTTGATGTTATTATTGTTGTATTCTCGATCGGTAAGACTCGTACCACTCGAGCTTTCCTTCTCGTAGCTCTCGTAACCGTTGTCGTTGTCGTATCTTCGATCTTTAGAACTACTATCACCGTCGCTCAAGCTTTCTTTCTTGTTATTTTGACGAACATTGTTGTCGTTGTAGTAGTGATACATGTTTTTGTCGTTGTTGTTGTAGTTGTTGAGTTCTTGATCTGGCTCGTTGCTTAGGCTAGTAGTAGTGTAAGGAGCATACTCGACCTTGTTTTCATAGTAGGTGGAGGTGACCGGAGAGAGTTCATCGGTTTTTTCTTGACGGTACAACCCATAACCATTTTCGGTTTGAGGGACAAAAGTAGGGTCTTGTTCTTTCTCTTTAGTGGTTTCGGTGGCAATATCGGAATTAGGGTTTATTGTGGTTGTTGTGGTTGTTTCTTTGGGATTGTTGTTGATTTTGCTAAAGAATTTGCTCTCTCTAGCTAGAGTTTGAAGAGAGAATAGTGAAAAAAGAAAGAGAAATGAAATGAGTTTTGAAGAGAAAGCCATGGGAAGTGAAGTGAAGCTTAAGTGTAAGTGAAGTAGAGTTGTAATAGGAGGGTTTTGTTTATATAGAGGAGTTAGGTTTTGTATTTAAAGAAAGAAATTTATAGTGATTAGGTGTGGACAATGGGGACTTAAATTTAGTGACATAATTATTTTGGTGGTCCTTAGAGACTTCTTTACCACCTTTTACTTTTTTATTTATTTCTTTTACAAATCAAAATTAATATAAAAAATGAAAACAAAGTTATTTGTATTCTATCGCTTTTTATAAAATTTCTTTATTTTATTCAATATTTTTGGGCTATATTAAAATGCGATAATCGCGGCTTTATTTTTTTCAGTTGTGTATCTTTTTCTTTTGTTAAAATGATAAACATTGAAAAACAATAACAGCCGCAACTTTTTAGGCTTGTGGACATTATATTATCTTCGTACTTATATAATGGTAGTTGGTAGAGTAATTTAATTATTAATTCAACTGAAATTTAGATGTAGATCTGAGCGAGGATGATTTATCGAGGTTTATAACAAAAAAAATTATATGGTACAGAACTAATATGTTAGGTTGTTTACTTAGAAAATTTGTTTACACCTAACAAATCTTCTTTTTAAAAAATTTATACATTTAATTTTTTTTTTTAATTGATTTCGTTCATCCGTTCTAATCTGGTTGCGTATGAGTTCACCGCGTGAGCTATAGAGCTTTACAATAGATTTTTCATTTTGAGCATGTCTAACCTCCTTTCAATTTGAACGTTTTCAACAAAAAAATTTCAAAAAATACTACTTATCGTCTCCTCATTTGACTTTCATTCGCTACCTCTAATCAGGTTATGTGAGGGTTTACTACCTAAGTCATAGAGCTTTACAACAAATCTCTATCTACTTACTCTATTCAGACCACACCGTCTAAGCCTGAACCATAAGGCTTTAAAATATATCTTTCACGTTGTGCATATCTAATCTAACATGTTCGCCACTGGAGGATTTCACCCATCATTTCCCTTTCGCTTAAAGCTTTGATACCATTTCTGGGAGTAAAAGTATCACATGTTCTTACTTATATACCATTAATCATTCTCATGTCTAGCTGATGTGGGACTTTGGACGTCTCCAAAAATCGTCATCCCGAACAAATACCACATAACCTCCTCCTCTCAATTGACTTTCATCTGCTCACTCTAATCAGGTTGTGCCTATCTGAGCCATAGAGGTTTACAACATATCTATTTTCTCACTCTTATCAAACCATAATACATGTTCTTTAGTGCCACTTCAATCAGATCTAGTCATCTTGATACATAGATCCATTGACACTCCAAACCAGGTCAAGCTAGTGATCAATAGAGCATATCATTCACCTCGATCATGATGGTTTGATATATGAGAATTTCACCCACATCGCATTTCGTCTGAGCCTAAATCTCTGATATATTTGTTGGGAATATGATTGGCATATATTATGCTTCCCTATATAAGTATGAATAACTCGATATTCAACCTAGTATGATATTATCTACAGTTTCGGCTCTCTGTATCAAAGGAGTATGACTTGATTAGAGTGGCACTGAGGAACATCCAATGTGGTCTCATAAGAGTAAGCAGATAAATACGTTGTAAGGATTTATGGCTCATGTAGTAAACTCCGGCACAACATGATTAGAGTGAACGTGTGAAAGTCATTTGAGAATAGGCTAAAATGGTACTTTATTCGGGCGTACGATCTGTTAAGCATGACAAAAAAGTAAAGTATATATAGGAATAAAATAAAAATAAATAAGCAAACGATCCTTACTTAAACACCTAGTTTCATTTGCCTCATGGCCAACTCTAAAAAGAAAAAATGAGTTGGCAGCACCCTCAAACACGCCAAAGTAAAAAAAAAGGCTAATAACTCTAAAATTTGCTCCAAGGGAATATATTTAATTGCTCCAGGAAGAGAATAAAAAAAAGATGAGTTGGCAGCATCCTCAAACCCAAACTGAAGGAGGATACAGAGCTAAGAGATTATCGAAGAAGTAAATAAAAAATTGATGAAGATTATAGAAAGTGAGCGTAAACAGAGAGAAGAACTATTGAAGAATCTAGAAGACGCACGTAAATAGAGAGAAGAATTGGTGAAAGAATGGAACTTAAGTGTTTTCTCTCTTTTGCTTGAAGCTGAGACTAGAAATATCTTTAACCCTCCTCCTTCAGCTGATGTTAAAAGTTTAGGTACTTCTTCATGTGCTAGGATTAATTTGATATTAATGCAATGCATGAATGCGTGACTTATCCTCTTTTAACAGCTAGTGGTGACGTTAATGGTGTTTTTGCTTACATTACTTATAGTGAAGTATCTGGAGTTATTGCTTATGTTGAGAAAACTGATCCTCCCTAGTGATTTGACTCTCTTAGTTTGTATTTTTTTCAATTTCTTTTCCATGAGGTAGATGTTTTGAACCAAATTCCTCGGATGGCTAGAGAATTTTTATTTTTGAATGTTACTTTTTATTTTTATTCTTTGTTTTGTCTTTTATATTTTTATTCCTTTACTTTTTTCCTTATTTTTATTTACTTTTTTTGTTATGTGGATCTCTAATAACAGTCTTAGTTTAAAGATATGTAATTTGAGTAGCAAAGACCCTAAAGGTTTGAGATCTTATTTAAATCTTAGTTTGTAAGAAAAAAAAATTATTGACGGTAACTTTTATTGAAGATTTATTGAGCCGCGATAATACTTAGTATATTAAAGAGTGATACAATCTTCAGTTTAGAGGAAGTCGATGTATTTCCGAGAATTTGTTATCCAAAAAGGAATGATTAGATCTGAATGCAAAGATTTAATTTTTGCATTTTTTTTTCTGGAACTCGCTGTCTTATTTATATGTAGGATAGTATCTGGAAACATTCATATACTTTTTTGTGTTTTCTTAAAGGGTACATGACTCCCTAAATTGTTTAGGAATGTGTTTAGAATCATCTAACACTTAGTTGTTTTGTTTGAGGGGTTCAAAAACTACCTGAAGTGTATAAGACTGAATTTATATTCATCTCACACTTTGTTTTTGTTTGATTGAAGGGTAAAAAAACTCTCTAAATACATTATTTTTATGATTCAATCATCTAAGATTTAAGATAAAAATAATATTAATGACAAATGTCTCATTAAAACCTTGATGTGAGATTTCCTTAGAAAATACTATATCCCCAAATTACAGTTTGAAAATAAAAACAAACTAATAAATGAAATCATAGTAATAGACATTATAATAGCCGAAGTTATATATGCTTATAAGTTGTAGAACTTTAGATGTTTTATGTTCCAAGAACGTCAAAGCGTTAGTTTTTCCTCATTTACTATCGTGTATGTACCAAGCTTGATCTTAGATTTTATTCTATATGGCTCGTCCCATTTTGGACCCAGTTTGTCGAGAGCTTTGTATTTAATGTGGAAGAGCACTCATGTTAGAACTTTGTCTGTAACTTCGATGATTTGGAAGTGAACTTTAGATTTTTATATGTTCCTTATAAGTTTTTTTAGTAATCTGATCTTAGGTGAGCCTTAGTCCTCTTTTGTTCAATGACATTAAGTTCGCATCTCCTAACTTATGTTGGTACAACTGCTTGCATTTTGTAGACCAAAACAAAGGGTGTTTTGGGAGTTGGTGTTTTTGGAATAGTCATATATGGCCATAACACTTCATGCAAGAATTCGTGCCATTTTATTGTTTCACCTTCTAATATTATCTTATAATTTCATTTATTATCGTCCCTTTGTGACTTTTACCTCATTATTTAAATGCAGATGGAAGGGCGTCGAAAAGTTTTGTATATAACTCTTGATCTTTAGAATAATTATAAGTAGATATTCTAGAATTATATTCCATTTTTAGTTGTGATTACCTTGGTATCTCGTATCAACATCATATGTTTCTCTTCAGGAAATTGCTAAAGGTTGTACTTCCATCCATTTTGAGAAATAATCCACAACCACTACCTAATATTGTCTTTATCTTAAGGCTTTTGATATGGGCCTTACAATGTCAAGGCCCAATCTATCAAATAGAATGACCTTTGATATGTTCTATAATAGGATAATTGGAACGTGTATTGAGTTAGAAAAGTCTTGGTAGGTCTATAACTTTTGAAAATATTCTTTACATCTACTATGATGGTGGGCCAATAGTAACTTTATAGAAAACTTCTTCTATATAACGGTTTATAGCCATATATGGCACTTTATTATCTATTATAGAGTTATTTCATAATCAAATTTGATTTTGTAGGTTCAAGACATCAAACTGAATATTTAGTGAGGCCATGGTTATACAAGGTTTTAACCATCCATACATTTTTATTGACCTTATCTTGATGCACCTAGATTTGGGTTTGTTTTATGGGAGTTTCCTTCTACGAGCTATGTTTTGATAAGATGAATTTATTTTCCTCTTTTTATTATTGTCCTTCAATTAACATGATCCATGATACCAAACAGTTTGTAAGAGTATGTTCGATAGGATGATTAAGGGATTTTTTTAAAGGACTACCCCTAGTGTTGAATCTACACATGACGAATAGGAAAGATAATCATTTGCGGCATTTTCTGCCATTGGTTCTTTCTCAAAGGTCAATTTATCAAATAATTCTTCATGGAGATGCAATTCCTTGAATAATTGTTTAAAGTTTTCTTTTTTTACCTTGGCATGACCTAGATTTTGGTTTGAGCACCAGTTTGGAATATATAAAGAGCTTTACCTTTTTTTAGATTATAGCCCCACAAATATTAGCGAGTCTAAGCCCACTTATTGCAGCTTCATACTCTACTTTATTTTTCAAGGTTCAAAAAGTGAATTTTATGGTTTGGCTCATTATTTCTCCTAAAAGGAATATTAGTTGCACTTTTGATCCAAAACCCATATTATCGATCTCTTTATTTATCTGAACCTTCCAAGTTGGTTCTGGGTGGTCTGTCAAAATACAGGTTTTTCTTACTAAAAGTCGATTAGGAAATCTGTTAAAGTTTAAGCCTTGATTGTTGTTTTTTGCTAAAATTTAATATTATAATCTCCTAATTTTAATGATCAGTTGGTTAGTGTTTTAGATATATCGGGCTTCCGCGTGAAATTTCTTAGAGGAAAATAATTTATTATTATAATAGTGTGAGCCAGAAAATTGGGCATCATCTTCTTAGCCACAACTACTAGAGTTAAGGCGAGCTTCTCTAACTGTAGGTAACGAGAACATGGTGAATTTCTTTAAATATATTTCATTATTCTCTAACTAAAACTGCACTAGCAACATAGTATTGTACAACCAAATACAAAAATAATACTCACTTGAATTTTACTTTGTTAATACTTTTGGAGAGGTCGTGAACCTCTTGTTATTGTTAAAAGCTTCATTACGAGAGGAGGTCCATAAGGGCTGACATTTTGAATAACATAAGATAAACTTATTTAATGTATTTAATCTTCTTATTCGTATTTAAAGTTCCTTAGTGCTTCAAGGAGGCTCCATTATACCAATGGTGGACTTCTCTAGATTAAGCATTAAATTGATTCTTCTGAATTGTCAAAAGTTTCGAGAAGGTGTGCCAAATAATCTTCATCATGGGTGTTGATGACCAGCATGTCATCAATATAATCCTATACTTTTTGGCCAAGTTAGATTGAAAAGGTTTTGTTAAACAACCTCTGATATATGGCCCCAAAATTCTTAAGCTCAAATGGAGTAACTTGTATACAATATATTCCCCCCAAGTGTGATGAATATGGTATGCTCCTGATCATCTTCGTGAATTAAGAATTGGTTGTATCCCAAATATTAATCTATTAAAGATAACATTGTATTCTTTGAATTTTCATCCACTAGATGATTAATTCTCGAAAACATAAATATATCATTTATACATGCCTGTAAGTTTAGGAAATCAACACGCATCCTCCACTTACCATTCTTATTTTTCACTAATAATAGATTGGTTGGCTATACAAGATAAAAAATCCTCTAGTGTGGCCTACTTGAGTGATCATGTCTACCTTAACCAATATTACTTCATTTTTTGTTGTTGGAAAAATGATCTTTTTTATTAACCAAAACCTGCTACTATATATAGCCTATGGTACACTAATTTGGCATGGACTTCCATTATATATAAGAGAGTTCATACAAACATGTCCAAGTTCTTTGACAAAAACTATATAAACTATATAAGCTATACCTGAGGTTGGTTGGTATGTCTCGATCAAGGTTGAGGATTTTGTTTTCCTCTAGTTTTTTGCATAATACTTTTGCACTGGCTCGATTAGGTGAGGCACCTCTCCATGGTGGGATCGACATGGGACCTAATAGTTACAAATTCCTAAGGGTCATATAGGTTGTATAACATTTATTTGATGTTATTTAATTTCCGTTTATCACAACACCGTGTCATTTACAATGTAACTCAGATATTGATGCACTGTTAAAAGTATTACATGCATCAGTTTCAACTAAGGCCTTCCTAAAATTACATTATTTGACAAAGATGCATTTACTATCGTGAAAAGACATTGAACATACTTTATAAATTCTTGTTTTCTTACAGTTACATATATTTGTAATTATTTTCAAATTGGCATGTCTAACCTAGTGAACCCGATCAAAATCCTCTTATATAGTGTAAGAACTAAGACATCTCGCATCTTATCATATGTACTCTTAAATTGAATATTTGTCAAAGTGTCAGTGTCTATCATTAACTTTTTAACTATTATCCTCGATATCTTAACTATGATTATTACGCATCTTGGTGTGGTGTTGCACTCTTATAAAATTATCATTAGTGAATTAGAGTATATGTTGAGGACATTTATAAAGATGGGTTGATATTTGATACTAAATTTTTTACTTCTATATCATCTATATTCGATTCATATTTGGATCCATGTATGCTTCCAATTTATCCATAGTGGAAATATTTTCCAAAGCTCTATAAGGTTCGCCAACTGCAGTAACTTTTTGTTATTCCTGCCTTGATAGATGTTGAGGCACAATCACAATTTGTCTCAGATCAGACGTTGACTGAATTTTTATAAACCTTTTAAAATATTTTCATCATCAATAATATTCTATATTTTATCATTTAAGTCGTGGCAATCTCGAATATACTTACCTACATCATTGTATAACTTTCAAAAACTTATTCTTATTTATTGTCTCCCTCGAACTTTACATATTCTCAAGACACCAAAGATTCACTATATTCTTAGTTCTTTCAAAAATACCTATAATTTCTTATTAAAATTTATGTATGGTCTTTTGTTAAAGAAATCTAGATTTTGGATTATGTCATAGTTGTTGTTGTTGACGTTTCTTCTCGACTTACCCTTAAACGTTGACTTTAATTTTTATGTCTCATCCTTTTCAAGATTTTAGTTGTTTGAGGTTGAAATTTAAAATTGGAACCTCTAATAGAGGTTTCATTGTCTAAACTTATGCAACTGTTCTAATTAACATTTGTGAAAGATTGATAGAAAGGGATAACATTTGGAAGTCGCGTTATCCTAACTCTCATAGTCTCGTCCATTTTGATTTTCTCCTCCATTTGAGCCCTCAAGTCCCCAAAGTGTGTGGCCTTCTTCTTCTTGATATTATTTGCAAAAAATCCCAGTATAATTCCTTGTCTGTAAGCTAGCCACTAATTTATGACAATCTTACACTCCATTTTTATTTGGACAAAGCTTTAGGTATAGTCTTTGATACTTTTATTTAGTTGCTACTTGAAATGAATTATGTAGTCAGCATCTCCCTTGATGACTTTAGACCCAATAAAATGGTTTTTGAAATCGGTCCCCTAACATGTTGAAGCTTCATATGCTTGTTGAAGTTTGATCAAAGCACTACCGCTGAAATTCATGGAGAATGTCATGCACATGATCCTAATATATCAATGGAAACATAAAATTTTATTCTTGAATTTCCTAATACATTTTTTTGTATCAATGACCATCATATTTTTCCATCTTATACTGGATGAACTTTGATGACAATTCTCCATACAAGATCTCTAGTGTAAGCAGGGCATCAACGAAGCCAAAACCTTGGTCAATAATATATGACCCAAAGTAGCAATAGTTCACTGGCCTAGTGAAGAGATACGTCATTTGTATTGTTTACCATGTCATTCTGGAGCCAAATGCATGAAATCGTAACTCGCTGGTTTGTTAGGTGATAGTCATTGAAGAATGGTGGAGGTTTGGAACATGTTAATAAATACTCGAGTGACTTGTTGGAAGAGCAACTAAAGGGTTATATTGGCTCATGGGTGGAACCTGATGTGAGTGATGTCCATGCGTTTGATTGAAAGGTGGAGCCTCAATATTTGATTTGTTGATGTAGTGGGATTACTTGCGGATCGTGAGGAATTTTTTTATCCTATCGTACTAAGAAAGGCTCAGATTCACGTGCTTTACTCTTTCTATCACTATGGTGACGAGAAGTATATATCTTGCTCCTTCTGAAATATCAGGAACAGCCCTGATAGTGACATAAATTTCTAACTCCATTACGAGAATCGTAGTGCTTCTTGATATCATCATCGTTTGAGCGATTGTGATGGTAATTATCTTTGTGTTGGTAATGTATCGATAATGGTTATCATGGATGAAGTAGTATATTCTCATTTCCCATCGTTGTTATTTTCAGAATGTAAAACTTTAGAGCGTAGACGTAAGCCTTCAATAGCCACCCGATTGTGCACCATTATGATATGCACATCATATTCCTTCTTATTTCACCCAACTGACATTCAAGGTCTACAACGGGAACAACAGGTGCATCAAGAACATAAGGTTCTTCTCGAACAATTGTATGTTATGAGATTACAGATGAAAGTAATATTATAATTTTTTGAGTTTTTAAAATTTTGTTTTGGTTTTGGGAAACTGTTCAGAGTTTCTGTAATATTTTAGAGAGTTTTTGAAGAACTTGTAATATTAAGTCCTCATTTTCAAAAACAAAATATGATGAAAGAATAAAGTTTGTAGGAATGAAGGTAACTAGAGTATGGAGTTTTAAGTTTAACCAAAAGTTTTGTAGTAGAGGTCGATAAGCATTTTTTAGTGTTTAAAGTTTATTAGAAAATCAATAAGAGAATAAAGTTTGTTTGATAGAAAATATGAAATAAGTTAGACGATAAAATATTTGTATATTTGAATAATTTTCTTGTTTACGATTTAAAAAATAAATATATTTTTTCTTAAAAATCAAATGATACTCATAATAAAATATTATACAATTTACAAACATATAGTATAAAAATGATAATATATTTCTAAATATCTAAACTTATAATTTACATTTCAAAATCTTATCTCTATACAGTTAAATTCATATCAAAATTCTTATCGTAAACGTGAATTTAGAAAAACTTTTAGCGTTATATATTATATCATGGTAGAATATAATTTAATATTTTTAATTTATCGAATATTGTTACTTATTTGTGTACAAACTATGAAACACCGTCACCCATTCCTATAACGTTAATATTCACGGTGATCCTCACAAAAATTTCAATGGCTGAAAGGGTCTAAAACAAGGTAATCTTTATCCTCGTTCTTATTCGTCTTGGTCATGTAAGTTCTCTCATGTATCCTCAAGAAAAAAAAACGTAATGATGTGAAATTCAATTTCCACTAGAAGTGTTATAAAATCAAGATTGTCAAACCTATGCTTCACATATGATCTTATGAATTTATGTCGTTGCGATATTAATTCCCTTAATCTCATCAATGATGGTCTTAATGATTTCTTTGATATCTATGGTCTCAAAATTACCCCCTCCCCCTAAAAGAGCCACATCTTCCTCTCTAGGTTTTACCTTACTCTTATAATGGAGTTGATCAATGTTTTTTATTCTAAAGTAGGTTTCATCCCGGTTAAATATCTTGGAGTTCCTCTCCTCACGAGTCGTATTTCCCGCAACGATTGTTGACCACTTTTGCACACAAATACTACTTGTAGTATATTCTGAACTTCCAAGCATCTCTCATATGGGGGGTAGGCTTCAGTTCATCAAATATATGTTTTCCAAAGGGAAACTTTATTGGTCTTCAAGCTTCATTATCCCTGCTAGAGTTCTCAAAGAAGTCTCACTTTTTCATCGTTTCGTCTGGTCTGACCACAAGATGGAGATATCAGGTGCAAAATTAGTTTGATTCACACACTCGTTGTCCATCTTTAGTAAAAACGACTATTCAATCTAGTGTGGCTGGATTAACTATGATAAGGTTAAAGAAAAATACTTTTGGCCTTTAAATATTAACTATTTTCTCTCTTGGACTTGGAGGAAAATTTTAAATCTTAGGTCACTTACAAACAATTTGTATATGGTGGCGTAGAGAAGGAATTGCGTATGAAAGGTTTATAGTCTATCTGAGGCTATCTATCTAGTACGATCGATCAAGTCATTCCCTAAACAGGTGTAAGTCTCGGTTTATAAAGTGATATTGATTCTGATGAATTCGAATGATGTTCCATTTTCATTTCTTCTTATGTGCGTGCATCTTTCTTTCTCCCATGCTTTCCGTTGGTCAACAACCAACCACAGCTCTCTTTAGTTCTTCACTACTCGTACAGGCTTGGCGGAGTGAAGTTGTCTGGAGGGAATCATTTTTCTCAATCAAGCAAGAATGCCTCAACTGGATAAAAAACCATTCCTCGACTTATTGAACTACCTTGAGCATTCACCAAATGCCACAGTTGAGCGTTTCTGTCCAATCGCTACATAGACACAATATAATGTTTCACTCTCAGAGGTGTTCAAATTTTTTTGGTTTAATATGGTATCGATAGCAATAGCAGTCTCAAATAGGGCGTGCAGGCCTCCCTCTTTTTTTAGTAGGTGATTCACCGAAGAAAAGGCTGGATCAAGAAAAGGGGGTACTACGAGCCCTCTGCCCCACGCATCTAACCAGCTCGTGTTCGCCTACTATACATTAGTAGGGTAGGCTAGGCTAACTCAGCCGCTTACTTATACTAATGTATTGTATAGTAGCGCCTTTTCCTTTTTGAATAACCCATATTCTCATTATCTTTCATAAGTTAGGTCATTCTCCTTAGTAGCGTTGACAAAGAAGAACAGCCGGTTAAAAGACAGCGAATCTTTTTAGCTTCTTTCTAGTATGACCCGTGGTTGCTCCCTACATCTTTGGTTAGCCACTATGGGGAAATTATAATTCGTGATTCTAGATTGAGGATAGATTTCAAGTTTTTTGATATCATTAAGGGTGGTCTATAGAATTGGACGACACAATTAAGATTTTCCAGTGCGAGAAACCATAAAAAATTCAAAGAGATCAACCATCTCATTCTCTCTCCATCCTCCTAGTATTAACTTTTTTACGTGCATTTTTGGTATGCCAATAATGAAAATGTTAAGTTCATAATTAAAGATACTTACGATATAATTCGTACGTCCAACTCCATTATTAGGTGTGCACGATTAATATGGCACAAATATAATATCTCCCTTCATTCTTATATCTTTTGACATGTCATTTTGAGTAAGTTATATACTCGAGACAAGCTTATTAAATTGTGGTATAAAATCCTCTCTTAATTATGTACCTTACAATTTTGGTGATGAATCTATTAATCATATGATTTACGAGTGCGTTTATACTCAGAATATATGGGTTACTCCTAGCACCAAGCTTGTGATTTTATTCCATAGCGGGGATTGGTCTTCCTCCTATAGGATGGCTTCAAAATGATCTCCTATTAGATACCACCATATTTGGCGTGCCTGTTTTGGTTTGCCTCGTCTTCGAACTTGGAATTCGTTCATATATTTCCCTTCATTTGCGGAAGATGTGGTAATCGTTTAGTTGGATGTCTTAAATTATGAGCTAATACTTTTTTGTGTTTTTTTTATTTCTTTTTTTTTAAATTTCATTGACATTCGTACATTTTTTATTTTATTATTATTTCAGAATCTATTTTTATATAAACGGCATATAATCACGTCGACAATGTTTGAGCCCAACCATAGTCTGAGTAGTTTCTTTAACATATGCAGATCTTCTCGGATATATACATTTTCATATAATATATATATAACATTTTTATTTAATTTAATATTTTATTTACATAAAAAAAACTATTAAACGAAATAATAAAAATTATTAAATAAATAACTACAAAAATTATTATGCTACATGATGCGGTCTTTGATCATGTGACATAAAGATTAGTTAAACATCCCTACTCCAATCATGAGTACAAGGCCCTTTTACTTTTTCGTGTCTTTTACGCAAACCCCAATAAATCACTAGTTCTCTAATCGTAAATTACTCACGATCTGAAATTAGTTAAAATTAAATGTCCTTTTGCACTCAGTAAACAATTAAGAAACTTTTCTGATCTAAAAACTCATTTGTATATTTCTAAATCAAAATTGTTTCAGAAATAATTCATTGTTTTACATAAATAAAACATACTTAGCCATCAAAGCATCTCCGATTAACAACCTTAAAATGCATCCGCTAAAACCAAATTTATCCGTTTAATTAATGAACGAAAAGATATGAATAAATCGAGTCAAGTCAGAAATGACAGTGACCCATATAAAACTAATAAAATATTATTGTTTATTTAGCAACGAAATAAAATCGGAAAACGATTAATTTATTTAATTTTTATTTATGACTTATAGTTTATTTATCATTTAACATTTTAAATGTTGTCAAATTATATTAAGATTTAATAGAAACTTATTTACTTATTTTACTGTTTTTTTTTGGATAATTTAATTTTTTTGTTTGAATTTTTACAATATACATAAAAGGTTTTCAAAAGTAATTATAAAAATTGTCAATAATATATATTATGTTATATTTTCATGAATAGAGTTTATAAAGTGCGGATAATATTTTAGATATATTTTGATATTGTTTTTAGCTAATAATTTTTATTATATTTTTTAGTTTTTATTAAATATTTTTTATAACTATTTTATTATGGTCGAAAATTATTAAAACGAATTATATTTATATATTATTAAATATTTTTTATAACTATTTTAGCTAATAATTTGAATGTAAGTCTTTTAGTAATTAAAAAACATGTTTATTATAATTTTCTTTATATTATATATGTTTATTTTAAGGCTCTACTTTAAACAAACTTAAAAGTTTATATGTGACTCGATAAGTCTACTAATTATATCTTCTATATTCGTATAGAATCTGTTATATGTTTGGTTCGGACGAAATCCAATCATGTTAGACTAGGTCGGATCGGCTAAAATACCTCAAACCAAAAATACAATTTTTAATTAAAAATTAATAAAACCCATCTTTTCATTTAATTTTTAAAATTTACTTGAATCCGCAATGTTTTTAAATTTAGATCACACTATCATCATCATCTATGATATTCAATAAACTCGTAATATAGATTGATCTAATAAATTTATAGAAATATAAAATATTATTATATATATATATATATAACTTAATTTGAGTTTAAATTTTAGATCTGACAGCTATATATTAGAATTTGAACGTGAATAAGTTTTCTAATTATTATTTTTTAATTATATAGTCTATTAAAAATCATTTTGTGTTAATTTTTTTTATTAATTATTTAATAAAATTATTTTTTTAATGAAGGGCTTTTATTGAAATGATAAGAAATTACAGACCCTTGACAACAATATTACAAGAATTTAAAGAAGGCGGGAGATGAACTTCATCTTCTCCAAAGAATCAGGGCCAAAAAACCCTAAATCCCCAATCTCAAATAACCTAGACTAATACTTTCTAACAGTGCTATAGCCTTCAATTTTGAAGGCACATTCTCATCAGTAAACTCAAAATCAGCACAATACTTCAACGTTTCCTTAGCAACCCAGTCAGCTGCAAGATTCTGTTCACGAAAAATGTGCTTGAAGACCATTTGCGATCTAATCAATTTTCTACAACAGTTCAGCAATGGAGCTAGATACCAAGTCGAAGAACCATAAACAAGAAGATTCAACAAAATCATCGAATCCATCTCTATATCAACATGAAGCAGACCCAGGTTACTACATAGCACCAAACCATCAAGTAGAGCTCGGCATTCAGCAATCAAAGGTGATCCTTTACCATAAAGCTTACTAGTACCACCAACAATCCGACCCATGCTATCTCTGATTACGGCACCACCAGAAGATTCATGATTTGAGGTACAGGATCCATCGACATTTAGTTTATATCTACCGTGTTTATGACTTTTCCATCTTAAGAACAGTGGCTTGATAGGAGTTTTAAACTGATTTACACAGCCTAGAATCAATGCCTCTTTACTGTTAAAACCCCAATGCTTCTTAGTTAAGATATTCGCCTGGTCAAGTCCATTTAGAATATAGATAACATGATTGATAACCATCATTGAGTTTGAAGGAACCCCATTATGCTTCTTCTTATTTCTGCCTGACCACACACACCAACTTATTATTGCAGGTAAAATAGCATATATATCACAAGCTTTTTTTGAAGACCAATACCACTTCATCACTACGTGAGCCAAGGTCATGTGAGACTGAACATTCACCTTGAAGATCTGACTGAAATGAGACCAGACAGCCCAGGATTCAACACAATGCACCATAATGTGGTTAGTGCTTTCAACATTCTTATTACATTGAATGCATCTTGAAGCCAGATGAATTCTTTTCTTTTGCATAGCTTCATCTGTAGGGAGCCAACCATGCAGGGCTCTCCATAATAGAAAAGAGCATTTTTTAGGAGAGATCCCATTCCAAGTCTTAGCGTAAATAGCAGAAACATTACTCTTAGCTCTTATATGCCTTAAAGTTTCTTTAGCATTAAAGTTCCCATCTTTGGAAAGAGACCACTTGATAGCATCATTTGTATCAGAAAGCTTAATCTTCACTATATTAGAGATCTCAGTAGAAGTAATCGTAGTTCTGAGCTTCTCAAAGTCCCAATTTCCATTAGACCAGTAGTCTTTAACCATGCTATTACCAGAACTCCAAAGCAATCTTCTTTCATCATCTGTTACCACTTTAATAAAAGCATCCTCAGAACACCATCTATCATACCAAAAGTTAATATTCCCCTGACCAGGAAGCCAAAATATAAAACCTTCAGCTATTTCTCTAGCATTGATGATTCTATTCCATGCTCTTGACTTCTTACTAGGAGAGATAGCCAAGACTGGATGACTCCCATTATGACAGTAGACAGACAACATGTAAGTAGCCCATAATGAAACCTGCATTCTAAAAACATACCACAGTTTCATTGAAAACATTTGCTGCATATCATTAAGAGTATTTAAGTTGAGACCCCCTTCAATATAGGGCTTGCAAAGCTTCCTCCAGCTAGTCCAGTTTATACTTCTTTTATCCTCTTTTGATCCCCACAGAAACTTGTTGAAAAGAACCTCTAATCTGTTTATAATACTGACAGGCAGCATGCTGTGTTGCAGATAATAAGTTGGAAAAGCAAGAAGAATAACCTGGATCAAGAGAAGCCGGCCAGCAAAGGACAAATGAAGCTTATCCCAGTCCATTATTCTTTTCCTGACCTTGTATATCAAATCCTCAAAGTAAGAAACTCTAGATTTAATATAGATGATAGAACCCAGATACTTAAAAGGTAAAAATGTATGCTTAACATTCCAAATGTCTTCAATTAAAGAAATCTGATGATGATTCATATTACTAGAAACAATCAGCTTTGACTTTGTAGTATTGATTTGCTGGCCAGAGACCCTCTGATAGTGATCAATAACATCCTTAATAGCCTTCATAGTATCAGCACTTCCATTGGCAAAAACCATAAAATCATCAGCGAAGGCTAAACAGGCCACATTCATTCTGCTTCTGGTTTTATATCTAAATAAAGGATTTCCATCAGATAGACTTTTGATACTCCTAAGCAAATATTCTTCAGCAAGAATAAACAGACTAGGGGATAACGGATCCCCTTGTCTAAGCCCTTGAGTATTTGCAAAATAGCCATTTAACTCACCATTAACCAAGACAGAAGAATGGACATTGGAGATACAACTTTTAATCAAAGCAGAAACAGCAGAGTTAAATCCAAAAACCTTCAAAATATCAAACAAGAAGGCATGGCTGAGCTTATCAAAAGCCTTGGTCATATCTGTCTTGACGATCACATTACCCACACTTCTATTACCATTGATATCAAAGCACATTTCCTGAGCCAGCAAAATAGAATCCTGGATACTTCTACCTTTAACAAACCCACCTTGTTCCTTTGAAATGAGCTTTGGAAGAATTCTAGCCAACCTGTTATTAACAATCTTTCCAACAATCCTAGAAAACAAGGTAGTTAGACTTATAGGACGAAAATCTGTCCACTTACTAGGATTGTCAAGCTTTGGTATAAGGCAGATTGTAGTTGCTTTCACACCCTTAGGAAGATTATATCCATTAAAGAAACCTTTAATTGCAGCACAAAGATCAACTCCAATAATCTTCCAACATTTCTTATAAAAATATCCATTGAAACCATCAGGCCCGGCAGCAGAATCTGAGTTTAAGGACTTAATGACTTCAAAAATTTCATCAGAATTAGGAGTACAAGAAATAGCATAGTTCTCTTCCTCAGTAACTAACAAAGGGATAACCTCCATTGAAAGATTATCAGAATTAAACTCAACAGAAGGGGCAAGAAGAGCTTTATAGAAGTCTACAGCAGACCTACCAATATCCTCTTTAGAAGAAAGCCAATCATTGTTAATCTTAATCTTATCAATCCTGTTCCTCTTAATTCTCTTCTTCACAAAGCCATGATAAGCAGTTGTATTTCTATCACCATCCTTCAACCAAGAAGCATGGGCCTTTTGTTTCCAAAAAATTTCTTCTCTATCAAGAAGGATCAAGTGGTTTAGTCTGGCCTCCTTCAAAGCATCTCTATTCTCATCAGAAGAATCAACTTGGAACTTATCCTCCCTATCAATGATAACCACTTCTGAATGCTTTAAAGCCACAAAAACATTCCCAAAGACCTCTCTATTCCAGACCTTCAAAGCACTTTTAAGTCTCTGTTGCTTAAGCCAATAAACCATTACAGGATTCTCCACACTATCACCAATACTAACAGACCAATTATCACTAACCATATTCATAAAGCCAGGATGAGTTAACCACATGTTTTGAAACTTGAACGAAGCCTTAACAATTTGACTACTGGACGACAGCTTAATGACTAGAGGACAATGATCTGAGCAACATCGAGCCAAATGAGAAACTGTTGTACAGTCAAAGAACTCCATCCAAGCAGAAGTATAAAGAACACGATCTAACCTTCTCCAATTCCTACCATTGGACCAAGTAAAAGGTGAACCAGAAAACCCCGCATCAATCAAACCACAGTCCAAAATCATATTATTAAAATCATCCATCCCTCTTTGATTATTAGTAGAACAAGCCAACTGTTCGTGAAGACCAGAAATAATGTTAAAATCTCCAAGCATTATCCACATATTAGAACCAGCATCAAGGCCTCTTATAGAATCCCAAAGCTCAACCCTTCTATCTCTTCTACATTTAGCATAAACCACAGACACATAAAACCACTTATTCACCGAAGAATGACACACCTTAAGATGAAGAAGCTGATCAGAATCAAAAACACTCTCCACCTTAAAGTCCTGATGCCAAAAAACCCAGATCTTATTACTCACATTACACATGTACCCATTCAACTTCAACTTCATTGAAACCTTACTCATAACATCAGCCTTTATCAAAGGCTCCTGAATTGCCACAAAGCTGGCTTTTTCAGAAATGATCAAAGATTTTAATCTCTGCAACGTTTCCTTACTAGCCAGTCCTCTAGCATTCCAGTTAATCAGAGTTATAGTCATTAATCAGGAGCAAACTTGTGGGCTCTTTTGAGCTTCAATAACTTAGAGGAAACAGGACCCTTAGAAGACCAAATGTTAGGAACCTTTTTTGTTTTTTGCGGATCCTGTCTTTTATTTTTAATTTTGTCATACTTATCCTTAACTGGAGAACATGGCAAACTGCCATCCCTTTTAGGGGAAACATGAACATCAGTACTCAAAACCTCGAACATATTCCTTCTTTCTAAAGTTCTTAATGCATCAATCATCTCCTCTTCAATCACAGGGGCTACAGAATCACTAAACACTGCTTCTTTAACCATTTGAAAAGAACAACTATCATCCAAATCCACATTACTAGGACTATCACCATCCTTGTCAACTATAATAGATTTTAACATCCTACCAGAAGGCCTCTCTTCAACAGAATTAACGACTTGCTCACAAGTGTCTTCATAAGTCATATCCTGATTCTGTTGATTTTCATCTCGCTTAGAACAAGAGACACGATCTAATTCACAAGAATCTTTAAGAACATGTTCAACCTCCTGACCAGCAGATTGAATCTTCTCAAGAACTAGTAGCTTCTTACATTTTGCTTCAGAGTGACCAAGATGAGCACAGTGATGACAATATAAAGGAGTATTAGCATAAACAATATCAATTGAATAACTGTCCTCATCTCCAAACTGTAATTGAACTTTATGAATTAATGGTTTTGAAACGTCAATTTCCACCCAAAATCTACAACAGTTTTGCTTAGCTCTATTAACCGATGGAACCCAGATCTTTAAAGGTGTACCCAGTATCTTGGCTATCTCACCAACCGTGGCTCTGTTAAACAAAAATTCAGGCAAACTAGGCAAAGAAACCCAGACAGGAGAAAATGGACATTCCAGATTGGGATCAAAGCCTGGTGTCCATTTCAATAATCTCATCGTCTTATTGCCTAGAATCCACACATTCCTCGACCATAAACGCATACAATCATCAACATTACTGAACTCTATGAACACATGCCTAAAATCCCATACAGAGACATTGTAACTTCCTGTAAAATTAAACTTCGCCAAGAAACTTCTGAAAATTTCCATAGTAGGCTTGCCTGATGCAAATTTTGCAATAAGAGTATGCTTAGAAAGTTTCATAAGTTTATCCTTATCACCAGCATCAAAAACGATAACCGGAATATCATTATTAACAGAAACAGAGATCACCGAATGCACGAAGTCCACATTCTTGTTTTTCAACATATCAGCATACGAATTCTTTTTTGCTCCATCAACTTTGTTGTTATCTTTCTCCTCAAATACTGGATTCAATATAACATTACAACCCTCATCAAGAAAATCAGATTCACCATTAATCTGCTTTAGTTCAAGACCCTGTAATCCTTGAGATTGTTGTGGTTGTTCAGCATTCCTTAGTAAAGGAAACTCAGAAGAACAAAGATTTGTATTCATCATTCAATTGTAGAAAGCGAAGAAAGAATTGAAGAAAAAAAATTTGAAAACCAGACTCTGTTCTTAATCAAGAACAGAGTAACCAATTCTTGAAGCTTTCACATCTCCCTCCTCATCAATTATTTAATAAAATTAGTTTTTATTAAATGATAAATTTTGTAAAAATTAGACAATCAAATAACTAATTTTATTGAGATGATTAATCACACTCTTAAATTTGTCAGAAATGTGTAATCCATGTGAGCGAAAATTAATTTTATAAAAAGTAAATAACTTTCAATCGAATTAATATTTATTTAAAAATTAAATAGTCTAAGAAATTATGCACATTTCAAAACCCTATTTACTGTTTCAAAACTTGCCACGAACATAAAGTAAGTAATTCGTCCCGTTAACTGACCATAGGTAAACCATACAAAGTGACAGGTCCAGAGCGAACATAAAGTAAGTAAGTAATTCGTCTCTTCAGCCGAAAAAGCGTATGTAGAGGGACTCGAACTTATGACCTTTGATCACAAGTATGTCATAGTTAACCAACGCGGCTACCAACTTAGGAGCTTATACAACATTATTAAGCTTATACAACCTTATTATTATATTATTATAACTTGATATTTTTTCTTATGGTGTATTTTAAGATGCTTATTTGGTAAGGAGGAAAAAGAATAGGCTACAACAAATAAATAGAGCGTAGATTTATGCCGGAACTGATGCAATAACTTGCGTCTTTATTTTCTTTGATGCAATAAGTTGAGTAGATAGAGCGAGCGAGCGGCTATTTATGCGTTGATTGAGGTAGAAAGGTGAGTGTGGGGCACATCATGTTACTCACCCTCCTCACTTTACCGAATTCAACAATATTTGGGACCGGACCTTTAGTGGTTTAATTTGGTGGTTTAATTTAGTAAGATCTTTCGTTTCGGTTTCGATTCTGTTTCGCAACTATATAATAGTACTCCCCTTGTGCTAGACTTTAGCCGGAAAACAGCGTTTTATAAGGATGGCTATTAGAATAATACTCCTACTTAACTGTATAAAAAAATTGTATTTGTAAAAGTTATAAAATTTGAATATCCTCAAAGTTAAATTTATTTACGAGATTGTGATATTTGGATTGGATTTGGACTAATATACCGTTTTTATTGTCGTATAATATTGGTCGGTGATTTGATTTTTTGGTATTAAAATGATTTATGATTGGAGATAGTGTAGTATGGATTTTTTTCTTTTTAAGCTAATGAGATTTTATTATTAAGAGAATAAGGCCATAGGCTTTATATAAATATCCAATTTTAATCAAGGTCCAATTTAAAAATGGTATTCAACCTTAGTTTTTAATTTGGTATTCTTGTTTGCTTTATTCTTAATACACTCGCCCCTCCCAATCAGATAGTTCTTCAGTAGAAACCTTACATATTTTACGGAGCAATTTTTCAGAGAGCTATACCCAGAGAGAAACAAGCTTCACCTTAGCCAGAAAGTCTCCAGTCCCGAGATGCCTGATTGTCTTCGACAGGCCATCGAATGAATTGCAGTATCTTAAGGTATTTCATTTAAATTATTTTAAACTGAATCGTTTAGGAAGCTAAGGGTAGTGTGTAACTCTTCACAATTTTTATGTAATTCCAGGGCCATTCATTAAAGAGCTTCGAGACTGGTTCTCTAGCAGCGAACCTCACAACCAGTCCATCATTTTTCAATCACACTTGTAGTAGACATCATCTTAGATTTGATAGTTGCAAGGCTCCAATCAGGATGATCAGATTTGAGCAACACAGTAGCACCGTTCACGTGAGGGCAAGCCATTGAAGTCCCGGAGAGGATAGATAGAATGCTAACCTCGGGAGAGATAAAGTCAGGTTTATAATTTCAGGGTTCATTATGTTAGGACCTCAAGCTGAAAAGGAAGCTACAATAGGGGTTGGCTTAATTCCCAAGTAAAAAAGAATCATTTTCTTCCTGAAGATAATACTGCATGTTACTCATACAGCTTCAAGGTAATATTATATTCGACATGAATAAGAGTTGAGAAAAATCATCGGTATCTATGTAACTCGTACCATCTTTTTATTTATCTTGTCACCTTTTAGCTTCTTATTAAGTAATATTTTGGAATTCTGATCTACCTCTAATTTTTCAGATGATGTTGAGGATTCATCTTCTAAAAAAAGAAGATTTTCTACTGTTGGAGGATCAGATGATTCATCTTCTAATGCTTTTGAGTTCTTTTTGTTTTTCTACCATGTACTTGTTTCTATTGTTTGTAGAGATTTTGGAATATCTTATTCTTTAACATAATTAATGTCATTGTTTGTTCCTTTTATGCAAAAGTTCCCTAAATTCATTTTTCTTCTTTTTGCATCAAGGTTGAGGTATATGACAAATTTCCAATATTTCTTTGGTTTGGGGTGAGGTATCTTGATGGAGAGTTAGTTGGATGAGGGAAAGGTAGGTTATAGTTATAGTCATGAGACTTGATTGCATCAGTGACTTCATTATTGATTAGATTATCCCGAAGATCATTAATACATTGATTAATCTTATGACTTGTGCTTCTTCCTTTCTCTTTATCAATACATTGATTAATCATATGACTTGTGCTACTTTCTTTTTCTTTATCAAAAGTTTTAGTGTACTGCTGATGTTGGTTTTGGATGTTTTCAACAGATCTTTGCATGTTGAAGGATTACTTAGGAATTTTGATTATGGACTTTAGTTTCTGCTTGGCCTATTCTGTTGGATTGATAGTTGGAGGTTGTTGATTTCCAGGTAAGGGGTTGTCTTGAGTATTCTGAGGTTTGGGTTGTTTCCTGCAAGCATCTTGGAAACGTCCTATGTGATTACATTGGTGACAGTAGTAAGGGATATTTTTGTAGCCTATCTCCAACTAGCACCCATCATTTTTGCCAAATCCAACCCATAGTTGGTGATGCGGTCTACTGGAAATGTCCACCTCGATCCATATATAAACAATATTGAATAGAGTTTTGGTTTTTTTCAAGAATCCAGGTCTTGATTGTGTTTCATATTATCTTAGCTATGGACTCTATGATAGTTTCGTTGAAAAGGAATTCTGGTATCTTGGTTATTATGACACAGACTGGGGTAATAAGGTTCTCAATTTTAGAATTGAAATACGGAGTCCATTTAAGAACTCTCACAATGGAGTTGCATATAGTCTAAGAAGTTCTACTTCATAGAATACAAAGATATTCTTTTAACGTAAATTCAAATACAAGATGATGAGCATCCCCAGTGGATATACTTAGATTGCCTTTGAACCTTCTTTTACTAATGAATTTGTCTAAGAGATGCTTCTTTGGTATCCCAACAGAGAATTCCCAGTCAAAGTAAATCTTGTAGACTCTAGAATTTTACCTTTATCATTTGCTGAGAATTAGATTGCAATGTGGTTTTGCTTGAACTGAACATTTTTAGGTTGATAATCATGAACACTGGATTTTGTTTTGAAAAAGGTCTACATACTGCATCTTTGAAGGTAAGATAGGCTCATGATGACTACTGTAACTTTGATAAAGGCTAGGAAAATCTGAAAATAGGGATGGTTTGCTCTGCTACTGTTCCATCAAGAACCAGGAAGAACAAGATCGACAAACGAGAATCATGAGAAGATGAGCAATGATCAGGCACGCTAGAAGCAAATGAGATGATGGGATCAAGAAACATGATAAAGGTTGCCTAAATCTATTGATTAGTAATCAATATGAGAAGCAGAATCTTGCAATCCAAGAAAGAGAATCTTGGAGCCTCCTTTTGATTTTTCCATTATATAATTTTTTCAAAAAATTAGTAATACTAATTATACGATAATATATATAATTTTCTTTTCGGTACAAAAGTCAACTACCATAAGCTTCAAAGAATATGGTTACTACTGACTATAAGAGTAGTCTCGAAATAAATTAAGACGAATGTTTCCAAAGATATAATCAAAGAATGATAGAAGAAAATTAAATTTTTATTATAAAATTATTAATTAAAATTAATTAATTTTCTAAACATAAAAAGAAAGAAAGAATTTATTTTTATGATTAATTTGAATGTTTTGTTTAAAAAGGTGAGGAAAAGGTTTTTAAAAATAAAGTAGGGTATGTGTCGATTTGGTATCTAATACATATCATACGGTGAGACAGTATTTAGAAACATGTGGGACTATTGACGAAAAATTCAGAGAAATCTAGAAAAAGTTAGCTTAAATTTAGGGATACAAATATTGATAGAAATCCCAAATTTTTCACAATTTGATTAAAACTTAAATTTTACATAACAAGATTGTTTCGTTACTAACCGTCATCGTATGATGGTTTCTAACACCTTCAGTGTTGGTAATATTTTGGTTAGTCATTTTACCCCCAAGCTATACTGGTTTGGTAAGGGTCTTGATTATCCTCACTTCTAATGTCAATGAATTGGATAATAAATTATGACTCGTAAGGTAACATGTGACGAAATAATAAAATGCATTATTCAATATCTACAGGTCAAATCCTCTGAGCCAGACATATTTAGTTACAGTTTTTTCAAGGGTTCATGGGTTCTCATGGGCAAAGATATTTACAACGAGGTCATTGATTTCTTTAACACTAAAGTTATTTATCTCTTTTGAAATTTCACTTATATACTCTTTAGTCCTAAAAATGACTATCTCTCTCTTATGTTGATGATTTTAGACTTATTCTTGTTTGAAATGTAATCTATGAGATCGTCTTTAAGATTCTAGAAAATATAAACATTGATTTGTTCCCTTACCTTATTGATAAATCTTAATCCACTTCCGTCTCATGGAGAAATATTTCTGACAACATTATTCTCTCCTAAAAACTACCAAGAGGTTATTACACAAATTGTAAATATAAGAGGGTCGCTCTCAAAATAGATTTCATGAAAGCCTTTGATAATATCTATTAACACTTCATTCTCGATATCTGTGTTGCCATAAATCTTCCTGAAAAGATGATCACTTGGATCATTCAATGTATTGCCGCTCATTTCTATAATATTATCATTAATGACGACTCTAATGGTAACTTCCAAGGTAGAAATGGACTAAGACAATGTGACATTCTCTCCCAATTCTTCTTCGTTCGTATCATACGGGTCCTATATTGTATTCTCAACTAAATAAGTAACGATGAAACTGAATTTCTATTCCAATGGAAATATCATTATCTCAAAATTTTCAATCTCAGATTTGTAGATGATATCATGATTTTCTACCATGAAAATCTCAACTCCCTCCAACTTGTTAAAAATTGTCTAGAAGACTTCTTTTCGCTTTTGGAACTCCAAGCCAGTCTCACTAAAACTCATATTTTATTTTCTAGGTTCAATATCATCCTCCATAATAACCTAATTAATATCTTAAGGTACAAGGAAGTCATCTTTCCTGTGAAATATTTGGATGCCCTTCTTCTTAGAGAGTGATTCTCTCACACATATTGTCGTTTTCTTCTTTATAAAATTACTTCGCACATAGGCTTGTGGACCACTAAGCACTCTTCCCACGTGGGTCAATTTCAGCTCATCAAATATGTTAAATTTGTCGGACATGTATATTGCTCATCAATTTTCATCCTTCCTTCTCGGACCCTTGAAGAGTTATCTAAGTACCTTTGTCATATCATTTGGTCGAGCCTTGAGATGAAGATCTCGAATGCCAATGTGACTTGGTCTAATGTTATTTCTCTCATGATGGAAAGCGGCCTTGAGATTTTTTACCTAAAAATATGGAATCAAGCGGTTGTCCTTAAACATCGGTGGTCTTTAATTTTTAATAATAATAATTAAATATGATACGACTGGATCAAATCCAAAAAGATAAAAAAAAAATGATAATTTTCAGGCTTTCAACCTAGGGTCCTCAAACTCTTGGACTTGGAGAAACATTTTTATGTGTTAAACCATTGGCTAGTGATTTGTACATGGTAAAGATTGCTAACTACCTCTCTGGCAACCCATTATGGGAAAACATCGTTAAATATTCTAGGTTTGGCAAGAACCTCAAGGTCTCAGATATCATTCAAAGTGAAATTTGGAACTGGCCATCACACATCAGATCAACACAAAAAAGGAATCAAGAATCTTTAGAAAATCAATAATCTCATTCTATTCATTCATCCTCCAAACATCATTTTCAATGACGTGCACTATTGGACCACCAAGAGCGAAAATACAAGGTTCACAATCAAGGACACGTACAATGTTATTCGCACGTTCACTCCCCGTGTCGGGTGGGCATGGTTAATATGTCTAAAATATAATATTCCTCGTCACTCTTTCATCATTTGTCTTGCGATCTAATACAAGTTTCTACTTGAGATACGTTTTTGAGGTAGGGGTTTAAATACCTCACGGGATTGTGTCTTATGCAATTCGGATTCCGAAAATATCATATCATTTATGACTGTATTTTTACTCAGAGTACTTGGTTTTTTGCCAACTCCAAACTCGAGTTCACACTCAATACTCTAAACTAAAAATCTTGGTTTTATAAGGCGTCAAACTAGTATTCTTCTCAAAACCGATATCACTAACGTTCTTATTTTGTTAGAGATGAAAAATAAATTACAAAAACAAGTTCTCAAGGCATATTATATCAATCGCATCAACTATGGCTCATAAACTAAATGGTGTTAAAAAATCAACCATGACTAATCAACAACAAAAACTGTTATGCGATTATAAGAGAGATCACTAAAGATGCACTCAACAAGATTTGGTGCAGTGGGTAGACAAAATTTTCAATTTGAAAGCTAGCTAAGAAACAATATCAAACACTCTCAAGCGATCATCATAGTCCATATCAACAAATTTTGATAAAGGTGGATCTTCCAAGCATCACAAACTAGGCAAGTACCCAGACATGGAGATAATTTTTTTATGAATGGTTTCTCAAACACCAAGAGCGTGTGAATATAACATGAGAGCTAACCATAAAGAGAATGATTGAGGCGCTGAAGCTTTTGTATCCATATGATTCATTAGAGCATGAACTTTCACAAGACTGTCTTGAGAATTTAAGTTAAGACATGATATCAAATTATATCGTTGTTTCAGAGAAAATGGCTCAGTCGACAGACATGACATGAAGAAGAAATTGGAGTCTATAAGGAAAAAAATTGATAAATTTCCTATGAAAATGTTTTTAATATGGATGAAACTAGTTTGTTTTACAGGCTACAAGCTGACTATTCACTTTCAACAAAACAACATGAAGGTCGGAAACGGGACACGAAAATACCTACAATTGTTATTTGTTGCAATGATGATGGCTCGGAAAAAAATCCTCTATGGACCATTGGTAAGTATGGAAAACCACGTTGTTTTAAGAATATCAACATGAATAAAGAATATCGACATGAATAGCATATATTGTGAATATCGTACCAACAAAAGAGCATGGATGACTGGGTACTTTTCAAAAAATATGTTTGTTGGTTGGATGGACAAGTTCAGGGTTGGAAAAAATCGGCTTGGTAGTGGATAATTGTCCAGCCCATTCAAATAATATCCAAGGGTTGTAAAACCTTGAGTTGTTTTTTCTATCGCTAAACATTACTTCGAAAATTCAACCATGTAATGTTAGGATAATTAGAGCCTTTAAATGTATTACTGTAAGATTTTGGAAAGTTATAAGTTGGACATTTCTTCTAAAAAAGAATATTTAGATGTTATCAATTTGGTCGTCTCAGTTTGGAGAAATGTGCAACAAAAGGCCATAGCAAATTACTTTAGATACTTTAAAATTCATTCAACGAATCCAGCCGACTCATGTGATTTAAACTGTGTAAACTCTGTAGAAGATATTCGTGAACCTATATATATCGGCACAATAAAAGTATAAGTCATTTACTAGATTAAACTAATAAAAGTTCAATTTAATTTATAGTTTTGTTGGAGTTTGTATATATACATTGAATTTAAAAAAAATTATTATTTTATTATCTTAACAATTGGAGTTTAATTTTGAACTCATCTAAATTAAAACAAGACAAACTATTTATTTTATCAAAATTATTAATTTATAAAACATTACTTTATAATTTATTTTAACTGTGCTAAGCCAATTCCGCTAATACATAATATATATTTATAGATTACATAATTCTTTAGTAATCAATTAATTACTAACTAAAAAACTCTACAATAATTTGGTTTGATTTATTCTTTAAATAATATAAAAAACAAATAAAATACATTCTATCCGCTGGTAATCGATGCACACTGCATGCGGATAGTGAAGGTGGGCCGTGACGAGGACATCTAATAATGAATTGATAGATGGACTTTCAAGTGTGTACATCAAGTGTTATCAATTGAACAGGTTAGGACTTATGAGTCCTTCGAATTGGAATTGTTGGACATAGAGAATCATTGGTGCACATTTATCATGTTAGCTGAAATCCTAAGTAATCTCAGCTACTATAGTCTATAGGTAGTTTAGATGAAATATCAAAGTGTTAGTTGAAGTAGTTGGATCGTTAGATTAGGTTTTAATAGAAATAAAGTTGGGCATGATGGCAAGCAAGTACGGTCCGAAGAGTGAATTGTTGGGTCAAATATAAGCGGTCCAATTAAGACTCAGCTGTAGGTTGTTACTTTTTAAATGGTAATGTAGGGGCATGAATAAGTTAGTAAAAAATGTGAGATTATAATAAACTTATTATAATTAATATTAATATGCTAAGTAATATTATGATTATTCTACGGATTTTATTATTACAGTTATTGTTTTCGTCCTGATTTGAATTTGTATAGTGTTTAGTATTTTATTGTTTTAGCAAGAGTGATAATTTGAAAAATAAAGATTTTTTTTTATGAGGGAGTTTGCCGCTGCTATTCAACGGGTTCTGTACAGGGTAAACCCTCGGTCTGACGCTATATCCTGCAAACCAACGTCAGAAGGTAAACCACATAATGTGACAGGTTCAACTAAAGTATACGTTCAAATGTTATTTGGTCAAACAATGATCCTTAACACTAAAGTTTCTTTAGATATTAGATGAAACTGTCTTTTAAGCTTCGGGTTGGCCTAAGTCATGGTAGATTACCAGCTGAGAGTCTGTAAGGATCTTTACTGTCTTGGCTCCACATATATTTTCTAGCCGAAGTCTTGCTATTTCAGTCTCATACTCTGTCTCATTGTTAGAAGTAAAGAAAATAAATTTAATGGATTAACTAAAGAGTTCACATGTTGGAGATGTTAACTGAACTCATGTGTTGGAGTCTAAATTTTGCTTCTTCCATCTATTATGACTTGATAAGTTGATTTTGTTTACTTTTTTGAATGGGTAGATCTTTCTTATAAAAAATATAATAAGAACTCTGCCATGGCTTGAGCCATAATCAAAGTCTTTGGTTTGAACTTTATTTCGTAATGCCCGAGCTCAATTAACCATCGGGTCAGTCTTCTAGAGACATTTAACTTTTCCAATACACTTCATTAGGGGATATAAGATTTTACCATAATTATATGAGTCTAAAAGTAAGGCCTCATCTTCCCAGTTGTAACATCTAACATGGACTTGCTTACATAGTATATGGCAGTAGAATTTTTTAATTTTTCGTTCATAAGTATATTACTAATGATAAAGTTTGAGACTCCTAGATAGAAAAATAATTTCTTTCTTCATTTCGGCTTTGTTAAAACCTCTAGAGAAGTTATAAATTTATTTATGTAGTTGGAAGCTTCCTCGCATACTAGATCCCATTCACTGTGAAAACTGTTAAGAATATAAAGCCCATATAAAGCCCAAGCCCGTTAGCTTTCTTTTATTATAAATAAGAGCATATTCTGTACTAATTTATATACTTCTGAATAATACAAAAACCCTAGCCGTCTATCGGTTTGTTCCTTTTGTTCTTTATTTAACATGGTATCAGAGCCAGAAGTAAACTGATCGCGTAAATGTAACAATCAGATTTATCAGGTATTTGATTTCGTATTAGATCTGATTGATAAAATTATCAGGTATTTGATTTCGTATTAGATCCGATTGATAAAATTGTAAGTGGAATTTATCGGTGAAATTGGGGCTTAGAAGGAATCGAAATTGCAAAAGTATTGGTTAAGAATATATATTTTTTGGTAAAATTGCATTGTTAACTTATTGGTAAAGTTGCGTCTCGGAGAACAATCGGAATTGAATTAAGAAAGATTGAGAAAATTGCACTGTGTAAATTATTGGTAAAATTGAATAAAAGCATTGTTCGGCAAGAAGAGCAACGTCTGAGATTATTGTGTTTTGGTAAAATTGCACTCAAATTTCAGGTAAAATCGCACAAAAGTATTGTTCGGCAAAGAAAAGTTTTCTCCGATAAATTTGGTTTATTGAAGTAGTGGTAAAATTGCACAAAAGTCCGATGAAATTGCAGAAGAGTTATTATTGAATTATTAGTAAAATTTCTAATAAATAGATATAGTTTTCGATTTTCGGATCTGCTGTGTGCAGCTCCAATAAAACGGTCCGATCGAAAGGAAAACGAAGTCCGTTTTTGCTGAATTTTGGAGAGCATGTTTGGGACATCCGGCCCTTCAATATGACCGGTCGGATTTTGATTCGGTGCTATAGTTTGGGAGAAATTGCAACTGGAACAGTGGAGCAGTTTTGTTGAGATTGTGGATCTTATTGCGAACATGATAGGAAAAGATGATAAGAAGAAATTTGTTACATCTGCATACCATTCGGGTATGTCCTCGTCTTCCACTTCAGGTATTGATTCATCATTGTGTATTTTGGATTCGGGTGCGTCTCATCATATGTCACCTCACATGTCGAACTTTGTTTCGTTGTCTCATGTTTCACCCATATCTGTTTTGTCTGCTAGTGCTACACCAATGTCAGTAGAAGGCACTGGATCTGTTTGTACCCCTCATATATCGTTATCTGATGTTTACTACATTCCAACCCTTGCTTTGAATCTTGTTTCGGTTAGTCAATTGTGTAAATCTGGTTATTGTGTCTTATTTTCCGATTCTGTTTGTGCTATACAAAATCAACAGACCCAAAGAGTGATTGGGACAGGTCGTAAAATAAGGGAACTCTATGTTTTGGAGAAACTCGAAGTAACAGATATGGATGTCTATGGTGTTGATAGTGAAAAAACATACTTGACTGATATTGCTGCCTCTAGTGTTGATTTGTCTTCGTTTCGTTTGAATCCTTCATCGTCTAAGTTTTATCTTTGGCATTCTCGTCTTGGACATGTATCTACATCGCGTTTAAAGTTTTTAGTCCCAACAGGTGCTTTAGGTAAGCTAAACACTTTAATATCTCGAATTGCAGTGGTTGTAAACTTGCAAAATTTTCGGCGTTACCGTTTAATGAAAGTATTTATTCCTCTATTGCTCCGTTTGATATTATTCATTCTGATGTCTGGGGTCCATCTCGTGTCTCCACAAAGGGTGGTTCATCCTACTATGTTTCTTTCATCGATGATTATACTCGATATACTTGGGTTTACCTTATAAAACGGAGATCAGATTTCCTTGGAATTTATAGAGAATTTCGGGCACTTGTTAAGACTCAACATTCTGCTGTAATAAAATGTTTCAGGTGTGACTTGGGGGTGAATATACATCCAATGATTTTACTCAGTTACTTGCATCTGATGGTACCATACATCAGTCTTCTTGCACTGACACCCCTCAGCAGAATGGTGTTGCAGAAAGAAAACATCGTCATCTTATTGAGACTGCTCATTCTTTACTTTTATCTGTTGAGGTTCCTACTATTTTTTGGGGAGAAGCAATTCATACTGTTGTATATGTGATTAATCGAATTCCCACTGCTCATAATGCAGGGATGTCTCCTTTTCAGAAGTTATACGGACAACTTCCAAATTATTCTTCCTTACGAGTGTTTGGATGTACATGTTTTGTCCTTCGTCCTCATGTAGAACGCAACAAATTGGGCCCTAAATCCGTAATATGTGTTTTCTTGGGTTATGGTGTTAGACCAAAAGGTTATCGTTGTTTTGATCCCACTAGTCAGAAACTTTATGTCTCTCAACATGTTACTTTTCTTGAGCATATCCCGTTTTATTCGATTCCAACGAAATCACATGATATAATAAGTACCAAACTTCATACTATTGATCCCTTTGAAAATAAGAGCGACATACCCATTGATATTGATGTGCCAGCTCCTGAGACATCAACTACAACTGATACTACTTTTGCTCCATCAAGTCCTGATTCAACTTCTTATATTAGTGAACCACCAGCTCCACCCCTTAGAAGATCTACTCGTACAAGTAAGTCTACCAAACTACCAGATTTTGCGTATTCTTCTTACTCAGCTCCTTTTGCCTCTTTCATAGCAAAAATACATGATTTATATGAACCTCAGTCGTTGAAAGAAGCTGTTTCCGATCCTCGTTGGCAAAATGCAATAGTCGAAGAGCTCACTGCTCTTTACCAAACTCATACATGGGATATAGTTAAGCCTCCATCCGGTAAGCATATAATCGGTTCTCGATGGGTTTTTAAAATTAAAACAAAATCTGAAGGATCTGTTGAAAGATATAAGGCTAGTCTTGTAGCAAAAGGGTATTCACAGAAGTATGGTATGGATTATGATGAAACATTTTCCCCAGTGGCAAAAATGACGATTGTTCGTACTCTTATTGCGGTTGCTTCTGTTCGCCAGTGGAAAATCTTCCAACTCGATGTCAAAAATGCATTTTTGAATGGTGATCTTCATGAGGAGGTTTACATGACTGCTCCTCCAGGTGTTTCTCACCAACCAGGTGAAGTTTTTCGACTTAGGAAAGCCTTATATGGACTCAAACAAGCTCCTCGTGCCTGGTTTGAAAAATTCTCTACGGTTATAACTTCACTTGGTTTCCTTGCTAGTAATCACGATTCGGCCTTGTTTATCAAATGTACTAGTGTAGGACGAATTAATTTATCCCTATATGTAGATGATATGATCATTACAGGTGATAATATTGATGGCATTGCAGCACTAAAACGTGATTTGGCTCAGCATTTTGCGATGAAAGACTTGGGGCTATTACGATATTTTTTAGGTATTGAGGTGGCTCACTCTCCAAAAGGTTATATTCTCTCTCAGACAAAATATATATCTGCTTTATTCGAACGAGCGCGACTTTCTGATAACAGAACGATAGATACTCCTCTTGAAACCAATGCTCGGTATTCTCCGACTGATGACGTTCCTTTGTCAGATCCAAGTCTATATCGAACTCTTGTAGGGAGCTTGGTCTATCTTATAGTTACTCGGCCAGATATAGCTTATGCTGTTCATATGGTCAATCAGTTTGTTACTGCTCCTACATCTGTTCATTGGGGAGCTGTTATTCGAATATTGAGATATCTTCGTGGCACTCAGTTCCAGAGCCTTTTATTTCCCTCGACCTCTTCACTTGAACTGCGTGCCTATAGCGATGCTGATTGGGATAGTGATCCTCATGACCTAAAATCTACTACCGGTTTCTGTATTTTCCTTGGAGATTCAATAATATCATGGAACAGCAAGAAACAAGATGTTGTCTTTAGATCGTCTACTGAAGCTGAGTATCGTGCAATGGCTGTCACCACATGTGAGATTGTTTGGTTACGATGGCTTCTTGCAGATATAGGGGTTAATGTTACTAAACTAACTTCCCTACATTGTGATAACAAAAGCGTCATGCAGATAGCAAAGAATTCAGTTTTTTCATGAGAGGATGAAGCACATTGAAATAGATTGTCATTTCACTCGACATCATCTTCAGATCGGCACCATCTCGCTTCCGTATTTTCCATCAGCTTTGGAGATTGTTGATATTTTCACAAAGGCTCAATCCACAGCACGGTTTTGTTTTCTTTGTGACAAACTCTCAATGCTTATTACTGTTGCATTGTAAGTTTGAGGGAGGGTGTTAAGAATATAAAGCCCATATAAATCCCAAGTCCGTTATCTTTCTTTTATTATAAATAAGAGCATATGTTGTATAAATTTATATACTTCTGAATAATACAAAAACCCTAGCCGTCTAGCGGTTTGTTCCTTTTGTTCTTTATTTAAAAAATACAAGGTACAAAATTTACACTGTGAAGACGAGAATCACAATATACACTATGAAATCTTATATGACCAATATTTCAAGCTTCATATGACTATAAGATTCATTCTCAACAAATATTTCCCTCGAGGAAAATATCATTTCTTCACTATCAACAAATAAACTTTTCTTCATGTGACTCACTAAATTCCCCCAATATATTCACTTGATGCAGCGAACACCAATCTAGTTTAGGCATTTTGTAAACTTATGAACTGATAATCCCTCGGAAGATTTCATTTATGACTCTTATATATAGATTCAATCTTTTTCCCATAGAAACGATCCACTGATATACTTTTGAACTCACTATCGCTTCCTTATAGTTATAGAGATCCTGCATTTCAACTTCTTCTGCAACATAACATATACAACTAGGTTGTATACCTTTTTGGTCGCCTAATCTCTCTTTATTTTCTACCTGATGTTATGCTATAAGGTTATTATTCTATTTGGAGCAGATCATCGTCATTATTATCCGTGCTAGAGTTTTATCTTCTAATCTAGGATCTATCTCATGACCATTCAAATTATTAGACTTACTAGGAACTGATTCTACTTCAAGTTCCTTTTGTTTAATCACAACTGATCCTGTTTCGACCATTTCTCTTACATCATTATGATTGTCTAGCGAAACAAACTTATTAAAAGTCATATTTCCACTGATGAGAAAACTTGGAGACCTAAGAGAGGTATATCATAACTTATATTCCTTCACTCTAATAGAATTTCCTGGAAATATGCACATCTTTGCAATTGGCACAAGTTTACCATCTCTCACGTGAGTGTACGCATGCCAATCAAATACCATTAATTGTTCATAATCAGTCGAAGATCCAAATCAAATCCCCAAAAGAGTATTACAATAAATAGTCGTTGATGGAGACCAATTCACCAAGTAACACGCCTTATTAATACATTCGTTCCAAAAAATATTTCCCAAACCCGAATGCATGAGCATGATTTTGTGCCCTATCACAAAGTGCTATGTTCGTTTTTTTGTATCCTTATTCTCATGTGATGTTATAAAACATGTGTGATGACACATTATTCTATTAACATCGAACAATAAGCTAAACTCACAACTCCAAAATTATAGCGGATTATATGTCTTAAGATGTTTTTTAATTATTTATCTGTTTTACTTCTTGATTATCGGATTCCATTTTGATAAAGGTTGAATAATAATTAAATTAAATAATATAGTATCTAGTTTCACTCTTTGACAGTGTTCTGTTTGGAACTCAAAGGTTTGAGTGAATGTAATCCAGTATCTTTATAGTATTTCTTAGATTTGACCTACTGAATTTCTCTACTTTGTTTACCAAACACAGTGCTCACAAAATCCTAATGATATGTTTTATAATTTTTAAACAAATCTTTTTTTCCCAAAACAGTCAATCATCTTTCATTCATGTGATTGATGTACGAATGATACAATTTATTTTGATATGTTCGACCTTAGATGTTACTATCTGATGATGCTAATACAACATCACCCACAATAACACTCTCATAGAGAATATAAAGCCATTTTTATAAACTCTATTTTGTACACACTATTGAGCTTGTCACATTGATTACACCATCGTCTGCACGATACTTGTAACACAAAGAGTTTAACATCCCAAATGATATTATGTTCGTTTTCAAATGAGGAAAATGCTAACATGTAACGATTCTAACAACATCATCAAACATTTTGATGACGAATTTACCAATCCTGCTACATGGTTGTTCCCTAAATAAATTATTATCTGTATTGGTTTACAGGTATGAAACCATTGTTTGAACTAACACATGTGATATGTAGCGCTAGTATTAGTTACTATTTCCCCAATAGTATGAACTCACGAACAACACAACTCATGTAACATCATTGTCACTATCATCATAATCATTCACACCTTCGATCAGGTTTACAATATTTTCTTTTTTATTTCCTTTCTAATTTTCAACTTCAGACAATCTCTCATGGAAAGACCTCGATCACCGTATTCATAACAATTTGAGTTCTTGGCTCTTGACTCGGATCACCTCCAATTATTCTTGTTTAAAGAACTTACTTTGTTGCTAGATCTTTCCATGGTAATAGAACCCTCTCTTTCCACCTCATTCTTTGATTACAGTTGTGTCAACTCCTTTGATTTTAGTGCCCATTTGACATCTTCTAAAGATAGTTTGTCTTTACCATACATGATGGTATCCTTGAAATTATCATATGAAGTTGGTAACTATCTAAAAAAAGACTCGATCCTCATTGTCGATTATGATATTGATATTCTCCAGATCAAGGATAACAGACTTAGAATTATCAAGATGTTTAGTCTTAGACATATGTTCTTTCAACAAAATATCATATAAGAGAGTCTAGATATCTGACATGGATAACAAATCCAGTACTAGTCAAAATAACAAAATAATCATTGCGGATGTGTATATATTTTACAAATCTTAATATGGCTTGTCCAAATGATCCTTTTCCTCGTATTGATCATTTGGTGGATGCTACATCGAGTCATTAATTTTTATTTATGGATCCTCTTTAGGTTACAATAAAAGTAAGATGGGTACTAAATATCAAGAGTATACATCATTCATGATTGGAAGGGGTTTGTATTGTTATCAAGTTGTGTTATTTGAGTTAAAAATGTGTCGGGTTAACATATCAGAGGCTCATAATTTTTTTTTATAAATGACAATTATGAAAGAATATAAAGAAATACATTGATGATATGATTAAAACGAGCAATGATAAAGATAACCATATAGCAGCATTGTCAAAGACGTTTGATAACGTGTATGAGTATAATTTGAAATTAAATCTTCAAGTCTTCATTTGCTTACGGGATGGAACATTTTTAGGGTTTGTTATAAATAAAAAGGGTATCGAGGTTGATCCTAAATAATTGAAGGTAGTTCCAAATACGGGTTCACCCAACTTTATTAAAGATATTCAAAAGTTGATGGGTCACTTAGTAGTTTTATGTCGCTTTATTTCAATATCATCTAATATAAGTCATCCTTTATTTGAAATACTTAAAAGGGGAAAAGTTTGAGGGGAATTATGAATGTGCGAAAGCTTTTGATGATTATAAGAAATATTTGGCTTCTATAAAGATTTTGATTATATGAGTAGAATGAGAACTTTTATATCTTTATTTATCGATATTAAATATTGCTACGAGTGTTGTTTTGGTGTGTGAAAAAGATCTTATTCAAAAGTCAATTTACTATGTTAGTAAAAGTTTGATAGATGCAAAAATAAGGTACTTGAATTTGAAAATATTTGCATTGAGATTAATTTTGGCAGCAAGGAAGATGCGTCTGTATTTCCAAAACCATGATATTGTAGTTCATATATTGTTTCCCCTTGGATATGTTTTGCAGAAACCGGATATTTCAGGCCGTCTCACAGATGGGTCTATTAAGTTTACATATCAAGAAAGTAGATAAAAAAACGCAACCTCATCTACACAAGTGTGAATATAGTTTCCATAATAGCGCAATGATCAGAATGACTATGTCTTCAGAATTCGCTCAATCCTAAAAAAATTCACATGATTATTATTATGGATATATCGACATTGATGGTTCTCAATACTCTTTAGTATTTGCAGTTAGAAGAATCAAGTCTACGACTATCTCTTATTCAAGACATACTCATACTATCAGGTATAGAATGAGTAAAAAACAACTTAAAGTATGTCACGAATCCTAATAGACTTCTTGATAATGACTTTCTGATAATAAGCGTTTGAATGATTTCATCATTTTTTTAATGTCCCAAAAATAAAACGCCAAAGCTATTTTTATTTTAACTGTTTGGACAATCACCTACTTCTCTAAACTATTTATAAAACAGAAAAGAGAATTAAAATATATATTAACAGAAAAATAAATAGACTCCCTAATGTAATTAACCGTGTGTAAATATCTTGATAATAAACGATATAATGGATGTTAAAAAAATAATTTTGGATTTTAATACTTAAAATTGATATTTCATTCTAGAAATAATCGTAAACAATAATGATTGGATTTCTGATTGTTAAATATTTCTTTTGTACCCAATTCACGGCGACTAGGAAAAACTATCGTGGTTAGCAAAATCTGAAAAGTTGTGAAAAGTGAATAGAGAGTTTTGGTGGGTGGACGAAAATCATCAAATTAAGAGCTAATTAAATTGTTGAAATATCATTGCCATATAGGCTTTGTTTTTATAATCTTTTTTTATATAGGCTTAATATGACTAATTTTAGCAAAGGCTGTGGACGGTTCTTTTAAATCGGAAATCGGATCGGGACCGAACCGATAAGTTCAGACCGAACTTTAACGGTCCGGTTTCCGGTTCCATTCTAAAAACTGAAAACTGACGAGAAATCGAAACAAAAAGTCGGTTAGAAACCGAACCGATAAAATCGATAGGACCGATATGGAATCGAACTGATAAACTGATAGAACCGATACGGAATCGAACCGATAAACCGGTAGAACTAATAAGAAATCCAACCAATAAAATCGTTAGAACCGATTATTTATTATTATTATATGTATTTTTTTATAAATTATAGTATCGAAATTAATAGTTAATTATCAACTTTTTAAAAAAATCAAAGATTAATTTATAAACTTTAGTTTTTATATCATTTATTTCAATAAAAAAATAAAAATTAAATTTTAATTGGTTTTATTTTTTTTAAATGGACCGAACCGGACCGAAACGGGACCGGACCAAACTCGGACTGAACCGGACCTGATCGGACCGGACCGGACTGTACCGAACCGAAAGCTTAGCGGTTCGGTCTAGTTTCAAAAATTAGAACTGAAAGCTTAACGGTCCGGTCCGGTCCAGTCCAGACCGATAAGCTTAGCCGTCTGATCCGATTCCTTCAAAATCCAAACCGAACCGGACCGATAACAGTCCTCCTTTTACCTAAAGACTTGTTTAAATTTATTCGTACACTTGTTGAAATTTTGGAAAATTCAATATAAAGTACCCATTAAACTATTCTATTGTCGTCTAGTATTCATGTTTTATTCTATTATCTTTTAATACCCTTTTTAACTATTTAATTACCGCTTAATACCTAATATTATTTTAATATCTTAACTACCTTCGCCCTTCGTCAAACCATGTAATAAAAAAATTCATTTTTACTTTTTCTTTTTATTTTATTTTTAAAAGATTTATATCTTTCAAACCGGAGCTTGGAAAAAATAAATGAAAATACTCGCTTTTGTTTATTTAAATGACCAAAACTAGATTCATTTATATTTTTTTTTTTGATTTTTAAAAAAAATAAAGTTTCACTAGTAATAACTCAGAGGAAATCGAGAGAGTTGCAATCATGTTCGTTTTTCAAACAACTCTCAGGTTAATACTGCGTAAAGGTACCGACATGTATGTATATATAGTCGGAGATATTTTTGTCTAAATTTCAATTCGAGGTAAAAAAGACACTATAAAAAAACTGGTACTAGTGTTTAATTAGATAGTTGTGTGGATATTTACTGATATTTTTTTTTAAAATTTATTCGCTTACTGTAATTAGAGGTTATCGGTCCAGTTTGGTCCGGGTTTCGTCGGAACCGGACCAAACTACTACGCTTATCGGTTCAGACCGATCAGACCGTTAAATTTTCGGTTTTATAATTTGGAATCGGACAGTTAAGTTTTCGGTTCGGTTCACTCTGATTCGATTCGGTTCCGGTTCTAGTTCGGTTCAGTTCGGTCTGAGTTCAGTTCGGTTAGAGTCCGATCTGATCCCGTTTCGGTCCATTTCGGTTTAGTCCAGTTTTGGTTCGTTTATGTGAACTTTAAAAATTAAATTTAATAAAAATTTAATTTTAAATTTTTTAAAATAAAAGTAACCTAAAAATTAAAATTTCGAAGTTAATCTTTTATTTTTATTAAAAATTGGTAATTAACTATTAATTTTGACAATGTATAAAAATAAATATTAATAAAAACTTAATTATTTTTAACGGTTTTATTGGTTCGATTTTTTCTAGTTCTATCGTTTTATCAATTCGGTTCCTTATCGGTTCTATCAGTTTACCGGTTTTATCGTTCGATTCCTAATTGGTTTTACCGATTTATCGGTTCAGTTCCAAACCTATTTTTTGTTTTGATTTTTTTATGAATTTTGGCTTTTAAGATGAAACCGCAAATCGGACGGTAAATATTCAATCCGGTTCTTATCGATTCGGTCCGATTCTCGGTTCTTTGGAACCGTTGACGACCTTAACTATAATGATTAAAAAAAAAATTATTCCATACAACCGTGGACAATTTATAAAAAAAATAGATAGACGAAATTCGAATTATTTTGCTATATCTTATTTATTTTAGACTTTCCAAAAAAATCAAAAACAATTTCGCCGATTTTTGTCGAACAGCCATTGAACGAAATCATCTTCGTAATTTTGGCTTTTTTAAGAGCCATACTCTTAAAGCAATCAGCTCAATCGAACTCCAATAACCGTTAGCAGATTCGAAAATGGCGATGTATCCGATTCTACTCTTCGTCCTTCTCTTTTCTCTCTTCGCTACTTCATCTCAAAGCCAAAACCTAAACCTAAATCTAAACGACGACCATCACTTGATCAGCGAACTGCAAGAAGCTAAGATAAGAATCACTCGACTAGGTACAAATTCACTATGCATCCTTTTCTTCTGTATCGAATAATACCTACTGAATCTAGCTTGTTTGTGTTTTGTTCTTTGAGTCGATCGAAACTGTTGATTTTTCAGTATGTAGTTTGGATTTGATTGTGATTGTGATTGTTAAATGTCGATGTAGAGTCTGTTCTCGAGGAAACCATTGAAAACCTCAATTTGAAAGTCATGGAGACCAAAGAACGGGAGAAGGAGATCGAGGATATGGAAAATAAGATTCAATCTCTGAAATCTGCTGTCTCCAGTATTAAGGTCTGTTGAATTCTAGTGAGTACGCACTAGTTTTAATTTCATAATGGTAGTACTAATCATTGACCGCAGGACTTTGTGGTTTCGAATGCCATTGGTAGTGGTTATAATTTATGATAGTGAAATGAATGTTAGAGTTATAGTCTTATAGATCATATTGTTAACAATGGCAGTTACGAAATGTGATTGAGAAATCTATTAATTTGCCATTGTTGTTCTTGATTGAGCTTGAGTTTCTACAGAAAAATAGATATAGGATAATGGAGTTTGTGTAATTTTCTGAGATATGAAGCTTATCCTAGGGAAGTACACCTTTTATGTGAGTGAGTGTAAGAAATTAGCTGAAAGATCTATTAAATTATATATCCGTAAAAGAACGAGGATGCAATGAAATATATCATGAGTAGCTAGAGTGATCTTAAGGTAATTCCATCTTACAATGTTGATCATAGGATAAATTGTTCCATAAAAAGTATCATGTGCTTGTTCTATACTCTATATACCCTTTTTAAAAATTCCGCGTTGATCCTATGTGAAAAAGTTGTAGAAACTTTTCATTACAGGGTGACTCTTTGCGTAGCGATCAAAGGATACATGTATTGGAAGAAGAGGTTTGTTTCACTATCGAATGTCACTGTTAAGTATGGTTCTGGTAAAAGCAACTCATTTAAAGATTAGGCTTGAAAATGCTAGGTGAAACTTCTTTGGGGCGCTTCGAGAAAGAACAACTTTGATATTCATGCTTTAGAGTCTAAGGCCAGAGATGTTGAGGAAACAGTCGAAATTATTACTGCAGAAGTTGAAAAGGTAACGACTGCAGCTCCTTACTCTAAACTTCATGGAGATTGTCTACGCTGACCTAGATAGAGAAGCAAAAAGAAAAAGGATATGCATATGGTCAAGAATAACTGTGCATTTGGACAACCTATCATTGTGTCATCTAATAATCGATAATATTTCAAAACTTTCATTTTTGATCAATTATTCAAGATGTTAGGCTAGCCTATGAATTCTAACAACTATTGTAATATTTCATGGTAGACAACTTTTTAAATGTTTTATTTTCTTAGTACTTCTGAAGGGGTTAGTCTTTCAATTTGTAATTCTTATAAAACTTCTGTCACTCGTTTAACTACAATTTTAAACAATTTCTCAACTCGGTAGCCTGTGATTTTGGGGAACGTTTCAAAAATTCCATAATTAATTTTTCAAGTTTACTAACTTCTCAAATTTCTCAAGGTCTTAGCTCATGTATTCGGATAATATTGCAAAAATTTCAGAATCAAAGACTTGTACTGAATTTAAACTGAAGCTTAAATGATTTTCTAAGTTATATGCTTCTTTATATCCTATATGTCTTTCGGTGCACTACCTGTTAGCATTTTTGGTCTATTTGGTTATTTTTAAATAAACACCAATATTTCTTCCTATTAGATGTCAGATATTGTTACCGAAGACTGGATTCAAATTCAGCGTCTCGAGCAGGTACTTCAAACTACAGAACCAGTTTCCTGCATTATCTCAATTCATTTTAAACTTCTCAGGCATGCTGTTGCTTTGTGGTGCTTAAGTATCTTAACTTTGACTCGGTTTCTCTTACAGATGGTAGAGTTTAATGCTCGAAGGCTCGTCAGCCCTACGAGATGCACGTTCTTAAAGGTAATATTTTGAATATAGCTTAAGATGACTTTGATATTCTGCTGGTTTATCCTTCAACTAAATTATACGTTAAATATACAGTTCATCAACGACCTTTCTAATATGCATCTTCCAAAAGTTCTTCGATTGGAGTCTTATTCACTTACGAAGGAGTCTACTCCAAAGTCGTACCTATCTCGAGCTAAGCAACAGTTGAAAGGATTCTGGGCAGCAGTTACTAAGTACCACCATAAGGTTTGTTGTATACAAAAAGAAGGGTTTTAAAAATGGTGGACAAATTAGTCCCTTACTTTAACACTAAGTAGTCATTCTGAGTTTTAAAATCACACACTGCAGGACTAGTGATGGTACATTTGATATTCAGGGACCTAAGTAAGACTTTAATCCTGGAAAAAAAGTATCTGAAATTTGAAATTTGAAATTTATCAAAATGTATCTCTAAGTCAGCCTTGTCATATTTTTATGAGTTTCTCTGGTGTTCGTTTATATTTCCAGTTGCAAAGTTACGTCAGGCAAGAAATGGAAAAAAACGAATTAACCGCGGCTCTTGCAAATGAAGAAGTGGTCTTCTTTGTGGTATGTCATTTTCTACATCTATCTTTGCTTTCCCTTAAGTTAGTGAATTAATCATTGATTTGTATTTCAGGCTTCTGCATTGATTACATTCCCCGTGTTGAGTGCGTGGTTGTTACTCTCGTCATGACTCAAGCCTCCTCAAACACAAAAGGTGACATCTTCGGAGCTGTGTTTTTACTCTACTGCACCCTCCATTTAAAGGCAAAACGGATCATTTACACGTCTACAGGCTCCTCGTCATGATAGCTAATTTGGTGATTGGAACTTGGAAGGTTATACATAAACCTTTGTTTGGTCTATAAAGTTTTATAGTTTCTCCAATGAAATACCTGATATATAGTTCTGTTAATATATATCATCTTAGCTGGACTCGGTGGTTTTATCCACATCGATTACCCTATTCATTTTACACTTCTTCCAAAATTTCTTTTGAAATTTTTTAACGTCTTAATTTTTTTCTCACTTGTTAATATTCTTTTTCATAAACTTTTCAAGTAACCACATTTGTTTTTCCAATTTTAAAAGTTAATTATTTCACTTTAAGGTGACGCCACAATTGATCAATGGCAGACCATCAAAATTGTTCGGATCTAGTGAAACAATTTGGTACAAATATATAGTTAAGAGATGTTTTCTTCTTGTTGTAAGTTTAATGAATATGATAGGTTTGTTGTATAATATATATGTAAAATAGGGGAGATGGTTTTTTTTTTCCAAAAATGTAAAAAGTTAGGAAAAAATCAAACAAAAAATAGAAGTATTTGTTAAGTGATCTCGAGATTTTTTTGATTCCCTTCTGAGGCATTTTTTAAATACTTGTATTAAAATATATAATTTTTTGAACGAGTAGTTATTACAAAAAATTGTTCAAAAATATCGAAATCTAAAATATTTAATATAAATAGAAATTGTTTAAAATTTTTTAGTTATTGTAATATACCATTTTTTATTTTTAAATTATATAAATAAATATATAACAATCATAGATAAATTATATGTTTATTATTTTAACATTTTACTAACTTTTAACGATCTTTATTGTTGTTATTTTTTTTAATTTTCATACCCTTCACAAATCACTTCAAACTTATGATCAATTTTCATCCATAATTTGTATTCAATATCTTCATTCAGAACATTATAAGACACTAATGAGAAATAAATATGATTCTAAAGGGCAGTTCTTGAACCAGAAAATAATATGTTGCGAAGAGTTTTTTTTCACACTAAAGGAAAAAAACGTAGAAAGTTGATCCAAAACTGAGAATGTCCTTTAACAGTCGCAACCAAAGTAAAGCCATGCACTTACTTGAATCTCTATCATAGTGCTGAAGACTATAGCTTGTAACTTACTACTACATGTAAAACACATTTATTAAACTATATGAATGTACTATTTCTTATCTTTGTGGCGCGAAAAGTTTTAAGTATGTCACACATATAATTGTCTCACTTCCTATAGCCCGAGAAAGGATGAGAGTCGGGAGATTAGCCACCTGACTCAAATTATGTCGGCCACTTGATCTCAAGAACATAAAATCACAAGCTATCTAAGTTCAAGTTGGGGTATTCATGATGAAATCTGAGGGCTAACCTAGATTGAGCTTCTATAACTGCAAACCATTCAGGTTGAACCCACTGCTTTCTCCTCCGTCTAGACTGTTGGTCTTGATTCGATTGACTCTGTCTAGGCCAATGTGAACCTTGTTTTCCGGATTTTTTAGGTCGGTAATTGATCGTAGCTTGAGACTGAGTACTAGCTTATGAGATAGAAATTGTGGGAATTGATTTATTCTGACGTGGTACTCTTGACTTCTTAGTTTCCTCCACTGTGATTTGTTTTCCGACCTGATTTAATAATCCTCCCCAAGTCATGGCTTTATTCCGAGTAATAGAATCGACCAAATCGTATAACATTAAGCTCGGTCTTAGAGAAACGATATCTACTTGCTCAAAACAATCAGTCAATCCATTTTTTGTATTAAAAAACGGCTTATGTAATCCTTTAAAGACTCATTTGGTTCTTGTGCGCAGTGAATTATGGTGTCACTGTTTCCTTTGAGCTCTTTACTTCCTACAAATTGCCTTCGAAACGCCATCCATAACATGTCAAAGTTTTTTTTATAGATCCTTGTGGCATTCTGTTGTACCATTTCAAGGCACTTTCTTTGGAAGTCTGCAAAAAGGCACAACACAACGGTTTATCATCGTCATTGAAATTCATCACAATTTTTTAAACTGTTCGAGGTGATTATCAGGATCTTGACTTTGATCATATTTCTCAATTTCCTAGCTATCAAAACGCCTCCATAGATGTCCTGAAAGAATTTTTGAAGACAAAGGCGACTACCTCCAATTATGACCTTGGCTAAACATATGATCCTCATTAGGAGTGACAAAGATACCCGAGTCGGACTGGACAACGAACTAATCACTTACCAAATAATCAATGTTGTGGTCTGCCGATCCTTTCATTTTTCCCTGATAATCTTTCTTTTTTCCTTTGCCATTTCTATCCTTTTTCTTCCCCTCTGAATTCCCTTTGAATGATTTTTTCTTTAAATGCTTTTTAGTGAATATTTCTTTCTTCTTTTGACGATCGTAATCACTACTTGACGAGGAAGAAGATATATCAGAGTCTGATTATGTGGTTGAGTTTCTAGTATAATCCGATGTGTTAGACAATTTCTTAGCCCGATGTTCCTTTTTCGTTCCTTTACGGGCATTTGGGACTGATCACTTTCATCTTATTTATGATTTTTATTGATCTCATCGAAACGAGGACATCCTAATAGATTCTTCATGTTTAGCTCTTTTTCAGCCTGTCTTTGGGCTTTCAAAGCTTCGATATCTGCTCTTACCTTATCACCCTCTTCTTGCATAATATGTATTTCTTATGTATTGTGATTTACATAAGATGTGTTAGCGTGCTAATTATTGCCTCTTATCTCCTCATTCTCACGAGGGAGATCAATTTGCATATTGAGATCCATGCCTCAAAGAAATCTGAAGCACGATTTACAAATCAAGTTTTGAATAACGCTATCTGGGCACCTCACGCTCCCACTGTAGTCGCCAATATCATGGTGGTAAAAACTGATCGGTGGGTATTTTTGGAAGTTGTTTAAATTATGTAATAAATTCAGGATGGAGAGTAGATAGAGAATAGATGTGTTGTATTTAATATCTAGAGAGAGAATGTCTAACCCATTTAATGATGTTTGTCGAACTATTTATAGTTTTTTTTATCCATGGGCCATTCGGGTTCGGTCATACATTCTTGTCAGCCTTGTGAGCCCTCAAGCCCAAAAATAAGTTAACTAGGCACTCAACTGAGTCATTAGGCATACTGTTTACTCATCATTAATTAGTTTTTAGGTTTGAATTGTCCTTCTAAGAGAAGTCTGACCATCTTTACTGCTCTAACCTCCAATATAATCCGACCCTATTAATTATAATAATCCTTCCCTCATCCTTCACCAAGAGATTGATGGCCTACTTCACTATATTAAGTAGAAGTTCAGTCAAATGAAAAATATAAACAACTACGGCTCCTTGAAGTTTTTGGAGAAACATCATAACATTGATTCATCTTATTTGTCCTTACTTCATCATTCACCAAGGACTAGAGGAACTACTCGACCATCTTCAGAAAAGAATCAAAGAATTCTTGAAGCAAGCAAGAAGAGATTAATAAGTAATTTTTAAAAATGTAATACTCTAGCAACCTACTAACTATTCGTTGTACTCTTTCCCATTCGATAAAATATAATTTTTCCTTCAATGAAGATTTCTGTCGGCGAAGGATTTTTAATGAAGTACGAACATATTAAGTACGAACCGAATCAGAGCCATCTCTGATAACATTTATGCTAGAGTAAATTAAAAGTCCAAGAAACATGCCTTAAGACTCTCAAGAGCCTAGCCGAAGATGGTTGGTATAATTATTTTGGCATACAAAAGATAATAACTTTGGCTGAGAAGATAAATCTTTGACATTCATCAAAATTTTCGACAATTGTCAAGTAGTGTTCCAGACTGCTAACAGTTATTCCTTTCTTTATACTCAAGCAATGATTGAAATGAAGGCTACTGATAAAGGTGTAATTAGTCTTGCTCATAAACTTACGGACCATCAACCAGAAATGAAATATTTATCCGAAAATTTAGAAAAAAATATCGAATATATAAGATATCTTAATTCAAATAAAGATTGTTAGCTATAAAAATAATATCCAATATGATAGTTTTCTTGTATCAGTTAAATTATCTTTATCTTGTAAACTCTAAAAATAAAAATTTAACTAACATCAATAAATTATCTATTCATTATCTTTATAAGTTTTTCTATGTGGAAACCCTTTCCGGTACATAGCTCACAACTTCCTAACTTTTTTGTCATGACCCATTGTTTGTATTTTGTTTTCGTTTAGGCCATTCTTGTTATAGGTTGTTGCAAAGGTTTTTTTTTGTTAAATTTTGTTATATATCTTTTATTTTTATTTGTCTTATTTTGTTATTAGATTTACAAAAGCCTATTAATAAATATCGATAATTTAATAAATAATATTTTTTATTTATTTAATTTTTTAAATACCAAAAACAAAATAATACTAATAAACTAAACATTTTATTAGGATAACCAAAAATTAATAAAAATACAAGTATAATAATTATGTAAAATAAAATGAAATTTAATATGTTTATTTATAATTCATTGGGCTTTAAATATAAAATGAAATTATTAGCTTATATTTGTAAGAAGTAAAAACCAAAGTTAGGGGTGGAGGATATAAGTTGGATTTGTTCTCCAAAAGGGTAGACGAGTTGGTGGAGTAAGGCACACTTGTGAAATATTGGTTGAATCTGTCACCTTGTGTAGTGTAATTTTTGTCGTTGGTTTGCAGATTATTACGTACTATTGCGTCAGATTGAGGGTTTACTCTGTGCGCACTCGTTGGACAGCGATTCCAAAAAAAAGGTCAGAATTGAGTTCTTTACCTGTTATATATAAACTAAGAGTAGTAAGTGCTTTAATTCTACCCTCGGATGCAGGTTCGAATCTTGGTATATATATATATATATGTGAATTATGGACCTAGAATTAAAAATATTTCAAAATAGTTTTTTTCCTTTTAATATTTTATTTTAATATTATTTATTAGAGCTTTTATATTTTTTTTATTGTATTTTATTTAGTTTTAGATTAAACCATACTTTTTTTTATTTTTTCTATAGTAGAAATTAATCCCACCCCTACTTCTAAGCTTTATATTAGACATTTAAGAAATAATATCAATATTTATTGTTTTATTCATTCATTCGATGTATCTTATTCGGGTAATAAATATGTTTATATTTATTTATTTTTGCTTTTTTATAAAAAGAAGTTTTTCTCAGATCTACCGAACTAAAATCCATTTCATCAATTTGTACCGTTTTGAGAAATTATGGTTTTTTTATATCTTTTTACTTTTAAAAATCATAATAAAAATATTCAAAAAGTTATGTATTTACAAGCAACGACGGTAGATTTGAAATTTGAAATCCATAAATTTGATGAGAAAAAATCTATCCGATTGGAAATTTATATCAATTTTTTTAATCCAAAAAGAGAATCCGAGTATGTTTCTATCATTACAAGTTATGTTGCCGCAGGTTCTATCACCATAATAGAGTGAAGGCTCTTCTTCAGCTTTAAACTCTTATAGCTACGGTGATTGTTGCCGCAGGTTCTATAATACCTAGTGGTTATAACATCTCTGACTCGACCAACAAATGAATAATGATGCAACTTGGTCATACTAAGTTTTATATATTTATATTTTGCGATACCATAACTTCGTACAGTTCTCTTATTGTAGCGGTGACACTCATTCGGACCCAACTAGGTCCATGGCTGGCGTATGATGTCATTAGCTATACGGTGCATATGCATTATGATTTTGCATGTTTTTTCATATCAAGGGTTTTTAGTGGATGCAAATGTGCTTGACATGAAGAAAAAGGCAAAATTTTTCCAACCATGAGAGGATGATGTAACTTAAAATGCCAAATATTTAATATTTAATTTTTACTATTTAATATTATATATATTTAATACATTACTGAATTATTTGATTTAGCAGAATAAATCTGATTGCACTGAGATCAATCCATGAAGCAACATTGTCATCCGACACATAAAATGTCTCAAATATTAGTGAAACATAATTCTGACTATAATTAAATTAGGACCTTGTTACTTTTTCTGGATCTTTCGATCTACTTGAACCACTATTGTTTCTACTTGGACCAATAACATTGTTCCCACTTGGACCAACATTGTTTTAGCCTTTTCCAACTGGACAATTTTTCCTAAAATGAATAACTATGTTTTCCATATTTCAAACATGTATTTTAGGATTATTGTTGGAATAATTGTTCTTGTTGTTTCTTTTAAACTTTCGTTTATACCTATTTTCTATGTTTTCATTCTTGAAGAATACGTTGTTTTCATCCATATTTATAGGTTAGTATCCTACTTGGTTTTTACCTCCAAGATTATTGTTTTCTTCTCGAACCCTCGGATACTCTTAAATCTTAAAATGACTACCAAGTTCTACTAAATTTATTTTTCATTGTTGTGTTTTAAAGTGTGTTTAAAATCTTTTCATGAATGTGGTAATTTTTTAATAATAGAAGAGACCAATACATTCATCCATTTTCATATTGTGTTAAACAAATCGACCGAGAACTCTTAATAATACATTGTATTGTTCCATTACCGGTCGAAAATCCATCATTTTGTAGTTTATAAAATTACTAATCAGTAACTTTCTTCTTAAAGCATCTTCGACCACATATTTCCATTCAGGAGAATCCATAATTCTTTTGCAGATTTGAGGTATACATCAAATAAATGATCATACATATCATTTAATATATGATCACGATATATGTAATCATCATTCTCTCACTTGTTGTGCCTTCTTGTTTGTTCCTACATTTCATGCTCGATAATCTCCGGCCAATGAGTACTCAAGGCATAAACAACCTTCATGGTGGTCACCAGAAAATACATTTTCTACCACCTTCTGAAATCATGGCTTTCAAACTTGTCTAATTTAGTAAACTTACTTATCATATCCTTCGTTGATTATACTTTGTTCGTTATCTCAATCTTCATAAACAGATAATTTAAAATTTTGTATAGAATTTCGTTTATGATATACATGATAACCTTTGAATTCTTGTATATTAAAATTCTCGTATTGAACTATTTTTGTGCTTCTCCAAAATTCAACAGGATAAAATCAGAGAATTTTTATAAATAAACAAGAGAATGAATAATTACCTAATGTTTTTCAAACTAGAACCATGGTTATTTATTTCGACCCAACGTCCAAACTGTCAACGGTTTGCATGTCCAAAAATGGGTATATATTTAAATGGTAAAAAATGGCTAAATTTTGAAAATTTAAATTCAAACGAATTTTCAAAACATCAATACCATTGGAAAATAAATATTCCAAGCTTGACCCAGCCAGGGGCTCCGCCTCTTTGACCCCGCAAGTGGCTATGCCCCTTGACCCAGATCACTTCACTCACTAATCACAATATACTCTAACAAGGTACACACCGCACTCTCTAACTTGGTCGATAAAATATTATTACTACATTGGTTGAGTAATAAATCCAAGTACACTTAAATATTTTGATTGAATTATATAAACACATAAAGTGCATTAGAAAGAGCGTCTCATAAGATATGTTAGAGAGAGAAATTTGGTCGTAAATAAACTTATATAGAAAGCATATATCAATGCTTCAATGGAAATTCCACTGAACAAAGAAAAAGACTTAATGTTTATGTCGAAGACTGATTTCAGCAACATCAAAGGTATCATCCATACTTCGATGGAAGTGGATGTGGATGTTGATGAGTCCGGATAAATCCACCACTGCTTACTGAGATATCCGGAGGGGTAATTCGGACAAAAACTGCCCACTGAACTATCCGGACAGGACAAAAGTATTAAATAACTAAACACCTTTTGACTAAGCTAGGTGCTAATTGACTTATTAAGTAAATGGATCGTTAAACTTGACCTGGTTTCATAACTTGACCTGAAAGCCCATGGGTCCATAATTTAGGTATAAATACACCAACTACTTTCATTAATGAGGGGAATGAACATATACCCCAACTACTTTCATTAATGAGGGGAATGAACATTTAATACAACGAGACAGCTTAAATCTCCAAAACACCCAAACATTTAATACTCTTAAAACTCTCCAAAACACTTGACAACAATACCCTCAGCTTGAAATAAACCACACCATATGCAATAAGAATGAGATTGATGAGTGGCCGTCTTTACTGTTTATGGATCGTTTGTGCGTTTTTAAAAGCCATTAATTTCAAAAGTAAAATTTGTATACGATCATGTTTTTTTAAACATGTCGATCAATACTTGAGAAGCTTGGACATTGATTTTGAGGACATGAAAACATAAAGTTGCTAATACTGAAAAGCTTGGACATTGATTTTGAGGACATGAAAACATAAAGTTGCTAATACTGCGTTTCATATTCCGTCTCCGTATATAGTAAGAACAACTCTCCGTATATAGTAAGAACAACTTGTTCTCAACACTAGTATGATATTGTCCGCTTTGACACCCAAAAGGCCACACAGATTTCCTTTTGGTCCACTTCCAAAAGACCTCCTACTATTTTATATATGTTCTTACTTATATACCACTGATCATTCCCATATTTAACCGATATGGGATGTCGGGTGCGGAACTTTGGTCGACATCCTAACATCTACAAACCTACAAAATAAAAATACAATATATGTTTGATAATATATTTAAATCAAGTGAAGTTTTCTAATTAATTAACATTTGTTGCAAAAAGGTTATTTTTATACATGAAATTCATAATAGAAGTAGTACATCATATTAGATTATACATTCAACTCTTGTTATTGTTGTATCTTTGAGAAGATTTTGTCTAATTTTTTTGAAGTCTCGCAACAACTTCTTTCATGTTACCTCTTTCACCGGGTGCATCAGAAGCACAACTGCAACAACTGCAAGCTAATTCCAAGATGGAAGATAAACAATTTATTTTGGCCGTAAAATGTCTGTCTCCTTGTTTTATCAAATTGCCATCTATCAGCTCAACCATTCCATTGTGTAATGATTCTTTCACCCAATCTTTCAAGCTGAATTCTCCCCCGAACATTTCATCGGTAGGCTTTGTTCTTGTAAATGTCTCCATAACTAAAATCCCATAGCTATACACATCGCTTTCTATTGATATAATTCCCATTGATCCGTACTCTGCATTTGAAGTATATTATAAGTTTTTTAGCAAAAATAAAAAAACAGAGTTGCCATTTTAATAAAAAGAACATCACCTGGAGCCATATAGCCAATAGTTGCTAGTGTAATGGTCTCTGTCATTGACCTTCCTTCTTCAAAAAGTTTTGAAATTCCAAAATCACTCAAATGTGCAACCTTTTCTTCATCGAGCAATACGTTGCTCGGCTTGAGATCACAATGCACCACGGGAGTCGAATAGCCATGGTGGAGGTATTCAAGAGCTGTTGCTACATCTATAATGATATTCAATCGCTCTTCGATATGGAGAAAATAATTATGAGCATATAACCATTTATCAAGACTTCCATTAGGCATGAATTCCAACACCAAAGCTTTGAAATCGACATCGCAACAACTACTAACAACCTTTACAAGATTCCGATGTCGAACATTTCTGAAAATTTCACTTTCAACGTCAAAACTTTTAAACGCGGTCTCCACTTGTACGTTGAAAACTTTTACTGCAACAACAGTCTCGTCTGAAAGGACTCCTTTGTATACAGATCCAAAAGCCCCAACACCAAGCACATTGGTGTCATCAAACCCTTCGGTAGCTCGTATTATCTCTAGGCGCGAAATTCTTCTCCATGCTACAAGACTTATCAAACTTTCTTGGTTTGAAAATCTAACCTTTCGTTTACGACGTTTTATAAAGATCACAACGCAAAGAGCAATCAAAGTCAGTACCACGATTACTGGCAAAAGTATTTTGAAAATGAGTTGTAAGAAAGATTTTTTGTTTCGAGAAGGTCTTTTACACGGTGGTATATGAAGTTTAAGTGAACCTGAACCACATAATGCATAGTTCCCCATATAAGACAGAGCTGAAAAGTTCTCAAAAGAACCTCCAGTTGGAACCTGTCCTTCAAGTTTGTTGAAAGACACATTAAACTGCTTGAGGTACTTCAATGCTTCTAAAGATTTAGGAATGGTTCCAGTCAAATTGTTTCCCGAGAGATCTAAATATTGCAAAATTATCAAGCCGCCAAACGATATCGGAATCTGATTTTGAAATCTGTTATTGGCTACAGAAAGATAACTTAGATCTTTTAAACCTCCAATACTAGTAGATAGAGTACCCAAGAATTTATTTCTTGAAAGATCAAACTTGATAAGAACCTTAAGATTTCCAACATCTGATGAAAGACTGCCAATTAACGAATTCGACGACAAGTCTACACTCAAGATATCGTAAAGACTCCAAAACGTAGAAGGTATAGGGGAGTTTAGATTGTTGAAGCTCACGTTAAGAAACCTCAAAGATGTCATATTCGTAAAACATGTCGGTATATGTCCTTGAAGATTGTTAGCAGCTAGCTCCAAAGTATTAAGTTGTTTGAGGTGACATAAATCATAAGGGATGGATCCTTGTAAATGGTTATGTGAAACAACCAATCCTTGTATATTTTTTAATCCCTTGAATGTTGTTGGAATAGATCCTTCTAATTCATTTCTATATAGTACTAACGCTACGAGACTAGAAAGGTTACCTATTGCTCTCGGTATTTGGCCTCTTATTTTGCAGTCATTCATATAAAACTTTTGAAGAGAAGTGGAGAAATTACCGATAGAAGCCGGGAGCACACCTTCCATCATTGGATTATTACCGAAAGATAAAAGTCTTAGTTTTCTGCAGTTGGTTAAAAATTTGACAAAACTTATTTCTTGTGTTGAAGACTCCGAAGTAAAATTGTTACGAAAAAGAGTGAGTCTTTGAAGATTTAACAAATTTCCTAATGCACGAGGAATGGAGCCTGAAAATTTGTTTTTACTCAATTCTACGTCGATGAGCTTGGAAGCATTGGAGATAGAGTATGGGATTACTCCATTAAGATTGTTTCCCCATAGAAGAAGTGTCTCCAAATTGGGCATCCCGAAACCAAACGTAGGAGGAAGAGTGCCTGTCGGACAATTACTAGATGAAGTTAAGCTGAGAAAATGATATAAATCGATAAACAAGTTGGTGCATGAATACTCAAAAGAGCTACCTGATAAACTGTTATTATTCAAAGACAGGTTTATCAAAGAAGACATGTTGAAGATAGAATGTGGAATAGTCCCGGTGAGTCCCATGCTATCGGCAACAAGTATCTTTAAGCCTAAAATATTGCTCAGCTCCGTTGGTATTTCACCTTCAAATCAAAACTAAAATTGAGATAAAGGGTGTCAAACCTTCCATTATAAGAACTAGAGCTTATGAAATTTGGATACCTTCCGTGTTGTTGCCTCCAATGTATAATGCCTTGAGATTTGTTAAGTTTCCAAGTGTCTTAGGTATTCTCCCACTGAACTTGTTGTCATTCAAGTATAGTCTTTGAAGACTTGTGCAGCTTTCTAAACTCAAAGGAAGCTCTCCTTCTAACTCATTTGCCGAAAAGAAAAGGTACTCTAGATTTGGGAGAATATCACACATATTGTCCGGTAGTGTACCGGACAATGTGTTGTTGGACAAATTAATTGATTGAAGTGCGGACATCTTGAAGATAGAAGGTGGAATAGTGCCGCTTAATCCCATGCTTCCAGCGTAAAATGTCTCTAACCTCGAAAGATTAGTAATCTCGTTTGGTATTTCACCTGTAACATAACAAAACGCAAATGATGTTAAAAAAAGTACAATCGCTAAAAGTTCTAAAACTACGCTTATTTTGAACCTAAGTAGGTGTCAAACCTTCCATGTTGTTTCGTCCGATGTATAATTTTACGAGATTTGTTAAGTTTCCAAGAGTCTTGGGTATTCTCCCACTGAACTTGTTGGCGGACAATGATAATCCTTGGAGGCTGCCGCAGTTTCCTAAACTCAAAGGAAGTGAACCATCTAACTCATTTGCCGAAAAGGAAACCAACTCTAGATTTGGAAGAAAATCACACGTATTATTCGGTAGTGTACCGGACAATCTATTCTGTGACAGATCTAGTATTTGTAGGGAGGACATTTTAAAGATGGATGAAGGTATACTTCCTGAAATAGTGTTCTCTCTAATCTGAAACCTCTTTAGGTTGGCCGATTTACCAATTTCAAAGGGGATATTACCTACTAACAAGTTGTATCCCAAATTCAACTCCTCCAAATTTGATGAGTTGAATAGCGAGAGAGGGATGGTGCCAGTGAAGTTGTTCATAAAGAGATTCAAGACTCTAAGATTCGGTAAAGTCCCTAGCCATGTAGGTATATTGCCTGATAAGTAGTTTCTACTCACTATAATAGATCGTAGACGACGTAATTGAGAGAGCTCGCTTGGAAGCTTCCCGTGAAAACTATTGCTGGTGAGGTCGAGAGATGATAGAAATGATAGGTTCCCAATTGCTGGAGGGACGGCTCCCGCAATTCCCATATTTGACATATTTAAACGCACTACCCTCCCGTGACTTCCTCCGCAAGAAACACCGGTCCATCCGCAAACGGAAGCAGAGGTCGGCCAAATGGAATCCATAAGCATGGCATTAGGGTTAAAACTCATGATATGGTTTTTAATTTGAACAAGCGTAGCTTCATCGGTTGTTAAGTTGGTCACACCGTTAACAATCAAATTAGCCGGGAAACAAAGAAGCACCAAAAAAACATGAATGAAATGCATTGTAATTTTAGCTGGAATGTAAGCTTAGAATGTTATATATTGTGTCTGCAAGAACCTACATTATATAGTTATAGTTATATAGTTAACTAGAGTTATGAGGCTAAGGTGGAGAAGCAAGTCAAGGTCTTCCCTTTCTGCTCATCACAGGTAACGGTCCAAATTTGCAAAGACAATGTAGATAAGTATGCAACTTAAGCTGAGGTATAGAAGCAAGTCAAGGTCTTCCCTTCCTTTTCAATGTGTTACCCGAGACAAGACCTACATTGTTTAATCTTTTGTATTTAGAGTGATAAGTGTTAGATTTTTCTAAATTTTTTTAGAATATTATAATATATAATAATTATTTAAATTATATATTATATGTGGTGACAAAAATTAATAATTTAAAACTATAAATTACGATAATTTATTTTTAACGATTCATTTTCCACTAAAATTTCAGTTTTTGTGTTATTTTCCGGTCTATTTATTGTATATTTCGATATTTTTTTATCGATTTGCGGTTGATTTCGTTGTGGATATGGACTTGATTTCATCTTTCACTCGATTAGCAACTTGTATAAACGTAAGTGTCAAAATTCTATTTGATTCGATGTTGTCGTTGTTGTTTTTTTAATTAGATATAAATGTTTAATTTAGTTTGGTTTTATAGTTTTAAGTAGATTTTTGTTGTGTTTTGAATTATGTGTTTTAGGTAAGCTTCGCGAGTAAGATAAAGTTATGTATTTAGGACTTATGTCGCCTGAAACTCGACTAGGTGTTTTTAAGCTAAATGGTGAAATTGTAATCCATGATCTTGGTCTATTTGAAGACTTTGAAGATATTCTTAATTTCGTTTTAAATAGATGGTATGTGTTCGTTCGAGGTAAATTTAGATTACGATAATATTGTTGTGACCTCAATAATTTTATCTTAGGTTGGGGTGGTAATTTAGTTTATTTGCTCTCAAGTGTTGATACTTTGGGTTGTTCAACTTTTATTATTGATATATAAATTGATTTTTTTGTTGACAAAAATGTTAGAAAAACTGCTTTAAGTTTATTTGAAGCTTCATATGAAAATTTTATTTGTGAGGAAAGTAGTTCTGGTAGGATTTTTTTTTCCATAAGAACAAGCAACTTCCTATTGTTGGTTGGGTTTATAGAATTAACGGTGTTGAGCTAGTTTTTGAAGAAGGTGCAATAGATTTAAAATTAGCTATGAATAAGTTTGCTTTACAAGAAGGTTTCACTATCAAATATTTGCATAATAGTACACAAAAAATAATTGTTCATTGCGAGAACAAAGATTCAAAAGGTTGTCCATGAAACTTTTATGTGAAAAGTAATAAGTCTACTGATTTTTTGGTTGTTAAGTAATATGTCCAACCTCACACTTGTGGGTTTGGTTTTTGCAAATAAAGTAAAAAACATTTATCGTCAGAGTTGACTGTTAATGCGATACTTGATTATATTAGGATTAAAGTTGATGTTACAGCCAAAAGTGTAAAATCATTTGTAAAAACGACTACAGTTTAAATATTTTGTATCGTCTTTCATGGATTATTTTAGAGAAAGTTGAGACGGTTGTTTATAGAGATAATTCTACTTTTTATAAACTACTTAAGAGTTGCTTCAAAATATTGAATATTGTTAATAGCACAAGTGGCTACTTATTGGAGTATACTTCGCAAGTATTTCATAACATTTGGTTATTCTCTCCAAGGTTTCATTATTGTCGTCCAATTTTATTTATGGATGAAATTTTTCTGATGGGGAAACATAAATGGGTAATGTTATCTGTCATTGCTAAAGATGGTAAAAATGGTGAGTTTTAGTCTCTAGTGTTTTTAATTGCAAAACATGTTTTTTCTTATGTTAGATGAAAATATGAGACAAAACATATGGTAGATTCAAGACTAGACATAACCTATATGATATATGTGAGACTAGGCATAACTAACATGATAGATGCGAGACTAGCAACCAATCTGATGGATGCGGGTTTAAGCATAAAAAATATGATAGATGCGGGACTAATATAAATATGAGATAAAACATATGATAGATGAGAGACCATGTATAACCGATATGATAAATGTGAGACTCGACATAAAAAATATAATAAATGCAAGGCTATGACATAACCAACATGATAGATGTGAGACTATGAGACACCTCATATGATAGATGAGATTAATGACACGTGAGATGCACTAATAACAGTGTGATTTATATTGTGTTTTTAATAACTTTTTACTGATAGATTTCTTTTTGCATTTGCTATAGTTAGGGCAAAAGATTATGATAATTGGCTATGGTTTTTGGAGATGTTGAAACTTCATTTGTTAGATCGGCGAATCACATTTATTAACGATCGTCATTTAGGTATTGTTAGTACTTTTACTGCTTTGTTTCCAAAATACTAGCATGCAACTGTATTTTTCATGTGATTGAGAATTTGAAGTGTTATTGAGTGGTACACCCACTCCATTTAAGACTAAAATGATTTACATGTTTAAAAAATATGATTATACCCTGAATCTGAACATGTACATTTAATATATGAACATATTTATTTAAGACAACTGTCATAAAATTATTAGTTTTTGTGTGAATTTAGCTTCAGAGAAATATGCTTATATATTTTTCAAAGGCTAACAGTATGGTTCTATGTCTTCTCCTCCAATAGAGTCTTTCAATAATAAGATCAAAGAGTACTATGTTGACAAATATTAGATTTAATTGACAAGATTAGATTATTACTTATGAGCCAAATTTTAAGATGTCGTGTGGAGGTTGAACGTCAAAAGTGATTTATGTCCTGAAGTTGAAAAAACATTTAAGGAAAATATGAAAAAAGGTCATCCATGGATAGTTTATTTGTCTTTACCTATTTTATATGATTTTTTTAGCTTGTTATGGGTGTTGATTTTATTGGATATAAGTGTCCTTGCGGTAGGTGGTAACTTTAGTGTTTTCCATACTCTCATGTTTTGGCTGCCATACTTTATATTGATGAAAATCGTATGTAATATGTTGAGCATGGTTATTCGATTAGGTCTTATAAGGAAATGTATTCATATAGCATACCCTCTTTTACTATTTTTGGTCCAACATCTACTTCAACAAATTCTCCTGAAATATTTCCTCCAATTTTAAAAAGGAGAGCTGGAAGACCTTAGAAAAAATATATTCAATCGAGAGGAGAAATAATTGTCCCAAAGATAAAGTGTAACGGTTGTTCAAAATTTGGTCAGCATAGGCAATTTGTTTAAAGACCTTCTAAATCAATTTAATTCTCATACTCCTAGTTATCAAGGCTTCTGTAATTTAATACTTTTTATTTGCAATAATCTTTTTTTTGTTACTGTTTTTCAGAATTTTTTATATTTTTAAATTTGGAAATGTGAAACAAACAAAATTTGTGAGACAAGACATAACCAGCTACATGGTCAATGCGAGACAAGACACAACCAACTGCATGATAGATTCGGTACAAGTACATGGGTGGTGAAAGATGCGAGACCAATTCATAATAATTCACAGTATCGAACCAATTCATAACCAAGTACATGGGTGGTGATAGATGCGAGACCAATTTATAAAAGCCTCATAAGAGGTAATAGACGTAAAATTAATATATAATTCATTATAGCAAAAAAATTCCTAACCAAGTACATGGGTGGTGATAGATGCGAGACCGGTTCATAATAAATTCATATGAGGTGATAGATGTGAGCAAAATATATAATTTATTGTATGAGACTAATTCATAACCAAGGACACGAGTGGTGATAAATATGACACCAATATATACTATGGTGATGCGACACCACTTAATAACTTATCAGAGAATAATTTATATGCGAGACCAATATATTTAAGAATTCAAAATGGAACAATTTCAAATTCAACTTAAAGAAAATTTTAAACATAGAAAATAAAGAATGATTTATAATTTAAAATTTAAATAAAAACCAAATAAAGTGATATAAGAAGTTAGCTTAGGACATTGATTACTTAAGTTTGCCGTTGTGCCCTCTGGCTCCTTATAGATGAGGTCACTTCTTCAACATTTTCATCCTTACTAGTTCCATATAGCTTCTTGTTACGAGACTTCTTAGCAGATCGCTGGGATGGAAGCGATGCATGAGCATTATTGGAATATCGAGTTTTTCTGTACGACATGAGTTTTTTTTAATGAATCTTGGCTAATTCTATACTGAGTTTAGGTAATTTTAGTATGAGCCTGGGTAAATTCACACTAATATTGGGTATAATCGGTAGACTCGGGACCAAGCCCTCGATAAAATTTGGCTTTTCGTTGGTATCAAGTAGAGTCATTGCATTTAGAACTGTCATGAAAGCGGAATTACCTTCAAGGTAGGAATTTCTAGACTGGCTGAGTGTTCAGCCATTAGACTTTTTGTGAAGTTAGATACAGATAGAGTAAACAAATAAAACAACTATTGAAGTTAGATTAGACAAATTAGCTTTACATAGTTAGTAAAATGAATTTTCAGGATGTTTATGTGTTTTCTTTGTCTCGAATATTGCAACGATCCTCTTGACAATTAACATTTATCATAACTAACCACAAGCTTTGTAAAATATTCTTAAGAGGTGATAGATGTGATATTAGTATATACTTAACTGTAAAAGACTAGTTCATAAATAAACAATTCTGATTGTGTTTACATTATTAAGAAACATTAACCAACACTACATAAGGATTTTCACCAGAATCTAATTATGTTTATATCATTACGAAATAAGTAAAATAATTATTCTCTCCTTAATATTGTAATATCATCAGGTTTTTCTTTTCAACTTTTCTCCATTTCAATAAAATCTTTAGCATACTCACAAATCATTACGCCACAGTCAAGTGTTTTACTTTTTTATTGAGGGTATTTTATTGGACATACTATCTTAATTTTTGGTATTATACATAAATTTCATTCTTTTTAAGGTATGTAATATGTAGGTTATAAGTTTAATCAATACAAAAATTCATAAAGATTACGAGACATTTACATAACATATGGGATATTACATGACATGATAGATGCGAGACAAAACATAACATCCAAGACAAAATATAACATGCACGAAAAAAATATAACATGAAGGATAAAATATGACAAGATAGACATGCGACAATACATAATATGCGAGACCATGTATAACCAACTATGTACAAGACCAAATCACAACTAAGTACATGTGAAACGATAAATGCAAGACAAAACGACGTGAGACCATGTATAAACATGTGAAAAGATAAAATCATGCAAGGAAAAATTATAGGAGACAAATTCATTACTAAACCTACTATAAAATTGTAACCAGATAACACTTACAAACTTTTATGCGATCTTTTGTGTTTTATCTACTGCTTTTACGCCTTTTGGTGTCAACGAATTTAAATTTATTATTTGTAAGTTTTTTATGTCGATTATCAATAATATGTAATGGTTGTTTCCACCTCATGGTGCTTATGTGAGAAGTACAACTAAGATGAATACCTTCTTTGTGGCCGCATAATTCATCGTCAACAAAAATTGTAACATCTACATTTTTATTTATCGTTTGCTAATTAAAATAATACTTTAAGAAATATTTTTTGTTTATTAGTCCATACATGTTATAAAACGGTATGGTTCTTACCATTACACGCTGAAAAATGGAATTTGGGACTAAATTATGTTAGTTTTCTTTCAAAACCATCAGTAGGTACTTTAAATTTTATTTGTAAAAAACTTTCAATGTACATCATTGTCAATAACCTATGTAATGCCAAAATTAGAACAAAGAGTAAGTTAGTTTTATAATTAGGAAATCATACATACAAATATATTCTTGTTGTATAGTAGCAAGTTTTTGTACAAACGTTTGTATATTAGTAATTTAAGACCAAACAATAACAATTTGCAAAACCAACCAAAATAGATAAAATGCGATACACTGACATGTGTAAAAAATGTGAAAAAATAAAGGACAATACATAACATGCAAGACCATATCATGTGAGACCAAACATTAAAAACTTGAGAGACTATATCATGAGAGACTATATCATGGGAGACCAAAAATTACAAACTTTATATAAGACTATGTATTACAAGATATAATAAAAAACAAGTTAATACATAAATAAATACATAGGTTTAAAGACTTAAACCAATACATAGATTTTTGAAACATTGATCATTTCTTTGTCGAAAAGAACATTATGGATTAATTCAACATTTGGTTTGGTGACATGGTTTGAAACAATATCTTAGTTTAGAATAATGTTCGAAGAAACATCAACAAGCTTCTCCTGGTTTGGAACAATTTTTTGGGTGACATATTTCTCCTAGATAACCCTTTAGCCGGACGATCCTGGTTTTCCATTTGATTAGAATGAGGGTCTTGTACATCTATTTGTTGATTATGAGGTTGCTTTATATCGGTAGGATCGTGTATATTTTCCTTATCTTTGAAGGTGATTCTTGATTCTTTCACTTTTTCAGTAGGAGATACCTTAATACATGCTTTTTATAAGGTGATTCTTCCATTTTTTTCTTATCATGTGTATGTTTTTTTTCTTTCATATGTTTTAGATATTTTGGAAGGTGTTTTTCCACCTGTGTGTTTACTTTCAATATAAGCAGTTAAAATATATTTTTCAAGTTCCACATCTCTATTCGTTTTCTTTCTCTCTTTATCTTTCTCTCTTTATCTTTCTCTCTTTACCTTTCTCTAGTCCTTTATTTATTTTTTATATGACCTTATGTTTTTCGATTATTGACTATTTTAGTTCTTCAATCTCCTCTTCAAATTTTCAATAAAAATTGCATATTTATCTATCTATTCTTTCTTAATGTTAACCCCCCCCCCCCCCCCCCGCAAAATAAAGAACTTGAATATAAAATGCAAGATAAAATAAATACAAAATATGATAGATGAAAATGATGATATATGTGAGTCCAGAAAAGAATGAAAGGTCATGCAAAGATGATACATACGAGGCTAGACAAATATGATATATGCGAGGTCAGACAAAGATGATAGATACAAGGCCAGGCAAAGATAATACATGTGAGGCTAGGCCGATGATACATGTGAGGCCATGCAAAGATGATAAATACAAGGCCAATAAAATATGATACATGTGAGGCTAGACATAGATTATAGATGTGAGATTATTTATAATAAAGTAGTGGTAAGCCATGAGATATGATAGATGCGAGACAACCTATAAACAAGTGACATAAGACTGGAGATGAAAGAGGCGGACAACATAATATATGGTAATGCGGTAATGTATAATAGATTATGGATGCGGGATAATATAATACATAAGAGACCAAGTATTACTAATAAAAGAAATATGAGATTATGAATTAATATACATGTTCAACTGTGGTTTACATGTTCAACGGGATAATCAAATCCAATTTTGTTTTTGTTTCAATATCCATCCATTTGTAGCATCTTAGTATCATGCCTTCATTTGTGTCTCTTTGAAAAATGGTTGTGTGTTCCATGATGAATGGCTGAATTTCAATGATGATTTAGAGATAATAGATTTACTATTTTGTTGCATGTTTTAAAAATATATTACGATACTAACTAGAATAAGAGCAATATATCCAACTACTTTATCATGTTTTGTTTCGTAACAAAGCTTTACTGAATTTATCATCCTCTCCTTGATTACTGCAGCCTAATCATGGTTATTTATTTCTAGGTATTTTACGTAAAAATCATCGTAAAAGAAAATACATTATTTGATATAAAGAAGAACAGTGTGGAGCAGGTCAACATGATGAACAATAGCTACATCTTTTATTGTTTGATCTCCTTGTGTTTTAAATACTTTGGTTATTGAATCTTATAAACATACAAAACTTTAGTTAATATAAGTACATGATTGATGCGAGACTAAAGTAGCCAATTTTATGCGAGGCCAATTTAAGAAATGTTATGTGAGACCATTGTAACCATTTTTATGTGAGACCCGTGTAACCATTTTTATGCGATACTTTTATTTCGTATCTTCGGAAAATGAATTTTGTTGTATCATTGATTTTTGTTCTTATGATTCAGAATATCTAGGTTCAAAACTTTTGTTGTTTAATGACATGTGTTCTTCTCGGTGCTTCAAACCAAATATAGTCTTCACATCTTTTTTGTAAGTTGTATCAATATTGAACCCAACCTGAAGGCTTTTCCTTTAGCATAATACGTTTTGATTATTTCAGCGGTAGACTCCCAACTGGTAAACACGAGGTTTTTTACTAGTGGGATCATCAATTTATATCTGCATGACCGAACTACCCTCATTTTCTTATAGGTACAACCCTTTATTGCCGATGAACACAATTCTGTCTTGGTTAATTCATTTTATTTATACCTGAAAAAAAAATGTGAAATACAAAAGCTCCTAACTCGTCATGAGATATACTAGTTGATCAATCCAATATAGCATGAATGAATATTTTGAAAAACTTGATCGAGATTGAAGAATCGGTGCACATTCTCCATTTTCTATTCTTTTAGGATCAGGGCAGTCATTGGTTAACATTGCTATGAAACTACTAAATATTATTGGTTTTTTAGATCTCGACAATGTCCTTCTCATCCATACTCTTAATAGCATCTTATTCTATCGATTTTTATTTTACATGATGTATTTCAGGTAGTAGTGATAGTTAAAAGACATAACCTCGTGGAGCCATGGTTGACTCAAGATGAGATCGTATGGTGTTGGATTATCTAGCACCACAAACTCATTAAATTTGTCGTGGGTCGTGTTCCATTGTCTATTCTAACCTGATGTTGTTAAACGGTATAGTGGCTTACCTTTCAAAACTCACAATGGGTGGAACGATGGGCACAACATTGTTTTGTAAGGTATATGCTTGATGGCGGATAGAACGATGGGCGGAAAATTTTGTTTTTGGAAGGTATATGTTTCATGGCGGAGTGAAATATGACATTGACGTATTCCTCTCGTGTCGATGAGTATAATATGTCGATGAGTATAATATGTCGATGAGTATCTGGTATCAAAGTAAATTTATTTTATGTTTAGCTTTTTCCACAAAGAATCAGATTTTTGGTCGACAACCCTTATGGACCTTCCATATTTTCCTTTCCTTTTTTTCCTCCGATCAAACTGACATACATACTCTTTCTAAGTGATCTCTTTTGATTAGCCTATGAATCTTAAACTTAATGACCGGACATTTTTCCGAAAAACATGTTTTCGTGATTAGATTCGAAAGTGGCCATCATTCAGTCTGGATTGGTTAGACTGTTTGACTATAGTAATTTACAAACAAACGAATATCTTAAGACAAATCATGTGCATACACTTTTACTCCAATACATTAAATTCAATCGGCAAATTCTTCGGTGGACAGGAACAAAATTGTGAGACAACAAATACCTAATATCCGGTGACTTTGCAATAGGTACATCAACGCACCAGTGGTCTAGTGGTAGAATAGTACCCCGGCTGGTGCATCGCTATGATGAAGCGCATATATGATAGTAGGTCTATCATGTCAAACTGATACATGATGTTGAAATTTGCGTACCTGAGCATTTGTTTTTGAGTTAGCTTGCCGGGAAGAAGTTCATGGTAGTTTTGTGCATAGATAAGTAATGTAGGTTTCTGTAAATACTAGATGTCTCCTGGTGCACTGCCTGTTAGCATTTTTGGTCAGTTTGGTACTTCCAAAATAAACACCAATACTTCTCTCCTACAGACGGTGACTTGGTTTCTCCTACAGACGGTAGAAGGCTCATTGGCCCTACGAGATGTAGGTTCCATAATGCGATCTTTTGAGTAAAGTTACAGACGGTGACTTGGTTTCTCCTACAGACGGTAGAAGGCTCATTGGCCCTACGAGATGTAGGTTCCATAATGCGATCTTTTGAGTAAAGTTTAACATGACTTAGATATGCTGTTGGTGTATCCTTCAACTAAATTTATCCCTTGCCTAACACTAGTAGTAGTCGTTCGAGCTATTAAAAACATGGTACATTTGATATTTGAGGGACTAAGACTTTAATACCTGCGAGAAAAAGTATCTGAAATTTGAAATTTTAAAGTTTTGAATTGGTCCTCTTTGTTTCTCTGTTACACTAGTAGAAAGATCCATAGTGGTTGTCATGGGCGTTGATGGCATGATCATGGCCACGCACTTGAGGCTTGGACACCTGAAGATTCCCAACTTCTCAATAGGATTCAATCTAACAAGGCTCCTCTCTAAAATATTCATTGCTCTTTTTGCAGGCAGCATGAGAAAACCACCGCACATCTCTTTTTTGCTTGCAGTTTCACAAAAGAGATTTGGGCACGCATTCGAGTCTGGCTGGGCATTTCACGTGCTATGGGAACCATTGATAGCGCACTAAAGTGGATCAAAAAGGAGCACAAGGGGACCTCAATCAGAGCTAGGGCAACCACACTTGCATTCCAGGCCACTGTCTTTGAGATATGGCGCGCGCGGAACAAGCTAGCATTCGAGGAGGAGACTGTAACCATGGACACCATCGTGAAGCGCCTCGCCCTGACCACCTTGAAAATACTTTACAGATTATACCCACAATATAGGCTCACTTGTTAGAACAGCTTGTGAACTCGTATGTTTTTTGCACTTGTATGATTTTGCTCACTTTGTTGTTATTTTGAGCACTCTTGATTTGTTTGAGGGATGCCACTTCACCCTTGCCTAGCGCACTTGGGCGCAGCTTGGCCATCTCTCTTTTTAGGCCATTTTGTTGGAGTGCTTTTTGAGCCCCTCTCCACGATTTTTACTTTGGCACATATATACAATTTACATTTTACCTTAACAAGGCTCCTCTTTTTGACGTACTCAGTTATGTGGAAACTTTTTTCTCCGCACTTGGTTAGTTTGTCTTAATACCAAAAAGCTAAAGGAGGCTACCACATTGGTTCCAGGAATAAACAAAATAGACAGCGCTCCTTGTCCCTTGGATACCCATATACATATGGATTCCTATTGTAAGCATGTTTCTGCATGCGCTCTTACTGGTCAAGGCATACAAGAATCGGAAGCAGCAATATCAGAAATCGTTGGTCTTAGTGAAATCGTAGCTGGAGGGCGGAGATAAACGGTGAACCAGGTTAGCCAAAAAAAAGTACTAGTTAGTACTCCAATCATTCACCCTTTGTACGTAAAAGAGTAAAGGAGAAAATGAAAAACTCTGTAGTTTAGCTTCGTTGGCAAGTAAACCCTTCAACTTTCACCTATAGAATCTTATCTAAATTATGTTAGGCTTCGTAGATGTGAATAAAGATGTAGATGGTTGTATTTAGTGATTGTTCAACCAAAACAAATAGACAGAAACATATCTCATTTTATAAATGTGTGACTAATACTGTCTTCTGTTTTCCTTACACAACTCAAACTATAAATCATACACCTCTAACCTCTTTGTAGCAAACGCTGCTTAAACAACTGTATTACATACGAACTACATATGTCGGTCTTCTTTTATCTCTGCAAGGAAATCTAGCAGAAACCCAGTGAGGCAAAACTTATAGATTCACCACACACAAACTCGTTCTTCCATGCTCAAGAATCCTGTTTGGATTTCTTCATAAGATCAATAAACTCCCTAAAAGCTGTAACAACGACGATAATGTCAACATTTTGGATTATTTAGGAAAAAATACGAGAGACAAAGCCATGAATTTCAAAATTACTTACAATTGTCAGAATCATGAGGTCCTGGGGATGCTTCAGGATGGTATTGAAGTGACATAACGTTCATTGAAGGGTAAGCAAGACCAGCGCAGCTTCCATCATTAAGATTGATGTGAGTTACTTCTACACCTTCAGGAAGCGATGCAGGGTCAACCGCAAAGTTATGATTCTGCTAACATCAAAATAAAAGATTTAGTCAAAGTGAATAAGAACTTCGTTTTCTAACTTAGTGTTATAGAACTAAACTAAAGTTAGAACATCCATACATGATTTAGATGAGTTAAGAATCAAGCGAGACTATAAGCTTTGATGAACATATAGCACAACGATTAGTATATAAAACACTTTTAACTTTTAAGGTTTCTTCTCTAATGCTTAAACATTCTGTAGACAAACATCTTTAGGGTCACACTAGTTTTCCTTGAAATTTCCTAAATTTAAAGGATGCTCAGAACAATGCAGCAGAGGATAGAGAACTTTATTCGCCCATAATAGATATTTGCTTTTATATATAATGTTTAACCGGTACGAACCTAAAAAAAATAATATATCTGAATGGAGGTGAGTGGTGAATGTACTGTTTCAGGGTATAAATGAGTTCCGTGGCTATAGGTTCGATACTTCTACTCTTAACATAACTGACAAGATATATATCAGATTCACAGACCTGAGCACTTATCTCCACCTGACCACTTCGAATGTTGCGAACTGGGTGATTTCCTCCATGATGACCAAATTTCATTTTATAGGTTTTACCTCCTAAGGCTTGGCCAAGTAACTGATGACCCATACAAATTCCATAGACGGGGACCTTTCCCAGAAGTCCCTTGACTGTCTCAACGGCATAAGGAACGGCGGAAGGATCCCCTGGTCCATTGCTGAAGAGAACACCATCTGGGTTCGCTTTTAATGTCTCCGATGCAGGCCATGATGAGGGGACAACCGTGATTTCACAGCCATAAGATGCTAACCGCCTTAATATATTTTGCTTGATCCCAAAATCGTAGGCAATAACCTTGAGTTTAGAAGAGACATGAAGAGTTAGTCAACATATATAAAAGAATTAGCATTTATCTATTTTAATTTCAAGAAAATTAAGGCAAAGATACATTATTCTATATTCTTTTAATGTAAAGTTCCAAAAGAACTACGAGATTATTTCTTTAAATTTCCACAAAACTTTTCTGTAAATGTTTCCAAAACAAAAAAGAATGTTAATTTTCCCTTGAATTTCGTTTGATAGAAACAGAATCTTCGAGAGAAAGAGTATTTAGGTAGAAGTACTAACCCGATAGGTATTATCTCTTGAACCAGAATTAAAATCCCAATTTGACTCTGTTTTATCAACCCATTTGTAAGGAGCCTTACATGAAACATCACTAATTAGATCGACCCCTACAAAATTAAACTGAGTGAGCTAACATAGAGATCTACAAAGTTTTTCATATTTGGAGTAACAATTCAAAAAACTTCGATTCAATGATCAATTTCTTACCTACAATGTCCCATGCTCTAGACATTTCAAGAAGTTCCTTGTCAGTTTTCGATTCTTCAGTGCTCAAAACACCAATAAGGCTTCCATCTTCTCTCAATCTACGGGTGATCGCCCGTGTGTCGAGATCATCTGAAACGATTGAAACCGCCGAAAGAACATATGAGACTCAGAAATTTCCATCTACAGATGAGCATAAATATTGAAAAGCTAACTTTCAGCAACCAAATAACTCACAAATCCCCATGATGTCCCGTTCAGCTAAATAATCGCTAAGTGTTTTAGTGCATCTCCAATTCGAAGTACTGCAGTTGATATGATTACATTAAAACAAATTCAATATGCAATACTTTTAAGCTGCATTGGAAATGGAAGCTTACCTGATGCTTAAACTTCTTATAACCAGGCCTGCAAGGAAGCATTGCCTTGATTCTTCATCATCTGCGAGAAAGACAAGAAATCCAAAAAAACATTTTAGGGGATCCCGAAGATACAATGCTTCTGAAAATTCAAATGAGAGTTTATTTACCAGGATTTACGCCGGTGTTTCCAATATGGGGATTTGTCATCAGGACAAACTGGCCAGCATAACTGGGATCAGTAAGAATTTCTTGATACCTGAAGTACAAATCCAATGCAAACATGTATAAGACCTCATATGTGATTCAAGCACACTGATCAACTGGATAATCTAATTGCTTATAGGTTTCTTAACAAGTAAAGCTCCAAATACATCAGTTCTACTTACTTCCAATACTCTACTAATCCACACTATATTACTTAATCAATACCAAAAATGCATAAAATCATGGAGGTATAGTTGATTAAATGCATGCTGGTTTGTAAGGGTCCATATAGTCAAAGCAAATGAACAGTGGCTCGTCGTTGCAGCAGGTTGAGTAATGGACTAGCCTGTATCTGGTGCAGGTCGGACTGGTTTTGTGCGGTCTCTAATCAAACTACAATCAAGAATGATCTCTAATCTAAGATATTTGACTTAACATTCTTACCCTGTCAATGATGTATTGAACACCAACTCAGCAACACGGGTCCCTCAAGCACCAAACGATTTCGCCCCCCAAACCGAACCATCTTCCAACACAAGTCTAGCATCATATAACTTCCAGGGTCTTTCGACTACTCCTGGAAATAATTAGACACCGCAATAACCATTACATTCACACAAATTACCAATCGTAAAATTACTCCATCTAGCGGAAAATGGTGAAATTTCAACAATCATTTAAAGGAAAAATTCTTAGCCACAGCATGGAGTAATTTTGGTCTCTTACCAATCGTAAAATTTTGGTCTCTTTTCAACTACTCTTACTCACGAAAGTAAACCTCTAAAATCAATTGCTCTTACTCATGAAAGTACACCTAAGGAAACCAAATAGTATGAGACCTGGGAAAATTCCAATCGGTTATGCATGACCGTTATGCTTTAAGGAATACTAGTTGCATTTTATGGAGTTGTTCTAATATATGCCGCTATTTATACGGATTTTTTCACCGAAGTCGAGAAATCATTTGTTAAGAATGGCAGGTTAAAGATGCAACGTCTCATTAATGATCTCTCCACCTAAAAATATACTAGCAAAGGTAAAATCTTTGAGTACACTACGGAAATGTCTATGATTTTCACAAAGTTAAAGGCAATTAGCGTAGACTTACCTAGAGAGTGTGTCGCGAGGTTCAGTTTTCAATATATAATGGAAACGTTTAAATATTTTCAGTCCACTTATAACTACATGCAAGAAAATTGGACAATCAATGAGAATATTATATACATTACACAAGAGGAAAAGGACTAAAATGGGAGGTGTTTGAAGTGAACACAATAGTTTTTAAGAAGGGGACGAGACCAAAGTGGAAGATAGATGGCAAAGGATCGAGTCAAGGTCCGACAAAGAAGAAAAAAACTCGGGAATTGACAGTTTGTTGATATTTTTTTCTGCAAAGATAAAGGACATCATAAGAAGGACTGTGAGAAATGACGAGCGTACGTGTTAAGAAAATTTACTCTCATATCTTTGGTTGTTTCAGAAAGTAATCTTATTTTTTTAGAAAAGAATACATGGTGGGTTGATCCGGATGCAACAACTTATGTCTGTATTTCATTGCATGGTACGTTAAGGATCGGGATGCTAAGTGAGGATGGAAGATCCATTTTCACAATGGACGGGAGCTCATGCTAAGTGTTGGAAATTTGATATTTAAATTTAGAACTTTCTAAGGGACATGTATTTTTTTAAAGAATGTTATGTTTGTTCCCACTATTCAAAGGAACTTAATTTTATTTTCGGTTGTAGATTTGTATGGATATTCTTGTCTTATGTAAATAGTAATGTAATTATCTTTTATAATGGTATGGTTGTTAATCATGGAAGTTTAATAAAGGATTGTATTTCTTAGATATTGGTAATAATCTCAAAATTATCATGAATGCAGAATTTGTAGCAAATAAGGTTAATAAATCAGAAAACTCCTCTAAATTGTGTCACAAGCGGTTAGGTTATATATCCAAAGTTATGATAGATAATCTTGTAATTGAAGGTTTATTGGGTCTCATATAAAACTCTAATTTTGGTACATATATCGATTGTATCAAGGGGAAACAGACAAAAACCAAAAGGATAAGGGCATATAGAGCGACAGAATTCTTAGAATTCATTCATACCAATATTTGTGGACCGTTTCCAAAGGAATCATGGAATGTACAGCAATACTTGATATCATTTATAGATGATTTCTCTCATTTCAGATACCTCCAACTCCTTCATGAAAATTATGAGTCCCTAGACAAGTTCAAAGCTTTTAGGACTGAAGTTGGAAAGAAAATTGGTAAAAGCATTAAGAGCGTTAAATCTTACTCTGATGGTGAATACTATGGTATATATGACAGAACAGGTGAAAAACATCAAGGGTCATTTGCAAAATTCCTAGAGGAGTGTGGCATAGTCCCTTAGTATACAATGTTAGATTCGTCGTGCATAGGTGTATCTGAGAGACACAACCGTACACTAAAGGATATGGTTAGAAGTATGATAAGTAACCCATCTCTATCATTATCTCTCTAGGTGGAAGCTAATAAATGTGTCGCATATATACTAAAAAAAGTAGCCACTAAAGCAGCCGTTAGAACCCCATATGAGCTTTAGAATGGGTGCATTCCCAATTAAAAGCATCTGCATATATAGGAATGTCCAGATGAGTCAAGGGCTTACAAACCTCAGGAAATAAAACTGAACCCAAGAATAGTTAGTTACATCCTCATTGGTTATTCAGAATACTCGTGGGGTTTAAATATTTCTGATCCTCCTACTGGTAGTATATTTGAAATGGTGACGAAAAAGTTTCTAAAAGATGTTGAGTTTGAAGGGATGAATAATGGAACATATATTTTTTTTAAAACGAATATGTAGAGGTTCATGAATGTTTTAATTAAAATACTAAAGTATTATAATATTATACTTTAATGTTAATTATTTTGGTCCCGTGAAAACAAAGCAATACTCATAATAACATTGATGTTCCACTTGAGGGTCTTAACCAGTATACAGATATTGTTCGGTTAGAACAAGAAGAACCTTAAATTAACTTCCACAAAAATATCAAAATGATATTGTTCATGAGGATCAAACTCTACGTTCTCAAGAAGTGCAACAATAAGTAATGATGCCCTTAAGAAGGTCCACAAAAGAAGGAAAAATATTATGCAGATTTTATAGTATATCTTCAGAAACATGGTAAGTCATGTGCTGGAACTGTAGATGATCCATCATCCTACAAACAAGCCATGGAAAGCTTTGACTCTCGTAAGTGGATTGACACTATTAATGAAGAGTATAAATCGATGGGAGACAATGCCAGTATGGGAACTTGTCACATTATCTGAATGGAAATAAAATTGGTTGTAAGTAGGTTTATAAAACCAAATGTGATTCCCTTATCTCCATAAGGCACACCTTGTAGCAAAAGGTTATACTCAACGTGAAAGGATTGATTTTAAAGAAACCTTATCTCCAATATCGACAAAGAATTCATTTAGAACAATCATAGAAGTTTTTGCACACTTTGATCTTAAGCTTTATCAAATGGACGACCACGTTTCTTAATGGTAATATTGATGAAAAGATCTATATGGTGCACCTGGAACACTTTGAAACAACTAACTCAAATAATGTGGTTTGCAAACTTAAAAAATCCACTTTTGAGCTCAAACAGGCTTCTCGTCAATTGTACCATAAATTCCTTGAGGTGATAGTCTCTTTTGACTTTTAGATCAACTCGGTTGAGGATTATATGTATCACAAGTTCAGTGGGAGCAATTTCATTTTTCTGACATTATATGCCGAAGACATACTGCTTGCCTCGAATAATAAATAATAGTTACACACTACAAAAATAAGTTTGATATAAAAGATTATGGTAAGGTAAATTTTTTTTTGTTAGTACTTCAAATTACATCGGATCACTCTCGTAGTATTATTTGATTATCGCAAAATCCATACATTAAAAATATGTTACAACTTTACGTTAGCAAATTCAAAACCTCTGATTAAACCTATAGCAAAAGGTGACGGACTTAAATCTGGATCAATGTCCAAACACAACTATCAAATTGAGGAAATGAAAATGACTTCTTACACTTTGGCGGTTAAGAGTTTAATTCTGAAACTGTATGGTGTTAAATTATCTAGCACGCCAAGCTCGTTATATATGTCGTGGGCCATAAGCCATGGTCCCCTGTCTATTTTCACTTCTAGCCTGATGTTGCTAAATGGTATAGTGGCTTACCTTTCAAAACCCACCATGGGGTGGAACGATGAGCACAAAATTGTTTTGTAAGGTATATGTTTCATGGCTGGGGAACAATGGCCAAAATTGATTTGGAAGGTATATGTTTCATGGCTGAGTGGAATCTAATGAATCTAAGCTTGATTACTAGACATTCTGCCGGTAATGCTTTCTTGATTCGACGGTAGTGTGAACATCACTCAAATCAAACCATCAAGCACCAGTGGTCTAGTGGTAGAATAGTACCCTGCCACGGTACAGACCCGGGTTCGATTCCCGGCTGGTGCATCGCTATGATGAGGCGCACATATGATAGTTGGTCTATCATCTCAACTGAGATATGATGTCGAAATTTGCGTAACTGAGCATTATTTTTGGTCAGTTTGGTACTTCCAAAATAAACACCAATACTTCTTATATTAAGCTGTCGTAACTTTGACTTGGTTTCTCTTACAGACGGTAGAGTTTAATGTTTGAAGGCTCATCAGCCCTACGAGATGCACGTTCTTTAAGGCGATCTTTTGAGTATATTGGCAACCCTTGTTGCGATCTTGACACTTTTGTTGCTCATCTTTGTTTCTCTGTTACACAAGTAGAAAGATCCATAGTGGTTGTCATGGGCGCTGATGGCATGATTATGGCCACGCACTTGAGGCTTGCACACCTGAAGATTCCCAACTTCTCAATAGGATTCAATCTAACAAGGCTCCTCTCTTTAACGTACTCAGTTATATCTGTGGAAACTTTTTTCTCCGCACTTGGTTAGTTTGTCTTAATACCAGAAAGCACTGTTACTGGTCAAGGCATACAAGAATCAGAAGCAGCAATATCAGAAATCGTTGGTCTTAGTGAAACAGGTTAGGCAAATATAAATACTAGATAGTACTTCAATCATTCACCCTTTGTACTTAAAAGGGTAAATGAGAAAATGAAAGTCTGTAGTTTAGCTTCGTTCGCAAGTAAACCCTTCAACTTTCATTTATAGAATCTTATGTAAGTTATGTTAGGCTTTGTAGATGTGAATAAAGATGTATATGGTTGTAGTTAGTGATTGTTCAACCAAAACAAATAGACAGAAACATATCTCATTTTATAAATGTGTTACTAATACTGTCTTCTGTTTTCCTTACACAGCTCAAACTATAAATCATACACCTCTTTTTAGCAAACGCTGCTTAACCAACTGTATTACATACGAACTACATATGTCGGTCTTCTTTTATCTCTGCAAGGAAATCTAGCAGAAACCCAGTGAGGCAAAACTTATAGATTCACCACACACAAACTCGTTCTTCGGTGCTCAAGAGTCCTGTTTGGATTTCTTCATAAGATCAATAAACTCCCTAAAAGCTGTAACAACGACGATAATGTCAACATTTTGGATTATTTAGGAAAAAATACGAGAGACAAAGCCATGAATTTCAAAATTACTTACAATTGTCAGAATCATGAGGTCCTGGGGATGCTTCAGGATGGTATTGAAGTGACATAACGCTCATTGAAGGGTAAGCAAGACCAGCGCAACTTCCATCATTAAGATTGATGTGAGTTACTTCTACACCTTCAGGAAGCGATGTAGGGTCAACCGCAAAGTTATGATTCTGCTAACATCAAAATAAAAGATTTAGTCAAAGTGAATAAGAACTTAGTTTTCTAACTTAGTGTTATAGAACTAAACTAAAGTTAGTACATCCATACATGATTTAGATGAGTTAAGAATCAAGCGAGACTATAAGCTTTGATGAACATATAACACAACGATTAGTATATAAAACACTTTTTAACTTTTAAGATCTTTTCCTCTAATGTTCAAACATTCTGTCAACCAACATCTTTAGGGTCACACTAGTTTTCTTCAAATTTCCTAATATCAAAGGATGCTCAGAACAATGCAGCGGAGGATAGAGAGCTTTATTCGCCAATAATAGACGTTTGCTTTTATATATAATGTTTAACCGGTATGGACCAAAAACAAATAATATATCTGAATGGAGGTGAGTGGTGAATGTACTGTTTTAGGGTATAAATGCGTTCCATGGCTATAGGTTCGATACTTCTACTCTTAACATAGCTGACAAGATATATATTAGATTCACAGACCTGAGCACTTATCTCCACCTGACCACTTCGAATGTTGCGAACTGGGTGATTTCCTCCATGATGACCAAATTTCATTTTATAGGTTTTACCTCCTAAAGCTTGGCCAAGTAACTGATGACCCATACAAATTCCATAGACGGGAACCTTTCCCAAAAGTCCCTTGACTGTCTCAACGGCATAAGGAACTGCGGAAGGATCCCCTGGTCCATTGCTGAAGAGAACACCATCTGGGTTCGCTTTTAATGTCTCCGATGCAGGCCATGATGAGGGGACAACCGTGATTTCACAGCCATAAGATGCTAACCGCCTTAATATATTTTGCTTGATCCCAAAATCATAGGCAATAACCTTGAGTTTAGAAGAGACATGAAGAAGAGTTAGTCGATATTAAAGAATAAGCATTTATCTATTTTAATTTCATCAAAATAAAGGCACAGATGGATTATTCTATATATTTTTTTATGTAAAAGTTTCAAAACAATTACGAGATTATTTCTTTGGATTTCCAACAAAAAAAAGTTTACAAGTTTCCAAAAACAACAAAAAAAGGTTAATTTTCCCTTAAAATTTTGTTTGATAAAAACAGAATCTTCAAGAGAACGAGTATTTAGGTAGAAGTACTAACCCGATAGGTATTATTTCTTGAACCAGAATTAAAATCCCAATTTGATTCTGTTTTATCGGCCCACTTGTAAGGAGCCTTACATGAAACATCACTTATTAGATCGACACCTACAAATTAAACTGAGTGAGCTAGCCAAGAGATCTACAAAGGTTTTCATATTTGGAGTAACAATTCAAAAAACTTCGATTCAATGATCAATTTCTTACCTACAATGTCCCATGCTCTAGACATTTCAAGAAGTTCCTTGTCAGTTTTCGATTCTTCAGTGCTCAAAACACCAATAAGGCTTCCATCTTCTCTCAATCTACGGGTGATTGCCCGTGTGTCAAGATCATCTGAAACGATTGAAACCGCCGAAAGAGCATATGAGACTCGGAAATTTCCATCTACAGATGAGCATTAAAATATTGAAAAGCCAACTTTCAGCAACCAAATAACTCACAAATCCCCATTATGTCCCGTTCAGCTAAATAATCGCCAAGTGTTTTAGTGCATCTCCAGTTCGAAGTACTGCAGTTAATATGATAACATTAAAATACATTCAATATGCAATACTTTGAGCTGCATTGGAAATGGAAGCTTACCTGATGCTTAAGCTTCTTATAACCAGGCCTGCAAGGAAGCATTGCCTTGATTCTTCATCATCTGCGAGAAAGACAATAAATCCAGAAAAACATTATAGGAGATCCCGAAGATACAATGCTTGCGAAAATTCAAATGAGAGTTTATTTACCAGGATTTACGCCGGTGTTTCCAATATGGGGATTTGTCATCAGGACAAACTGGCCAGCATAACTGGGATCAGTAAGAATTTCTTGATACCTGAAGTACAAATCCAATGCAAACATGTATAAGACCTCATATGTGATTCAAGCACACTGATCAACTGGATAATCTAATTGCTTATAGGTTTCTTAACAAGTAAAGCTCCAAATACATCAGTTCTACTTACTTCCAATACTCTACTAATCCACACTATATTACTTAATCAATACCAAAAATGCATAAAATCATGGAGGTATAGTTGATTAAATGCATGTTGGTTTGTAAGGGTCCATATAGTTAAAGCAAATGAACAGTGGCTCGTCGTAGCAGCAGGTTGAGTAATGGGCTAGTCTGTATCTGGTGCAGGTCAGGCTGGTTTTGTGCGGTCTCTAATCAAACTACAATCAAGAATGATCTCAAATCTAAGATATTTGACTTAACAATCTTACCCTGTCAATGATGTATTGAACACCAACTCCGCAACTCGAGTACCTCGAGCACCAAACGATTTCGCCCCCCAAACCGAACCATCTTCCAACACAAGTCTAGCATCGTATAACTTCCAGGGTCTTTCGACTACTCCTGGAAATAATTAGACACCGCAATAACCATTACGATTCACACAAATCACCAATCGTAAAATTACTCCATCTAGCGGCGTGTTCGTCCAAAATGGTGAAATTTCAACAATCATTTAAAGGAAAAAGTCTTAGCCACAGCATGGAGTAATTTTGGTCTCTTTTTGAACACTCTCAGTATCTAATCTAGGTTCGGAGATTGTGAAAACACATTGAAAATACCATATGAAAACTTATAACGAAGGAGAAGAACAATCGAAATGAATTGATATAGTAAAAGCAAATCAATTACCACTAGCTGCATTTTCAGAGAGAACAGGAGAAGCAGAGCATCTGACAACGGTGAGCCTAAATCCAAGTTTATGGTTGCTTGGCTTTGAAGCTAAGCTCGTCGAAAGACCAAACCCTAAAGCTTGGGTCGCCATTGTAGAATCAAACAAAAAAGAGGAGGTAGGGGTGAATAGGGTTCGCACAATCGCACTGCAAGTGACTAAGTGAGACAGCACGAGTGTAGGAGAGATATACAGTGAGGGTAAAGTAGTAACTTCGGTCTCCTTGAACCCGGTCCAGCTTGATACATAAGTTGGGATGGGTTCTATCTTCTCTAACATTATCCAAAATTCAAAAATGGAAATTTAGAATTTTTACTATTTTATTTATTTTTTATTTTTTTAAAAAAAATCATTGTTTATTTTATATAACAATTTAATTTTTTTTAATTTAACCAAAATTATAATCATACACTTTTAAAATTATTATTTTATAAAACCTAAAAATAATGTAAAATTTAAGTTGACCAATATTAAATAAAACTCATCAACAATTTTTAGTTAAAAAAAATCATGAACGGTGACATTAATTAGCATTAAACCAAGAAAATTCGAAAAATAAAAACCTAATTAAGTATAAACTAATCTCAAACTTTTGTCTACTCTTTTTTTTTTTTTTTTTTTTTTTTTCGGAGGGAACCCGCAGCCGCTACTCAGAGTGCAATGAGTGCGCACAGGGTAAACCCTCAGTCTGACGCGATAGCCTGCAAACCAACGCCAGAAGGTAAACCACACAAGGTGACAGGCTCAGCCGAGAAAGCGTATGCAGAGGGACTCGAACTCATGACCTTTTGGTTATAAGAATGCCATGCTCAACCAACTCGGCTACCCCTTGGGGACCACTTTTGTCTACTCTTTACGTAGATAAATGGAGATCAATTTTTATAATTTATAATTTTATAATTTTTTATTTTTTTTTATAATTTTAATTATTTATTTGAATTACAAATTAAAATTTATAATATTACCTTTATAAAAATAACTCAAAACATTTTAAATCATATTTAAAATATTATTTAGAATTGTTTCATATTTTGATGATATTAAAATTATTTTAGAAAAACATTATTTAACTTACTATAGACAAATAAATTAATCAATAAAATATTTTATAACTACTTAATTAAATAAATTTATTAAAATATTATAAAAAAACAACTATCACAAATTTTAGGATTATTTTGTAATAACAAAATGAATGTGTCTCATCATCACTAAAATTGGCAATTAAAAAAGGTATAATTTTTATTTAATTATGTAATTTATAAGTTTAATATTAAATTAATAATCTAATATTTGAATATAATGATATAGTTAATATTATTAGTTATTAATTAACAATATTTTGAATAATAATAATCTATTATTCTGTTAAATAATGGAACCTTAATTCAAATAATATAATATTATAGTTAGGGTGAAACTATTTTCTCCATCAAATTTTTTATTTTCTCCATAAATAAAAAAAACTCCACTTGGTTATTTCTTCCATAAAGGAAATAACATATTTATCAATTTCTTTATTTTTATTCCAAACCCATTGATTCTCCAGCAACTCCATCGATTTCTACCATCATCCCAACTATCTCCATCATATTAACTTATACACACTCAACCAGTCTTATTAGCTTCTCACATCAATCCCCCATAAACCCTAACCCTAGCCTAGCCATTATAAAGGCGGTCTCCTCTTCAAGATTTATCTTATAATCTTGAAAAACAACAAACCATAGCCAACTACTCGATTTCTCTTCTAAGGATTTCTCTTCTAATCTTGACAAAACAATGACAGTCTCTTTCGAATTTGTTTAAGGTAGAAATGATTCGGTATTTTAAAAAACAACAACACTTAAAAATACACCATTGTTTATTAAAACAGATGAAATTCACCTAATTTCGAGACGACATCTCGGAATTAGGTGCGTTTTTTTATATAAAAAACACCTGATTCTGAGGTGCTGTCTCGGAATCAGGTGTTTTTTATAATAAAAAATGCACTTAATTCCGAGCTGCCGTCTCGGAGTCTGGTATTTTTTTCTTAAAAAAAAGCATCTAATTCTGATAAGTGAATTGTGAATGTGTATGAGACAGAAACAGTACACAGCTTGAGTTGAGCGGGTAGGATCAAGAACTGTGTTAATCCCAAAATTCCCATCCTATAATTACAATAATAGTGTATATATATATATAGTGTGGAAGAAAGTAAACCCTAGAAACCCTAGCCCATATACAGGCTAATATTAAATAAGCCCATATATATTTTAACACTGCCCATATACATTTTAACACTGTCCATATATTATTGATTCTAACGTTAACACTCTAACACCCTCCCTCAAGTTGGAGCATAAAGATTATGAATGCCCAACTTGCCAAGCAAAAACTCAAACTGTTGCTTGCCTAGTGCTTTGGTAAAAATATCTGCAAGTTGGAACTTAGTGGGCACATGAGATGTGCAAATAACCCCATCAAGTATCGCATCTCGTAGAAAGTGACAATCTACTTCAATATGCTTTGAACGCTCATAGAACACAGGATTGTGGGCAAGATGTAAAACCGGCTGACTATCACAGAAAACTTGCATAGCCCCTGAGTGTGAGACCCCAAAATCTTTGAGCAAGTCGTGCAACCACTTCAACTCACAGGTCAATCCTGCCATAGACCGGTACTCTGCTTTAGCGGAAGACAATGCAACAACACCTTGTTTCTTAGTCTTCCATGAAACAGGAGAATCACCTAAGAACACCATCCAACCACTCACACTACGCCGAGTCTTAGAACAGTCAGCCCAATCAAAGTCACACCATCTTGTCAGGGTGAGATTACAACTACTTGGCAGAAGAATTCACTGACCCGAGTTTCCCTTTAAATAACAAACAACTCGCAATGCAGCCTGCCAGTGATCCTCCCGTGGTTTCTGAAGAAACTGAGATAAAATATGTACCGAAAAACAAATATCTGGACGTGTAAATGCCAGATAAATCAGTCTTCCCACCAACCTGCGGTACGCAGACCCGTCAATTAGTACCGTCGACTCGCTTTTGCCGAGCTGCTGATTTTGCTCCATGGGAAACTGTGCAGGCTTGCTGCCAAGTAAACCTGTCTCAGAAATAATATCCAGAGTATATTTACGTTGGTAGAGAAAGATACCCGTGGGACTCCGTGCTACTTCAACTGTAATAAAATATTTGAGACGACCTAAGTCCTTCATATGAAAGCAAGTGCTCAAGTATTTCTTAAACTCCACCAATACAGCAGGGTTATTCCCGGATAGAATGAAATCATCAACGTACACCAAAATATGCATACGACGACCACTCGTGGAATAAGAGAATAAAGAATAATCTGAATAGGACTGAACAAACCCATACCTCTTCAGTGCAGCCACTAACTCGGCAAACCAACACCGAGGTGCCTGCTTCAGCCCATACAATGATTTGCGAAGGCGACAGACCTGTCATTCATGCCCTCTATCAAAGCCTGGAGGAATTTTCATGTAAACCTCATCATCTAGGTCACCATGCAGAAAAGCATTGTGTACATCCATCTGATGTAGTTTCCAATTTTGAACTGCTGCAACCGCTAAGAAAAGACGTACAGTAACCATCTTGGCAACTGGGGCAAAAGTCTTTGTATAATCAACCCCTTCTACTTGATGATTACCAAACACGACCAAACGAGCTTTGAGGCGCTCTACTCTCCCATCCGTATAGTATTTAATTTTATAAATTCACTGACTCCCCAAATATTTCTTCCCTGGAGGTAGATGTGCCAAGGTCCAAGTATGATTATCCTCTAGTGCCTGAATCTCCTGTTGCATTGCCTCTCTCCAACCAGGATGTCGCATAGCCTCTCGGAATGACTTAGGTTCATCCCCAGAGGTAATAGCCGCAAGAAAAGAGCGGTGTGCCACAGAAAAACGAGAACTATCTATATAATGAGTGAGAGGATAAGGCATACCGTGATCAGGAGATGGACTAGGACTAGGAGTATGAGAAGCAGATTGTGCTGAATGTACTACTGTAGTCATCACAAAATCCGCCAAACGAGTAAAAGGAATTTTACTACGCTTTCCCCGTCCAAGGTCTGAAGAAATACCCGAAGTATCTGAAATAACATCAGAAACTATTGGCGAATCTGAGACACCGCTGTCACCAACCTGAGGCGGAGGTTGCACATCACCAACCTCGGCAACCTCCGCCAGTGGTGCTACCAAAGGGACGCCACTATCTGGTGATACTTCATCGTCAATTGTCGAGGTCTTCTCAACCTTCTCCCAAAACTCAAAGCAGTAGGAGGAGGTGCAGCGACTTCAGTCTCATAACAACCCAACTCAGAGAACACAGGAGTAGATGCAAATGGAAATATATGTTCAAACAAATTTCACATCTCGGGAAACAAAAATAATCTTGATTCTCCAAATCATATACTTTCCAGCCTTTGTTTCCATATGGGTAGCCCACAAAAACACATCGACGACTACGACTCGAAAACTTGTCACCTTTAGACCTCTGATCATGCACATAACATAGAGACCCAAACACACGAAGCTCAGAGAAGACGGGAGGCACACCAAAAAGTATCTGAAATAGAGTGTTAGAACCTAAAAATTGAGAAGGAGTTCTATTAATCAAATACCCGGCAGTCAAAATACACCCCCAAAAAAAAAATTAACAGGTAAGTTACCCTGAAACCTGAGAACACGGGCAACATTCAAATCCATAGATTACTGTGTAGTATCGCTGCCTGATGGTTCTCAGGTTACTGCTACACATTGGGATAGTTGTTTTCCTATGGTGTTATTTTTTCCTAAATACCCTTGCTCATTACATGTAATCGATACAGCCATGTCGCAATTCTGAATTCGACCAAAACTGTTATTTTTTTCTTTACCCCAACTTTGCGACGGAATAGTCAAATCCATAAAAGGTGAAAGCATAGTTGTTGGTTTATAATCCTTCTTACGTAAAACAGAAGAGAAATCAGGAAAATAGTGAACCATAAAAGAGGAAGACGATAACCCTTTACGATAATTAATTAGAGTTCATTAAATTTCAATTGTTTCTTCATTGGTATTGTGTGTTAGGGTTGCAGAGGTTTCATGGTCGCTGCCATTGTCGTTCGAATCCATAGATTGAGAGAGATGGTGGTGAGTTCAGAGAACTAAAGAAAAAAAGTTTGTGTTTACTTCACTACTTATTTTTTTTTTAAAAATCAAAACATATCATGATATGTACTAGTTTTGTTCGTCTAAAAAAAACAAAACCAATGGTATTTTCAATTTTTTTTCTCTCAACGAAGAAGATGCGAATTTTTTTTGTTTGGATAGATGCAAAACCTTCTTCTTTTACTAGATGTGAAACCTTCTTTATTTTAATAGATGCGAAACTATATTTATTTTGCTAGATAATTTTTTTTTGTTTTACTATATGTGATTTTTTTTCTAGATGAAAAACTTTTTTTTTGTTAAAAGCTAAACCTTATTGTTTCGTAAGATGCAAGTAAAATTTTTAAGGGCCATGCTAGAAATATTACACATTTTGATAGATCTCTCACCCTACTCCCTTATTTTTTGAAACTGGAAGTTGAAATTCCTAAATTGCCCTTCCTCTCTCTAGATTTTGACATTTATGCCATTTTGTCTCCAAATCGGCCGAAACACTTAATCTATCTGATATTACACTAGATCTACAAGCTTTGTAGTAACATCTACTAATCTAAACCCATTAATTCGAAAAAATTAGCTTTTTTTCGACTAAACCCATAAAACCCACTTCGAAAAATCTTAAATCGGAGTATCTATGGACAACGAAGAGATGGGCATTTCTCTGGAAGACTTACTGAAGGAGGAGGAAGCTTACCGGATGGAGGTAAAGACCGAAATTAACGTTTTTTAATTTCAGGGGTGTCGCACGCTGTTCGTGCGATGAACAGCAGTGTCATCGCACGAACAGCGCGCGACCGTCGCAGGCCCAAAATGCGACGGTGCTAGCAGCCCGTCTCATTTTGGGCCTGCGACGCTAGGCAAAATTTATGGCCCATTTTTTTGGCCAGAGAGCCTCTGTCGCAGGCCCAAAATGAGACGCTCTTTTGTATCCGTCTCATTTTGGGCCTGCGACGGGTATTGAAACATGTCTCATTTTGGGCCTGCTACTGCAACTTGTATATATAAACTCATACTTTTTGATTGTATATTTTGCAGGAGGAACCTGCCCAGCCTCCATTTATGGATGCCGATTACAGTAAAATATTCACCACAGATAGATTATTCACTAAAGACGAATTAGATGCTTTCGTGGAGATTGAATCAAAGAAGATCAAGTTTGTCACAATAAGAAAACTCTACGATAGTGGGAAATGGGGAAGGACTCCTAGGTTAGAGTACGTTTGCGAGCGATACGGTGTATACGTATCAAAGGCAAAGCCGGACACTTTGAAAAAAAGGAAGACATCGACGAAGAAATGTAAATGTCCGTTTGCGCTAAAAGGTCATCCGATCGACGTACTAGCCATGAAATGGCGTTTGGAGGTGATAAACGGTACTCACAATCATGAACCCTACGTTCGCCTAGACGGTCATTCCCGCGCTTGTAGGCTAAAACTTGACGAAGAGGAACTAGTTCGTAGTTTGTCTCACCTAGGTTCGCGCCCTAGGGAGATATATAGTGGTTTGAAGAACCAATATCCCGAAAACATTTCGAACATGCGTGCAATCTACAATGTCCGCCAAAAACATCGGGACGCTGAACACGAGGGACAAACCCAAATGCAATATCTATTGACGAAGTTGAAGGAGAATGGATACTCGACGTGGGAGCGTTTGAAAGATGATACAAAGGTGATCACTGACTTTTTCTTCGCACATCCTACTAGCATAGACTTATTACGTACATTCCCGAACGTGTTATTCATGGATTGTACGTACAAGACGACTAGGTATAAGATGCCGTTGTTAGAGGTTGTCGGTTTTACGTCCACTTCCATCACATTTACCGTTGCGTACGTGTTTATGAGCGGAGAGAAGATTGGAAACTACGTATGGGCTCTGGAAACTCTTCGTGGTTTGATGATGGATAGCGTGTGCGCATTTCCATCCATCATTGTTACCGATCGGGAGTTAGCTCTCATGCGTGCGGTTGATAGAATTTTTCCCGGAACACACCATTTGTTATGCACGTGGCACATTAGTAAGAACATCCTTGGGGCGGTTCGGAAGATATTGCACGATGATGTGGTAGCGAAACAATTTGTTGAATTTTACAGTTACGCTGCGGAGGCGAACACGTTTGAGAGTTACCAAAAGAACCTCGATACACTTAAGGAGATGTTCGCATCTAAACCGGAGTGCTTTGCGTACGTCATGGACTCGTGGATAACAAAATATGCTGACAAGTTCCTTGCGTACAAAACGAACACGATTAAGCATTATGGCCAAACAACTACAAATAGGTTAGTCCTTCTATCCTACTTTTCGTTGAGTTATTTTATTAAAGTTCAAGTATGTTGATAATTTATTACTTGTACTATGTAGGGCGGAGGGTGCACACTCGTCCCTAAAAAAATATCTTGGGACAAATCAATGCAACTTTGAGACTTTTTGGGAAAAAGTTCATAACTTGTTAACGAAGCAGCATGCGGGTATCGTCGAATCATTCGAGCGAAGTAAGTTTAGATCAATTCCCGGCTTCGATGGTGTTTTGACCAAAAATCTTAAAAGTCATGTGTCACATGCGGGGCTAAAGATACTGACGGTTGCTATTGTACGTGCTCGGAATATAGGAGTAGATCGGGTGGCATGTGGAGGTTGTTTCCTTAGGAAAACTCATGGTTTACCTTGTGCATGTGAAATTGCCTTTATAGCTAGAGAAGGTAGGTGCATCCCTTTAGAAGATGTGGATATTTTTTGGAAAAGATTAGATATTGTGCACAGGGATCCTACCTCTCGCGAAGAGGAATTGCAAAAAAAGATTTCCTTAATTGACAACTCCATTCGTAGTTTCCGCCCCGACCAACAAGACCACATTATCAATAAAGTAATGCAAATTTTGATGCCCGAGACAAGTCATATTCAAGATCCTAAAGAAGCAGTTAGAGCTAAGGGTAGACCAAAGGGAGGCGTTGATAAATCGACTAAACGGAACCCTAGTTCGTGGGAATATCCCATTGAACAAACCGCTAGTGCTAGTACTCCGGCTAACTCGGTAGGTAGTACACCCGTAAACACGTTAGGGAGCACGGCCGCATCCAAAGTGGCTCCCATCGTTCCACCCAAACCTCCATTAGCAAAAAAGAAGGTTGGAAGGCCTAAAAAAATTGTTAAGGATGGGAAGTTAACATTGTATCCGGATTGCATCCCGACCTTTCTACACACTTACATTTCAAAGTTAGTTGACGTTCTTCCGGATGGACAATGCGGATATCGTTCCGTAGCGCATTCAATATACAACGACGAAGATAGATGGGCTGATGTTAGACGCGAGTTGTTGAAGGAGTTGCGGGACAACCGTGCATGTTGGTTGGATGTATATGGTTCGGAGAAGGTGTTTGACGATTTGATACAAAGATTAGATTACTTCAAGCCGAATCCTAGTAGCCACTATTGGATGACATTTCCGGACATTGGACTGGTCATCGCGACAAGGTATCAATGCATGGTATACCATGTATCGCTCGCAGCCTCGTTAACGTATCTACCAATACGTGGAAAGCCACCCGTCAACAATTCGACGATCATAGAAGTTGGGATAGCTTTCGTGCATGGATGTCACTTTGTTAATGTAAGTCTATTTCGTTTCCAATCAAAATTTCTTACGCTATCACTACTAATGCATTCGTTTACGCAATTTCCTTGTAGATTACTACTCCACCCGATGGACCGTTGCCTCCATTATACCCGTGTTGGGCCGCTTACGCAACCGAAGAAGCGAATCAATGGGCGCATCCATACTACCGGCGGTTGAACAAATTTACACAGATAATGCCCGCAAGGAAAATCAACTTGAACGAAAAACCCCATGTCACAGATTTGACTAGAGACGAGGACGTTTCAAATGTTTGAAATGTTTTCGTGCAACATTTGTAGTTTTAGTTTATTAGTTTTCCTAACATCTACTGTAACATATGTAATTGTAACATATGTAATTTTGATGTACTTTTGATGTACTTTTCATGTAATTTTGAAGTACGATGATGTACTTTTGATGTAATTTTGATGTAATTTTGATATAATATAGTTCACGGTGTTTTGGGAAGTTACACAAATGAGTTTGACGATTTCAAGTTGAACGTAATTTTCATTAGAAACACATATCATTTTTGGGCATGGTCGCAAATTGGGCCTGCGACGGTAGACCAAAAAAATGGCCCATTATTTTGGACAGAAGGCTTGTGTCGCAGGCCCAAAATGCGCCGCCTTTTGGGCCTCGTCGCAAATTGGGCCTGCGACGTGAGACCAAAAAATTGGCTCATTAACTTGGACAGAAGGCTTGTGTCGCAGGCCCAAAATGAGACGCCCTTTGGGCCTCGTCTCATTTTGGGCCTGCGACGAGAGGAAAGATTTTGGGCTCAGTTTTTGAGACAGAAAATAGGCCTACTTTATCATTTTGGACATTTGTTTGGAATATAATACCAGTATATGGGAGAAAACAACAAGTACATTTTGAAGAAGTTCAGGAAAACAACTAGTACATTATGAAGAAATAGAAGAAAACAACAAGTACACTTGAAGTGGTTGCAAGAAGAGGAAATCATTAAGTTATGACTTTTAACTTAACGAAACATACGAAAATAATTAAACACGGAAATGGCAACAACCAAATGCTCAATCATCGAAGTCGTATCCCAAGTTGTCGTCAGAATGAACCCCTTCCTCCCTTTCCGCAATCCTATCCTGAAGATACGCAACCATATCCCTACTGATGTAGTCTACCACTGTCATGTTGAAGACGGCGGCCGCTTCTTGCTTAATTTTATACGGCTGAAACAACAAACGCTGGAGCGGTTGACAAAAAATATACCTCCGATTGATTTGGTCACGGTTGCGCACGAGGAGCCCTTCTGTTTGTAAACGGCCATAACCGTAGTACATCTTACAAAGCACCCGATCAAAAAAAGCATCACTAGTATCTTCCCCCATCTCTCGGCGGGTAAGTCTTGCCGCCAAGAGCAAATGGTAGTCTTCATGGGGAGTAAACTCCATTTGTTGAACTTTCTAAGTTTTAGAAGATGATATGAATGTAATCGGACTTGTAGTCCCTTTATATAGTGAAGACAATTTAGGTGGGACTTTATTTTAGAGAATGAGAAGGAGTTTAGAATTCCTAAAATGAGAGGGAGTTTTTGAATTTTGAAAATGAGAGGGAGTTTAGAATGTGAGCGGGATTTTTTGAATTTCCAAGAATGAGAGGAAGTTTTTGAATTTTGGAAATGAGAGGGAGTTTTGATATTTTAAAATGAGCGGGATTATTAGAATGTTCGAGAACGAGAGAGATTTTTTGAATTTTGAAAATGAGAGGGAGTTTTCGGGTCCGTCTATAAATAGACGCTTCATGCACATTGAAACTTCATCATTAGTTGATAAATCTAGTTGAAAAATGGGTTCATGGACTGAGTTGGAAGATCAGTATCTGATGATGGCATCAGTTGAAGTTGGTAATATGCACATTCCAGAGGGTGGTAAAAGGTACTGCGAGGCATTAGTATGCCAGATGTACTTCCTGTTCGGAAGGGATGGTGTTCAGCCGCCTTACATTTCAAGGTGTGTTGATGAAGTGCGAGCTAGGTGGTCGGTCTTGGTCAAAACCCGTCGACATCTAGTTTCTGACCTCAACGAATTGGAACGTCGTATTGCGGGTAACCGGTTCAACTGTCAAGCGACGGATTATATAACAGAGGGCCAGCTGGATGAGGTCCGCTCTGACATTTATGACATCCAGATACAGCAAATCCGTGACTACAAAGATGCGAAAGAAGAAAGGAGGTTGATGAAATGGAACTGGCCTGATAGATAATTTTGCGTGTGTATTTCTGTTTGAGTGTGAGTTTCAATTTAAGTATGAGTTTGTATTTCTGTTTGAGTGTGAGTTTCAATTTAAGTATGAGTTTGTATTTCTGTTTGAGTGTGAGTTTCATTTTAAGTATGAGTGTGTATTTCTGTTTGAGTGTGAGTTTCATTTTAAGTATGAGTGTGTATTTCTGTTTGAGTGTGAGTTTCATTTTAAGTATGAGTGTGTATTTCTGTTTCATTATAATTTTGAGTGTGTATATCATTCAAAGTAATCAAACCGATTAAAATAAATTAAAAGCAGTCATACAATAAATTAAAATACAAAAATTAAAAGCAGTCATACAATTAACCCATTACAAAAATTAAAAGCATTCATAGAATTAACCGATTACAAAAATTAAAAGCAGTCATACAATTTACCGATTACCAAAATATAGTGTTGATGTCCAAAAAGCTAACAAAGTTATTCTGAGAATAATAATCAATGCCGTCGGTACCTCTCGGCGATCCTACACATCATGAGGGCGGACTCTAGAAGATCAGGGTGATCCAAAGTAGGTAGCGTAGGAGCAAACGCAGCAATCTGCTCGTATCCTGAATAAACAGCACCACCCTCCGGCTCCACCCGAGGACCTCTCTCCGGCGCAGGACGACTGACGATGTACCATAGCCTTTTCCTCGCCCAAATGAAGTACATCGGGTCAGCACTCGGTCCACTACCACGGTACTCTGTGCTAAAAGGAGTGAACACGTGGCTTTCCCAATTCTGCCACAAGTGATCGTCCCACTTTAAGTCTGTGACCCACTTCTTCCCTACTTTTTTCGACTTAGGAGGGCGTATATCCTTAGGAATCAGCTGTACATACCCCATCTGTCGAATGACACGGTCTGGGTAGTACGCCGCAACTACGTCGAACGAAGCAAGGTTCAACTCAACATAAGTGATCTGCTGGAACGGAAAAGGGTCCCGTAAATGTATGAACGGGAGGAACATGACCTGTAAATAGAATAATTTAGCCCATTTATATTAGTAAAAGTACTCATAATTAAAATAATTAAATTGAAAGAAAATGACTTACATCTGCCTCGGTGCAAGTCGCCAGTACGTGTCTCATCTGCATGCGCACCTCATGGGAGACACCAATCTTCCGCGGCGCATGTCGGCACATATGGGGCATGGATACGTCGTAACCCGGAAAAAGTGGAGCTCGAAGCTGAACAAAGTGTGCAAAAATCCACGACTCGAGCAACGCTATAAACCCGCAAATGCCTCCCGTACCATGGAGAGATCCCTGACTAAGGGCGTGGTACAGCTGCGCTAAAACCAACTGGCCCCAGTTGTACATATGCAAACTCTGGTACTGGTTCACGAACTGGAGGTAATCTAATGGAATGCTGTTCCCGGTTTTGTTCGCGCAAATAGTGGTACCTAACAGATATAGTATGTAGGCACGGGTGGCATGATCTACCTGGTCATCAGTGATCCTCCTATCACTATACTGAGAACTACTAAAAGTAGTATGCAGCCACCCTAGCTTCACACTACCAGCATTCCTAAGGTTTTTACTCAGCTCCGATTGCCGCACACCTAGCATGGCAGCATAAGTAGCAAGCCTCTCAACATCATCGTCAAAGGGTATAGCTGTGAAGGACCTACCTACAACCGGTAGTCCAGTGATGACGTGGACATCGTCCAATGTGACTGTCATCTCCCCGAACGAGAAATGGAAAGAAGAAGTCTCCTCATGCCACCGCTCTAAGAATGCCTCCACCAAATGGAGGTTCGTATGCCAGCGGGTGAGTGCATCGACGAGTGGACCGAATATAGTCTCCATCACCCTGGCCCGTACCCTGCTCTGCTTTGTAATGTCCCATCTCCGGAGACTGTCATACATAGCGAAGCATCGGAGAGTGACCCTATCCTGCAATATGTATAAAATATGTAAATTCGTAAAACAATAATAATTAAAAACATGTGTACAGAACACATAAGAAAATTATAAAACAGTATAAAGGTGTAACACTTACATCCCCGTGATAGACGCTATAAGCCTCGTGCAGGGTGTAATCCGGGAAAAGTCCCGGAACATGCGACAGCACGGAATAAAAATCAACATCCTCACCCTCAGATGAGTGGAATGCTGCCTCTGGCGCGTGAGGTGCATCGTCCTCCGTATAGTCCGGTACATGAGATGCATCAGCCTCCATATACTGCGGTGCATCTACATCGTCATCGTACTCCTTGTCAGGGGGATGCGACGTAGAAGCTGCCCCTGTGGTACCATCAGCAGGAGTAGGAATATATTCGCCGCCACGACGGAGACGTCGTCTACTACGTGTACCGGGAACATGTTCCCCGCTCGGAGCAGCCTCCTCGGCCTCGGCCTGCGCTCTAGCCGCTGCTGCTGCCTCCTCAGCCTCGGCATCGGCCCTAATTTTTTTAAACGGATTTTTTGCTTTAATCTTGAATCGAGGCATCCTGTAAATACGACGCAAAAAATATGTATTAGCATGCGAAAACCAAAATGAATATAAAAATAAAAAATAAAACAATTTCGGCCTGGTCGCAGGCCCAAAATGAGACCTCATTTGGGCCTGGTCGCAGGCTCAATATGAGACCTCATTTGGGCCTGGTCGCAGGCTCAAAATGAGACCTCATTTGGGCCTGGTCGCAGGCCCAAAATGAGACTGCTGTTGGGCCTCGTCGCATGCCGTTCATGCGACGAAGACCCCTCTTCATCGCACGAACGGCATGCGACGAGGCCCAACAGCAATGTCGAAACCCTTATAGCTACAACCCCAAAACAGCCTCATTTCTAACAAAACCAAGCACCAAAACGTAGATCCTACCAGTACTAACAACAATATAACACTAATCTAACAAAACAACACCTAAAATCATACAAAAATCCAACTTTTGAAATCGAAACCACAAAAACTAAAAAACCTAGATTCGACAGTTTATACCGAATGAAATCAAAAACAAATAACACCATGATGTTCGTATCGTTTACCTTTACGTTTTCTTCGGTTTAGATTCTTCAAAAATCGAATTTCAGAAATGGGTCTTGAGAGGTTTCTAGAGAGAGAAGGAGAAAGAGAGGAAAAAAGTGGTGAGAGATCTATCAAACGCTTTTATAGCTAGGTTTTCTGAAAAGGGTAAAATGGTCAAAATTTAGGTGCGAGATCTATCAATTAGGTATAAGATCTAGCGGTTTTAAATCTATAAAAATGTGTATTATTTCTAGCCTGGCCCAATTTTTAAACTTATTAAATAACTATATAAAATTAATTATTAACTTGTTATTAGTTTACAAGTGATTCACGTCACATAGATTATATATGCTAAATTATTTAAGTTGTAATTGAAAAAAAACAAGTTCTGAAAAGCAGATTTTAAACTTTAAAAGGACAAATTTAGATTAGATTTTATATTATGTTAAATCTTATGTCATGGAAATCAAAATCAATGTTACTTTGATTAGTGCCATTTTTAAAAATATTAAAAATATAAAAATATTTTGATAATAAAAATATTTGATATAGAAAAAAAAAACTTTTTGCAAAACTGGAAAAGATAGATAAATACTTTAACCTAACCCCAAAAATTAGTGAACTATTATAGATTTGACTAAAATAATCAGCTCATTTACTTTTTACCTTTTATTTAATCAATCAAAATAAATAAATCCAACTAAAAATAAATAACTTAAAAATAATTAATAAAAAAAAAGTGCCATGGCATTAATTAAACGAGAAATTACAAAATTCCCCTAAAAAATCTAAATAAAAAACTAAAAACTAAAAATTAAAAATCCTAATGACCTAATTGCATAAAAGATAATTAAATCATATTAATTGCAGCCAAGGCAAAAATTGCAGCGAAAATCGGAGAAGTCTTGGTTGCACTAGCCTTCGCCGGTGCCGGAGCTGGAGAATCAGTCTCGCTTCCAGCCGGAGCCTGAACCGGAGACTTAGTCTTGCCTGCAGCCGGAGCAGGAGAAGGTGATGAAGGATGTTTTGGAGCAGCCTTCGGCGGGGACTGAGCTTTAGGTGGTGACGCCGGCGATGGGGAAGGAGATTTAGGATGTGACTTCGGGGGTGGCGACGGAGCCATAGGCGGCGAAGGAGTTGGTGTGTCCGAGACTGCCATAGTATAAAATTTAATTTAAAATTTTAAAATAAAATATTAAATTAATTTATCATAATATTAAATGAGTATATTTTTTTATCATGCTATCCGAACTTTTATCAATAATAAATTTTAAATATTTTACTAATTTATTTATCAATAATTAAGCAGACTCTAAGTTATGTGCCTAAAAAGTAGAAACAAAAACAAAGTTCACTAAGATATGTGCATTTTAAAAGACCGGTCCATTTTAAATCAACGAAACAATAAAATCGGTTTGGAATCGAATCGATAAACCGATAGAATCTATTAGCAACCGAATCGATAAAAATGGAACCGAACGGATAAACCGATGAAAACCTATTAGCAACAGAATCGATAAAATCCATAGAACCGATTAGGAACCGAACCGATAAAAGTGATAAGGAACCGAACCGATAAACATGTAGAACCTATAAAAAATCGAACCACTAAAACCAGTTAAAACCAATTATTTATTATTATTATTATTATTTATTTTTTATACATTATGTTCCTAAAACTAATAGTTAATTACTAATTTTTAAAATAAAAATAAAAAAATTATTTTTAAAATTTAATTTTTTATGTTATTTATTTAAGTTAAAAGTTGAAAATTAACTTTTTTTTTTAATGAACCGGACCGGACTGAATCGATAACGAACCGAGAACCAAAACAGACTCAATTCGAACCGAACCAAACTCGGACCGAACCGTAACCGGAATGGAACCGAAACTTAACGGTCCGGTCCGGTTCCGACAAAACTCAAACCAAACCGATAACCGCTCTAATTACCATCGCACTTTGTTTATGAAAAATTATAAGAATATCACGATTATAAAAAGAAATATAAATAAAAAAAATTTACCATCGCATGTAAGTGTGGTTTTAATACCGCAAGCAGCCGGAAGTGTCTCGGCCTTAGGTACGTCGACAACAATACCCAATTGAGCGCTCTCTCTCAAAGCGTAACATATACAACCCTCGTTCATTTTCAATATAGTTTTTAAACCGTCGCAACATGAGCTGCTCGGTTTAGTTTCGGTGCTGCCACCGAGTACGAATGTAAGGCAATCCGCCATATCGAACATAATCTCGTCGCACTCGGCCGTCGACATCGCTGGTGGTGGAGGAGTTGATGATGATCGGACGTTTCCTATAAGGAATAATAAGGAAATAGCTAACGAAATAAAGAATGTTTTCGACATTTTTATTATTTTTTACAAGTGAAGAAGGAGGAACTCGATTGAAATATTAGTATTGAATGAGAGACGACGGGAGGTCAGTATATATATAGAGAGAGATTGGTTTAAGATAAGATTATAAAATATCTTTTTAGTATCTGAGTTTGTTAACATATTTTATCTTATCGGTAAAAAAGTTGTTAGGAATTTTGAAATTTGAATTTTGATTTAATTTTTTATTATAATATTTATATTTTAGATAATATTATATATTTGAAATTAAAAAAATAAAGTCTATAGCTGTATATAAATATTTATTGCATTAAACCGAAACGAAAACATTTACCAAGAAAATATTTATTAATTTTGTAAGCAGTGTTAGGGGTTTCGGGTTTCGGTATTGAACCGTCGGTTCTAGTTTTTGGAATTAGACTAATTTGATCAATTTTAAATTTAATTCAATTATAATGGGATGTTTACTTTTTCACTTAAATAATAAATAAATAAAGTAAAAATTAAATTTAGAAATTAATATTTAATTTTTTTAAAAATCCATTAGTAATTAATAATTTTACCAAATATAATGTATAACAATTAAATAATAATAATAATAAATAATTGATTCTAATCGTTGTACTGTTCGATTCTTTATCGTTTATATCGGTGTATCGATTTTATCGGTCCCATCGGTTTATCGCTTTTATTGCTTCAGTTTCAACGGTTTATCGATTTGGTTCAAAATCAATTTTATTGTTTTGGTTCCTATCGATTTTGGTTTTTAGAATGGAACAGTGAAGGTTCGGTCCAATTCTTATAAATTCGATTTATTTAATGCCCTAATTTTGTATAGTGATGTTTTTACGGGTTCATTAACCGACAATTACATAGTCTGGTGTGGTTTGTTTGTGCTTGAGGGCAATCTAGTAAAGTGTTTAGTGGGTTATTTTGGATATAGTGTGTAGAGTAGAGATAATTAAGCAGTCTACTAATAATAAATTTTCATTACCCTCATTAATGAAAGTGGTTGCGGTATATATACTTAATTATTGACTCATGGGCTTATTGGGTCGGGTTGTGAAAACGGGTCGAGTTTAAGGACCTTTTAAGTTGATTAGCAACTAGCTTAGTTAATAATTAGTACATTTATCCTATTCAGAACTTCAGTGTGGTGGTTTAGTCCGAATCGCCCTTCGAATTTAATCATGGCACATCGATTCTATAGTGGCTCAAATATCCGAACTTATCGGTAGCGCCTTTAGATCTTGCAAATTGTCTTTCGAAGAACTAAAAATCCAAAAACCAATATCAATTTTTTCCGATATGTTCGTGTTGTTCGAATTGCAAGAATTTTTCTTCAAAAATGACCCTGTTCGTATTTTGTCAAAACTAATTTCTCATTTCAGAATTCTAAGAGTTTCTCTTAAATCGCGGTATACGTGTCAGGCTTTAAATTGACCTCTCAGCCGTTTTTCTTCTAGATTCTCACACCCACTAGGCTAGAAAGTTACCTAGGCTTTAATCTTCATACTTTGCAGCTTTTAATCATTTCTAAAATATCGATACACCTTCTCCTAGCTAACTGTTTTCTTTCACCGTTATATTTAAACTTTTCTATTGTTTCATTATCTTCAAGAATCACAAATATTCTTAGAGAGAGACAGAGCTCAGTTCACTTTCAACATTGTTCTTGATTCATATATGTTCACAGCCAGAAACGCCTTAGTAAAAGGAGGTTGGTTGAACTTGTCTGAATTAAAGAGAGCACAAAAAGTAGCAAGGGACAAACACATTGTTGTTGGTCTTTCTGCTTCTCCAAGCAAGAAAAGAAATCAGCCACAACTAAATACTCATTAGGGGTCATCTTCTTCAAAAACCATAAAGTCAAAAAACTTTCATTCGTAGCAAATCTTTCACCTCTTCCATCTGGTTCCTCAGTCCAGGAGTCCCAAAATCCATTGCCCAAGAATCCATTTGATCAGGATGTACAAATGGAATTTTCTTGTACAAGAATCCATGGGTAGGATTCAGAATAGGCTATGGTGGCCAAAGAGTCTGCCAAAGTGTTTTCCGATCTGGGAATGTGTTCATAGCAGATATTTTTAAAGTTTACTGCCACATCTTTCAATATAAGCGAATACTTAACCAACTGTTCCTTCTTGGCTTCAGACTATCCTTGTGCATGGTGGATGATTAATTGAGAATCATTCATTAATAAGAATCTTTTAGCCCCACATATGAGAGCTAGCTTAGGACCCGCTATGGCTGCTTCATATTCAAACTCATTGTTAGAAGTTCTGAACCCAAAACATATAGCCTGGTAAATTCTATCACCATATGGGGAGGTCAGGAAAATTCCAGTCCCACAGCCCGTAGTACTTGATCCACCATCAGTTCGAACTACCCATTAATTTTTAAAATAATTTCTTGATTCTTGTCCGGAGGATCTATCAGCATGAAACTCGACCAAGAAATCAGCCACTGATTGAGCTTTACTTGCTGTTCACCTCTCTTACTAGCACAACACTTATTGCATATTCAGATACAGCTAAATACACATAGAGCTTTTCTCCCCGAACAGGTTTGAAAAGAGTTTTGGGTGAAGACAAATGTTTCTTTATTTCAATAGAAGCCTGGTCAAACTGTGGAGACCAATCGAAGTTCTTAGCATTATTCTACACTTGGAAGAATAGAGCGCACTCGTCCGATGATCTCGAAATAAACCAATTCAATGCAACCAACCTTCATGTGAGTCTTTGTACGTCTTTAACATTCCGAGGAGGGTCCATTGCTAATAAGGCATTAAGCTGATCCGGATCTTGCTGGATTCCCTTTTCACTTATTATGTAGCCCAAGAATTTTCCAGATCGGACCCCAAAAACACACTTCTCAGGGTTTAATTTTAAATTTATTGCCACCAAATTAGTAAATGTTTCTTGAAGGTCAAATATATGCAAATCTTCCTCCAGGCTCTTAACTATCATATCGTCTATGTAGACTTCCATATTTCTACCAATTTGATTAGTAAAAGTTTTATTCACCAGCCTCAGATAAGTGGCCCCAACATTTTTCAATCCGAAGAGCATCACCTTGTAACAATAAAGACCTCTATCTGTAGCAAAATTAGTGTGATCTTGATCCTTCAGATCTACTTGTATCTGGTTGTACCCTGAGAAGACATCCATGAAGGATAACAACTTTTTTCCAGATGTGGAATCCACCAACTGATCTATCCGAGGAACGGGATAGAGATCCTTAGGGAATGCTCTATTAAGGTCAGTGAAATCAATACACATACGCCATTTACCATTCTTTTCTTGACTAACACACGGTTGGCAGTCCACAAAGGGTACTGTGATTCTTTAATGTGACTCATCTTGGTTAATCGATCTACTTTTTGAACAATCACATCTGCTTTTTCCTTGAAAAAATCTCTTCTCTTTTGTACAACAGGTGCAATATCACTCCGGATTGAAGACTTGTGTGAAATAATATCTGTTGGTACTGTGGTAACATCACTGTTACACCATGCAATTACATGCTGATTATTCATCAAAAAAGATAATTGATGCTTCAATTTTGGTGTCAATTTAGAACCAATCTTAAAATTCTTTCCCTCTGCGAGAGAGTGAGTTTCAACTTCCTCAATAGGTATTATAACACTGAGAACCTCCCTAGGATCATCAATCTCATTCTCCTCAGTAGAAGGCTCCGGTCGCTGCTAATCCTTATTAATTATGACTGTCCCTAAAGTTTTAGGGGCAATAACTATTGCATAACATTCCCTTACTATTTTTTGGCTGCTCCGGACAACACCTATTTGTCCCTGAACAACATATTTCAAGCATTGGTGGATTGTAAAGGCCACATCATGCATTCTGGAGAGCCAAGACCTCCCAAAAATTGCATTATACGATGTTGGGTAGTTCACCAAAACAAACAACACTCTTAGCACCTTTTTAAAGGGCTCATTGCCCAATAATACTTCTTTTTCAAACTCCCCAATAACGTCTGCAGAACATCCCGTGAAGCCTACAATGGTTCTTTTCGAATGTTGAATAATTGTTGGATTCCTCATTTGCTTGTAAGAGCTTAAAAATAGAACGTTTGCCGAACTTCCACTATCAATTAGAATTCAACGTATATCATTCCCCCTATTGAAGCCCCAATAACTACCACATCCTCATGAGAGCCTTCAATGTTCTTCAGGTTATCCTCATAAAAAACTATGAATGAGGATGAGGATTGACACTGGTTGGAAGACATTACACTATATAACTGGGTGGCTAAATTATGGACATGCCTCTTCCTTGATGAAGTGGAAGGTACAGTCACTGTATCTCCTCCAAAAATGGTTAATAATTCGAAGAAGCTGATCAGTCCGGAGACAATATTAGTTTTTTCTGTTATTACTCCCACCTGATTTCGATCTGGATCCTGATAAGGAAAGATATTCCTTAGGGACATAAGTGTAATTAATAGGGACTAAAGTGATAAGTTCTGTAATTATAGGATTAAATTAGGCTTTAGGAGAAACCGAAGGGTTAAATTGTAAATAGACCAATATGTAACCGTTTCTCTAACTAACTCACCTTGCCTATTTAAAGAGGCTGAAGGAGTTATTTTGACCTATGATATATTCAGAAGTACTTTTCACTACTTTGAATTCTCTTTGTAGACTTTCTGTTCTTAATTCACTCACTACAACTTTAATTCACACCAAATTGGCGCTAGAAGGAGGGGATCGAGGATACCTTGATCAACAGATCAGAAATCGACGTTCGAGTTTTCGTTTTTCAAAGTTTTTCGTTCGAATTTTCATATTTTGTTTGATTTTTCGCTGATTGAAGATGAATCCAGAGGAAGGTGACAATCCATCCGTTCGCAAGGCGATGGAAACGCTGAAATCCGATCTGCAAGAGGCAGGTAAATCGTTTCCTGTTCAATCAATCCAATTTGATTTTGAAGGAAAAATGAATGAGATGATAAAGAAGGTGGCGGAGCTTGACGAATTGGTAAAAAAGAAAGGAGATAATAACGATGCTAGACTTAGGTCTAAAATAGCAGGAGGCGATCGTAATGATCAGTCGGATCAGTCGATGGATAATGGCGATGATCACTATGAGCAGCGTAAGGCACGTTCTGAGCAAAAAAAAGAATATAGCGGGATAAAGAGGAAGGAAAAGTTACGAAGGCGACTGTATGAAAACTCTAGTGATGAGGAGGATTTTGAAGATTCCGAATCTGATGAAACACCGAGGTACGAACGTTCTCGAGGCCGTTCAAGAGGAACAGAGCGTGAGCTCCGGACATCTAAGGCGTATAAGGAAGGAAGGAAAAAGAAAGAGAGGCGAGTATACTCACCTCGGAAATATTCGCCTCGGAGGTGTTCGCCTCGGAAATATGAAGGTGAGTCCAGCTTATACGCAACTGTGGGGATGAGAAATGAGGACCAGTATGTTCAGGGGGTTGATTGGAGGGACTCACCACTGGTCAGGGAGATCAGATCTGTGCCACTACCGAGGCGGTTTGATATTTCTAAAGTTGATAAGTTTGATGGGACTCAAGATCCCGATGACCACATAGAACAATTTAAAAACTACATGACTAATTTCGAAGATGACGATAAATTGGTGTGTAGAGCTTTTTCTCAAACGTTTAAGGGAACTGCGCTGAAATGGTTCAATAAGATTCCTAAGGAGTCAATTGCAAACTTTAGAGGTTTTTACACCGCTTTCCGAAGACAGTTTGTGGGAAGCAAGGAAATGAGAGCCAATGGAGACACAATAATACAATGCAAACAGGCTGTGGGAGAGAAGTTAAAGGATTATACCAAGAGGTTTGTGTCAACAAAGGCTGAATTGGATGACTGTGAAGAAAGTGTGGCTATGGCGGCGTTCAGGCAAGGGCTGTTGCCTGGGGATTTAGCCGATGAGACTACGAGGCGCAGGGCGTTAACATTTGGAGCTCTTATGGCTCAGGTTGAGGACCAGATTAAGGTCGAAGAATCGACGAGGGTCCGAGGAGGTGCTAGTACTGTTCAGAAGGGGAGTGGACAATCTAACGTCTCGAACAACAATCCCTCGCGTCCGAAGAACAATCAAAACGTTTCTAACCGAGGAACCTCGAACTCGTATCAAGGGGGATATAATCAGCATAATTCTAACAATCAGCAGCAGTTTAGGTCCAGGTCGAATGTGTGGGTAAGGCCAGATTACTATGCAGATTTAACTGAGAGTGTGGCTTCAATATATGAAAAAACAATGGGAACAATCAATTTTAGAAAGCCACCAGCTATCAACAGGCCAAGAGAGGAGCGCAATAATAAATTCTGTAGGTATCATGAAGACATTGGCCATGATACAAATGATTGCATTGCTCTGAAGAAAGAGATGCAAATTCTCATCGAAAATGGAAAATTGTTGGAATATGTCAGGAAGAATGCCAAGGCAACAGCTCCAAAAGGTGGTAATCCTAATTCTAAGCAGGAAACTGCGTTAATGATTTTAGATGTTGCAGGTGAAGGGGATGGTTTTGATGTAGCCTCGGAATATGTCGAACCAGACCCCAGTCGACTTTTGTTAATGTCAATAGATGAGCCGATGCGTCAGGGACGTGTTCGAGATTTGTGTGCCTTTTTCGAATCACTCACAATCTTTGGAGGGGATTCGATGACCAACAACACTAATAATTCGAGGAAGAGGCATATAGTAAACTTAACACGACAAATTGAGGGAGGCGCATCGACACACCTAAGTAGCAGAAAGGATGTACCCTTTATAATTTTCGACGGGGATGATTTGAGGGGGATTACTGGGTCACATGAAGATGCAGTGGTCATTGGAGCAGAAGTATGCGGGGTGGAGATTCGACGAGTGCTAATTGATACAGGAAGCTCTGCTAATGTGCTTTTCAAGTCAACGTATGAGAGATTGACTGCTCCGCCTCGAATAGAAAGATCAGAAAGGACTATCATAGGGTTTACTGGCGCAACAGCAAATGTGATATGAGAGTTCGAGGGTGAAGTTTCTTTGGGAAAGGGGCCTTTCAAGAAGAAAGTACAAGTACTTTTTATGGTGGTAGATTGTCCATCAAGTTACAATGCTATTTTTGGGAGGTCGTGGTTGGCAAAGATGTATGCTGTAGTTTCCACAGTTCATCAGTGTTTGAAGTATGTAATTGAGGACCGGGTCGGTGTAGTTCGAAGTGATCAAAAGGTAGCAAGAGAATGTTATGCTGCTGCATTTAGACTACGGGGCAAAAGTTCTGATGATCTGATGGAAAATTAGCAATTTGGGGGGTTGTCTTCTGATGAAACAGATGAGGGAATTGATGATCCGAGGTCAACCCCGAGTTCTGTGGTGGTCAATGAAGAAATAGAGGAATATATTTTCAATAATGGCAGGGTACTTCGAATTGGCACTCTGTTATCTTTGTCGATGCGAGAAAAGTTGTTGACTTTTTTGTCTGAAAATTTGGATGTGTTTGCGTGGAGATCCGAAGACGTAGTGGGGGTCCCAAGTAACATCATATGTCATAGCCTAGCGGTGGATCCGAAGGTCAAACCGATTATCCAAAAAAGAAGGGCTTTTTCGTTGGAGAAATCTGAGGCCATAGTTGCCGAAGTGGATCGGTTATACAAGATGGGGCACATTAGGGAGGCCAATTATCCGAGGTGGACGGCTAATCCGGTGATAGTAAAAAAGAAGAACGGAAAATGGCGGATGTGTGTGGACTTCACAGATTTGAATAGAGCCTGTCCAAAAGATCCTTTTCCGGTGCCTCGAATAGATCAGTTAGTGGATTCCACTTCGGGAAATAAAATTTTGACTTTCATGGATGCATTTTCGGGGTATAATCAAATTCGAATGAATCCAGATGATGAAGAAAGCACGACTTTTATTACTGACAGAGGTTTGGATTGCTATAAAGTAATGCCGTTTGGATTGAAAAATGCTGGGTCAACATATCAGAGGCTGATGAATAAGGCGTTTGCTTCACAGATTGGGAGAAATATTAAAGTGTACATCGATGACATGCTTGTTAAAAGCAAAAGTGATGATGAACATATTGATGATTTAGAAGAGACGTTTTTGAATCTTAGAGCCATTCAATTGAAGTTGAACCCAGAAAAATGCACATTTGGAGTCCGATCTGGCAAATTTTTGGGGTATATGATTAGTGAAAGAGGAATCGAGGTGGATCCAGAACAGTTGAAGGCTCTGATATCGATGTCTTCACCTCGGAATATCAAAGAAGTGCAAATGTTAACGGGCAGGTTAGCAGCTCTGAACAGATTCATTTCTCGTTTTTCAGATAAGTGCTTGCCTTTTTTCCAGGTGCTGCGTAAACCCAATAATTTCGAGTGGACTTCGGATTGTGAAGAAGCCTTTTTGAAGATAAAAAATCTTTTGTCCTCTCCTGAAATATTATCAAAGCCTCGGAAAGGTGAGCAGTTATTTTTGTATATAGCAGTGTCAGATTATGCAGTGAGCGCAGTTTTGATCAGTGAGGACACAAAAATTTCGAAGCCTGTTTACTATGTCAGCAAAAGTTTGGTTGATGCTGAGAAACGCTACTTGAAGCTCGAAAAATTGGCACTGTGTATAGTAGTGGCAGCAAGAAAAATGCGCCCTTACTTCCAGGCACATACGATTGTAGTTCGAACTTCATATCCATTAAAAAATGTTTTGCAAAAACCAGACATTTCAGGAAGAATGACCAAGTGGTCTGTGGAATTGGGAGATTTCGATGTGCTATTTTCTCCTCGAACAGCTATCAAAGCTCAAGCTTTAGCAGATTTTCTGGTGGAGTTTCACTCAAGCAGATCCGAAGAGAAAGATGCTGAAAAGGTGAATGAGAACCCGACGTGGACAATACGAACTGATGGGGGATCCAGTAGTAAAGGGTCAAGTGCAGGAGTTGAGTTGGTGGCACCAACAGGGGAATTTATGTTTCAAGCTATAAAATTTGGCTTTCATGCTTCAAATAACGAAGCTGAATATGAGGCTGTGCTAGCAGGGTTGCGGTTGGCGAAGATTTGTGGAGCAATGTTTGTACGCTTGGAAACAGATTCACAGTTGGTAGTTAACCACGTTAAAGGGGTGTCAGAAGCTAAAAAGGAGCGTTTGGTTTTGTATCTACAAGAACTTCGGGGGATGATGGCGCAGTTTGAAAATGTCGAAGTGGAGCATATTCGAAGAGGAAACAACACTATGGCTGATTCTTTGGCAACAATGGCTTACTCAGAAGAATACCCATGGATTGTAACACAACCATCGCCTTCGATCATATCGAATTCTGAGCAATGTGAAGTTGTTGATGAGGTGGTAAATAATCCGACGTGCGCTCGAGGAGATTGGAGGTTTGACTTGTTAAACTTTATTTCAAATGGAATATTACCTATGGATAAACACTTGCTCAAGAAAATAAAGTACAAATCCCTTGGCTATGTGGTACTGGATGGAGTATTGTACAAAAGGTCTGCTTCGAAACCTTTACTACGATGTTTAAGCAAGCATGAGTCTCAGAACGTTCTGTCCGAACTGCATGATGGGGATGGGTCAGCTCATTGTGGGTTTAGAGCTTTAACGCGTAGGGTATTGTTGGCAGGATATTATTGGCCTACCATTTTGCAAGATGCCAAGTCGTTAGTTCGAAGTTGTGACACTTGCCAAAGGTATGCAAATTTAATACACAAACCAGCTGTACCCCTAATGACAATTTCAGAGGCGGTTCCTTTCGATAGGTGGGGAATTGATTTAGTGGGACCATTACCTATGGCTTCTGGTGGAAGACAAATGATTATTGTTGCGGTTGATTATTTTTCGAAGTGGGCAGAAGCAGAACCCTTAGCTGGGACAAAAGCTAAGGATGTAATCAAGTTTATTCAAAGTAACATTTGCTACCGTTTTGGAGTACCTCGGAAAATAACAACTGATAATGGTCCTCAATTTAATAACAAGGAAATGGACTCTTTTTGCTCTTCGAAAGGGATACAGCAATGTTTTTCCACTCCTTTTCACCCCCAGGCAAATGGACAGGTAGAAGTTACAAATAGATCTATTTTGGATGGCTTGAAGAAAAATTTGGCAGGAGCAGCAGGGAAATGGCCAAATTTTCTTCAAGAAGTATTATGGGCATATAGAACAACCCCTAGAGAGGCTACAAAAGAGACCCCTTTTTCATTAGTATATGGGATGGACGCTGTGTGCCCTGCTGAATCTACATTGCCCTCCTATAGACTACTACAATATTCCGATGCAGATAACGATGAGGCTAGAAGGGTGGAACTTGATTTGTTGGAAGAAAAAAGGGTCAAGGCACATTTGAATGTGATCCATTATCAAACATTAATGAGAAGCAGGTACGATGCTAAAGTTAAGAGAAGGGAATTCAAAATTGGCGATCTAGTGTTACGAAAAGTATTTCTTCACACCAAGGATAAACACCTCGGAAAATTGGCCCCGAATTGGGAAGGTCCTTACGAAGTTAAAATGAGGGTCAAACTAGGTTCCTACAGGTTATCAGATCGAGAAGGGAGGATGCTCAAGCACCCTTGGAACATAGAGCACTTGAAATTGTACTGTGAGTAAAACTGAACTTCGAATTTTTGTAAAACAGACATACTCTTTCCTTATCTATTGGCCCAGAAAGGTTTTAACGAGGTGTCTGATTAATATTGAATTTTTTAATAAAATTTCTTTTGGCCATTGGTTGTTTGTTATGATGTGTGATTTATTATTTTGGTAATTTGGCAAAGACTGATCATCTTTGAAAGTTGACCAAGAATAATTTTCCGAAGCGATAGCTTTGAAGAAACAACCAAATTTTTCGAGGTGCCACGTCTTATGAGTGCATCTATTTTTCGAGGTGCCACGTCTTATGAGTGCATCTATTTTTCGAGGTGCCACGTCTTATGAGTGCATCTATTTTTCGAGGTGCCACGTCTTATGAGTGCATCTATTTTTCGAGGTGCCACGTCTTATGAGTGCATCTATTTTTCGAGGTGCCACGTCTTATGAGTGCATCTATTTTTCGAGGTGCCACGTCTTATGAGTGCATCTATTTTTCAAGGTGCCACGTCTTATGAGTGCATCTATTTTTCGAGGTGCCACGTCTTATGAGTGCATCTATTTTTCGAGGTGCCATGACTTATGAATGCATTTATGTTTAGGAATAACCAGTTCAAACAAGTATACCAGAAATTTAAGATATAAAAAAAAAGATAAGTGGTTTCCTCGTGGAATAAAATACGAAGTTTAAAAAAAAAAGGGGGGGAGTACTTAATCACATACACAAAAAACAAAAACAAATTGCCTAGCCTATTAGGCATCATTTTCTTCTCCTTCTGATGATTCCTCTTCGGAACTATTTCCTTCTTCTGAGGAGGAGCTTGGTGGCGCTTCGAAAGCTTCCCTGGGGCGTTGTTCTTCTGGAACTCGTTTCCAAAGGTCTGATAAGTCTAGTCTTGGACAAGCAGCATGAACTTCTCGAAGAAGCTGAATAGATGTATCAATTTGAGTTTTCTTCATGCCTTCGAGCATCACAGAACTAACTTTGGTTTCAGCCTTTTTGACTGCAGCTTTCTTTTCTTCTTCGAATCCTGTTCGAAGTGTAGTAATCTCATTCTGGCTTTTTTCCAGTTTCTCTTTCGTTTCCTTAACAAGTGCCGTAGCATCGGAAATAGCAGTAGAATGTTCAGCCTTTAGATCTTCAAGAGCCTGCAGATGAGTAGTTTTAAGAGCTTCGACTTCTTCCTTGTGTTCTTTAAGAAGCTGTTCTTTCTCAGCTTCGAACTTCTGGAGTGCTTCGTTTTTCGAAGTCTTTTCAGAGGCTGTTTCTTTTCTACTCTTAGCTAACTCTTGGGCGAGGCGCTCCAATTGGCTTTGAGATTTGCTCACCTCTTCGTATAACTTTGTGACTGCAGCGATTAAATTTGGAAAAGGTTGGAGAATTGAAGTTACCTCATCGGATTTTTCTGAGTGAGGAAAGACTAATGGCTGATGAACAGGAGCGATGGTGTTAGATGTCGAAGCTGTTCCAGCCCCAGTAAAAATTGGTGGAACAACATTGGTAGTCTGAGAGCCAGAAAACACAAAATCTCCACTTGAGTTAAAGTCTTCGAAGTTCAGATAATCATCTATCTGTTTATCTCCAAGTGTTATTTCTCCTTCAGGGTTTTCCTCAACAAAAGTTTTACCCTGCGCCTCGGAAGCTAGCACAGCCTCTAGCATATCAGCTTCGTTCTTTTCATTTGGCTTGCTAGACTTATTCTTTTTCTTTTTTGGAGAAGTGTCTTTTTTCTTTTTCAGGGCAGGTTGATCTTCTTCGGATATAGTGGGAAGTGAAGGTGCAGATGTTTTTCTTTTCCCTGTACTCTTCGAAGTCTTGGAAGGCTTAGCCCTGCTTGTGCTGGTTTTCTTCTGGGTCAGTTTTCTTTTCTTCTTCAAAGGAAGATGGCTGTCACTTCGATTCCGAAGCGGAAGATAGCATTTCCCATCTGGTGCAAGTATCCTCTCAACTGCTAGAAGGGGATCTGGTGGCGTCATCGGATCCTGAGGGAAGTCGGCCCCTAAAGATATACGCCAGAGATGGCTATTAACAAAGTTAATGGGCTCGAATGCTGAATGAAAGCCATTTCCCCAAGATTTTTCAGCCCACTCAGCCATCTTTTGGAAGATAAGCTTGGCTTCTTTTCGACGACCCTTAAACCGCCTCGGAATTTCTAAAGAGAGATAAATAGTTAGCTAAATAAATTGATTCAAAAACAACTAGATAAATAAGGGAAGGTATCACTTACTACTGTCTCTCCAAGTAAGGGTGAGTCTGGAAGGATTGGCATCGGAAATTTCTTTGCCATTTTCCCAGGCACCTGACAGAAAGACGAACCTTTGTTTCCAGAACTTATCGGCTTCGAGGAGGTCGTCGATAATTTTCAAATCATCTTCAAGGGTTAAGTAATAAAACGGCAGAACAGGGCCATTTGAGACTTTGGTTACTGAGATGAAGTCCTCGATTTCGAGGGGAATGCCTCCAAGCCTCGATACCATAATTGCTGAGAACAAAGTGAAGAGCAAGTTGGGGGTGACTTGTGTTGGGCACAGTCTGTGGATTTCGAAGAACTTTACTATCATCGGATCAAGGGGAAACCGAAGTCCCCAGTTGAAGAGCTCAGGGTACACAACTAGCTCATCTTTTTGACAGTTCAAGGGTGTCTCTCCTTCAACTGGTAATCGAAGCGTCATATTGTCAGTTAACCCCCATAGCTTTCTGAGGTGCTCTTTCTCTGATTCGAGGTAGTAGCTGTAAGATACATTCTTTAAGGCAAGAATGTACCAAGCAGAAAGAGGCTTGAGATTTTCTTGAACTAAGGAGGCAACGTTCTCAGGCAGTGTAATAAGAGCTTTTTTCCCTCGAGTCTTCTTTGGAGGAGCTACACCATCAGCCTCGGATTCCTCCTCGGCATCAGACTCAGTAGCTTCTGAATCGTCTTTTTTGTGACCTTCATCGGAGTGACTTCGAATTTGAGTCTCCTATTGAGTCACAGGAATTGGCTGACTACACTCTGGTGTAGTGTCATCCACTTCTTGTGGGGGAGGAGGAGAGTGTTGAGGAGGAGAAGAGTTTTTTGCTTCTTCACCCATTACTAAGAAAGGTGATTTTTTGGCACGATTAGCTCTGATAGCCTCGAATTGATGAGGGAGTGTGTTGGATTGAAGGTTTTTTGTCTCTTCGACTTGAAGGACAGGTGATTTGGGTTGTGATTTGTTATCAGTTGGTGGCTTGTCTAAAGTAACTACTTTAGATTTCCGATGAGGTCTTAGCAATGAAGATTTGGCTGGATTTTGGAGAGGAGAGGCTGTTGAGCTATTTTCTGGGTTAGAAACTAAAGGTGAAGACGAAGTGGCAAGGTTAGGATTGAAGTTGCCGTATTTAAAAGTGGTGCAGGAAGAGTGAGGACCGTTGTAGATCAACCCAACAGCTTTGTATTCTTTGGCTCTTCGAGAAATGCAAAGATAATCGTAGGCCCCGAATACTTGGTTACTAGAACCAGGAAAAAGATTTTTCTTTGATCTTACTGGTCTTCTGGGTTTAAATCTATTGTATCTAGGGTATCTTCTCATACAATGGGTTTTGGTATGAGAGATTGCTTGGGTAGACAAGAAAAGATGAAGAGGTTGAAGATGAAGAGGTTGAAGATGAAGAACAGGTTGAAGATGAAGAACAGGTTGAAGATGAAGAGGTTGAAAATGAAGAACAGATTGAAGATGGTTCAAAAGGCGGATTCTCTAAAAAGTTCTTAATGAATGAATAGCTGGGTATTTATAGGGTAAAAGAATGACGTCGAGAATGAGAAAGTGTGGAACAAGTAAGTTGTTTTCATTGGGTGGAATATGAAACGAAAAGGAAACTAGTGATGTCACAGGTCTACCACTAGAGGTCTAATCAATCCATCAGGTAGGGTACAGAGATTTCGAAGTGTTGTTAAACTATGTTTGAAGTAATAATGTTCGAAGAAAAGGCAAAGCCATACCACAAGAAGTCAAATTCGAAGAGGAGTTAAATTCGAGGCAATTGAGAAATCCGTTTGCACTTACTCACAAATTCGAAGAAAGTCCTAGACCATTGAGTTTAATCATAATAAAGATGTAAAATGATGCTGATCCGAGGAAGAATTCGAAGAGCTAATAGTTCTTATACATTAATGTATAAGAACTAGGGGGGCTACTGATAAGGAAAGATATTCCTTAGGGACATAAGTGTAATTAATATGGACTAAAGTGATAAGTTCTGTAATTATAGGATTAAATTAGGCTTTAGGAGAAACCGAAGGGTTAAATTGTAAATAGACCAATATGTAACCGTTTCTCTAACTAACTCACCTTGCCTATTTAAAGAGGCTGAAGGAGTTATTTTGACCTATGATATATTCAGAAGTACTTTTCACTACTTTGAATTCTCTTTGTAGACTTTCTGTTCTTAATTCACTCACTACAACTTTAATTCACACCAGATCCGGGTCCAGTTATTCAGAGTCTACATCAAATCTTTCAACTATCACCATTGCACCATCTTGTGTAGATGTCCCAAGATTATTCAAAGGGCCCGTCTAGGGAGCATTATCTAGTCTCTTTCCACTTTGCTTTTTCACATAGTCCCCCCAACTTTCCCTTCTCAATTAGGTGATGGACCTCCTGCTTCAATTAGGCATGGGAATTCTAACCAAAACCGAAAGAACCGAACCGAACCGAACCGAAAGAATCGAACCAAAACAGATTTGGTTCTTTCATAATACCTGAATGGTTCCAGTTTTCAAATACCCACGGTTTTCGGAACCGAACCGAACCGTACAACCGTGGGTACCCGTTAGGAACCGAACCTATGTATTAACCCTTAATTTTGAATTTTCATGAAAATATATTTTATTTTTCAAAGTCAGATTCCCCTAAATCTGTCTTTTATCATTGAACTCTAATTATGTTCTCTTTAATAAATGACAATAAAGTTAATTCAAAGTGGCGACATATTTATAAACTATTATGCGTATAAACAAAATAACAAAATAACAAAATATCAACCTTTATATAATCTAATAAACTTGATATTATCTCTCCATTTTTAATATTATTAATATTATTCTTTAATATATTAAATTTGAATATTTCTTATATTTAGTATTTTTTTCTTACAATCTAACATAGTTTTATTGTTTTAAAGTGTAATTTATATATATATATATATATATGTTGATATTGTAGAGAATTTAAAGTATTCAAAACTACCCGATTGGAACCGAGTTAAGTATCCATACCGAACCGAACCAAACTGAAATTTATTCGGTTCCTAAATGGGTACTAGTTTTGAAGAACCGATTGAACCGAGAACCAAAAAAACCAAAATCGAACCGAAGAACCGAATGCCCATACCTAGTTTCAATGATATGCAATTCTGAGTATCATAGCCTATATTATTATGACATTGGCAAAAATGAGTGTTCTGGTTCTCTCTGAGGGACTGCAAGGTTACAAGTTTTCGAAAGTGCACTTCATTCTTGGTCTTATCATAGATTGTGGTCACGTTTTCCCCTAACTCAACAAACCACTCAAGTTGGAACCAAGGCCCACTCTTACTTCTGGTTTGTTGGCTTTGGGTTTGGTTGGACTGATTCTGCCCTGATCGGTTGGACCCCTGTCCGGTCTCCTTTTCCCTATAACTGGATTGGTTAGTGGCTGGAGGATTTTTTGTGGTATTGGTATACCTCACTTGACTTTGTACACTTATTTTTTTGTTTCTTCCACATTGATCTGTTTTCCCACTTGGTTCAATAAACCACCCTATTTCATAGCCTTCTTCTGAGTCACGGAATTTGCTAAATTCCCAAGATTTAAACCTTGCCTAAGGGAAGCAATTGAAACTTGCTAAAATCAATCTGCCAACCCATTTTTCGTATTCACAAAGTGACTTATGTAGTCTTTCAGATACTCGTTTGGTTCCTGAGCACAATGGATAATGGTGTCCCCATTACCCTTAAGTTCCTTACTCCAAAACAATTTCCTCCGTAATGCAACCCAGAATGTATCAAAGTTTCTTATACACCATTGATGGAGACTGTTATACCATTTAAAGGCACTTCCCGTGAAAGTTTGGGAGAAAACCCTGCACAAAGCTTGTCATTGTCGTCAAAGTTCATCATGAAGTTCTTGAAGTGTTCTAGATGGTTGACTAGATCTCGGCTTCCATCTTATTTCTCAATCTTTGAGTTGTCAAACCTTTAAGGGAGATGTCTAGAGAGTATTTTTGCGGAAAAGGGCGATTGCCTTCATTCTTATTATGACTGAAAATGGTATCTTCATTAGGGTTTGCAAAAATACCCAGTTTTGAGCTGACCTCTTTTCCTGGTGTCTCTTGAGCCTGCCATGTATGTCGCTCTTCCTTGAATGTTTTTTAGTTAACCTCGTATTCTTTCTAGATCTCCCTTCATCACTACTTGAAGATAACGATTCTTCAAGTTCTGCCTCATTTGATGAGCTGCTGGAAGACTCAGATGCAGAACTCTCAACAAGCTTAGATCGATGTGTCTTTTTTGAGCTGAGGTGTGTCTTTTTTTAGCCAAGGTGAGTCTTCAAAGATTGCTCATTGTCTCAAGGATTGTCAGTGTGGTGAAGTACCGACGCTTCAGATTTCTACTTAATGTATTTTTCCGCTTGTTTTATTGCTCTTAACGCCTCTATTTCAGCCCTCAACGGATCTCGCTCCTCGATGGTATATTCCTTATTTTCCATTGCACTTTCCACCTCTGGGGGTGGAACATTATGCTCATTCGGATCTATCCGAACTTTTTTGCTTATTGGTTTTGAATGTAAAATTCAGGTACCGTTGCGCTCCTACGGTGGTCGCCAATTTGGTGTGGTTTGTTTCTGCTTGAGGGTAATCAAGTAAAGTGTTTAATGGGTGTTTTGAGTATTTTGTGGTATTTTGTGTTTAGTGTGTAGAGTAGAGAGATAATTAAGTTGTCTACTAGTAATAAATACTCATTACCTTCATTAATGAAAGTGGTTGGAGTATTTATACTTAATTACTGACCCATGAGGTTGTAAAATCGGGTCGAGTTTAAGAATCCATTAGTAATATAGTTTTAAGTTGATTAGCAACTAGATTAGTTAATAGTCAGTACATTTGTCGTGTTCGGAACTTCAATATGGTGGTTTAGTCTGAATTGCCCTCTGAATTTAATTATAGCTCAACCACTCTATAGTGGCTCAAATATCCGAACTTATCATGGTCGACCTTATATTATTCTGTTAGATCCATCGCTCGAAAAAAACGTAACCAAAAGCGTAATAAAATTTATTTTTATTTTTTATGTTCAACTCGCTATTCAAAAAAAATAATATGTAATTATTTAAACTGAAATTCGTAAATGTAGTTATCGAAAGAAGATTGAAATGTTTTCAGAGGCTACTACTAAAACAGAGATAATTATTATAAAAATTAGTTTACTTTTAGACCAAAAATATAAAAGGTAGAAAGTCATGAATGAAATGAGTTTGGAGTAATCGTGTCTCGACACATAAACTTTTATAATATTTTATATTAATTATTTCACAAGTTATATGTTATTAATTTATTTTCATTTTTAATATATATATTCTCCAAAATTTCAATATAAATTGATAAAGTTATTTTATCAATAAAAAAGTAATATAAAATTATAACATATATAATACAGTAATAAAAAAAATACCCACTAGTAGATTTTAAAAAAACCTTTAAATGCCACATTTATATAAAACACATTATAAATTAAAATTATAAATTCATAATTTACAATTATACCGTAGTTTTTTTTAAGAAAAATTATTCATCTTTTCTTTAAAAAATTATAAACTGAATGATATTCAATGTTGCATTTATGATATTCAATGTTGCATTGTCATCTATTCATTGTCATCTATATAACAATTTTGCAAGAAAAAGTATTAGTAAGATTATGTTTTCACATAAGTGTTATATTGCATTTTTTTATTAAAAAAACTTATAAGCTACGTGGATACTCTCCCAAAAAAATACAAGATAAAAAACTAAAATCAAATTACGAGCATCTAAAAATCATAGATAAATCTAAAATACTAAATATTTTATATTAAAAAGGTAAGAGAATAAGTTGACTCAAATATTTGATCGATTAATTAATATAATTGTTTTCATTGACTTATTCTTATTGTATAAAATATTTAATCTAAAATTATATATAATTTTATGTAAACAAGATAAAGAGAATTATCTAATTCTCTTATTTCATGATTAACTAATATAATATTTTGGTATCCTGTTATTATTATTGTATAAAATATTGACTGTATACATCGTCGTCCCACATGCAAGTTCGCTCAGTTCCTGATCTGCACCATGTTGTTTCACGCCAGACAATCTATGTCGTCCAAATTCTTGATGACGACGTATCCAGTGAACTTCGGTGGGATCACGTCTTTGGCTAACCGGAGCTGTACTGGAAGTCTTGACAGCACCATCGGAGTCATTAAGTTCCTTGCACCGGTCGTCTGCTGCTTCATCACGCTATCGACGCCGGATGCGGCCTCCTCTGGCCGTCTCTACCCTCTCTCGGTTGGATACTTTGCGACCCGTTTTCTCCCTCATGCTTTCTCCCTCATGCTGAACGACACAGTGTCACTATCCATCTCTTGTGTCGCTGCTTCAAGTCGGGAATGAGTATGACGCGCTTCTATAACCACGACGTACTCCATAATATTTGGAACTGTGGAACACACGACCGCAACCTCCAGGAAAAGACTCTGGCTTAAAACTCGGGTGTGCCAGGGTTTCAAAAGGAATCAGTATTTTCTTAACCTTATCATTTGGTTTTCTTTTATGGGTTTATGGTTTTGGACAAACCATTTTTATATGGTCTAAGTTTCGAGTATTTAATTAAAACGCCTTATTTATTTTATTCATTATTAGTCCCAAACAATTTTGTTTGAGAAATAGAGTTTCCTTTTATGAAAAAATTCAGGTCGTCAGGGAGAATTCAACATAAAGAAATTTATCAAGAGGAAGCTTTCAACCACCAAAATCTCACCACCTCGATCGCAAACCGGCATATCCACTTCGCGGATTAAATCGAGCCCCAAAAAGGTCCCCTCCAAAAGTACCTAGATCCAGTCCTTTGAGGAGTCAGATCCTTCCGAGATGGATCCGGAGTTAGTTGTCAGACATCAGCTTGCCCCTTGCCAGAAACCAAGGAAAAAGACAGCGGAGAGGAGCTTGACTCGCCTCCTAAAAGGCTTTGCTCCACAGAAGCCAAGGAGAAGGGCTTCAAGGTCCTCCGACAAGATCATCGTCTGGTGCACTCGATGTAAAAATGGATTCTCCATCGAGTAGATTCGCCTTTTATGAAGAGGTCTTTGATGGCCCTTCGTCATGCACTACAACAAGGTTTCGGCATCAAAAGCCAAGGCTAAAGGTAAGAAGTATTTGTCCTCCGACAGGACCAATGTCTCATACGCTGAGGACGATAGTGGAGATGAGGTCGAGTCACCTCCTAAAAAGCTTCACCCAGAGGAAAAGGGCAAAATGGGTATGTCTCGATGCTAATGCTATTAGTTATGAGGGAGTAAAGGTTAAAGGACCATCAGCTGATACACTGTAAGTCTTCTATTAATGAATTTAGCTTCTTGGAATGTTCGCGGTCTTAATGACCCGATTAGGCAAAAAGATGTCACCGACTTTATTATTTCCAATCATATCTCTTTGATAGTCCTAGTAGAAACTAAAGTCCAAAGTCTGAATGTCGATCCAATAATCAGACGTATGGTTCCGTTTTGGCATGTGATCACCAATCACTCTTCCCACCCCTTCGGTAGAATTTGGACTACTTGGAACCCTAGTGTTATTACGATTACTAGGATTTCTCAATCGCCTCAATTCATTCATTTTATGGACAACTGTCATAACTTTAAAGCCACTTTCAAGCTCACTACAATCTATGCTTTTGACGAAGCTCAAGATCGCATTTCGCTTTGGAATAACCTAAAAATCATCTCCAATCAGGATAATCACATCCCCTGGGTCTCCCTTGGGGATTTTAATGTTATCCGTCATCCGGATGAGCGTCTTGGCTCCTATGATTCTTGGTCTTCAGCAATTGATGAATTCAACAATTGTTGTTATCATTGCGAGCTTAGTGATCTTCGATCATCTGGATTCCCTTACACTTGGATTAACCAGCAACCTGCTCACCCTATCCTTTCCAAAATTGATCGAGTCATTGTCAACCCTGATTGGGACGACCTATTTCCCATGTTCCATGTCCTCATAGGTCACTTTCGCACCTCTGACCACACCACTGTCACTCTTAATCTTGGGCTCCCGCGCCCAAGACGGAAAAAACCTTTTCGTTTTTTCAACATGTGGCAATCTCATCCCCATTTCAAGGACATAGTTTCCAACTACTGGAACTCCTCTATTTCTTCCTCAGGAATGAGAATGGTCTCTGACAAACTAAATCGCTTGCAAACCGAGTTAGATTTGATAAATCGTAAGGAGTTTAGTGATATTTCCTCCCGAGCCGATAAAGCTCAAAAGGATCTATTTGAGGCTCAGTCTAACTTAGCCTCTGACCCTCTTAACCCTCGGTTATTAACAATCGAATTGGAGGCCTCCACTTCTTTCATTTTTCTAAGCCGAGCTGAAGAATATTTCTTGAAGCAAAAATCTAGAGAAAATTGGATTAAGCTGGGCGATAGGAATACCAAATGTTTTCACAAAAGTATCAAAGCCCGACTTTTTCGCAATAAAATCATCTCGATTTCAAATGATCAAGATGTTATCGTTTCCTCCCCTGCGAAGGTTTCAAAAGTTTTTGTTAATATTTTTCAGAAATCTCTTGGTACCAAACACTCTGTGGTCTACCCTAGTCTATAAAAAGTTTCTTCTCTTATCTGTTCCAAATTTAATTCCGCTGATAAGGAATTTATGACCCGTGATATTTCATGCGCTGAAATCAAATCTGCTCTTCACAGTATTGATAGCGATAAATCTCCGGGCCCAGATGGCTTTAATTCTAGTTTCTTTTAAGTCATCTTGGAACATCATCGACCCTGACATCGGTAAAGGGGTCCAAGAATTCTTCCTTACAGGCACGCTGTTTGAATCTTGGAATGCCACCTCCATCGCTCTTATCCCCCAAAAAAGACTCACCCTCTGAGCCAGCTGACTTTAGACCAATTGCTTTATGCAATGTTGTCTATAAAATCATCTCCAAAATTATGGCGAACAGAATCAAAGTATCCTTCCCTTTTTTTTATCGATTCTTCCCAATCAGCTTTCGTTTCTGGAAGGAATATATCTGATAATATTCTCCTCTCCCAAGAACTTCTAAAAGGATATCATTCCAATGGAAGAGAAAAAAGAATTGCCCTTAAAATCGATATAATGAAAGCCTTCGATAACGTTCACTGGCATCTCATTCTCGATGTTCTTGTTGCGATTCATTTTCCTGAGAAAATAATCTCATGGATTGTCAAATGTATCTCCTTCCCCTCTTACTCCATTATTATTAATGGAGACACTCATGGAAATTTCAAAGGCAAAAAAGGTCTGAGACAAGGTGATCCTCTATCCCCTCTTATTTTTGTGCTCGTTATGCAAGTACTTTCTTACATCCTTAAAGAGAAAAGCCATAATGAGAATTTCCATTTTCATTGGAAATGCCATAAGCAGAAAATCATTAACCTCTGCTTTGCAGATGACCTGATAATTTTTTGTCATGGTGATACTCATTCCCTTAATCTTATTAAAGAGGCTCTAGATGACTTCTATCTTCTCTCTGGCCTTAAAGTCAATCCCTTTAAAAGTCATATCTTTTTATCCGGCATTGACGATCAACTTAGATTGGATCTGTTGCCTATTTTGAATTTCCCAGAAGGAACCCTCCCGGTGAAATACCTAGGAGTCCCTCTCCTCACTGGTAGGCTAACTCACTCGGATTGCCGCCCCTCCTGCACAAGATTACCTCTAGAATTGAATCTTGGACCACAAAACACCTCTCTTACGCGGGTAGGCTTCAATTGATTAAATCGGTTTTATTTTCTGGTCAAGTAAATTGGTATTCAATTTTTATTCTTCCTTCTAGAATAATTAAAGAATTAACCCAGTATCTTCATCAGTTCTTTTGGTCTGGATCTGCTATAAGATCTATGGGGCCAAGGTATCCTGGTCCACCATTACCACTCCTTATAAAGAGGGCGGCCTTGGGATCCTAGATTTAAACAGCTGGAATCAGGCAGCCGTCCTTAAGTACCTTTGGTCCATAGTTAGTAATAAGATCCAATCTATCTGGTGTGATTGGATCAAAACGGAAAAAATTAAAAATAAAAGTTTTTGGGACGTTTCCTTTGGATCCTCCCCCTCTTGGATCTGGAGGAAAATTCTTCGTCTTCGACTGTTGGCTCGTAATTTATACAAGGTTGCAATTGGAAATGGTTTGAACACCTTCTTCTGGCACGACCCGTGGCTTCTCTCCTCGTCGATTGCAGTCTACTATGGCACTGACATTATTTCTGACTCTCGAATGAGAAATAACTTTAAGGTTGCTGACATCATAAGAAATGGTGAATGGAGCTGGCCTACCAACTTGAGATCGGCACGAGCTCGTAGTCGGAGTCATCTGGACGAAATCAATAGACTAATTCTCTCACTCCCCCAACCAAACTCTCTTTTGATGGATGTTCCATACTGGACTGCGAAATATGGATGCATCACTTTCACAGTCAAGGACACGTACAATGCTATTCGCGTGCCTGCCCAAAACGTGGGGTGGGCGGGGTTAGTTTGGAATAAATACAACATTCCACGTCATTCCTTCATATCATGGCTTGCTATTAAGGACAAGCTAGTTACCAGAGACAAACTCATTAGTTGGGGTTACAATACCCCAAATGATTGCCTCTCTGCTCCTCTGATTTGGAATCTATATCTCATATTCTCTTTGAATGTAGTTTCACTCAGAGCATCTGGATTTCCGCAAGTAATAAACTTGGGTTCCCATTTCAATCCATGAGCTGGAAATCTTGGACTCTTGAGGCTTCAAGTTGGTCAAATTTGCGTGACCATTGTATTTGGCGCACGTGTTTAAACGCGGTCGTCTACCACGTTTGGAAGGAGCGGAATTCAAGAATTTTTGGCTCCGCTCCCGCTTTAGCCTCCTCGATCTCATACCAAATCTTATCGGATCTCCGATACAGATTTCATGGTACCCAGATTGTCTGGCCAACAACGTAGTTTAACCTTCCCTAACTTATTCTTTCATAATTTGTTTCAGGTGATCTTCTTTCTGGACTGGAGCGAGGATTCCGACTGGAAGCTCCCGGAGTAGCTTCATCTCTTAACTTGAATTAGTTATGATATGTCATATCTATTGTGTCATATCTCATTTAGACACTGTTTTGTCTTATAGTACCTATGTTGTCTTGTTATTGACATTTAATGTAGTTGATGTATTACCGCGGGGTATGCCCCACGTCTATGTATGAACCCTTTCATTAATTTAAGTTTTTTACACCAAATATATATATATATATATATATATATATATATATATATATATATATATATTATATTTTGCAATTATTATCGAGTGACAGTAAAAAATATTGCAAACTATTTTTTAAAAATAAATAATATATATATATATATTGGATTTTATATAATTTCAATTTACAATTATATGTAATTTTATATAAAAAGGTATTGTTTAATTAATTGATATATACATCCTTCGATTTATTACCTAAATTTTTTATTATTATTATTATTATTATCATAGGATGAAAATATATATATTAAGCTGCTTGTTCAACCCTAGGCACCAACCAGAAGCCATAGTAAGATAATGGTGAAGATGAGCGTGTTGAATGATGCCCTTAAGACCATGTACAATGCCGAAAAGAAAGGCAAGAGGCAGGTTTTGATCAGACCTTCTTCAAAGGTCATCATCAAGTTTCTCATGGTGATGCGGAAACATGGTTACATTGGTGAGTTTGAGTACGTCGATGACCACAGCTCTGGCAAGATTGTTGTTGAATTGAATGGACGTCTTAATAAGTGTGGTGCCATCGGTCCACGTTTTGATGTTGGAGTCAAGGAGATCGAAGGATGGACTGCTAGGTTACTTCCTTCTAGACAGTTTGGCTATATTGTGCTCACTACTTCTGTCGGGATCATGGACCATGAAGAGGCCAGGCGTAAGAACGCTGGAGGCAAAGTTCTTGGGTTATTTTACTGAAAAACGATGTATGGTTTCTTGGTTTGGAATTTTGGCTTAATCTTTTAGTAGTTATCAGGTTTTGAAGATATATTATTTTTATATTATATATATATATATATATAAAAAGTGATGTTTTTTTTTAAATTTTTTTTACAAATTCAGACATAAGTGATAGTTTGAATACATCTGCTATAGTATTTAAACGAATCTTTTTAATGACGTTTACCCAATTCAAATTTATAATCTAGATTTCACGTCAGATTCTCTTTATTATATACTTAAATTATTATATTGCAACGTAAATAAAATGTCAAATTGGAACTCATAAATATGAAATGTCAAATTGGAACTCATAAATATGAGTTCCAATTGCATATCACCATTAACCAAACTATTGAAAATAAAATTTTAAAAGAAAATTAAATTATCATATTTAAAATGATGTATAAATGCATTTCACCATTAAACGTAGTATTTTCCTTGTAATTTAGATCCATTTGAATATGATTATAACCAGCAAATGCATCCATGAAAGCGAGAATTTTATTTCTTGACGTTGAATCAACAAGCTAGTCAATCATCGGCACATGAATTGATCTTTTGAATATTTTCTATTTAGATCTGTAAAGTTGATACACATTCTTCATTTCTCGTTCTTCTTTTTTTATGAGAACTGGGGGTATTGTGTTTCTCGTATATGTACAACCTTAGACAAGCGATCCACCTAAGTCATGATTGCCTCACATTAGTCAACAATAATGTTAGGATTTGTCATCACCTAAAGCTATTCTTATTTGAATGATGGTTCTAATCTTAGGATTTAAAACGAACCTATCACATATCACCTTTGAAGGAACCCGTATTACATCTTCAATTTTCTAAGAAAATACATCTAAGTTGTCAGACAAGTATCTTGACAATTGGTAATGTAAAGTAGGTGACAATAACGTCCCTATTCGCATACTTTTTCCATTAAGAAACATATACACCTTCATATTTTCTCATACTAATAACGGTCCTAGAGTCTCCTTCAGATCACCTACTCCTTCATCATCCGAGGTCAACCCCATTGATTGTTACTCGATCATTTCATCCCTAGCAGCAATCCTTCTGGTATGCAAAGTAGTTGCATGCACTGTCTTGGCACTTGCTGATCACTTCAAACTACTCTGATGCCATCACCGATTACATACTTTAAGAACTGATGGACAATCGAAACAGTAGCGTGCATTTTTTATAACCATGACCTTCCAAAAATAGTGTTGTAGTTGGTCGAACATTCTACCACCACAAACAAAACTTGAACTTTTTTCTTAAAAGGTTTTTTTCCTAACAAAACCCGACCCTTGAATTCCCTAATAACTTGCGTTGTAACCTCTGTAAATCCAATTATGGTACACTGAAACTCAAGAATCGTAGATAGATTGCGTATATTTTCATACGTTGATTTGAACAACACATTCGTTGAACTACCAGTATCAATCACTATTCGTCGGATCTCAGTTCATGCTATTTTTACAATGATCCTCATTAAATCCTCATGGGGTCCAACTATACCCCTCAAATCGATCTCATCAAACCAAATAAAAGGTGTAACATTCCTCTCATAAAGATGAGTGGACATTTTTCCTTCTAATTTATTTTCCAAACTTACAACGTGTCTTTTTCTAGAGTTGTTGGTGTTTCCATCCATAGTATATCCTCCAAAATAGCTAGAGATTCAAAATACTCACACAAACTACGAACCTTCACTTGGACCATCGGTTTGGCCACATCCAGAATTATTCTCCGATCTGGATCTGAATGTAAGTACTCAGAAGCCACATCAAAGCCTTTTTGTTTCTCCAACTTCGAATCCACAATCATCAATGCATTTTCCTGCTTGGAAGGTGCGTTCACAAGATGTTGCACAAACGTGCTCGGGTTATTAAGGCCACTACTCTATCCTTTATTAAAAGTTGTTAACTTTCCATTCTCTATCAAAATCTAAATCAAATTTTTCAAAGTTATACAATATGCAGTGTAATGCCCCACGTCATCATGGTATTTTCAAAACTTATTGTTTCGCTCCTCCCTAGGCCTATTTATCGGTGCTGGTTTTTTAAAGTTAACATTGTTCTTTACTATTTCAAAGATTGTTTCAATGTTCTGAGTTAAATCTGTAAAATATTATGGCCTTATCCATTGGTTTGACTTCACCCGAGGTGGTGGATAGTTGGAATGTTGGGATGATCCAGTTTGATGAGGTAAATTGGTATTCACCATCGGACGATATTGTATCGAGGAATTTAAAGTACTTCACTCGTATCCTTGGTCAGAAGGAACCTGTCCTGAATTTCTCTGAGTTGAGCTCGACCCAATCCAAACTCTTGTCAATTCTTTATTTTAATTTGTTCATCGATTTGAGTCATTAATACCCTAAAATTCAACGGTCTTCTATATGTATTGCCGTTTTCTAAATCACCAAGAAGCAACCATTTTAAAAAGATCGACATGATAATTTTCTCTTCACAAAATTCAACTCAGTCTTTGTTAACACAAAGCATCTTGTGCAATATTTTAACTTCTCTCATACAATTTGTTTACATTGGATTATGGTATCACCGTTAGCTCGCTCCTCTTTACTTCCCACAAATTATCTTCAGAATGTAGCATAATAAACCCAAAAGTTAGTTATAGAGCCCCTCACAATTCTATTATACCATCTTAAAACAATGCCCTTGAAATTTTATGAGAATGCTCTACACACCAACTTGTCATCATTCTCAAAGTTTATCATGTAATTCTCAAATTTCTCAATATGATCGTCACGATCCTGTGTACCATCAATTTTTTTGACATTCGAAATATCAAAACGCCTTAGAGGTACCGACCTAATCTTAGATGACAAATGAGAATATCTCCAATCTACTCCTTGCATGTATTGACTGGCTTTGGTCGTTCACATAATTTAACATACTGGTTAGATGTGTTACCATCAAATAAATAAATACCCATTTGTTGGAATATGGGGGTCCGGTCCGTATATTCCACCTCTATATATAAGTAAGAACACAACTGATCTCAACACTAGTATGATATTATCTGCTTTGGCACCCGAAGGGCCTCACTGGTTAGATGTGTTACCATCAAATAAATAAATACCCATTTGTTGGAATATGGGGGTCCGGTCCGTATATTCCACCTCTATATATAAGTAAGAACACAACTGATCTCAACACTAGTATGATATTATCTGCTTTGGCACCCGAAGGGCCTCACGGCTTTGCATTTGGTCCACTACCAAAAGGTCTCATACTAGTTGAGGTATGTTCTTACTTATATACCACTGATCCTTCCCATGTTTAACCGATGTGGGATGTGGGACTTTGGTCGCCACCCTAACACCCTCATATACCCAAACTTATATTATCTTTTGGACTTGTGGTCTTTTCGAGATTTTCGAGACCGGCTAGCCTTTTTGCTCGAAGAGCGCCAATCCGTTTCATGCCTAAACCAATCATCTTTCCAACACAGAAGACGCACTGACATTGGTCAGAAAATTCTGATATTTATCCTTCTTCTTATTTTGAGAAGATTGATATTCTCTGTCTGACGGAAAATGTATTTTTCTACGATCGTTTCACGTTAGTGAGCAGTATGAGACTCATCAGGAATTTTTTGCATATCATTCTTTGCTTTTACTCACCATACCTCAGATCGCACTCTATTAGACATAATCAACAACTTCCTTTGATCAAGTTGATGGTTCAAAACAATTATTCTTTCTAGCAATTGATTCATCCGATACTCCATGTTAGATTGTTAATATTTCTTATTTTTCAAAAATTTATCTCGATTTTTTCTCTCTAACTAATCATGTTTTGAGCGCTTCATTTTCCATCAAGACTACGAGAACGGTCCAAATTTCAGGATTCATCGTTATTCAATCGTAAATTTGATTTAGATTTGTTATCTAGGTACTTTACTTTCTCCCGTTGTGGTGTCTAGTGATAAGAGTCGCAGGAATATGAGATATCACAAGTATTATTTTGGGTAATTCGTAGATAAAATAATTCAAACCTCTAGAGAGAGAAAGTAATTAAGAACTCTTGTACGTCAAAATGGCGATCACCTTTATTTCCAAGGTTCACCCACTATTTTAAGGCAGAGGTGGTTATAAGTAACATATTGAGTTACAAGTGAGGATATCCCATCCCATTTTTATACTTAGTACAAACATATTTATAATAAATTGCACACTCAAGCCTTGATACACACACACACACACACACACACACATATATATATATATATATATATATATATATATATATATATATATATATATATATATATTGTACTAAATCTATTCTTTAACCATAAATACTTAAATTACAATATTTTTAGTAATTGTTTTCACTCCTCAATTATTTACATCCTTATCAAGCATAGTAGTGAATGTGTTGTGGGGATGAGGCTGTCGTTATAGTAATAACACTAGGATTCCAAATGATCAAGAGTCTACCAAGGGGGTGATGGTCATGGTTTTTGGTGTAATGCTAGTAAAGGGTTATATTACTAATAATAGGGAGTACATTATGGAATCAAACTTTACTTTGCACAAGGATCATGACATATATACTATTAATCATAATAAAATCACTGACATATTTTTGTTGGACAATGTCATTTAACCCCCACACATTCCAAGAAGTTATAAACATAAAAAATTACACAGGTTTAGGAGGTATCTTATTATTATTATTATTATTATTATTATTATAGGATGAAAATATATATATTAAGCTGCTTGTTCAACCCTAGGCACCAACCAGAAGCTATAGTAAGAAAATGGTGAAGATCAGCGTGTTGAATGATGCCCTTAAGACGATGTACAATACCGAAAAGAAAGGCAAGATGCAGGTTTTGATGAGGCCTTCTTCAAAGATCATCATCAAGTTTCTCATGGTGATGTAGAAACATGGCTACATTGGTGAGTTTGAGTACGTCGATGACCACAGATCTGGCAAGATTGTTGTTGAATTGAATGGACGTCTTAATAAGTGTGGTGTCATCGGTCCACGTTTTGATGTTGGAGTAAAGGAGATTGAAGGATGGACTGCTAGGTTACTTCTTTCGAGACAGTTTGGCTATATTGTGCTCACTACTTCTGCCGGGATCATGGACCATGAAGAGGCCAGGCGTAAGAATGCTGAAGGCAAAGTTCTTGGCTTCTTTTACTGAAAAGCGATATGGTTTGTTGGTTTGGAATTTTGGCTTAGTCTTTTAGTAGTTATCAGGTTTTGAAGATATATTTTATTATATATATATATATATATAGTGATGTTTTTTAAATTTTTTTTAAATTCAGACAGCAATATACAGTGATAGTTTGAATACATCTGCTATAGTATTTAAAAAAAACAAAAACGTTTACCCAATTAAAATTTATAATCTAGATTTTTTCTAATTCTCTTTATTATATACTTAAATTATTATATTGCATAAAATGTCGAATTGGAAGCCATAAATATGAGTTACAATTGCATATCACCATTAACCAAACTATTGAAAACAAAAATTTTAAAGAAAATTTTAAAAAAAATTAAATTATCATTTTTAAAATGATGTATAAATGTATATCACCATTAACCAAACTTTTTAAAATTAAATTATCATATTTAAAATAATGTATAAATCTAAGCGTTCTATTTTATTCATGTAGCTTTTAAAAACAAATACTATGATCATATTCATATTCATGTAGCCTTTAAAAACATGATTAGCGATCGTATAATTATAATAATTTCAAAAAATTGTGTATTTTATAATATTATATTTCTTTTACTCTATAAAAATTATTATTTTTAATTTTATGTTTTTAGTATTTAATTTATTTATTACATTTATTGATTTTTATAATATTTAAACATTATATTCTTAATATAATGCGAGAAGTATTAGATAAGCAATTAATAAACAATTTTGAAATATTTTTAATTTTTTAAAAATGATTTTTTTTAATTATAAAAATTAATCTTGTAAAAAAATATTTGGACACATGTTAACATTATCATAAAAAATAATTAAAGGATATGAGCAGAATTAATAGTTATTCTAATTAAATTCTTATCGAAGAATGGTATAATTTTTTGAATTATGTTGAAAATTTTAAAAAAAATTAAAACCAACTTTATTGTTAGTGCAAGAATTGAGCTATCAAGACATACAACTAAATGATAGTCTAAAATATTAAATTCTATAATTTATTTTTTATTTATTTTTATTTTGATAGGTTGAATTTGATTATATTTTAACCTTTCATCAATATTCTGAAAATTACTAACATAAAACATTCATTTAAAAATATTAAATATAATAATTAAATTTGAAATGTTAAATTTTATATTCCTATGTGGATAGGATGACCAATATTATATAGTGTAAAGCATTTGAACTGAGTATAGAAATGGTGAAACCTAATCTAATCTACATAAGAGACCAATATTAAAGTTGCTAAATTGTAGAAATGGGTTTAAAATTTTTAAATGTTTAATTATCTATTTTGATAAATGAAAATAAAAAGAACTTCATTAGGTTGTGTGTTTCGTGACACCTAAATTCGGATATTCCATATTTAATCTTTCATTTTCTTTACCAACTCGGCAACTTACTTCAGAGTTTACACTCCAAAAATACATTTTTGAGTCGAGAATTGTAATCCTTTTATTCTAAAAAACTCAAAAGTACATTTTATAACTAATACAAAATATTATATTTATGTATAAATTCAAAAATATATCAGGCTGATTTTGATGAAGCGAATTGATAGATTATTTTTAATAAAAGTTAAGTTTAAAAATATATAACAAAAATAAATATTTAAAATAAATAAAAACTTTAAAAAAAAATAGATAATGGTAGTGAATTTCTTCCTCTTCGTACTATTTTTCAAAACAAAGGCATTGAACTTCAAAACTCGTGTGTCTATACCTCACAACAAAACGGAGTTGTCGAACGAAAACATCGACATATTTTAAATGTTGCTCGTTCTCTCATGTTTCAATCAAATGTACCACTTGAATTTTGGGGGGATTGTGTTTTAACAGCCGTTTATTTAATCAACCACATTCCAACTCCTTTATTATCAAATAAATCTCCATTTGAGGTCTTATATAATCGTTCCCCATCACTCACTCACTTGCGTGTTTTTGGTTGTGCATGTTATGTAACTAATGTTCATCCTAAACATAAATTTGATCCTCGTGCATCCATTTGTGTTTTTTGGGGTTATCCACATGGAAAAAGGCTACAAAGTTCTTGATTTACATACACATAAAGTTTTCATAAGTCGTGATGTACATTTTAAGGAAAATTTATTTCCCTTCCACCATACCTCGACCTCGCCTTTTCCAAACCAATCATCCTCATCATCTTTCAATCAATCACATAACTTCTCATTAGTTTCATTTACCAATCCCACATCCTATGAATCAGAACCTCAACCTTTATCTCTTTCATCTCCATCAAATCTCATAAATCTCACACCTTTAACCTCTACCTCTCCTACATTCCCAGAATCAAGTATAAGTTCATCACCATCACTCTTAACTCCGTCATCACCATCAGCTCCACCAACACCTTCCGCTTCACCATCACCCACAACCACACATACTCTAATGCTTAATGATATCTCGATTCGTCATTCAACTCGCCACATCAATCCACTTGCATGGCACAAAGAATACGATATGTATACCGAGATCAATTAATCTTCAACGCAATCAAGTTCTCGTCAGTCTACAAGGTATCCCCTCTCCTCTCATACTTTTGTTTTACGTTTTTCCCCTAACCATCGCGCTTTCTTAGCTTTGCTATCAGCACAAACAGAGCTTTCATCTTTTGAAAATGCTAATCGTGATCCACTCTGGCGCCAAGCCATGTCCACTAAACTTAAGGCTCTAGAACATAACAACATTTGGCAGTTGGTTCCCCTTCCTCCTAGACACAAGCCTATCAGATGTCGCTGGGTTTATAAAATTAAATATAAATCTGATGGAACCATTGAGCGATATAAAGGTCGTTTAGTGGCAAAGGGCTACACACAGGTTGAAGGTATTGACTATCGTGAGACCTTCTCTGCAACTGCTAAACTCATCACTCTTCGATGTTTGTTAACTGTTGCAGCTTCCAGAAATTGGTATATTCATCAACTTGATGTGCATAATGCCTTTCTTCATAAAAATCTAGATGAGGAGGTATATATGTCTCCACCTCCTGGTCTCCGCCGACAAGGGGAGAATTCGGTTTGTCGGCTTCGCAAATCTATCTATGATTTAAAACAAGCATCTCGAAATTGGTTCTTTATCTTTTCAACTACTTTCAAAACCGCAGGTTACATACAGTCAAAAGCGGATTACTCATTTTTTACTAAATCTCAAGGTAACAAGTTCACTGCTATTCTCATATATGCTATTCTCATATATGTTGATGATATCCTATTGACTGGAAATGACTTAAATGAAATCAAATTGCTGAAGAATCATTTACTCCAACATTTTCACATTAAAGATCTCGGCGAGTTAAAATATATTCGAGATATTGAATTTTCTCGATCTAAGAAATGAATCTTTATGTCTCAAAGAAAATATGAATTAGATATTTTACAAGACACATGATTGTCAGGAGTAAAACCCGATATATTCCCAATGAAGCAGAATTTGAAACTAACTGATGAAGACGGTGAGCTACTTCATGATTCGACTAGATATCAGAGACTTGTTGGTAGGTTAATATATTTGACAGTAACCAGGCCTGATATTGTGTATTTAGTGCGTACACTAAGCCAATTTATGAGAGCACCTAGGAAGCCACACTGGAAAGCAGCGTTAAGAGTCCTCCGTTACATCAAGAAATCACCTGGTCAAGGTCTTTTTTTTTTATCAAAAAACAATCTGACACAGACTTTTGTGATTCAGATTGGGGTGGATGTCGTATGTCAAGACTATCTATTTCTGGTTATTGTGTTTTTCTTGGCTCATCACTCATATCATGGAAATCAAAGAAACAGACTAATGTTTCACGATCATCTGCAGAAGCAGAGTATAGAGCAATGTCGAATACTTGTTTGGAATTAACCTGGTTGAGCTACATACTTAAAGATATGAAGGTCAACTTGGATAAACCGGCATCATTATTTTGTGATAATCAAGCCGCTTTACATATTGCGGTTAATCCAGCTTTTCCACGAGCGTACTAAGCATATTGAGATTGATTGTCACATAATTCGAGAAAAGCTTCAGGCTGGGATAATTCGTCCATGTAATTGGCAGATATATTTACTAAAGCGCTCGGGAAAGATCAATATGATTTTTTGTGCAGCAAGTTGGGACTTGAGGGGGAGTATTTAAGTATATTTTCATATTTATTATAAAGTAACCGTAGAATAAAAGTAGATGAATGGTTGCATTAATTTAGGCATTAATGTAGTAAGATTGACTCTACTAATTATAGTCATAATTAGGTTTGACTGTATTGATTATAATCATAACTAGGATTGACATTATAGTCATAATTAGTTCTAGCTACCGTATATATATATATATAAGCAATGTTTTTCTTGAAATAAAATACATCACTTTCCATTTTTATCATTTTTTACTTTTGTGACATACCCTAATTCAAGGGTAACATTTTACTTTATATAAGAGCTTCTCAAAACCGTAAATTATAATATAAGAAAATAAAATAAATATTTTAAAATAAAATAAAATCAAATCTTAATATAATTAGATATGATTTTAAAATAAAATAAAATCAAATTAAAAAGGCTTTTGTTTGGACTTTCAGGGCTACATGATCCTCTCTTAGTTGAGAAGAATTCGTCCTCGAATTCACAGCACCATCACCATCAAGAACCCAAATTATTTATTTTATTTCATTGGGAATTATAATTGTTGACCTTATCGGAATAAGATAAATTCTTGCCTTATTCGAAGTCACATTGAAGCCATCTGATTGATGAAAAAAAATAATTCCGAAAACCTTTTCATAGCCTGAAGACAACATCCCCATTTCCAGTTGATGAAAAAGATGGTTTTGAAAACTTTTTCATAGCATGAGATAGCTAACCGGTCAATACGATCGTCATTGAAACGGCTGGTATGTCCCCTCATACTCAAACGATCTTCATGAACATGTGTGTTGTTCTCTTCTTTAAACCTTGAATCAGAATAGTGAGGCTTTAGAAACATGTTTCCCATAGCAGGAACTAAGGCTCTGATACCAAACGGATAGCGCCAATATATGAGATAGAACGGATGAGCGCGACCAGACACAAATAGAAGAAGACGAAACAAAGATAGTACACGATGTACGCGAGGTAAAAAAGACGAAACGCTTAGAATTTATTTTTGTTTTATTAGGTTCAGCTAGCTATTAAAAATAATAATATGTAATTATTAAAAGTAAAATTCTTAAATGTGATTATCATTCGTTTTGGAAAACTACAAACTAAAACTTTAGACTAAAAGTAACTACTATAATATTATAAGATATTATAAGAGATGGAAGCTTTTATAAGTAATCGTGATGGACACAGAAACTTTTATAATATTTTATATTAATTATATTGATTAGATTTTTATATTATATGTTATTAATTTATTTTCAATATATATATTTTAAAATTTCAATATAAATTTATAATTAATAAAAAATAATATAAAATTATAACATATAATAAGATAGTAGTAAAAGAAATATCCCCTACTAATTTAAAAAAAAAAAAATTAAATATCACATTTATATAAAACACATTATAAAATAAAATTATAAATTCATAAATTATACTCATAGTTCTTTTTTTATTATTGAAATATATATAATTCATAATTTAGACTCATTGTTTTTTTAAGAAAAATTATTCATTTTTTTAATAAAAAATAATGAACTAAAATAAAAAATGTTACTTCGGAGCATACAAAAATGATATTTAATATTGTTGCATTGTCATCTATATATACAAAAGATGATATTAATATTGTTGTATTGTGATTTATATAAGCTTATAAGCTACCTGGAATACTCTTCGTAAATAAAAAAAATTCTAGTTACAAATAAAGTTTAAAGAAGTATGAGCGAACCAAAAAGATGTAGTGTGGCTATATAAACTTATTATATCTTCTACTCCAACTCTATTTGGTCTTCTTTCTCTGAATGTTTTTATCCAAAATAAATGAAATGAGATAAAGAATGGTATAATTTTTTGAATTATGTTGAAAATATAAAAAAAAAATTAAAACAAACTTTATTTTTAGTGCAGGAATTGAGCTATCAAAGACATACAACTAAATGATAGTCTAAAATATTAAATTCTATAGTTTATTTGATTTTTATTTTGATATGTTGAATTTGATTATATTTTAACCTTCCATGAATATTTTGAAAATTTATAACATAAAACATTGATTTAAAAATATTAAATATAATAGTTAAAATTGAAATGTTAAATTTTATATTAGTATGTTGATAGGATGACCAATATTATATAGTGTAAAGCATTTGAACTGAGTATAGAAATGCTGAAACCTAATCTAATCTACAGTAGAGACCAATATTAAAGTTGCTAAATTGTAGAAATGGGTTTAAAACTTTAAATGGAGTTTAATTATCTATTTTCATAAATGAAAATAGAAAAGTAAAAACTTTCTACTTTTGTATTCGAAAAAGTAAATTTCAATAGATATTTTAAATTATAAATGAATATCACCACTAAAATAACCCAAACATATGAATATTATGAGAAGAATAAAAAATTTATACATCCCCCAATTCTTCTGGTAAAAAAAACCCTAAATAATAAGTGAACCCTAAAGGCTAGGTTGAAGATTAGTTCTTTTTTTTTTATATTGGTTTTATATTATATTTTGCAACATTAGAATTGATCCAAAATCTATGCAGTGTCTTCTCTCAACATTTTTGGTTCGGTAACTTTGTGGGATAGTGTCTGCTTATGAACTACTACTATAGTAGTAGTTATTAATTTAAATTTGTAAAATGAAGCAGTCGTATTGTATAAAACTACGCATTTGGGAATCAGTAACATTGACATAACCAAGTTGATGGGAACTAGGAATTAGTTGTAGTATAGAGCACATGAGACACACTTCACTAGATTCTGTGTTTCGTGATCCTAAATTCAGATATTCCATATCTACTCTTTTATTGACTTTTACCAACTTGGCAACTTACTTCACAGTTCACACTCCAAAAATACATTTTTGAGTCGAGAATTGTAATCCCTTTATTCTAAACAACTCAAAAGTACATTTTATAACTAATACAAAATATTATATTTATGTATAAATTCAAAAATATATCAGGCTAATTTTTGATGAAGCGAATTGATAGATTATTTTTAATAAAAAATAAGTTTAAAATATATAACAAAAATAAATATTTAAAATAAATAAAAACTTTTAAAAAAATCGTATATTATGATAGTTTAAGGAGTATGACTATTTTAGTCGATAATAAACCTGATTTATTTACTAAAATAATAAACATGATTCAGTTAAATGTGTTTGAGTTTAAATTTGTTTATTCTACCATAATATTTTAATTTATTTATTATTTACTATATAAATATTTAATTTATGGTGTTTAATTATCCCAAAATAAATAAATGAAAATAGCTGGTAATAACTTTCTACTTTTTTACTCGATAGTGATGGATGCTACTAATATATTTTATAATTCAAAAAGTAAATTTCAATATATATTTTAAACTAAAAATGAATAAAAATAGAGACAGAAAACAATATTATATCACCACTAAAATAACCCAAACGTATTAATATGAATATTATGAAAAGAATAAAAATATTATACATCCCTGAATTCTTCTGGTCAGACAATAAAAGATTCACCCTAAATAATAAGTGAACCCTAAGATAACACCAAAAAAATAAGTGAACCTTAAGAGCTATGTTGAAGATTAATTTCGGACTATTCAAACACACTAATTCTAATTTTAATATATTGAGTTTCATCTCCTTTAAATATAAATAATTATCATTTTAAGGGACCATCATTACCTTACATTTCCACATTTCCATTCAAACTTTGGTGACATAGATAATGATTTCAGAATTATATAATTGTGTTATTTGGATCGAAAAATGAGAAGAGGATCTTCCATTTGTTTGTAAGTGAACATAAATAAAATGTTTATCGAACTATTAGTATTGGTTAGTATTTTTTGAATTTTGGTTTTTTTAATAACTACTCCAATTACTACAATTTTTTTTTATGAGGCTCGGTTATTTTTTTTAAATTATCATCGAAAAAAATAAAAAATAATAGATGAATCGGGTTTAATCTCTAAATGATTTTGCTAATGCATGCAGCAGTCCAACTACTTTATAAAACCTAATATACATTGTGGTATTAATTTTAATTATAAAAAAAAATATAATAATTGAGTTTGTTTATATGATGTATCTATCCCCAAAAACTTATTTAAAATTTGTTGTTGGTTAATAATAATGCTCTAAATGTCCGACGGGAGAAGCTATGAATCGTAAACTCAACTTATTTCTATTCAATAATATTCACATTTTTTTTACAAAAGATTTAAAAATTTAAATAGAAATGTTCATACAATTTCTTGGGGCATACCCCGAGGTAATACAACAATAAAAGAGAAATAAACAATAATAAGAGATGCCATGGATTAGTGATTTGGCATACGCTGAGTCCCTAACTAGGAGAGAAGTCTAAATCAAGATGATGTTTAAAGGGAATGGCATCCTCAAGAAATCTAAGTAGAGCAGATATCATGATAGAGTGACTAGCTGGCTGAGGGGAGACTCCAAGTGCACCGCAATCTGGAATCTAAGCTCCAGCCCATACATAGAATACCTGCAACAAATACAACAAATAAAGATTAAGTTAGTTATATTTTTCTAACTTACGTCGGCCAGCCAGACTTGGAACCATATAATCTGTATCGGAGGTCCGATAAGATTTGGAAGGATATCGAGGAGGCCATGGCCGGAGTGGATCCAAATATTCTTGAATTCCGCTCTTTCCAAACATGGTATATGACCGCGTTGAAAGATGTTCGCCAAATACAATGGTTACAAGCATTTGACCATCTTGATGTCTCGTCAATCCAAGATTGCGAGCAAAAGGGGGTAAATGGAAATCCAAGCTTTTGACTTGTAAAAGCCTAGATATTCTGAGTGAAACTACATTCAAAGAGAAGATGAGTTGTAGATTCTAAATCAGAACTGCATAGAGAACACCCAGGAGGGGTATTAATACCCCAACTAAGGATCTTGTCTCTGGTTGCAAGCTTGTCATTAATAGCAAGCCAAGAAATGAAGGAATGGCGCGGAATATGGAATTTATTCCAAACTAACCCCGCTCCTCTCACTTTTGGGATAGGCCTTCGAATTGTGTTGTACGTGTCCTTTATAGTGAAAATGTTGCATCCTTCTTTTGCTATCCAATAAGGAACGTCCCTTAAGAGGGAGTTTGGTTGGGGTAGAGCGAGGATGAGTTGGTGAATTTCTTCTAGATGGATCCGACTTCGAGCACGCGCCGATCTCAAATTTGCTGGCGAGTTCCATTCGCCATTGCGGATAATGTCGGAGACCGTTAGATTGATTTCCAGTCGAGAGTCACTGATGATATTAGGGCTATAATGGATCACAAGAAAAGAGGAGATGAGCCAGGGGTCATGCCAGAAGGAAGTGCTAATTCCATTTCCGATAGCCACCTTATACAAATTACGAGCCAAATGACGAAGATAAAGATTTTTCCTCCAAATCCAAGAAGTGGAAAAATTAATAGTAACATTCTAGAAACTTTTATTTTTAATCTTTTCCGATTTAATCCAGTCACACCAGATCGATTGATTTTTATTACTTACTATGGACCAAAAGTGTTTAAGGACAGCCGCCTGATTCCAGGTTTTTAGATATAGAATCCCAAGGCCGCCCTCTTTATAAGGAGTGGAAACAGTGTACCAGGCAACTGTTGCTCCATGAATTTTCATTGCAGAGCCAGACCAAAGGAACCGACGGAGAGTTTGGTTTAACTCTTTGATAATTCTAGCAGAGAGGATAAAGGTCGAGGACCAATAAACTTGTCCCGCAAATATGACATATTTGATTAATTAAAGTCTTCCCGCATACGAGAGGTGCTTGGCTGTCCAAGAGTCAATTCTGGAAGTAATTTTGTGCAGAAGGGGGCGACAGTCTGAGTGAGTGAGTCTACCAGTGATGAGGGAAACTCCCAAATATTTTACTGGGAGAGTGCCTTCATGGAAATTCATTATAGGCAGAGAGCCGATCGAAGGTGAAAGTCAATACCAGAGAAAACTATGTGACTTTTCACCAGATTGACTTTAAGACCAGAGAGAGTATAGAATTCATCCAGAGCATTCTTGATGAGATTGAGGGAGCGAGTGTCGCAATGACAGAAAATCATTAGATCATCTGCAAAATAAAGGTTAATGATTTTCTACTTGTGGCATTTTCAATGGAAACGGAAGTTCGCATCATGACTTTGCTCTTTGAGGATGCCGAACAATACTTGCATAACAAGAACGAAAAGAAGGGGGGGAGAGAGGGTCACCTTGTCTAAGGCCTTTTTTGCCTTTAAAATTCCCATGAAGGTCTCCATTAATAATAATGGAGTAAAAGGGAGAAGATATGCATTTGATAATGCAAATGATCATATTTTCAGGGAAGTGCATCGCGACTAAGATGTCCAGGATGAGATGCCAACGAACATTATCAAAGGCCTTCATAATGTGAATTTTAAGGGCAACCCTTTTACCAAAATCATTTTTGTTGTATCCCTTTAGAAGTTCTTGGGATAAGAGGATATTATCAGCTATATTCCTTCCAGTAACGAAAGTCGATTGGGAAGAATCGACAAGGTAAGGAAAAGCGATTTTGATTCTATTGGCCAAGATTTTGGCAATGATTTTGTAGCCAACATTACATAGATCAATTGGGCGAAAGTCTGCAGGCACAGATGGATTATCTGTTTTAGGGATTAGAGCGATAGAGGTGGAATTCCAAGACTCGTCTAAGGAACCAGTGAGAAAGAACTCTTGGACATCCTTACAGATGTCACAGCCAACTATATTCCAAGTTGACTTAAAGCTAGAGTTAAATCCATCAGGCCCAGAGGATTTGTCGCTATCAATGCTGTGAAGAGTAGATTTGATCTCAGTACAAGTGACCTCTCTCATCAAAAACTCTTTATCAGCATGAAATACTTTGGAAGAAATCAAAGAATAGACTTTTTTGTATATTTATTTGTTGGCCAGATAACAGTTGGTATATATCTAAGAATTTTGAAAGTTTCTTTATGTTTATTAGTGAACCATTTAGGAAAAAGAATTATATCATCAACATATGCTAAACAATTGATATTTAAAGAACCTTTCATATTATATGTCATCAATTTGTGTTGGCCAATTAACTTGTTTATACCTCTTATTAAGAATTCTTCTACTATAATAAAACGGTTTGGAGACAGAGGGTCCCCCTGTCTTAAAAACCATTACTAGAGTTAAAAAATCCATTAGTTTTGCCAATAATTATCACTGAGTATGAAATATGTTCAATAATTTTCTTAACTAGCTCTATTCCTTGTTGATTAAATCCAAAAGATAGCATAAACTCATATATGAACCTAAATCCAAGCTTGTCAAAGGCTTTTGACATATCTAGGCTAATTATTAAGTTGTCCCCTCTGGTTTTTCTATTAAGGTCTCTAATAATTTCTTGGGTTATTAAAATGTTGTCTTGTATTATTCTTTTTTCAATGTAGGCACCTTGTTCATTTGAAATGTTTAGAGGGAGTAATTTAGCTAATCTATTATTCAATATTTTAGAGATAATTATATTAAGGACTGAACATAAGCTTATAAGTCTAAATTGCAGCCAAGTTTAGGTGATTTGACCTTAAGTATTAAACAGATAAAGGTTGCAAATAAGCTTTTATGGATTTCAGTTTTAGTAAAGTAATTTGTGACAGCTTTGAGAAGATCATCTTTGATTATTAACCAACATGATAAGTAGAATCTGAAGTTGAATCCATCAACTTCGGAAGCACTATTAAGATTCAGGTTTTTTATGACATTATGTAATTCATCCTTTGATGACATTTCCAATATGTATTCATTGTTTTGATTATATATAATAGTAGGAACAATTTCCTTTATTACTGATATATTATTCTGTGTAGGTGGCTTGTTTAAAAGTGTATTAAAATGTTCTACAACAGATAAACCAATTGCGTCATCATCTTCAATCCATTTATCTTTAATTTGAATGCCATTGATTCTGTTTTTAGATCTTCTCTTTTTAACATAATTGTGAAATGTTGCTGAATTATTATCACCATCTCTTAACCACTTTACATAGATTTTTTGTTGCCAATATATTTCTTCTCTCTCAAGTAATGTTATAAGTTTAGTATTAAGGTTAGATAAATTAGTTTGGTTCTCTAGACTATTTATTTCTTCTAGTTTAGTTTCTGCTATTTTTATTTCCTCTTCAGTTTTGTTTAGACAGTAAACATGTTACCATAAACATCTTTGTTCCAACTTTTTAGATGTTTCCTTAACTTGGACCAAAATATATAAATGTGAGAAGTATCAGTAGGATGTTTGGACCAATTGTTTTCTAAAGTTTTAAGAAAATCTGCATGCTTCAACCACATGTTTTGGAATCTAAATTAAGGTTTATGGTTTGTAGATTTTAATGTAATATATATTATCAAGGGTGAATGGTCAGAAAATGTTATGGCCGGTGATTCACCCTTGTAATGTGAAAAGTTTCTCTCCATTTATCATTATGTAAGGATCTGTCTAAATGTTTCCATTTGTGTTCGTTTGTCTATGTAAAATTGTGCCTGTATAACTTGGGTCTTCTAATTTAGAGTCCATAATCATATTATTAAAACCATCCATACTTTTAGAATAAAGTATGGAACAATGTAGTTGTTCACTTGTGTTGAAGATTATGTTAAAATCTCCAAAAACAAGCCAAGGCAAGTCAGTGTCAGAAATGGATCTTAAATGATCCCATAGAGGCACTCTTTGGGATCTGGTACATGTTGCATAAATTATGGTAAGCAGAACTACTTTGTTAGTAGCAGAATGACTTACCATAGAGTTAACATGTTGTTAGAGTTGTCTAAGATGTTGATATTATAACCATTTTCCAGAAAATCCAAATTTTATTATTAATATTTGTAAAATATGATTCAAATCCTAGTTTATTACATGTAGATTGCAAGTTATCAGCTGATATCATAGGTTCTTGTAGAGCTATGATATCAGTTGAATATTTTCTGACAATATATTTAATTCTTCTCAATGTTTTCTGATTTCCTAATCCTCTAACATTCCAGTTAAGTATGGCTTTGTTCATTTTAAGATTGTTTTGAGGATCTTAATGATCCTTTAGAGTTTATGGATTTTATTAGTATTTTTCCTCTTGAAGATCTTCTTATATGATTTTTGATAGAGAATTTTCTAGGTTGTTTAAGTTCAGGTGATTGAGGTAGGCTCAAACTAATCCTAGTTATTGAAGAGTCTTGTTCTGGTTCTCATGATTCTTCTAATTCATCTACATTAAGTGTATTAAAAGAGTTACTTATGTGAATGTTATGTATGGCCTCAGTTATGTCTTTTTCAGTAACTTCAGGTGGTTCATTAAGTTGATTAAAGATTAGAATGCTTTCACTTTGTTCTATACTGTTTGTTACTCTTAAGTATTTGTTCTTTTCACTATTGATTACTAGTTCAAGTGATTTACCAGATTGTAAAGTTAAATTGGTCTTTTCTGTTTTATCAGTTTTTTCATTAACTGTATCTTTTTTAATTTCTTTTTCATTTGCTTCCTTTGTTTCATTAGTTTGGTTAGATTCTATAACATTCTCAAATGTTATAGTATATAATTCATAGTTCTCATTTATCTGTGGTTCTACTTGTGCTTCCTTGTTAATTTCAGTGTTTGTTTTTAGAATCCAAACTTCTTTTGAAGGAAGTTTGGATTGGTTTTTAGCATTATTTTTGGTGGTTCTGTTTTTATCATTATTTGCTCAAATTCTTCCTTTTATATTGTCTTTCTTGGTGTCCTATGTGTTTACATTTTTTTACAATAAAATGTGTCTACATTTTTTTTACAATAAAAAGGTTTGTCTTGCCAGTAACCATCCTTTTCCCCAAAGCATACCCAGATTCTTTGGGGAAGAGGATTAGATATATCAGTTAAAATCCATGTTTTACATTGGTTGTAGCTTGCAATGTTGTTTTTAAGAACCCATATTGCTAAGGGAAATCCAATGGCCTTAACAATACGAGTGAGAGAGTCAGGGTTATATAAAATTTCAGGTATTTTGGGCAGGGAAATCCAAAAATAAGTCATCGGAGACTCCTTTTTGTGGTAAAATTATGGTGTCTACTTATGGATTCTAAAAGAAATTTTGCCTATCGTTCCAACAGTTTTACCCCGAAATCTTTTTACATCTTCTAGCAGGTCTAATTCTACGAAAAAATGCATATAATCCTATTTATAGATGTTACATGCTCCTGAGAATCTAAGTGATGAAATGTATTCCTTGAACTCACTGAGAGTAGGACTCCAAAATGAGAACTTGGCAATCAAAGTTGTTTAGAGATGGTGGTTAGGGAGAACTTAACTGCAGGATGGAAATGTACTAAAGTGTAGTTTCGTGCTCCTCGTGAATGACTTCTTTGTGAAAGAACTTCTTTCTTACTCTTCCTCATCCTACCATGTCTGTGTAGGATCTTCTTTTTGGCTCACTTTCTTTATTAGGTAAGGAATTTTCGAAAATTGGGTCCAAAAACATCTCGGGTAGCTCATTCTCCATTTTTGAGGTGGTTTCCTTGAGTGTTGGGAACTCATCGTCTCGGTAGATGGAACCTCGGTCTGCATGTTCTTTGTGTGGCTCCATAGAAGATTAGCGTATGCTACTGATGTGATTTCTACGATCTGCTTGGTCTTCTTGGTCTGCATGCGGTTTACTTTGCTCCATTGAAGATCGATTCCTTGAATCATACACTTTTCTAATGCTTTCATCCTGTAGAAGTATTGTGCTGCTTCAGACTGAAGGAAACCGATCTTCAAATCGCTTTTCGATTGACGATTTGTTGATTTCGTGAGCTAGGAAAGCTTTCCTCGAGAAGAGGAAGAGAGCTCAAGGATGGTCATTCTACAACTTCTTGGGCTTTTTTGGAAACCCGACTAACTTTTTGGAGCGTCCGATCTCAGATCTCACTCTCATAATAGATCATAGACACATATATAAAATTTTAATATAAATTGATAAAGTTATTTTATCAAAATAATAATAATATAAAACTATAACATATATTAGCACAGTAATATAAAAAAATTATCAATAAAAAAATAATATAAAATCAAAATAACACATATTAGCACAGTACGTAATATACAAATATCCAGTAGTAGGTTTTAGAGAAAACTTTGAATGCCACCTCTATATGAAAAACATTATAAATTAAAATTATAAATTCATGATTTATACTCATAGTTATTTCTTTATTATTGAAACAAATATATAATTCATAATTTATACTCATAGTTTCTATTTAAAAAAAAATTATTCAATCTTTTCTATAAAAAAATAATAAACTAAAATACAAAGTGTTATTGGACACATACACAAATAATATTCAATAATCTATATATACAAGAATGATATTCAATGTAGTTCTGTCATCTATATAAGATCTTATAAGCTATCTATATATAAGATGTTATAAGCTATATGGAATACTCTCCGAAATATTTCTCTTGCAAGAAGAAGTAGAATTAGATGAGCAAGATCCCGAGTTCATAGAGCAAGACCAAGAGAAGTTGTATGGCTATATAAACTTATTATATCTTCTTGTAGTCTAGAACCAGGGGAAGAACATCACAATTACAGTCTAAGGCCGTAAATCATAATTCTCGACAAAAAATACTACATTTGAAAAAAAAACTTGAAAAAGAAACAAAAGTTTCTAAATCTAAAAAAAATCAAGATAAATAATAATGAAATCTAGGTTTAAAAATATTTGATTTGAAACATATATTAATAGAATATATAGATTTGGAATAAAAGACTTCAAAAAAACTATAATCTTGCATCTAAAAATCATACATAATTTTTTTTTAACCATATTTAACATTACAACAGTTTACATAAAATATTCTAAAATTAATATACTCAAATATTTGATTGATTAATTAATATAATTGTTTTGATAAAGATAAAGAGAATTATCTAATTCAAATATTTGATTGATTAACTAATATAATATTTTCGTATCTTATTATTATTGTATAAAATATTTATCATTAAATATTTACTGAAACAATTACTAAATTTTATATTTTATTATTATTATTGAGTGACCGTAAAAATATTGCAAACTATTTTTAAAAAATAAAGAATTTAATATATATATATATATATATATATATATATATTGGATTTTATATAATTTCATAATTTTATATAAAAAGGTAAGAGAATAATTTAAAACATTATTACTACGTATCTACTTTTATTATTATTATAGGATGACGAAAAAATATTGCAACTACTTTAAAAAAGATAAAATATTTAAAAATATATAATTTATTTGTTTTTCATGCGCTATAAAATGTCTCTAAAAAAACCACTGGGATGAATAATATCTAATAGAATAAAAAAAGATGCGATATATATAAAGGGGGTGGTTTTAGTTAGGGGTTGGACGAAACCGAAAAAAACTGAATCGATAGACCGAACCAAATCGAAATGGATCGGTTTGGTCTGTTTTTTAAAACTAGATTTTGATTTCGGTTTTAATTTTTTAAACCGAATTTAATTCGATCGATGTTTGGTTTGTACGGTTTAACCGACCGATTTGAACTGAACCGACCGAATCTAGAGAATATATTGTATATGTTAATATATAGACCGTATTTGATATAAACACGACCCCTTCTGATCTAGTGATCTTTAGAGAACTTTCTATAAGGGATAGAGAATACTTAAGATGTAATAATCTATGAATTCTTGAAATTAAGATTGTTTCTCCGTAATACTCCCGATTCTTGAGGTTAGTATAATAAATATTTATGCTCATGCATTCTTATTGAAAACTATTATTGTAGGCATGATAAGCAATAAAATTATCCGAGCTTCCTAAAATGTTTTATTTTGGCTCTTGAGTGAAGAAGTACTCTAAAACATTTTAGAGCAAGAGTGGCTCATTAAATTTACAAAGTAGAATTTGAGATATGAATTCTGAAACAGACCATGATAATACAAGGTAAAAACTGACAATCTTTTGTCCTTTTCTATCCGTTGGATTTGTTTAGAGTCCGGTTCAATTTATGTGGTTCACGATTGGTTTTTAAATTTTATTTGAATTTACGTTGATATTTTAAACTGCCTTGTAAGCTAATATCGTGATTAATTCAAATCGAACCGAACCGCACGGATCCGAACCGCACGGATCAGAATTATTTCGGTTTGGTTTAATAATTTAAAAAAAATCGACCGAACCAACCGAATCTCACCTTTAATTTTAATACATCGGTTATAGTATTTCCAAAAAATAAAAATAACTTTTTAATTACGTTATCCAATTAAAATTTACAGTGTTCTAGTTTTTATAATTCTCATTATTATATTCAACATCAAATATCCACCTATATAAAATATATATGAGTTACAATTGGATGTCACCATCAAACAAACGAATGATTGAAAAACAAAATTATAAAAACATTTTATATTGAAAAATAAAATCCCAAAAAGTAATATCTAGAATATCGTATAAATAAAAAAGTTCTCAATATAATATATTTTATGTAGTCTTTAATAAAATTATATTGCTTCAAAAACATTCCAACTATTTTTCGGAAAATAATTTTTATTTTATAAAATTATATTGCTTTTACTCGTAAGTATACAATACCCTAAAAAATTATTATTATTATTAATTTTATGTTTTTTATTATTTAATTTATTCATTTAATTTCTTAATTTTTATTTCATTCTTAAAAGATGATTTTTTTTGTTAATTAAAAAAGTTAATTCAATAAATATTTTTAGATAAACCAGATAAAATATATTTGGGCACGTATTAACTTTATCATATATTAAAGACAGAAAATATACTTATGATAAAAACAATTATTAAATATATAAACATTTAATATATCTCAAACGTTCATGGAAAAAAAATTATTTGTTTATATCACGTTGAAATACAAAGTTAGAGATTTTATAATTTGAATAATTGAAATATGAAAGTTAGAGATTTTATAATTTGAAATATTGAAATATGAAATTGTGCTTACAATAGGCAAATACCAACATATACACGTAATAATATTTGTTTATTATACTATTATTTATTATTTGTTAAATATATATCTATTTATATATATACTCATATAAAAAATAATATGTATGATGTTATATTCATCTGTGATATAAATCACTTATGGGTTTAAAGTTTTGATTTTTTCTTCAAACTAAAATTTATTTGTTCTTATTTAATATTCGCGAGCCCCACCCCAAAGTAGGGTGGACAGGGTTAGTTTGGAATAAATTCAATATTCCTCGACATTCTTTCATTTTATGGCTGGCTATTTCTGGCAAGCTCGTCACAAAAGACAAGCTTCTCAGCTAAGATATTAATATCTCTGCTCACTGTACTCTTTGTAACTCTGTTATCGAGACTACCCCTCGTCTCCTCTATGATTGTAGTTTCACAGAGTATCTGGGCAAACGCTAGTAATAGATTAGGTTTCCCCTATACTGTAACGTGTTGGCAGTCTTGGGTTATTGAAGCGTCAAATTGGTCTCAATCTCGAAACCACTCAATTTGGAAGTCTTGCTTCGCCGCGGTAGTATACCACGTCTGGAAGGAGAGGAACCAAAGATCCTTTGGTTCCCCTCCGGCCATTGCCTCTATGGTTTCTCACCGAATTTTCTCAGATCTTCGGCTTAGATTCCAAGGCACCAAGATTGGTTGGCCTTACTAATATTATTATTAATTACTATCTTTTGTTTTTGCAGCGATCCTATGCAGCACTCATATCATGACCTGACACTTCTATGCTGGATGGAGCAAGTGAGGATGCGAGTGCGGATGTCTGCCAATCTGAACTACCCAATAGTTTACCCGTCATGAAATTTCTACCTTTCTAAATCGTATTGATTGTTCTTTATGTTATTTCATATTTGTACCACAAAGACTCCCTTTAGTCATTTGATGATGTATTTCGAGGGGAATGCCCCAGTCGATTGTATGAACCTTATTTTAATTAATTAAAGCTTTTAAATACCAAAAAATAATAATAATATGTTGAGTACAAAAAATGAATCATTCTCCCAAACCCATATAACTCCGCTCCTGTTTAGATTAGAAAATTGTTATATAATATTACGGTAGAATTATAATATTAAGAAATTTCAGATTTTGGCCGGTAAAGACTTTATAAAAGTGTGGCACAACGGAACGCAGCTCTTCTTACTATCAACAAAGTTGATTAAAAGAATATAAAATATAAAATTAAATTCACAACATAAGATTTAATGTGGTTCGGATTGTGGAAGGATCATACATCATGAGAAACAAAATAATAGTTTTATATAAAAAAAAGATTATAAGAAAACTCTTGAAGACAATTAACACAACATCTTACCCATTCTATTCCAAAACTTCTCAAAATAAAGTACAAACTTATAGAGAAAAAATCTCGAGTCAGAGTGTTTGTCTAAGTGGTTCTCTCACAAGGAATTTTTTAACTTTATTCTCCCTCTAAAGCTTACTAGCAATCTCGTTTTCACGAGCAATAGCTTCATACCTATTTCTCGATATATCTAGGACCAAATATTAAGGATAAAGTGATGCAGGGGTATTTTCCAAACGAACAGAATATAAATTGACCGAGCAGGTGTAAGAAACGAGATAAACAAAGGACAAGCTCGGACCAGGAAGATAATTAAAGAAAGCCCAGTAAGACATGACGACCGAGCTGATCGCATAAGTATGAACTGATCGACCGAGCTGAACGCATAAGGATCGAAAGATGAATGAGCTCGTATATGACTGAGCGACCTCAAATGAAGACGACCAAGTACGACAGAATGGAGGAAGCCTTGCTCGGACTATACCGTGTTCTAAGCCAAGTAACGAAGACAAATAAGGAGATCGTCTCTCAGTCCAGCTCGGGTCAACTTCTGGTCAAAGTAACCGTTTGAAAGATAAAACAATTTTCGAGTCGCCATTTAGTGATATTGTCAGTTTTGGGTCAAATCACTTAAATTAGTCTGCTCTAAATTATTGGAGAAGTGGCGTAAGTGTAATAGTGGAAACGCTAAGTGAGATTAAATGTAAATGTAACTGCCTACCAAGAGGAGGAATTGGTTACTGTATTATATATAGAAGGGTATTTAAGGTATAAGGTCTCTTAAAATTTTTAAGTCTTTATCCGTAATAGGTTTGTTAGATGGGTCTTTAAAGGTAAGTCTCCCTAAAAAAATTAAGTAAAGAAAAAACGCGTTAGAATAAAGTGCTTTCTTATAAAAAATACAACACTCAGAAACTAAAAATCAAATTAAAATAATAGTAAGAAACTAAGGAATAAAACAAAAACCGAATGAACTAGGTAGGAAAGATAACCATTAAATTAAAAAAAATTATTGATGATCTGTAAAAGGATAGTAAGAGACACGAGAAAACCAATTAAAATCTCAATCCATATATCTCTTCATTTTTTGGACTACGTACTCTATTTATTGATCTTCTAACTCTTCTAACTCTACTTTTTGTGTTGCTTTTGCTTTCTCTTATACCTATGTCGTATATCATCAGTATTTTTAAAATCTTATTATTTTCCGAAAATTTAAAAAGAAGATCACAATTTTAGTCTAACTTTAAGTCTAACTTCAATTCAACTATCTTTTTTATTAGGGTAGATCATAACATTTTTTGTGAAAAAAACATTAAATAGAATAAGATAGTTTAATACCTAGGGCATACCCCGAGGAAATACAACGACAGAAGGATAGTCATAAAATAAAAACCTGCTAAGATAAACAGAGGAGAAAGAGTAACAGAAACTAGAGAATAATGAAAACTCTTAAAGATAACAAAACAATGGGAGACCAGACCACACACCAAGAGGCACCAAAGATGTCAGCAACAAACGAGGCAACCGTCATGGCCAAGAAAGAGGGACCTGCAAAAATAAGATAAAATAAAAATAAGAAAAACTTTATATTAGTCAGGCTAGCTATACTTGGTGCGATGGAATCATAACCAAAGATCAGAGAGGATTTGGTGGAAAACCACAGAGGCAACGACGGAAGGGGAACCAAAAACTCTTAAGTTTCTCTCATTCCATACGTGGTAAATAACCGCACCAAAACAATCACGCCAAATATGACGATTTCGAGAGGGAGACCAATTTGATGCCTCACAGACCCAAATGTGCCAGCAAGAGTTGGAAAATGAGAAACCTAACTTAGTATTATCGCTGCACCGGAGACTCTTGATAAAACTACAGTCAAAGATGAGATGAGCAATAATTTCAGAGTCTGAGTTTCATAAGACACAAACAGTTGGGGAATTAACCCCAACAGAGAAGTTTATCTCTAGTAGAGACCTTGCGATAGATGGCGAGCCAAGAAATAAAAGAATGGCGAAGGATGTTAAATTTATTCCATACTAAACCGGCCCACCCTATAGTGGAGGCAGGTGTACGAATGGCGTTGTAAGTATCCTTGATTGAAAACTCGAAACAACCCTCCTTTACAGTCCAGAAAGGAACATCGTTCGAATTGATGTTAGGGGAGGGGACAGTGAGAATAAGGTTGTTAATCTCCTGAAGATTACCACAGCTTCTAGCTCTAACCGATCTGATACTGGACGACCAATTCCACTAACCATCGAGGATGATGTCGGAGACCTTGATATTTTTCCCAAGTCGAGAATCCTCGATGATATTCGGACCATGGTGCACGACCAGAGTGGTAAAGAGAAGCCAAAGGTCGTACCAGAAAGAAGTATTTGAACCATTTCCAATAACAACCCTGTAAAAATTACTAGCCATAAGACGGAGACGTAAAAGTTTCCTCCAAGTCCACAACAGAGAGGAACCAAGAGTAAGTTCCCAAAAGTTATTATTTTTTATTTTTTCAGATTCTATGCATTCACACCATATAAAAAATTCGTTATTACTAATAATAAACCAAAGGTGTTTAAGGACAGCCGCCTGATTCCAGGTTTTTAGTTATCGAATCCCAAGGCCACCCTCTTTTGTGGGAGTAGCGACCTAGAACAGACCACTTTAGCCCCGTGGATTTTCATAGCAGAACCCGACCAAAGGATACGACGAAGATATTTAAACAATTCTGTAAGGATCCTATAAGGAAGGACAAAGATGGAGGACCAATAAACTTTGCCAGCAAATAAGACAGACTTGATAAGTTGGAGCCTACCAACAGAAGAGAGATGCTTGGAAGTCCAAGAATCAATCCTAGAGGTAATTTTATAGAGTAGAGGACGACAATCAGAATGAGAGAGACGACCAGTCAACAGAGGAACACCAAGATATTTGACAGGGAGGGAACCTTCCACATAACCCAAAATAGAGAGAAGTTCAGTGCGAAGAGGGTTATTGATTCCAGAAATGAAAATTTGACTTTTAGAGGGACTAACTCTAAGGCCAGGGAGAGAGTATAAATCATCAAGAGCTTCTTTGATAAGGAGGAAGAAATTATCGTCACCATGACAAAAAATCATAAGATCATATGCAAAGCATAAATTTGTATTTTTAAGTTTGTGACATTTCCAATGAAATTGGAAATTATAGTCATTGCTTTTCTCCTTAAGAGTACTGGATAAGACTTTCATGACAATGATAAAAAGAAATGAGGATAAAGTATTTCCTTGGCTGAGGCCCTTTCTACTATGGAAGTTATTGTAAGGTGCCATCAATCATTATCAAAGGCTTTCATTAGGTCTATTTTAAGGGCAACCCTTTTACCTCTGCAGTTGGTATGGTAGCCCTTTAAAAGTTCATGGGAAAGAAGGATTTTATCAGATATATTTCTGCTCGCAATGAAAGCTGATTGAGAATTATCAATCAAGTAGGGGAAAGTATCTTTAATTCTGTTGGCTAAAATCTTAGAGATGGTCTTATAGATAACATTACATAAAGCAATAGAGCTAAAGTTGGTGTGGTTTATTTTTGTCTGAGGGTAAGTTTGTAATTTTTGTTTAGAGTTTTGTGGAAGTTTGTAAGTATCTAATGTTTGGGTAGAATGTAGAGGGAGAATTAAGCAGCCTGGTTGTATTTAATTTTCATTACCCTCATTTATTGTTGGTGGTTGGGTATTTATACCCTTATATCTGGGCCTTATGGGCTTTCGGGTCATGTTTAATGGACCCGGGTCAAGTTCAAAGACCCATGAGCTCTTAGTAGGAGAGCAGACAGCTTAGTCAAGAAGTGATTAGGTTTTTAAGTACTTTAGTTCTTGTTCGAACAGTCCAATGGATGAGGTGTTCGAACTACCCTGTCCGGTTAGGTAGACTTTGTCCGAACTGACCCTGTCCGAAGTGGTAACGGAATCCGGACTCATCAGTAGCCCCTTTTTTAGGTGTTTGTTCAAAAACCTTTGTCAAAACCTGAAAAACAGTCCGTTGCTAGTGACAGTTACATCCGGATAGGTTCTTCGAATTATGTTATGGTTTTATCCGGACTGAAAAAGGACTTTTGAATCTAAACGGTTTTTTGCCAGAGTTCGTGGGACACGTGTCTCTCTCTGGTTCATCACTTCAGCCGTTTTTTCACCTTGATTTTTGCTCCCACCTTCTCTGAAAAGCAACCTCTTCATTAAATGAAGGTGACATCAGCACCATTTCTTAATCATTGCAAATCTTTTCGAATTCTCCTAGGAATCAAAACTTCCTTTTTGGGGTTTACTATAAATTAAAACACTTTTCCACTGTTTTACTATCACCTTCATTTTCACTTTGCTAATTCTCAGAGCTTTCTCTCTCAAACAAAAGTTCTTCACTTTGGTTGTTTATGTTCACGGCTAGGAACGCTTTAATTAGAGGCGGGTGGCTCAATTTATCAGAACTAGAAAAGGCACAAAAAGTTGAAAGGGAAAGACGCATTGCAGCAGGCCTTCCTACTTCCCCCATCGACAAACCAGCAACTTCAAACACTGAGCCTGACCAGGGTTCCTCCTCAACAAAAGGTGTCAAAGCGAGGAGATTGTTTCAGACCAGCCTTTCTCCCATCATCTCAGGTTCATTTGTCCAAGAATCAGAACCCACTGTTGAACCAGGTTTAACGGTTACTAGTTTAAAAAATCCTTCCCCATTCATAGCCATGGGGTCAGATGCAAATACTTCTCCCAACAAACTGGTCGATCGAAGAAAAGGCCGGCTGGTCAAATGGCAGGCTTCCAAAGGCACTCCTTCGAAATCAGGTGCCAAGGATAGCAGTACAGGGTCAGAAGCACCCATAAAAGTACCCAAGGATAGGCTGTCCGGACCGGAGGCCACTGGCTCAAGCCCCCAAAGAGAAACCATCATATCAGAACCCTGGCCGGAGGCCAGAGTCCAGGAGAGTATTGAAGCTCATCAGTCCAGAAGTCAGGCTGAACCAACTCCAAACTCCCCCCTCACAAAGACAACTGAAAACCCTTCCTCAATAATGGAGGACTCTATTGAAGAGGCTCCATTCGAGTCCGAACCCTCCGGACAGACTAGTGATGCTGTTGTTGTCAAGAAGGACAAGGGCAAAGAGAAGCTATGCCTTAGGCATCCAGACTTACCAGAAATCCTCGAATGAAAAGTGGGACCTTGTTTCCATAAGGTAAACGTTAAATATCTTATTGCTTTTCAAAAAATCAACTATGCTTTCATCCATACAGCCGAGTTGGTCCGGATGCGTACGAAGTGGGGGATTCCGGAGAACGTAAAGATAAGAATCCCCATAGACCCCGAAACCCCCATGGACTGCAGACTCAGTGAAATAGTCATCTTCACTGAGCTTTTTAACTGGGGTTTAAGGTTCCCCTTAGATCCGGAAATAGTTAGGTATTTCCACCTCATCAAGCTCTGCCCTAGTCAACTGAGCCCCAACGCCTGGTACACACTTGTGGCCTGCATCATGGCCTTCAGGCTCTCCAGGATTCCTTTACCAATGGAGGAATTCGCAGCTGTGGTCAGTCTCTGCAGAAACCACCACATTCCCTTCTATCACTTCAACATGGGTGATAATTATAAAGCAATGGATGATCTGCTTGAGTCGGAGAGAAATTGGAGGACTCAATTCCTGTTCGTAAGTAGCGCTTGGGAGAATGGGAGGAAAATCAAAGCTGGAGTCAACCCAAGTCTCCTCACCAGCAGATGGAGGAGTGATAGTAAGGATCCTACCTTACATTTTTACTTTACTTTGATTGAATTTGCTTAGACTGACTGGTCTTGTTTTTTGTCTTAACAGAGCTGCCCAAAGACTTCAATGACTATCTAAAGGCCGGGCAGACCACTTGTACCAAGATCAACACTTGGGCTGCTGAAAAGTGGGGGAACCGCTTCCACGATGCCTTTACCGGGGGCAGTCTTGCAAGGTCTCACCTCTGGAACACTACTGGTCGAAGGGACTTGACATGGGAAGAACTCACCACTCCACCCCCTCCGGATGTAGTCCTCAAAAGAACACACGTACCAGACATGTCATTATACTTTCCAGGTCGAGCCAAGGCCCCAAGTAAAATGAAAGGCAAGAAGGGGAAGGGAAAAAAAGCTGCAGGTGAGGCTAATCCTGCCGGGGTGGATGAGGCTGCTCCAACAAACCTAGAGGGGCCAGCCCCAAGCCAGATCGACGCTGCTCTGCTAGAAGCAGTAGAGCAGGAGAGTGCTAGGGAAGAAGTAGGGTCTCCCAAACCCCCAAGGGTTCCCAAGAGAGACCGAAAGCGTGGAGCAGAACACAAGGAGAGGGAGGCCAAAAAGAAAAAGACCTCCAGGGGTGATGAACTTTCTCTCTGGGCTCCGGAGCCCCTCCCCCCTGTTGACCCTACTGATCCAACAAGAGTAGAGGAGATCCCTGGTGACTTTCAAACTGACGAGGTTGGAGGAGGAGACCTTAGTATTGATGGTGTTGACATCACAAGGCTTGATGGACTTGGTGACTATTTTGCAAACCTCCCCAGTGACGACTTCGCTGGGCCTTATCTCCCTTCGAGTACTTCGAACACCGTTACTTTTAACGGTAAGACTTTTACCGTTTCAAGTGAAAGTGAAGCTATAACTCACTCCATACTGAGTACTGTTCAGCCAGTGTTGGTCTTGGAGAAGCAAGTACGAGGTCAAGCAGCAATCATTGCCTCCCTTAACTCTAACAAGGAAAAACTGTCCGGCGATCTCCTCACTGCCACCCAAAACGCTGAGGTTTTGAAGGGAGAAAATAAGGAGCTAAAGAAAAGCCAAGAGGAGTGGACCAAAAAAGAGGCTAGCTTAGAGGATACCATCAGAGACCTTCGAACAAAGCTGTCCGGGTTGGAGAAAGATCTCACCTCTTCAAAAGAGGAGGCGAAGGTCAAGGACCAAGTTATCCATAACTTGACTAATGACAAGATTACGCTTGAGAACACAGTGTCCAAGGCTGCAGAGGAGAAAACTCAACTGCTAAGGGAGAAATAGGCCAAAATTCAGGCCAAGATTGATGCTTATGCCAATAATGTGATAGACAGTCAAGAAGAAATGTATGCCAAGGTGAAGTCGGACATGGTATTGCTTTTTCATGAAAAGTTTCCGAAGAGGAATCTGGGAAACTTATGGACTTTTGTAGGATATCCAGACCTTCCCTTTCATACAATGGCCGAAGGTGACAGATTTGATTTCTCCAGTGCATCCTCATCTGACGATGAAGAGAACACCGGGGAGAGTCCAAACGAGGAGGAGGATGATCCCAAGAAGAAGAAAAAGACAGATGAGGCTGAACCATCTTCAAAGGCTCAGTCTTAGATTATGAATTATCTTTTCATCTTTTATGTTATCCGAATTAAAGTCCTTGGAAGGCCAAGGCATTTTTGTAACCATGTTTGGTATTTGACCGGATAGATCTTTTGTTCTGTTTAACAATTTAAAAGTTCTTAGAAGGCCAAGGCACTTCGGTTATTTCAATGAATATCTTTGTTCTGCACAACTCTTTCATCTTTTCATAGTTTGTTTCAATTTTGGTGCCTAGTGTTTAAATAGCCCTTAGTTATTTCATAAGCATTCTAAAGTGAGACTGTTTAAATTCTCCGATGACAAATGTTTAAGTAGTCATCATTCCTTTAATTCAATCCGGATGGTGTGACAAGAAACAAAGTAAAAACACTCCGAATTTTTAAGAAGGCATCAAATTTTATAAAAAAGCCCGGACACCTAATTAAAACCTCCCCGCGCCACCAGGGTAGGAAAGAGTATGCCTCCAAATATTTACATGGATTTTTAAACAAGTAAATATTTACATAGCTTCTACTCCAAGTACATCCGGAGATGCTCAATATTCCAAGGGTGATTCAAAACCCTTCCATCCTTGTCTTCTAGCCAATATGTTCCAGGTTTAAGTCTTTCAATGACCATATAAGGTCCTTCCCAAGTTGGGGCCAGTTTGCCAAGCAGCTTATCTTTAGTGTGTAAGAAGACTTTCCTCAACACCTTGTCCCCCGGCTGGAAATCCCTTCTTTTAACTCTAGAAGAAAACCTGCTTCTCATCAAACCGTGATAGTGTGCACCTCTAAGGTGAGCCTTAACTCGTATTTCCTCTATTAGGTCAAGCTGACCTCTGATAGCCACTTCGTTGGCGTGTTCGGAGAAGTTGTGAACTCGAAATGAAAGGAGAGTTGCTTCCATCCCATAGACCAAGGCAAAGGGTGACTCTTGTGTTGCAGCCCCAGGTGTAGTCCGGTAGGCCTACAAAACCTCTTGTAAATAGCTAGGCCATTTCCCAGCAGCCCCTTCCAAATTCTTCTTTAAACCGGACAGTATAGTTCTGTTAGCCACTTCAACCTGACCATTTGCTTGTGGGTGGAAAGGTGAAGAGAAACAATGTTGTATACCCCTTGAGGCACAGAAACTCTCCATTTCCTTGTTGTCGAACTGTGGCCCATTGTCTGTCGTTATCTTTTGTGGAACGCCAAATCTGCAATAGATGTTGGATAAAATGAATTTTATGACAGCTTTTGATGTTGTTCCTGCCAGTGGGGCTGCTTTAATCCACTTCGAAAAATAATCAATAGCAACAATTATAGTTCTGCGTCCTCCGGATGCCATGGGAAGAGGTCCCACCAAATCCAACCCCCATCGAGCAAAAGGTATAGGCTCAGAAATTGACTCTAAAGGGATGGCTGGGACATGAATTTCATTACTATATCTCTGGCATGGATCACACCTTCTCACCAGCTCCTTAGCATCTTGCATTATAGAAGGCCAATAATAGCCAGCCAGTAAAACTCTCCTTGTTAGAGCCCTGAATCCACAGTGAGCTGATCCCTCACCATCATGCAATTCGGAGAGGACTACTTGAGTCTCATTATCTCCCAAGCATCGCAAAAGAGGCTTACTGTAAGACTTTTTATACAGAACGTCTCTTAGTATGATAAAACCACGAGCCTTGTGCTTCATTTTTCTTGCTAGTGATTTATCCGGAGGCAAGATGCCATCAGAGAGATATTGCAGGAGAGGAAATCTCCAATCTTGAGGTTGTTTCATCTGTACATCGAGAACTTCTTCCTCTTTACCCACATCAAGTTGAATGGAAGGGCTCTCCAGCACATGGATCCAAGGATATGACTCAGTGTATGCTATGGTTGCCAACGAATCTGCTAGTTCATTCTCTGTTCGGGGTATATGCTCATAAACAATGCTTTTGAACTTAAGTGCCTCATTTTTAAGAAGAAGTAGGTACTTCACTAGTTGCTCTTTTTTTGCCTCAGATTTACCTTGCGCATGGTGGATAAGAAGCTGAGAATCACTCATCAGCTTGACTTTTTTGGCCCCACAAATATAAGCTAACTTCAAACCAGCATAGTTGCTTCGTATTCGGACTCATTGTTGGAAGCTCTAAAAGCAAAACATATAGCCTGGTACATTTTGTCACCATACGGAGAGGTCAAGCACACCCCTGCACCACATCCCATAGTACTCGATCCACCATCCGTCCGGACGAGCCAGACCTTTTTATCTTTCATCTCAGTGGTTCGCTCCGTATCCCTATCAGAGTGAAATTCAACTAAAAACTCAGCCACAGCTTGGGCTTTGACTGCTGTTCGAGGAGCAAAATCAATATCAAAGTCCCCCAACTCCACCGACCACTTAGTCATTCTACTTGAAATGTCTGCTTTCTGAAGAACATTCTTCAAGGGAAAGGATGTCCGAACGATAATAGGATGAGCCTGAAAATAGGGCCTCATCTTTCTTGCAGCGATTACTAAGGCTAATGTTAACTTTTCGAGCTTTAAATAACGTTTTTCTGCATCTATCAAGCTCTTGCTGATGTAGTACACTGGATGAGGGTAATTATCCACCTCTCTTACCAATACAGCACTGATGGCACAACTTGAAACTGCCAAGTATACAAAGAGTGTTTCTCCATCAACAGGTTTAAATAAAGTCTTGGGGAGGATAGATGTTTCTTAATTTCTTTGAAGGCCTCATCACATTATGGAGTCCAGTCAAATCCCTTCGCACCCTTTAAAGTTTGAAAAACGGGGCACATCTGTTCGAAGACCTTGAGATGAATCGATTTAAAGCAGCCAACCTCCCGGTCAACCGTTGTACTTCTTTGATATTCCGAGGAGGCTCCATTTGGAATAAAGCATTAAGCTGGTCCGGATCGGGCTGTATCCCTAGCTCACTTATTATATAACCTAGGAATTTCCCGGACTGCACTCCGAACACACATTTTTCTGGATTTAGCTTCAAATTCACTTTTACTAAGTTAGCAAAAGTTTCTTGGAGGTCCGCCAAGTGTAGTTGTTCATCCACACTTTTCACCATCATGTCATCAATGTATAATTCCAATTTTATCAGCAAAGGCTTTGTTCACCAATCTCTGATAAGTAGCCCCAGCATTTTTTAATCCAAATGACATCACCTTGTAGCAATGAAGACCCCTGTCAGTGACAAACGTGGTGTACTCCTGATCCTTCAGATCTACTTGAATCTGATTGTACTCGGAGAAGGCATCCATGAAGGATAGTAGCTTATTCCCAGAAGTGGAATCTACCAGCTGATCAATCCGGGGGACAGGATACAAATCTTTTGGGCAAGCCCTATTGAGATCTGTGAAGTCAATGCACATATGCCACTTGCCATTTTTCGTTTTCACCAAGACCGGATTGGCAGTCCATAAAGGATACTGAGACTCTTTTATATGCCCTATTTTTGTGAGCCTGTCAACTTCTTGAACAATAACATCAGCCTTTTCCTTGGAAAAACCCTTTCTCTTTTGTACCACAGGTGCTATGTCCCTCCGAATGGATAGATGATGTGATATAATATCTGCTGGAACCCCAGTAACATCAACATTGCTCCAAGAAAAAACATGCTGGTGGTCTTTTAGAAACTTCAACATTTTATTCTTTAGTTCGGATGGCATTTTGGACCCTATCTTAACACTTTTTCCCTCTTCCAAAGAATGTGTTTCAACTTCTTCAACCGGTATCAACACTCCAGGGGTCTCTCTGGGGTCATCAATCTCACCCTCACCCCCAGAAAGCCCCTCAAACTGCTATTCTTCGTTTATACGAACTGCCCCCAACGTCCGTGGAGCTAGTGCTGTAGCATAACACTCTCTTGCAATCTTTTGATTGTTCCGGACAACTCCCACCTGTCCTTGAATAACATATTTCAAACATTGGTGGACTGTCGAGGCTACTGCATGCATCCTAAAGAGCCAAGACCTCCCTAAAATAGCATTATAACAAGTGGGACAATCTACCACAATAAAAAGTATCCTGACCATCTTCTTAAAAGGGCCCTTGCCCAATAAAACTTCCTCTTCGAACTCCCCGATCACATCTGCTGAGCTTCCAGTGAAGCCCACAATTGATCTGTCCGAACGCTGAATTACGGCTGGATTTTTCATCTTTTTGTAAGTGGTTAAGAAGAAGATATTGGCTGAACTCCCAGTATCCACCAAGATTCGTCTTATGTCATTGCCCCCAATGGATGCTCCTATGACAACAACATCTTCATGAGGGCCAGCTATATTTCTTAAGTCATCTTCATCGAAAACAATGAAGGGAAATGGAATTTGTGATTGATAGGAGGTCATGCCTCCTTCTAGATGGGTAGCTAAAGTATGAACGTGCCTCTTCCTTGAAGAGGCAGTAGGAGCTGTCATAGTATCCCCTCCAAAAATTGTAAGTGACTCAAAAAACTTAATAAGCCCGGAGACTGTTTTACAACGTTCCTCAATGGCACCCACTCTATTTCGAGTTGGATCAGGATCCAAGTATTCAGATTCTATATCAAATCTTTCGATTATAACCATAGCTCCCTCCGGAGCAGCATTACTCGGACCAACCCGATGAGCATTATCAGGCCTATTTCCTCCTGTTCTTTTGACATACGCTCCCAGGTTTCCTTTTTGAATTAAGTTCTGAACTTCATGTTTCAAGGCTATACAATCGTCAGTGGTATGGCCAGTATCATTGTGGTACTGGCAAAAAGAATTGTTACGATGTTCCCTAGGAGATTGCAGTGTGGTCGGCCTTCTATAGTGCACTTCTTCCTTTGTTTTGTCATAAATGGTGGCCACGCTTTCTTTTACCTCTGCGAACCACTCCGGTTGAACCCAAGGCCCTCTCTTATTTCTAGATTGTTGACTCTGGGCAGGCGCAACTGGCTGAGATTGAGCTTTAGCCTTGTTATGTCCCTGTCCGGTCTCCCTTGCCTTGTTCCCGGACTAATTTTGGTTGGGGTTCGGTGCCACCGAGGCAGACCTCACCTGCCTATGCATCCTGGTTTTCTTTGTTTCATCAACATTGATTTGCTTTCCAACCTGATTCAGCAGACCTCCCCAAGTCATGGCTTTCTTTCTGGTCACTGAATCAGCTAAATTTCCAGGGTTTGAGCCCTGCCTTAAAGACGCTATTGCTACCTGCTCGAAGCAATCAACCAACCCGTTTTTGGTGTTTACAAAACGACTTATGAATTCTTTAAGTGATTCGTTTGGTTCTTGGGCACAATGGATTATTGTGTCTCCATTTCCCTTCAATTCCTTACTCCCAACAAACTGCCTTCGAAAGGCCACAAAAAAGTATCAAAATTCTTGATGCAGCCTTGTGGTAGGCTGTTATACCACTTCAGAGCACTCCCCGTAAAGGATTGGGAGAATGCTCTACACAGCAATTTATCGTCATCATCGAAATTCATCATGAAGTTTTTAAATTGTTCCAAGTGGTTGTCCGGATCTTTACTGCCATCGTATTTCTATATTTTTGTGCTATCGAACCTCTTAGGGAGGTTTCCGGACAAAATCTTGGAAGACAATGGAGATTGTCTCCAATTCCAGCCACGACTGAAAACAGTATCCTCATTGGGAGTTGCAAAGATACCTGGTTCATCATGGAAGGCAAAAAGATCCACCAGCATCCGGTCTACATGCCTCCGGCTGTGAGATGATCCTTTGCCTATATGCCTCTTTAACTTTCCATGTCTGTCTCTTTTTCTTGAATATTTCTTTACTAACTTTTGTTTCTTTTTAGATCGGCCCTCATCACTGCTGGAGGATAAGGACTCTTCAACTCCATCCTCGCCCGAGGAGCTACCAGAGGACTCTGAATCTGAGTCAGAGCTCTCCACTGGCTTGGACCGGTGAGACTTTTTGGAGCTAGCATGAGTCTTCTTGGTGCTCACATGGGTCTTCAAAGGCTCATGCTCTCTAGGGTTGTCGGTATGATGAGCAACTGATGCCTTTGACTTCTCTTTCATGCCCATCTTTGCCTTTTCTACCCTCACAGCTTCTATCTCGCCCTTTAACCTATCACGCTCCTCGATGGTATACTCATCATTTTCACCCACCACTTCAAGCAAAGCTGGTGGTACTTCCGGGGCGTCCGGATCCATTCGGACTGATTTTTCCTGTTGGTTTCGAATGCTTGATTCAGGCACCGTCGTGCTCCCACTGTTGTCGCCAATTTGGTGTGGTTTATTTTTGTCTGAGGGTAAGTTTGTAATTTTTGTTTAGAGTTTTGTGGAAGTTTGTAAGTATTTAATGTTTGGGTAGAATGTAGAGGGAGAATTAAGCAGTCTGGTTGTATTTAATTTTCATTACCCTCATTTATTGTTGGTGGTTGGGTATTTATACCCTTATATCTGGGCCTTATGGGCTTTCGGGTCATGTTTAATGGATCCGGGTCAAGTTCAAAGACCCATGAGCTCTTAGTAGGAGAGTAGGCAGCTTAGTCAAGAAGTGATTAGGTTTTTAAGTACTTTAGTTCTTGTTCGAACGGTCCAATGGATGAGGTGTTCGAACTACCCTGTCCGGTTAGGTAGACTTTGTCCGAACTGACCCTGTCCGAAGTGGTAACGGAATCCGAACTCATCAAAAGTCAAAAGCCACAAAAGGGGAAGCATTTTTGGGAATGAGAGCGATGGAGGTGGAATTCCAAGAGGGATCAAGAGATCTAGAATGGAAGAATTCAAGGACTCCATTAGAGAGATCGTTACCCACAATGTCCCAAGAAGACTTTGAAAAAACTGGAATTAAAGCCATCAGGAACAGAAGATTTATAAGTATCAATAGTAAATTGGGCAGACTTAATCTCCTTGCGAATGACATGCCGGATCATAGAAGCCTTATCCGTGTCATTTAATTTGGTAGAGAGGAGGGAAAAGACTCTCAGGATAACTGAGGGGTGCCTAGTACCACACAAGTCCTCGAAATAACTCACGATAACCTTTGAAACACTAGTGGGAGTAGAAACACTGACACCGTGTTTATTATTAATAGGGATGATTTTATTTTAGAAAAGACGAGACTTGATGTTATTGTGGAAGAATTTGGTGTTCCTGTCACCAAGCTTGATCCAGTTTTCTCTAGATTTTTTCTTGAGAAAGGATTCTTCAGCACGACTAAAAAAAATGAAATCCTCAGAAGCCTCTATTTCTTTGGAGATAAGGGAAGGGTTGAGAGGGTCATGAGCGAGATAGGATTGGGCGTGGAAAAGGACGGACTGAGTGTTAGAAACCCTAGAGCTGATATCGATATACTCCTTACGGTTGAGGCAAGCAAGTTCGTGCTGAAGCCTTTTGAGTTTTTGGGTGAAAGACTTATACCTATAGAGTTAATAGGGAGATTCCAGCTATTGGTGACAATATTTTTCAATTGGGGGGGGGGGTGAGATTGCCACATGTTAAAGAATTTGAAGGATTTTTTCCGTCTTTGACGGAGGAAACCAAGATTGAGAGTGACAGTAGTGTGATCAGAGGAGCGAAGAAATCCAAAATGAGTATAAGACATGGGAAAGAGATCATCCGAGTCAGGGTTGACCATAACACAGTCAATTTTGGAGAGGGTGGGTTGAAAAGGTTGTTTATTGATCTAGGAGAATTGGAAACCTGTAGAACGAAGATCACTAAGTTCACATTGGTAACAACAATTGTTAAAATCGTCAATAGCTGAGGACCAGTTATCAGTGGACCCTAAACGCTCCGCTGGATTACAGATAGCATTAGAATCCCCTAAATAGACCCATAGTATACCAATATCTTGGACATAAATGGTCTTTAAATCATTCCAAAGAGAAATTTGGTCTAAAGCATCATTGAAGGCATAGATCGCGGTGAAACTAAATGTAGAGTGAATGTTATGAAATTTAGCTATACAATGGATATACTGAGAGGATTGAGATAACATAAAAAAAGTAGTAACGCTAAGGTTCCAAATGATCTAAATTCTATTAAGAGGATGGGAAGAGTGATTGGTAATAACACGCTAAAAGGGGACCATAGTCCTAATTATGGAGTCAACTTTAGAGTTTTGGACTTTAGTTTCTACTAAAATAAAAAAGGAAATACTATTACTAATGATAAAATCAGTGACGTCTTTTTGCCTAACAGAGTCATTAAGACCCCTCACATTCCAAGAGGCAATAATCATAAGTAGAACTATTTACAGTGCGACAGGGATGGTCCAGTTGGAGGACAAATCAATATTATCATTAACAAAATTGCATGCAGTGCGAAGCCTCCTAAACGACGAATCCACTTTCTCACCGCTTACAACCATCAAAAGTCGAACGATGGTCCTTTCGGAAAACAAAACCATATTACTATAAACAGTGTCGCCACATCTGACTTATCTCAACTTTCCATCACATTGATTTCCAACAACGAAACCGAAAATATAATCATAACTGAATCATGATCTAGATCATAAAAGTATGATCCCTCAAAAATCTGTAAAAAAAAATAGTAGAGAAATGGTTCGCCGGTAAAAAAGAAGAAGAGAAAATTGCGTAAGAATAATTCTCACCAAAACATCATTAACCATATTAATAGTCAGAAGAAAGAATAACGTAACAAAATAAAAATGTAGTTTAAAAAGGACCAATTTATAAATAACAAAATAACACGGACCTCATTAAAAGAAAAAATTCACCTCAAACTCTCTAAGGATTCCAATAGCTCTGAAACACCTACTAAAAGCTACACAAAGAGTTTAAAAATAATAATAAAATTATAATATTACCAATTATGCATTATTAATTTATTTTAATATAAATTATATATATATATATATATATATATTAACATAAATTGATAGAAGTATTTTATGTTTAGAAGCTATTGACGGCAACTATCATGTCTCATGTGGTCTACTAACATTCCAATGTGAGAAAATCTCTGGTGACAAATTCAATTACCGTAGGAAATCTTAGTCCTATTTATACTTTAACGATGGATAAAAATGTTAAAATTCTTGTTAAACCTCCAAATTTTAATAAGTTCTGCAAAGGAGTTTGTGTATGTCCTCAACAATTGAAAGATTGAGAATGAGTTATTATGATCTTGTGTTTCGGGTGAAAAATATAATTTTTTTCGTACTTATGTTTCTTTAAGTTGCGAGGTTGTTTTTATTTATTTAGCCTATATAAATGTTATTTATTTAGCTTATATAAATGACAATGCAATAATGTTGTATACCATGTTTGTTTCTTTAAATTGCGAGGTTGTTTTTATTTATTTAGCTTATATAAATGACAATGCAATAATGTTGTATACCATGTTTGTCCAATCATACTCGAAATAATGGTAACCCAACCCTTTTAGTTTTAGTTTATAATTTTTTTATAAAAATAAATATATATTTTTTTATAAAAAGCAAACAACTTTAGATGGTAATAGGGTCGATTATTAAAATTTCGAAACTATAAATTTAACCAATATTTGTTTAGAAAAATTGAAATGTAGATTTAAATTACAAGAACAATAATATAATTTAATTATGAATTTATAATTATAAGTTATAGTTTGTTTTATGTAAATGTGGCATTAAATTTTTTTCTTTCTTACATACTATTAGTTTAAAGTTTATATTTCTTTTGTAGCTATGTTATTAAATATTATAATTTTATATTGTTTTTATATTGATAGAATAATTCTATTAATCTATGTTAAAATTATACATTTTATATATATATATATATATATAATTTATATTAAAATAAACTAATAACATCAAATTTATAATATTATAATTTAATATATAAAATTTGTTTTTAGAACTCGAACAATTCTATTTGACCTTAATCTTTTTTATTTGAATGGAAAGAGAATACGAATATAAAATTGTTATTATGATTTAACCTAATAATAAAGCTAGGATTTCTGCATCTCTTTCTGTTGTCCTGGTTTTTCTGCAAATATTTTTATTGATGGAGGTATTCAATAATGTTGTGCGTGAGGATAGAGAGTTTTTAGATCTTCAATCTCAGAAGACCATCAAAGTAAACCTCAAACCTACAACAACAAGCAATACTCCCAAATCCTTCGTTGATACGGTTAAAAAACGAATAGCCAACCTGCTTTCAAACCTGTAAGAATACTGGAGAAAGTAAACCTCAAACCTACAACAACAAGCAATACTCCTAAATCCTTCGTTGATACGGTTAAAAAACGAATAGCCAACCTACTTTCAAACCTTGGACTCGATGAAATTCAAAGGTCTATATAGCTTATCTGTATGGGAATCCATGCATGTGCTTCTGAAATTTGATCTAAAGGAGAACATGTGTAAACTCTGGGTAAGAACTGTTTGGACAATTGGTGAAGCATCAATGAGGCTATTAAAATAGAAAGAAGATTTCAATCCAAAATATGAAAGTTCTTTCTCTCATGTATGGATCAAAATAGAGAGAATTCCTGAGTATCTCTATAATGAAAACATAATGAAAGACATAACTTCTTCCATTGGGGATTCCTTAAAGATTATAGTGTCAGATAAAAAAAGAGCTTACCAGAATGCTTGTTATACTTTGATTGAAATGGATGTGTCAAAAAAGATTCAACATCATGTCTGGATTGGATTTGGTTATAACTAGGGATGATGGTTAAATATCAGTTATAAGGACCTTCCAAAGTACTGCAACTACTGCTTTCACCTGGGTCACAGTCAAGAAATGTGTAAGAAAAATACTACTAAATCTCAGACTAAGGTATCTCAGAATAAAGATGAAATTCAAGAAAAAATTATCAACAATTCTACAGAAACTAATAGAGACAAAGTGTTCGAGCCAAAAGTCAAATCAGTGATTATTAAAACAGATCAAAGACAGAAGGAAAAAACTAACAACACAAATTCTAGAGATCAACAAGTATTAGACAAGAAAAAAGATACAATGAAGAATAAAAAAATAACAGATAATTCAGATACTAATATTCAGAATGAAACCCAGCCACAAGACATCAAGTCCCCAGAAGCAGAGAAAATAATAGAAGCTATCCAAACTTTAGAGCAAGGCTACAATCTATCCACTTCTCAAGATTATGTAAATTTAATCTCGGGCAATGTCACCCCAAACCATAATAATATAAGAAGCTTACCTGTTTCTCCTACATACAAAGAAACAAATACTATTTTTATGAAATTCTTAACATGAAGCTAAATATGCTAGAAGAAGGAAGAATCCTAACAATCTCGTTATCAAGTCCTTGCAATTTTATGGGACAAGCAAACCAACTATCTTTGATAAAAATACTTAGTTGAATTATTAGTGGAATTAAAAACAATTCCTCTATCAGAAGCCTCTAATCTATCATCTGCAAGAAATTATCAAATTATTAGCTATTCAAGTTTTAGATAATAAGAAAGTACCTGGATACATTGTTAATGGAGCTCTTGGGTCATATACCGAGTGTTATTCCTATAGTAAGAGAAAGCATGGCCATGCCTGCAGACAAAAACAAATCAGGAAGATTGCTTGATTGCCGAATCTGAAGATACACTGAGAAAAAAAAAGATCATATACCTTATTTTTAGAGTCCCTTTGATCTTTGTTGCTTATTAAATAATCGATTCCCAGTTGGAATCCAGTACCGAATCGAGAACTATTTAGATCTGGAGGTACAAGAGGGAGAATGAGTCTTAGGAGATGTTCTTAACCTGAGAATACATAGATTCCTTCAGGGATCTATTATTTAGAAAGCGAATAGTATAAATCAAGAAATCAGACTCAAGATATGGTACCTTGTTCATATCTGAAGAATGCCAGCATCTATATCTTTTGGTCTTAATTGTGTTCAGCTCTATGTAATTTCCTCCATACTGGAGTCTAACTACCAGAATTTGTATCCAAAAAGACATTAAATGAGCGAATTCGTACCGTCACCAACCTCTTGTAGCTGAGAAATGGCTTGAAGTTAGTTTTGTTGCTCAAATCCAAATAGGGATCCATATCAAATAGCAGATTTAGCTCTTGGTTGATAATCGGTTCTCCTTGTGACTCTCTGGATCTATGGCTATTCAAAGTTGTTTGATGAAATCAAGCGCAAATTTGTGTAATCAGAGCTTGTAGTGATGCTTTAGTGAAGCGAAGAGGGGTTTGTCGTCTCGAATGAAAGAGAGAAAGAGAGATTAGGGTTCAAAGTCTGAACTAAGGATGAGGGTCGTCAAGGCCTTGTTTGGATTGTTTGGATGAAAATTTTGTAACACAATTAACTCTTGATGGTTTTAATTACTGGCCCAGTGGGCTGTGTACCAAACTTTTTTTTTTAATAAAATGAGATATTTATTGAATCAATAATGTTTGAAATACAATTGGCGGCAAAATCAAAACAATTAGGCGCCTAAAGAAGAAAACCCTAGAATAGGAAGAGACACCCTAAACTAAGTCTTTACAAGCAAACAATAAATTTGAACATCAATTTTAATCACTAAAACAACTCCAACTCTTAAACTTCCCACGCTCTCCACAAGACAACAGCAATTCAGCTAAAAAAATCTTCTAATCGAAGCCAAGAACTCTTCCACCATAGCGCAGATCTTCATCATTAATCAAAACCGGCTCACTTCATCAGCAACAAGATGCACCAACAGCTCAAATATCAGCAACAATCCAAGCTTAAATCATTGAAGAGAAACAACACACAACACTCCTCAAAGAGAACAGCACTCCAGCTATCCTTAAACAAAATGATTTAATGCTATAATGCAAACAACAAGATGCACCAACAGCTCAAAACATCAGCAACAATCCACGCTCAAGCACACAGCATTCCTCAAAGAGAACAGCACTCCAGCTAGAAAGATGAACCATCAAACCTCAAGAACAAGATAAAAAAACAGGAATTAAACTCAAGTAATGTAGCCTAGTCCAAGAGCTTCTAAGATTAATATCGCTTTAAGATCATTAGGCACCAGCTCAGGAACAAAACAATGATTAGACTTAGATTGTAAAGTAAACTTAGCAAGCCAATCCGCATCGCAATTTTGCTCACGAAAAATATGAGAAACAGTCGTACTACTGCTAATAAGCTTAAGAATACATTCAATGCTAGGCCTAACATACCAGAAAGTATTGACATTGTAACTATGGATCCAATTTACAACAGCAATAGAGTCAGACTCTATATCAACCAAATTCCAATTGTTAGACTTACAAACCAAAAGACCATCAAGAATAGCCCTGATTTCAGCACAAAGAGGAGTAGTTTTACCATATAAGAAACTAACAGCCTTAACCAAGTTACCCTCACTATCCCTAAAAATAACCGAACCACTGGCTTCACCATTGTTAAGGCAAGAAGCATCAGTATTCATTTTAAACGACCAGAAGGAGGAAGATTCCACTTAACATAAATAGGTCTATTAACAGTCCTCAGATGATTCACACAGCCTAAAATCTTAGCAGCTCTAGCATTATTAACCCAATGATGCCTATTAATAAGCTTCTTCATATCAAGAGTATGAATAACAGCATTCACTTGATTAATAATAGAACCAACAGAAGTGTTTATACCTTTATTTTTAGCTAAGTTCCTAGCTTTCCAAATACTATGTAAAACAAGAGAGGGAATGATATTTCTGACCTGGATCTTGGATGCCTTCGGTAATTGCCAAACTCTAGTCAACTGAATGATATTCATAGTACTCGAAAGCCGAATCTTAAACACAACAGAATAATGGATCCAAACAGACCAAGCCAGCTTACAAGAAACAAACAGATAAGACATAGTTTCACAATTACTACAAAACTGACATTTAGATGCTATAGAAATGCCTCTACTTTGAATGATCTCATCAACAGCCACAAACTTATTAAGAATCTTCCAATGGATAAAAGAACTTTTGACAGGAGTTAAGTGATTCCAAACATTATTGAAAACAGAATTCAACCTATACTTAGTTCTAAAACTATCCCATGTGTCCTTCAAATTATACTTTCCAGTTTTAGCAAGATCCCAAATCATTAAATCCTCTTTATTAGAATCAACATAGAGCTTAAGGATGCAATCAACCTTTTCAGGCTGAATCAAGTTAGCTATAGAAGATAAGTTCCAACAACAATTAGACCAATACTTGTTAACATGCTCAGTATTGAACCAAAGATTATTATCACTATCATTAAGAAGTAAAATAGGATTAGTAAGAGTCCAGTTATCTAACCAGAAATCCACCTGGCCATTCCCCAACTTCCATTTAATGTGCCTCTCAGCTTGCTCTCTAACTCTGATCATTCTCCTCCAAGTAACAGAACCAGCTTTCTTTGAACTAACTTGTAAAGGATGGTAACTAGAACAATATATGCTATGCATTAACTTAGACCAGAAGGATTTGTTTTGTCTAAAAGCAGCCCAAAGGTTAAACGAGATGGCAGATTGGATATCATTCATATTTCTAACATTAAGACCACCCTATTTATAAGTTCTACAAAGAGTCTTCCAACTGTACCAGTGAACCTTCCTATCCACCAGATTAGAACCCCAAATGAATCTATTTAAAATGGTTTCAAGTTTCGAAATAACACCTCTAGGAAAAAGAGAACATTGCATCCAGTACAGAATCATACTCATCAGAAAAAATTTAACAAGAGTAAGCTTGCCAGCAAAAGAAAGGCAAGACACATTCCACTCACTAATTTTATCACTAACCTTACAAATAAGCTTGTTATAATTACAGATCTTATTATTAGTATTGACAGTAACACCAAGATAATCAGTAGGCAACACTGTGTACCAAACTTTGATATCAATAATAACTTCTAGTCTTTTATTTTAAAAAAAGCTAGTTGAATTGAAGTTACGTACATATACATGGTTGTGTTTGGATAATAAACCGACTTGAAAGCTCAAAAACATATAAATTTAAACAACAGCAAACGAAATTGTAAATTTCTTCCTAAATTTCCTAAAATAATAAAATCTTAAAAGAGCTAATTATATAATCCTATTTTAATTTTATTCTACACTAAAATAGACAAAAAGTATAGGAAAAAGTAAAAGTACGAAGAACACCAAAATAGAGTATGAAAAACAACCAATAGATTTTAAAGAATGATAAATACAATTTTTTAGAGAATTTGTAAATTGTTCTGTTGAATAATAAAGTGATCTTTATAATGGCTAAAGACATATTTGGATATATATATATAGAAGTTCAGTCTCTTGTAAAATTTACATATAGGAGTTTCCGTCTTGTGTAATAATTACTTTCAAAATATTTTAGTCTTTTTTAATAGTTACATATATGAGTTTCAGTCTCCATTAATAATTGCATATTATTCTTTTAAATAGAAAATAGAGCATGAAGAAAAACAAGTAGGGTGACCAACAAATCCTAATCTTTTTATTCAAAATTTTATGTTGTTTATTGAAAAACAAGTAATACAAAAAGTGTAACAAGGTTTACACCAAAAGAAAAAAAAGCACAAAATTGAAAATCGAACACTTAGAATAGAGATTTTGTTAGATTCTCAGGATTATAATCAAATGTATATGGGTTGTGTTATAATATATATGGGCTATTTAATATTAGTCTGATATACATTTTTGGAAATACGCATTAAACCCTTTGTGTTACTTTTTGCCACACTGTATATATTCACTGTAATTGTGACATATTGTTGAAGAGTGAATATATAAGAGACACAATTAAACCCTTTGTGTTTCACACTTTTAACATGGTATTAGAGCTATGTTCAAAGCAATGTGTTGAATATCCAGCGATGTTCATTGCGCTTTGATTTGGCAAAGTTCATTTTTCCCATTAATGGGATCAAGTTGAAGGGGGAATGTTGAAGAATAAACTTCATCCCATACATGGTCCAGAGTCCCATATTTCTTAGATTGAAAATAATATAGTGTATATAAGTGTGAACCCACCTCAACTAGCAATAGGAATTTTGGGAGTGTACCAAAGGTAAATTCATGCGGGCCTTTTAAGCTTACAGCGGTCAATATCTTTCTAGTCTGTGAGGCCCGTTTCACACCTACACATAAACATCAGAAAGGTGAAATGTAATACTTCAATGGTGATGTGAAGAACGAAGTTTGTAGTGTTGCACTGGTTGATAGTGATGTTGAGTTGTGGCACCATAGGTTGGGACATCCCTCAGCTAAGATATTTTAGTATTTATCTTTTGTTAGTACTGGTGATAAGAGTGTATCTCACCCGTGTGATGTTTATTTTCGAGCTAAGTAGACTCGTGAATGTTTTTCAGTCAGTGATTCTAAAACAACTACTTGGTTTGATTTAATTCATTGTGATTTATGGGGTCCTTATAACTTTATCTTCATGTGGTGCGCGATACTTTCTCACTATTGTTGATGATTGCTCCTGTAATGTATGATTTATTTGTTGGCTGAGAAAATAGAAGTAACTTCCATGTTCTTACATTTTCTCGCAATGGCTAAGAAATAATTTAATGGGGTTGTTAAGACAGTGCGCAATGACAATGACACTCAATTTTTCTTTGTGCATCGTATTTTTGATGAATATGGTATTTTTTGTTCAATCTTCATGTTTGAGTACTCCCCAGCAGAATGGTACGGTCGAACGCACACATAGACATATTTTGGACGTTTCTCGTGCTCTCAGATTTCAAGGTAACTTACCTATTAAATTTTAGGAGGAGTGTATTTTGACTCACAAGTATTTAATTAATAGAACTCTTCAATTTTTGGGTTCAAAAGTTCCATTTGAGATGCTTTTTGGTGTGTCTCTTGTTTTCTCTCAGCTTCGTGTGTTTGGGTCTCTGTGTTATGTGTATGATCAGAGGTCTAAGCGTGACAAGTTTTCGAGTAGTAGTCGTCGATGTGTTTTTATGGGCTACCCGAATGGCAAGAAAAGCTGGAAAGTATAAGATTTAGACAGCCAATATTGTTTAGTTTCTCGTGATGTGAAATCTTTTGAACATATATTTCCATTTGAATATGTTCGTGTGCTCTCTGAGTTAGGTATCCGACGACTTAGGTCGTTGCACCGCATACCACTGCTCTAGAGTTTTGGGAGAATGTTGAGAAGGACTCGTCGATTAAAGAGGGGGAGTCGTCGGATGGCGGCGTCCCTGTGGTAGCATCACTTGGGGAGGTTGTGAAGGTTTGTGATGTTCAACCTCCACCTCAGGTTGGTGACATCGGTGCCTCAGATCTGCCAGTAGTTTTGGATTCTGTTTCAGATACTTTGGGTATTTCTTCAGATCTTGGAAGGGGCAAGCATAAAAAAACCATCTGCTCTTCCTGCTCCCGATTTCAGTCCATCTTCTTATCACGGTATGCCTTATCATCTTACTCATTATATAGATAATTCTCATTTTTTGTTGGCACACCGCTCTTTTCTTACAGTTATTACCTATATGGATGAGCGTAAGTCATTCCGAGAGGCTATGTGGCACCCTGGTTGGAGAGAGGCAATGCAACAGCAGATTCAGGCACTAGAGGATAATCATAGTTGGACCTTGGTGCATCTACCTCCAAGGAAGAAAACTTTGGGGAGTGAGTGGTTTTATGAAATTAAATATCATGCTGATGGAAGAGTAGAGTGCCTCAAAGCTCGTTTGGTCGTGTTTGGTAATCACCAAGTAGAAGGGGTCGATTATACAGACATTTGCCCCTGTTACCAAAATGCGTTTTTTCTTAGCGGTTGCAGCATCTCATAATTGGGAGTTACATCAGATGGATGTACACAATTAGTTATTTTTTAGCTTGTTAGGTTGTTTAGTTTGTTATTATCATATATTTTAAACATATTTCAACTAGATTTTAGGGGTGTATGTTTTTTTCCATAGATATAATCTCTATTAGAGAAGACACTCAACTTTTTTATGAAACATTTTTTTAAGTGAGAGTGGTTCTCCTTATTCGTTCCTTGTGGGTGTTTTGACCGATTTGGTGCGTAATATATGATTGATCAGATTATTTGGTGCGTAATATCTAAATAATCAATTTATTTATCAAACCATTTGACATCCTTGTTGTTTACGTCTTTGACCAAAGTTCCTAGTTTTGTTATTTGAGTATTGGTTCTTAGGTTTCATATATCCAAGGTTTATGCTCTGAGATTTATTTGGTCTGTGGAGTCTAATACAACCACCTTAGAGTTTTCTGATGGGCTAATTTCTACATCATTTAGTATCATAATAAATCTCCAAATTTGGTTTTGTATTTCTATTCTTTTTCATTTATTAACTTAATCTCATCTTCAATTATTAAAAAAAAGATTTAAAAAAAGATTTAGAATATCATATTACTATATTTGATTCAAAATGTTTGATTGGGAAGTATCAAACTTAATATATATATATATATATATATATATGTGTGTGTGTGTTAGGGTGGCGACCAAAGTCTCACATCTCACATCGGTCAAACATGGGAAGGATCAATGGTATATAAGTGAGAATATCTCAACTAGTATGAGGCATTTTGGAAGTAGACCAAAAGCAAAGTCGTGAGGGTCTCCGGACCCAAAGCGGACAATATCATACTAGTGTGGAGATCGGTTGTTCTTACTTATATACGAAAGTGGAATATACGGTACCCATATTCCCAACATATGGTATCAGAGCTCCAAGCCCAGAAAAAACGCGATGGTGGATGAAATCTTGGAAGTCGAACATGTTGAACCAACAGTCATGCTCAAGTTGAATGAATTTGATGAGATCCTATGTTCGGAGTGTTTATGGCTCATTAAGTAGTGTTACTTTATTGGAGTGGCGCTAAGGAACAAGACAATGGTGGTCTAATATGAGGTGAGTAAAAACATCTGTAGTGCCTCTATGATTTAGGTAGCCTGCAACTTAATTAGAGTGGGCAGATGAAAGTCAATTGAGAGGAGGCTAGAGTGGTACTTTGTTCGAAAGGAGGATTTGTTAGGGTGATGACCAAAGTCCCACATCCCACATCGGTTAAACATGGGAATGATCAATGGTATATAAGTGAGAACATATCTCAACTAGTATGAAGCATTTTGGAAGCGGACAATATCATATTAGTGTAGAGATTGATTTTTCCATACTTATATATGGAAGCGGAATATGCGGTACCCATGTACCTAACAATATAATATATATATATATATATATATATATATATTAAACATATTTTTAAAGAATCCTACTATATTATTTTTTAAATATCATATCATCTTTGTCATTTTCTTATATTTCATTGGTTTTAACAAAATCCTATTATTATTATTAAAAGAAAAAAAGACCAAATTGATTACAGATAAATTATCTATATTTGATGAAGTTTGCAACATTCAGTCTTTCTTTCGATGGATTGATGTCATGAATGAATTTATTTGTAAATATGAAATTTTTTGAGGACATGCGTTGCAGCGGCGGGAACAAATCAAGTTTGAAATATTTCTCCAATATTTGTTGCAGTTACAGGATGGGTTTCCATAAAGCCTCGTTTGAATAAAAAGGTTTTACCTTCCAGCTAAAAAGTAATACTTTCATAAATTTATTGCATCTTCATCAAAATTTAAGTGTTTAGACTTACACCAAACAATTTCATGAGGTGGATACATAGCTTGGAATTAGGTTTTTAGAAAAAACTATTTGCATTTATACATAAATGGATTAAAATGGTAATTGTAATATTAATTGATGAGGTATGACTTTAGGTCGATTTGTGATGTTTATATTTGCGCCAAAAAGATCGAATGTAATTTGAATACTCTTATCGTTCCAAGATCTAAGGTCCTACCTCTTGTGCAAAACGATTCATCAATAAATTTTGAGAACCTTTATGCTAATGTTGTTTCTTTAGAGAGTCTAACAAAATCTATCCATAACTATATGAAAAAACCTATTGAGGAATTTTTCAATTGTAATATAATTGTTTTACCTATTTAAATCTCTTTTACTCCTATAAAGAAAACGATTTTGATGACTATGTTCTATACGAAATCTCTCATGGTTTATCATAAATTCATCGGATTGAGCATCAGATTGAATTGGTACCACGAATATCCATTCCTAGCCGACAAACTTGTATAACAAATCTAAATGAGACAAATGAGTTGCAAAATCAAGATAGTGAATTGTTAGAAAAGAGGGATATCCGCAAAATAATAATCTAATGTGATATTCCAGTTCTACTAGTTCATATTAAGGATATGACTTGAAAGTTTTGTGTTAACCGCAGAGCCATCAACAATATAGTGATAAATACCGACATCCTATTCCTCTTTTGGATGATATCCATGGTTCTTGTGTGTTTTCTAAGATTGATCTCAAATAGTAGTTATCACCCAATTTGCATGAAAAAAGGATGATGAAAGGAAAAACGATTTTGGAACAAAATATGTTTATATGATTCGTTAGTGATCATTTTGTATTAACTAGTATATTAAGCACTTTTATGATATTACTCAATCATGTTTTGATATCATTTATTGAATAATTTGTTTTTTCTACCTTGATGCCTTACTTATCCATAATAAAACTTTAGATGACCATGTTGAGCATTTCAAACTTGTTTTGGACGTTTTAAAAACGAGAAGTTGTTTGCTAATTTAAAAAAGTGTACCTTTGGCATGGATAGTCTTGTGTTTTGTAGATTTGTCATGAGTTCACAAGATATACATGTTGATAAATAAAAAGTAAGGTCCATTATAGAATGGCATAACCCAAAGACTATTAGGGAAGTATGAGGCTTTCATGGACTTGTTGATTTCTATAAGATATTTTTAGAGAATTTAGCACCATTGCAACCTTACTTACATAAGTAATCAAGAAACATGCAGGATTAAAATATGGAAAAATCTCAACAAGAACGGTTCCAACTATTAAATAATAAACTAACTAACACTCATTTATTGTGTTTTCCTGATTTCTTAAAAAGTTTTAAGATTGAATGTGATGCCTCAGGTGTTAAGATAAGAGTTTTTTATGCAAGATGAAAGGTCGATTTATTATTCTCGTGCAAAGGTAAGTGGAACAACCTTAAAAGATCCTACATATGATAATGATTTGCATGCTCATATGCGTTATGGTCTAAAGAGTTTATGATAAACACTAATCATGAGTCCTTGAAACACTTAAAGAGCCAACATAAATTGAACACACGTAATTGACATTCAGTGGAGTTATCTAAAATTGAACAGTTCGACCTACAAATACTAAAACATTTAGAATATGATCAGCTTTATAATTTTAACGAGTTATTTTATCAAATTTAAATAATAGATTTTAAAAAAATAAAAAATAACATATACTGTATCAACTATAACATGAGATATAGTGAGCCAACGTAAAACAAGTTCCTCATTGAATAATTTTATTCCATTACTTTGTTTCATTCTAGCACACATAGCGAAGTGCGATATAATGAGAGAATAATAATGTAAACGTGGAAGTTAACAAAAAGTGAAATGGTTATATATCCAACAGTTGAACATGGAAATAAACTCATTCAACTTATTCATAAAATGTTCGTATGCTGAGCGTAAAGCACTAGAAAGCTTGGTCAATACAGACATCTCTCGTGCGTATTAATAAAATAACACTTAAGTACTTTAGAGTATACAAACAATCAAATTTTATATATCATCCATTTTTATCAGTAAAAATCACGGAACCGAATAAAAAAGGAGAATATGCGCATGTGATATAACGTACCTTATCCGAACTTAACCGACCACGGTAACAAAGGACGATGAAACTATTATTTAACTATGCTATCATAAACCTTCTTCATTTGCAAGAATAAAGCTCTACTATAACTTCTCGAAAATGGACACCAAGAAACTTAGATATCATTTCACCTCTGAAAACTATATCTTTGGTGTCCCCTAATTAGATGAGCCACCCACAACTGAATATATTCTAATAACAGTCACATCATTTAACATTTATTTCATCTCTCCAAATGAGATATGAAAACTGGTTTTTTTGGGTGTCATCTTTCTACAAATACCACAATAAGTTGGACATTTTCAATCAACCAATATGCGCAACTTCTAAGTTTGAAGAAATTGGTTTATCCTCATTGGACAACGATGAATCATTTGAATCTGGGTCAATTTTAGGTTGAGATTAGTGCTCATGCTCAAGGGAAGGCTTCCTAATTCCATTTCATTTGTATATTTTGAACGGTCTAGTTAATGGTTCGATCCGTTCTAGTGATTTGGACACGAAGGCGTGCTAAAATAAAACTACTACATAATTTTTTTGGCGACATCATGTTCCCAGAAGACAAAAAATATAAAAAAAAAACATAACACAAAACCAAGCTAAAAACATTTTAAAAAGATGTAGCATAAAATTCCATTCGCTCGAGATGAAACCTGAAAATAAACCATGTTTTTACAAATAATCCAGTTCAACACTCTTAATTTTAAATCCAAATAAAAATTTAAATAATCTAAAAATATAAATTAAACGATACTTGATCAATCCGAGTTGTTGTTAGAGAAACCAATATTAGCAACAAAATTAGCAAACGTTTTATACCACGCCCGATGCGCTTGCTTAAGCCCATGCAAGGATTTTCGCAATAAACATATATAATTCGGATACACTAGGTATCGAAATATCATGGGTTGATGCATATAAACAGTCTCTTTTAGGTGTCAATGCAAGAAAGCATTGCTGACATCTAACTAATGAATCGAAAATTGTTTCGTTAAGGTGATATTGAACACCGTACGATAGTAGTTGGTTTCACCACCGGACTGAAAATCTCTCCACAATTAATGCCAACGCACTAAGTTTTACCATCAGCCACAAGACGGGCTTTATGCCTCTCAAATGAACCATCATATTTGACTTTATTAGTAAAAATCAATATAGAATGAATAAAATTAACATTCGAGGAGGAGGGGGCACCAAATCCCTCGTCCTATTTTTGATAAGAGCATCAAATCCATGAGACATATCCAATTTCCAATTTGCGTCACGGAGGGCAGCCACAGAATTACGGGGTAGATGTGACAACGTAACCATGGTGGTATGAGCCTGAGATGGGGCGAAGATAGTTTTAGGCTTGAAAATACCATGTTTGTTGTGGTAGAATCAACCATAGGAGATCAGAACTGGTGTTGAATGACACCCAGAATGAGGTGATGATGAAGATGGTGAAGAAATCGGGATGTGTTGTGTTGTGGTAGAATCAACCACACGAGATGTTAGAATCGACTAGACTGTAAGAGAATGACCAATAAGTTGTGGTTTTTTGGTATTGATGGATGACATAAGGAGACATTCCATTACCCAAAAAATCATAATTCCTGGTAAGAAACAAATGAAGTTTAGTAAATAGAAAAATAGTTTCATCAAATTGAACATGTTTTATTAGTGGATAAATCAAAACACTTATAGCCTCTATGGTTTTCGAGATAACCGAAGAAAATGCAAGGAGTAGAACAAGCTTGTAATTTTTGATTGGGAAACTGGGAAAAACACAAGCACCCGAAAACCGGAATGCGAGAGTAAGATGGAACATGATGGTAGAGAATTTGAAAAGGGGACTCATTAATAAAACATTTACTGGGAATAATATTAAGTACGTGTGTTACCATGTGAAGAGCATGATGCCAAAAAAGAAATGGAAAAGAGGCATGAATGAGAAGTGTTCACATGATATTATTAATGGATCATATTTTTCTTTTAGCCTTCTGTTTTGTGAGAGGTATGGGGATATGAAAAATGATAGAAATTCCATGAGACTCACAAAAGTTCCAAAAAAATTAAACTCCCTTCCATTATTGCATTGTATAGTTTTAATATCTCATTTAACCTGGGGACAAATATGAGCTTGGAATTTTGTAAAAATTGAGAAATCTTATGATTTATAAGCAATAGAAAACATCCATAAGAATTTCGAATATGCATCCAAGAAAAGCACATAATATCGATGGCCCGAAGAACTTAAATGTGGAGAATTCTAAAGATCACTATAAATAATGTCAAAAAGCATACAAGTAGTAAAAGTTGAGAGAACAAAAAACAATTTTATATGTTTCCCAAGAATACGCGATTGACAAGTAGTCTCTTAGATGGACTATTACAATCAATCAATTTATTTTGCCGAAGAATAGCTAAAACTGAGTATCCTAGGTGATCCAGACGGTCATGCTAAAGATTGGATGCAATGCATGCAGTGTCGGAAGCGATGGGAGTCGGACTGGAAGTAGTGATAAGGTAGTGGGGGCTTGTACTATCACATCTCATTAGATGTGTGGCCATATGTAAATCATGCACAAAAAAATCAAAAGGATCAAATACCACCGACACATGATTATCAGTTGTACACTTTCTAACTGACACTAAATTTTTAATAAGTTTAGTTGTATGCAAAACATGATTGAGTGACAAAGGTGGGTTCGGGGAAGGTAATGAAGTATGACCGTAACCACGAATAGGAATTGATTGACCATTACCAATAATAACACCATTATTATTTTTCATATTAATATAAAGTGTGAGATAACCTTGTGAGAACGTCATATAAGAAGTTTCCCCAGTGTCCATATACCAGTTAGGATCCTGTTATGATGAAGACATAATATGCATAGCCGATTCTATATCCGTCAGAGTCCACTGAGAGGCTGCATATGCCTGCTCTTGCTGTTGCTGGAGTCTGAAGCCCAAGATTACGGGCTGTCGCGGTCCAGTAGGCCTGCCCCAAGATTGTGTCGGGTATGGACATGGGGATACGGTCCATGGTGGCTGCATCAAATTCCACCAACGAGGCATCGCCGAAGAAGGATCACCTGCTGAATTTTGACCACCTCCACGTCCAGTACTTCTATGAACTCTAGCTGTTCTCTATCCTGAACCATCATTGGATTGCATGTGAACTTTGATGTTTGTTGTTGTGGTGGTTCTTGGACTTTTTACCGTGTTCTTGACCCTGACTTTGGGGGCGATGATTAGGCCTATCATCTTATTCACGAGTAGCGACCATCATCGCATCATCACCCCCAGCCGTTGCCTCCTTCATGCTAGTTTATTCCAAAACCAACATGGATCGAACTTCATAAAATAGTGGTCAAATCTTCTTGTGTCGAATTACATCAGCTGCACTTTTGTAAGCGGGGGTAAGATCTCCCACTATAAGAAGAACCAGACGATTGTTTAATATCGGGACCTCCATATTCTTGAGTTGGTTTGAGAGAGTCTTGAGGTGTTGGCAATAAGCAGAGACCGGTGAGACATCCTCAAAATAAGTGTTATTGAACTTGTGTTCCAAAGCAACGACACAAGAATTCTCGTTGTCTTGAAACAAATCACGAAGAAGAATCCACAGAGTCACCACGGAAACGTCCGCTTCAATAATAGTGGTCAAGTGATCGGTGGAGATGGTGGAATAAATCTACTGAACCACAACAACATCCAAGGTATCCCACATCCCTTATTCATCATCGGTAAGAGGAGTCATCTTTTTGTCTTTCTCGTCCTCTGTTTTCACCAGGACAATGTGATTAAGAATTTTGTGCGAGCGATAGTGTACCTTGAATAATTCTGCCCAATTGGCATATTGAACGTTCTTTATCTCAAGAATGATGGGAACATGCGTTTTGATGTTGAAGATATCAAGTGCAGGGTGAAAATAGGAAGAAGATTTTTTGGTATTGGATTCGCCCATGTTGACAGAAATAAGTATTTGAGAAGGGAGAATCAAAGAGAGTAAGAAAAGAGAACACAGTAGCGTAGTATGAAGCGAGGAGTTAGAAGAAATACACCCTAACATGATAGTGTACCTTGAATATTTATGCCAAATTGGCATATTGAACGTTCTCCATCTCAAGAATGATGGGAACATCCATCTTGATCAAGTACATGGTGAAAGTAGGAAGAAGAAGTTTCTGTATTTGATTCTCCCATGTTGAGAGAAATAAGTAGATGAGAAGGAAGAATCAAAGAGAGTAAGAAAGGAGAACACGATGACGTAGTATGACGTCAAAAGTTAGAAGAGATAAACCCTAACATGACTCTGATGCCATGAAAGAATATAATTTTGTGTCTTTCTCATTAACAAAAGACTATATATATATATACAAAGTCATTAGCTACTACTTAAGCTATAATTTAAACTACTAAATATGCAATAATATATACTAGATATTCCATATTCTATTAAGTTTGATGGTTCCCTTCTAAAAAAAACGATACCGATAAAACCGATTTGGAATCAGAATATAAAACCAGTAAATTAGTGAAATCGACGCGGACCCGAACCGATAAACGATAGAATGAATTACTTATAATTTTTTTATTTATTCTATTCACATTATGTTACCAAAAATATTACATAAAAAACAATTAATAAAAAAACAAATTTTAAATTTTAAATTTTTATAAAATATACCGAATATGACGAACCGAATATGGACCGAACCAAAACAAATTAAAACCGGAAATGTATCGAATTCAAATTGGATCGAATTGGAATCCAAACCAAACCAAAAAGTTAACAAGTCGGTCGAGTTCCGAAGATTAAAACCAAAAATGGAAAAACCTACTTTAGAGTATGACTGCAGTTAAGCACAGTAAAAGTCTTAACAAGAGTATGACCGTAATTTATGTGCTAAACTCTTACATCTGTGGATATAATCTCATCCTCACAATTCTCACTCGAAACCTTATCTCAAACCAAAACATGGAAAACACAACATGGAACCAAAAACTCAAAACTCTAACTCACATCCTTACAGTCCCAACAACAAAACCATCTCTCCATTCTCAGTTCTTCGTCTCCACACAAATCCCCTGTTACCTCAACTGGGACTACCCACCATTTCTTTGCGAAGATCCCATCTTCCATAAATGGGTGTTCTCTCTTTTCCTCAAAAGGGTTTCTAGATTTGGGTTTCCTGAGACATCTTGGAGATCTAAGTGCCCGTACCACCAGCCTCCGCCGCTGCTTTTGGCCGAAGGATTGGACGAGGCACGGTGGGGAAGCGATGAGAAGAGAGAGTATGCGAGGATGAGGTTCAAGAGGAAGAGGATTGTGGGGAATGGAGTTAATCCTTTGATTCCGGTTTTGGTTCCTAATCTTCTTTTGTTTTCTTTTTTCTTATGGAATCCATTTCCTCAGTATGATAATTAATTTGTGAATTTTCATGTTGTTTATAAATGATTGTAGTTTGACTGATCGAGCCTATACAAGAAGATCAAGATTATGATTTTAGAAAGTGAGAACTTATGTAATTCATATCATATTTTTATCAAGGTTTGGTCAGAATCAGATATTTATATAATAGACTTCATCTATGTTGGATCAATGTCTAAAATTAGATATATGGCTTTCATTTCTAAGTATTAGTCTTTTGTGATCTACTGGAAGGAGAAGCCAACAAGAGTTCAATCGATTAACAGAGACCGAGTTTTTAGAAACAGAAAGAAGAAATAGGATTGGACGCTAAGTAAGATCACACAGAATTGCAAATTCTACAGATTTCTCTTAATCGATTTGCTTAATCCGAGAGCTGGATTGATTTAAAGCGAAACCTGCAAAAGAACAATTTCAGTTAGCAGAGAAAAATGATTATTTAATTATGAAATTAGTCATTTCTTATATATCCCAAACTCGAGTTTTCTAAGAAACATATAGTTTCAAACATGGTAGGAGTCTGGAAATTCAGATGATTCATCTTCATCTTACACTTCAGAGTCCACCTAGCGAGCTAATCGGTTGCGTGGTTTTCCTCTCTGAAGATATGATTAAGGTTCATGAAATGAGAGATCAAATTTCTTATATACTTAAAGATAAATACCAAAAATCAGGGATCTTGTCCAGATCAGAGAAGGGAAACTAAGATCTTAGAATCCGTTTTAATGTCAATTTTATCTAAACCCTTTATCTTGCATATTAGAAGACCGTCGTGAATAGCTCTTGCTTCAGCTTGGATAGGAGATAGCTTCCCGTAAAGATTGTTGGATGATACCTCCACTAGATTCACATGTAGAAAGGAAACTCACGTTTGTATTGATTTTCCATCTAGTTACAGGAGCAACTTCAATCACAAGCTCACATATTTAAGTCTTTCATCGAGACAGTCTACATGGGGATAAAAATGAAGGAAATGATGTTACCCTAAGAAATCCACAGGATAAGCATGAAGGAGAAGGTCGTGAAAACGATAAGGGGACGATAGGAGAAAGAGAATGTGAAAATGAAAACTTTAACAGATGATCCAATGATAGAGATCAGAGGCGATGAAAGTGCCATATAGCAGGACTCTCACATCCAATTATATTAGAAAGGAAATGAGATGATCGGAACCAAAGGTGGAAACAAGAAATGAATGCCCGATCTAACAAATCAATGATGTGGGAACATTACCAATTATGGGGACAATTTCAGGATACGTCTCGCCGCCATAAAGTTTTATGCATTCACCGAGGTATTTTTCATTCCTAAACTATGTACAATTTAATTATTCATGTCAAATTTCTCAACAAGTCACCGGGATATTCACCGAATCTTGCATAAGGGCAGAACCAATACAGTGTGCTTGGATGGATGTATGAAGTTCCACCATATCAACTAGGATATGTACAACTAAATCCATATAACCGGATAGATATAACGAAATACATAATAGAAACAAATGGTGCAAAGGGAAAGGGCTAAGGTTCCAATAGGCTTACTCGTTTATAGATGAATAAATAAAAAAAATTAGGATGAAGAACCTCAAGTAGATGACGAGTCCCAACTAGCCGTATAAATACTATATCGAGGTATGCCATAACTTTATAATAATAAAAAAATGGATAAATTTTATGGCAAATGAGATATGGAACATCACATCTAACAATTTAACAGTGAGATGTTGCAATATGAAGAGGATGGTGAAATCAAGTTTTGAGCACTTGCTATACTTTAAGGGGAACAATAATGCAGTGGTTCAATAATCTCCCACCTGGTTGTATAAAGAACTACAATATGTTTTGAATAACATCTAAAAATCACTTTGTATGATCTAAATAAAAAAATAAGATATGGGCTTACATAGTCCACTGCAAGTAAAGAGACAATGAGAGTCTGATGGGCTATACAAAAAGATTCATTCAAATAAAACAAAGATACAAGATTTCCATGATCTGGTGGTCGTAAAAACTTTCAGAAAATGGATTAAAGAAAGGGCCATGTATGAGACAATCATGAGAAAGAAAACATTAACATTTTGGAGATTTGTTGGCCCATGAGGAACATTTCATCAAAAGGGACGAGGTGGCTAGAGTAAACAAAAATAGGAAACATCGATAATCCAGTCGAATGCCTTTGAGCAAGAAAAGAGACATTGTGGCAAAAATAAGGGCAAAAAACGAAGAGCCAAGAAATAATGGTGCTTCGACTTTGGCTAAACCAAGGCTCAATCAATATGAGAAAGTAAAACCAAAAGGTAATTACAATGCCGAAAGTAATAAGAGAATAAATCGAACATCAAGGGGACCATTCACAAAATTGACATAATCACTAGTGACGATCTACGAACAAACAAAGGCCTTTATTAAGAATAATTGACTCAAAAATTTGTTCAGACCAAAAGAGAACATAGACAAAAAGATATTGTAAGTTCCACGGTGACATAACATACTTTACTAAATATTTTTAAGCTTTGTAGGATCAAATCCAAGTCTTGTTAGATGAAGTAAAATTAAACGAGTTTGTTCAAAACAAATTAAAGGAGAAGCATGGAGATGGGTCACGTAATGTTGCGCTACAAGCCTCAGTAACAGCTTCATAAACGATCAATTTAAATCCATAACTGAAACAAATCAAGTAGAAAAAGAGGATTACCTAGAGCTTGATCCAAGCAGATAAACAATAGCATGTAATTGCTGGAGGAGATCTATACTTTGGAATAACAAAAAGATCAAGGAAAATGTACGCCAATAAATTGAGATGGTGTGTCAAGGGAAAACATTACAACGATGTAGTAGTGATCAAAATAAAATTGATTGGCATAAAGATCAAGAGAGTGATGATTGATACATAAAACATATTAAATATCATACACCAAGGAACATATGAAAGAATAAGAGGAGCACTAGTGATGGTCTAAAGTTAAAGAGTCTTGATAGATTCAAACAAATGTTGACCTTTTTTCCAAGTATTGAAACGAGCATGAAAGTTCCAGTGGACTTCATAGTGTGAAGATACATTCAACAACATAAAAAGGTTGTTGGCATCACGAGAGGTATTAATGAAGCTGAAGCAAGGAGCAAATGTTTACATATAGTTGAAAGTATAAAATTATACATTTAGTGTATTCTTTATTAGAGAGGAAGGAAGAGAATCTAAAGTCTTATATTATGTAAGTAAATCTTTATTACCAGCTGAAAATAGATATATACATTTAAAAACTAGATCTAGCATTGGAAGTGGCGGCTATAAAAATAAGATTGTATTTTCAAAGATGCGCTATGATTGTGTAAACCTCTTTCCCCCTAATAAATTTATTGTAATATCTCGACATCATGGGAAGATTGACTAAGTGGCCAGTAGAAATAGGGGATGATATCAATTTTGAACCTTGAACAACAATAAAATCCCAAGCAGTAATTGATTTTTTAACATAATTTCAATATGAAAGACCAGTTTTCATAAGTGATGATTCATAAAAATATATGGAGAGTAACAATCGATAGAGGAAGTAACATTCAAGGCTCGATGTCAGGGATACAAATCATCTCCCAAGCTAATTTTATTTTAAACCAATCCATTTGGTTCAGATTCCAAACATCAAATAATGAAGAAGACGATACTACTATGCAGGATTTTAGTTGGCAAATATATGGAGAAAAAAGGTAATACTTCGTATTGAATATCAATTAGTAGTTAGCCAAATGACAAGTCAGACTCGATCAAAAAAGGATAACATTATCCTATACTTAAATGAGCTATAACATTTTGTCTCTTAATTAGAGCATATCAAATTCAAACAAGTGCCAGAGGCTGAAAATAAATTGTTGATACATTGGCTTCTTCAACTTTTTTATCCTCAACTCCATAAATATTACTACAAGAAACCCATCAATCGTTTTTCCTAACTATTCTTTTCAACCGTCACAACTGAAAGGGTAATGTAAATTGAAAGAAATATTACAAATTACTTTTCTCTTCTATCTGTTTTGAGTTTGTTTAGTCTCTGCAACCATTGACAGTCACTTTGACAAAATTTTCATTCATCATTTTGGCACCGTCTGTAGGAATCTTTTGTAAAGTTTGTTTGTAACCAATTATGTTGACTCGCCATGTATTCGATAGAGAAGGTTCTCAAAGATAATTGATACATGGATCTCCAATAGTGTTCTAAAAGATTCTAATGGTGCTTTTGGTGAGAGATACAACATAATCATATAAATTCCAAAATACTTCCTAGAGAGAAAATATAGCATTTAGAGAGAGAATAGTTTTTAGAGAAATAAAAATAGAGAGAGAAAATGATTTTTAGTAAAAATAAGATTGGTCATCTCTTAAGGATGCACCGACCTCTATATATATATATATATAATCTTAGGTGGTTACGTGAGTTAAAGTCTAATATTCCCTTATTAATAAGTATATAAGGCTTTAATAATATATATATAATTACATGAATAACCTTATTATCCTATCATTATCTGGATATCATAGCCTTATCATGACTCCTTGTAGTCTTTGAGTTGAAGCAAAGATGAAACTTAAAGACTAATGGTTGAGTATAATGTATCAATAGTGTAATATTCAAGTCATTCCTTCTTAATACCTCTAACTTCAATTCTTTCCTTTTCCATACCTAAGGTTCATACTTGAAATGATTATCCTTAATTTTCCTTGTCTTGATGGTACATGACCAATTACGTTGTTCAAACATTAATATTCTTCAAATCGTTGTATAATAAAATTTAGTAATAACTTGATCTTGTATATGAGAAAAAAATATGATTAAATTCATTAGTTGGCTCATAGTTTGTTGATATGTTGATTTGAATCTGGTATAGTTTATCAAGTTGAACATTTTCCAAATCATTAAGTTGAATGTAATTTAAAGTCTTTAAGTTAAAATATCTTCAAGGTTTTCAAATGGAATAATTTTGCTGGTCATCAGGTTAAGTCGAATATTTCTCAGGTCATCAAGTCAAGTCGAATGTCTCTCAAGTCATCAGGTTAAAATATCTTCAAGGTTGTTAAATTGAAATATCTCGTCACTTTTGGTTCGTAAATTTAGGTTCATCACTTTTTTTACAAATATCGTATTATATTTTTTACTACTTAAAGTATGTTTAATCATGTCACATTATGGGCAAATGTGTGGTATCTGAGTCTTGGCTTATAGCCATATTCGCGTTTGACACAATGATTATACCATAGTACGTGCAACTGCATACCCCTTAGGGCATGACATATAGCCAAGTCCATATTTTACACAGTGGTCATACCATGATATAGGAAATTATGTATCTTGTGGGGCGTGGCATATGTCCTGATTCGTTTGCATGACCTCTTACTCTTTTTAAAGATTGACTTAGCTTATAACTATGTACGCTTTCTGTAACTTGTTTTGATCAATGATTATATACACCGTATAGTGCATATATATCCTCTAGTCATTTAATCAAATTCAAAGTATTTATTCAAGGACTAATTTTTTTTGTAGACAATGTGAATTTATATGTTCGAATTAATCGGGTATGTAGCCTTTTACTCTTTTGAAAGATGGACATGACTTATAGCCATATATGTTTATGTAGCTAATCTTTGATCAATAATTATATCCATTGTATAAAAGATATGTATTCAATAGTTAAAAGTACTTGTAGACGAAGTGAATTGATATTTTTATCTAAATTTGTAAACGTAATTTATAACGAATTATTCATTGGACCATGTATTGACAATTATCATTTTCAATGGTTTATTTCACGTCTTCAATTTTGTTGATGATGAACTTTGCTTATAAGCTTGTATAAATCATGTATCATATATGTTGAAGAAAATTAAAATCCTTAAATGTATGTAAAATCATCAATTATTCCTAAATGTATGCTTGATTACTAATATGCTTTATGATGATTAAGTTGAGTTATAATATATACCTCCCTTTTTAATTTTTAATTTTTATTGACGAATTCATAATGTGGAACTATAAATGAAGACCAATTTTGAAATATCCCTTGACGAAGACATATTAGATATTAACTTTGTAAATAAAGTGATGCATTGATTATGTTGTTGACGAAGAGTACCTTATTATGTTAACAATGATATTATTTTCACCAAGCATTATGATTACAACATCACTTCCATGAATTTAAGGTTGTTGCTTCGACCTCATCCTCAAGCATACAGTTGGTATTATTTTCACCATGCATGGTGGTTACAGCATCACTTACACGAATTTAAGTTCGTTTTTTTGACATCAGCCTCAAACATATATTTAGTATTTTTCCACGAGGCATACTGGTTAGAACATCACGTCCACGAATTTAAGGTCGTTGCTTCGATTCTAGCCTCAAACATACATTTATATTATTGATTTTTTATGGCTTTTATGGATTTTTTTCTCTTTCTTCCATTTCACAAACTATATTTATTTTCATTTTGAGAATTGTCTTTTTTTGTCGTACCGTCTTTTTTTATATTTTCACTTCTTTTGTTCTTTTATTAATTTTGATCGTATTATATTTATTAATCTAGTATATTTCCTAAATCATTAATATGGATTCGTCTTGTTTTATTAGTCTTGTAGTTAGGGCATCTTTTTTAATTAGTATATGTCTTTTAAATTTTCTTTTGTAGCTGGCTATCTTGCTTTATTAATTTGGGTTGTTTTTATTTTCTTACTTGCATATGTTTGGTCAGAGAAAATTGAAAGGAAATGTAAATTATCAGTGCCAAAGTTTTTGTCAAATTAAACGTGTCATTTTATCACTTGAATCATTATTAAATGTCAATGTTTGGTGGTCTCACACTCTTCGACACTATCAACAATAAATAAAAGATTTGAGGTTGGAAGTGTTTTTTTATCTTCCTTTTGATGAAAAAATTTAACTTAGGAACATGTAGTAGCTATAAAGTTTTAATACTAAAACAAAATTTCTTCCATATAAACATTTTAGCACTAATACTCAAAATTATGTATTAACCAAACTTCTTATATATAAGTCGAGCCTTTATAGTCACACAATGTATAAAACTTAAGCCATTGTTACTAACTACTAGTATGAAGAACAATCATGTATGTATAACATATGACAACTCATACGTACTTATAAATGGATCACTAACCTGTAATATATTTACAAAAAAAATTAAATTTACACAATTAATATTCCCTCGGAGAACATCATCAAATACGACTCTAACAACTTTGATAGAAATACCAAATTTATAAAAAAAAAACTATTAAAAAGTGCTAGCATCACCAAATTGTTGTCGTTCGAGCATCCATAAAACAATATTTTTTTTATAATTTCCAGCTCGATTCAATATAATGCACTGAAACACATATATAGTTCATAAGATTGATATACATGCAAAGAAAATAGTTTATAGTAATTCTCCTATGAATTATACATCAAAGCCTGTTTCTGACTTTATTTTGTTTTATGACTATTTGCATTGCTCTTAAATAAATAGAAATTAATCATGATCCGTTAAGTTGATGAAAAAATGATATAGTAATCTTATGAAAAATATATAATTATTGGCGGTAATGTTACAACATAATTGTTATCATCTATACGAACATTTGAAGCATTAAGAACACACGTAACAATACTACATCTTCTATTTTATATTTAGACATTACATATGTACACATATCTTACACATATCTCCTTATCAATTGAACTAGTTACTTTTCACATGTAATACATTTTCACATATAATACATGACAAAGCACACACTCACACATAACTCACAATCAATTAATTGAAATAAAAAAAATCAAAATCTCACTGAATATAAATGAATCAATTGATTTTTATCTTTTGTTTTGTTTCCATAAAGAACTATGGACAACTAATCAAAATAGATCAAAACAATGTAATAACATTTCATAAACACAATATAACATACACAAGGACAATAACGTACACTTCTATAGAGGACGGTGTGTAATGTGTAACAAACATGAGCAATTAACGTTATATCTTAGATGCAATCATGAATAAATACACATGATAACATTTTAAAAACTTAATAATGATTAAGTATACGTATGTTTGATGACACATACCAAAATGTATATGCAATATTATATTGAAAATAACAATAAAAAACTTCATGATTATGATCAATCAATTTTGATTACTCAAATCAAGAATTTTAACCTGACTTCAAGTAGGTTTAAATGAAATTAATATTCAATTTAGGTTTAATCAAGAATCAATTTCATAGAAACAAATAGATTTAAAAAAAATTAACTAAAGATCGATAACCTGAATTTATGGACAAAATGATAAAGAATAAACGAATTAAGTGTACCTCTTACATGATTCACTAACTCATTCTTAATTTATACCTTTAATTAATGTTATTTTTTCTTCAAGATTAAATCGATTAGGTTCACTTGATTACCTTTATATGTGAATGATTGATTACCTAAATCAGATCCATATTTGAGAAAAGAATTGAATCATTCTCAATCAAACTCTAATCATACCTCTCATTCAATGAATATTGTAATTTCTCATCACCGCTTTATCAATTGATTTCAAGTGCTTCGTTTCTGATTTTCTTTGATTATTGAAGAATCACTTGATTCATTGCTCAAACTCACCAAAGTAAAGCTCTCTAACTATTTTTTCTTCTCTTTCTTGATTGATTCTTTGATTTCTTCAATTCTTGCCTCATAAAGCTCATGTTGGAGAGAAATTAGACAAAATAAATTCAACAAAAATCTAGATATCAAACTTTAATCATACTTCTCATTCAACTGGATCTCAATTGTGAATATTGTAATTTCTCATCACCGCTTTATCAATTGATTTCAAGTGGTTCATTTCTGATTTTTTTGTTATCGAAATTCATTGCTCAAACTCACCAAAGCGAAGCTCTCTAACCATTTTTTTTCTCTTTCTTGATTATTTGATTTCCCTAATCTTGCCTCATAAAGCTCATTTTGGAGAGAAATTAGACAAAATAAAGTCTCAAAAATCTAGATAACAATAATAAATAAATTTTTATCGGTTACTTTGCCTTTTTCAATTATGTATATCTTTTTTTAAAACAATTTTATTTTATTTAATTCATCTCAAGCCATTTTCTTCAAGTTTGACTACCATATGGCGAAATGCTTTTAGTTTTTTAAAAAGAAAATAAAAATATTTCCCACATAAAACATAAAAAATGACATGGCATAAAATATAATCATTTAAATACCCTATCGGAGAAAATAGTTTTTAGAGAGAGAATAGAGCTCTTAGAGAAAATAATATATATTGAGAAAACAATATCTAGTAAAAATGAAATTGATCCCCTTTTTAGGATGAACCTACTCATATATACATATGTATATATATAATCATAAATGACTACATGAGTTAAGTCTAATATCCCATATTAATAGGCATATTAACCTTTAATACAAAGTAATATTATATATATAATATTAATTTGTATTAAAGGATAATAATGCTTCTTTTATTTTATATATCGAGATATTATAGCCATATAAGCTTTGCTAGTTTGTGGGAACAACAAGGTATCGAGAAATCTAACTCTGACACTATAGACATGTAGGATTATATCTTCAACTCTTAAAAATTAAGGTATTTATGGTGTACTTCCAAATCTAACTTTTAATCCATTGGTAATGTCATTATTAACTCAGGAGGAAGTAGTTTATATCAGGTCATTTCAATAATTACCAACAAGAGACGAAGGTAATCTTTCGAATTCTCTATTTCATTCTTTGGAACCACAGATAAATGATTTACAGCAAGAATAATATAAAGCTAGCAAGTTGTAAAATCAGAGAGACAAGAAATGGAAAAATAGATTTAATAAATTAATTATGAGGTTGCGACACATCTCTAGTGACACGATGCTATGCATTTTAAGTTGCATACGCTCTAAACCAATTATACTTGGTCAATCATTCCAATTCCAATCGGCAAACCTCCTATTGACGATTAATGGGTATTTAAAATGAAATACCATTTTGACGGTTCACTTGAGCAAAGCAAGGCTCGTTTAGTCACCGAGAGATTCACTTGGAGATATTAATTACAAGGATACATTTCCTCCAACTACCAAAAGGGTCTCAGTTTATTGTCTCGTTACCTTGGTTGCTTCTTCTGGTTGGTATGTTTGATAGGCGTTCATAATACTTTTATCCATTACAACTTGATTAAAGAAATTTATATGTCTATGTTGAAAGGTTTTCGACGATGGGAGGATGATAACTTGGTGTGTCGTCTTCGTATATCATTTTCTTATTTGAAATAAGCATCTCATTAGTGTTTTTCAAATTCTATAGGCTGCTTGCTCTATCGTATTTGTACAGTCTTAAGCTGATTACTCTTTGTTCACCGTGATACAAAGCAAGTCTTTTATTGCACTCCTAATATATTAATTACAAGAAATGATATCGTTAGTACTGTTGCAGCTAATAAAATTTTACACAATCATTTTTATCTCAAAAATCTTGGTAATTTGAAGTACTTTTTTGGTAGTAAGGTTTCTACTTCTAAGACCGTCAGTATGTGTTAGAAATCATTAAGGATGTAGCATTGTTAAGGGTAACTCCTATTGGTATTCTTATGGAACACGAGTTATAGTTATTAGAAAATGGTGACTTAGTCAAAGATTCAAGTTAGTATATGATATTGGTCGGTATATTTACTTGATTGTTTCGAGACCATATTATATATATATATATATATATATATATATTATACATGTTGTGAGTAGATTCATGCATTAACCTTAAAAGACTCTCATATGAAAGAAATCTTTTAGGTCGTTAGATATCTAAAAGGGGCTCCTGAAAGTTTGTTATTCTCTTCAAACATTGATTTCAAATGGAGACCTTATTGTGACTTTAATTGGGCAGGTTGCCACCTCACCAGAAGATCAACTATATATATTGTATACGTTTTGGATCACCATTGATATCCTGGAGATTGTAACAACAAAAACGGTTTTTTCTTTATTCTTGTAAAGAGGACTATCGTGTAATGAAAATAGCATGGTGTAAAATAACATAGCTATAATCTCTTTTAAAAAATTGGAACTTTCAAACCGTGGACCAAATTTACTATATTGTGCTAACAAAACTGCTCTACACATTGTAGCGAACTATATTTTTCATTTTTCATGAACGAACTAGACACGTCGAGGTGGACCGTCATTACATTAGAAACAAAATCCAAAATTATTATATGACTACAAAACATGCAAGTTCTACGCAGCAGCTAGCATTTATCATTACAAAATCTTCGAAAAAATATCTTTTTATTTTTATTGTCACGGGTTAGAAATGCAAAACATCTATCTTTCAACTTAAAAAAATGTTAGGTTATAATTATACTAAGTTATTATAGCCAAATAATCAAATATATAATTATATTATTTGGCATGGTTTTATTTCATTCAATGACTTAGTATTATTAAATATATAATAAATATATTTAATAGTATTTATTTACCTTCGTATATATAAAAACATAAATATAATGCCCACATTTTGCAACAAATATATATATATATATATATATATATATATATATATATATATTAACCATCAACAATTAATAAAATTGTTATATCAATAAAATAATATATATTTTAAAATGTTAAAAAAAATTATAATTCAAAATATAAAATTTATTTGAATTAAAATACGGTAAAAATGGACCTTTTATATAAATATGGGCATAAAAATGTTAAAATTTGATTGTATATTAAGAAACTTTGTAATTATAATTATAGCTTATAATATTAAACTATAAAAAACAAAATTAACATATAAATTAAAATTGAAATGTTAAACTTTGATACTAGTATGTTGATTGGATGACCAATATTATATAGTTTAAAACATTTAAATTGAGTATAGAACCTTTAAAATAATCTATTAAAAAGTTGAAGAGCCCTATCATGTTTTAAAAAGGATAAAAAAACTTTGACCTCTTGTACGGATATGCCAACTATCAGAAGATCCAATCTTCAAATACTTACCAGATTACAAGTAAAATAGAGTCGGCTAGAGATTCATGAGTAATATATTTATTAAAAAATTAGTTTTACAATTTATACTAAATATAGGTTTAACTTTTTTTTTACAGATTACAAGTAAAATAGAGTCGGCTAGAGATTCATGAGTAATATATTTATTAAAAAATTAGTTTTACAATTTATATTAAATATAATTAATTTTATTTAAAAAAAAGTTAAACCTATCGGCTAGAGATTCATGAGTAATATATTTATTAAAAAATTAGTTTTACAATTTATATTAAATATAATTAATTTTATTTAAAAAAAAAGTTAAACCTATATTTAGAATATTATAAGTTTGAATAATTTGACGTGTTTTGTTTCAAAAACTTATATATTGTAAGTACTTGTTCTGTCTCACTCAATACACCCATTGTATGGCTAAGAACACACGTTTCAACCATGTCAGAAATATCTCCACTTATATATTGTAAGTACTTGTTTAGTCTAAGCGATGTGGGATAAATGATCAAGTTTAATCACTCTTAACACTCTCCCTGAAATATCTCCACCAATTAATGTGTGATACCCGTAATTTGGCTTTGATACCATGTCAGAAATATCTCCTCCAACTAATGTGATATTGTCCGCTTTGGGCGATTAGTCCGCACGGCTTTGCTCTTGGTTCACTCCCAAAAGGCCTCATATTAGTTGAGATATTTCACTCACTTATATAATGTAAATACTTGTTCAGTCTAAGTGATATGGGATAAAGGATCAAGTTTACTTACTCTTAACAAATTAGATTTTCTAGATGCTTAAATATTTTTTATATCTTTTTAATTAAATTTTTTACTCATATTTTCTATTAATATACTTTATTTTGTTATTATCAAAACTTGCACTTCAAAGTTAATTATATAGTTGTATTTCGACTGAGAAATTTAGAATTTATGAAGGTTTAATGTTTTTAAAGCTTTTTCGTTTTTAATAGTAATTATTTATTTTTAAAGTTTTTTAAGCAAAAATATAAATATTGTTAAATAAAATAAATTGAGTTTACAATTCATTACCAAACTAGAAATATAAAGTAATGAAGTTGATCCTACAACCCCGGTTAGAATAGTAATTATTTTAAAGAAGACAATGAACAATATATTAAACCAACAGGAAATTACCGATAAAACGGTAGACCGACAGAACCGATAAAGAATCGAACCGATAAGATCGGTAAACCGATAGAATCGATACAGAATTGAACCAATAAAACCGTTAGAACCGACTATTTTACTATTATTTTTTATTTTTTATACATTATATCACCAAAATTAGTAGTTAATTACCAATTTTTAATAAAAATCAAACATTAACTTCAAATTTTAATTTTTATCTTATTTCAGAATATATAAATAAATAAAACTTTAAGTGTTCTATCTAAAATACAAAAACCCAAATAAAAAATAATTTAATAGGCCCACCCACAAATTTCATATCCATTAGACATCGAAAACAAAACGATGTAAAATATAAGGTTAAATTGGTAAAATAGTGATTCACTGTTCATAAGCACAATGAATCACTACTTTACTTTGGTTTTTATAGTACTTTTAATATCTATTAAAAGCATAGAAAGAAATTATCATTGTATCTTTGAGTGTTAGGTAAATCAGTTATTCACAAATTTTAAGATGGTCCTTAAAGGTTTTGTGTAGCCAAATTTGTGTCTCTTCCACTTGTGCAATCTTCACATAGAGCGATTCGGATGTTATCCCAAAGTGTATCAAGAAATCACGAGGAATCAAAGATGAATATTTCGAAGAGATACGAGGATATCAGAAAATTGACTCTTAGCAACTTGAAAGATTGGGTAATGATTTTTTTTTTGATTTTTTAGTTTTTTTTTCATGTTATTGGAAAATAAAATCTTTTATTGACGTTTTAATTTTTTTTTTTCAATTATATTTTAATTATTGATTAGGAATGGTGTCCGAAAAAAGTGGAGCATGGCCTTCTTTTTTGTAAAAAAGAACCAAGTCAAGCGATGAGACGCGGACACATTCTACATCTGAAAAGGGAAAACCGTAATGAAGACATTTATGTTAACCCCAGTAGGAAGATATCAAAAGCTTTTCAAAGTTCTAACAATCCTCACCGCCTTCCAACAATTCTCGATTTCATTCGCCGCTTCATAGTGGGTATCGATCAGTTGATGAAAAGAAAATCAATAATAGAGCTGCCTTTGTAAGTTTTCTTCTCATATTATAACTTAAATGGTATTGTTTTATGCCGCCCGGTCTCGCTTCCTTCTTCGTCCGTGTTCACTTTTCTTTGTTTCCTGGTTCCGGTAGTGTAGGCCTTCGATGGCCGATGAAAGTAAGTCCGTCGTTGCTTAACCCTATGTTATTAGATACAATCCAAAGATGTATACGTGATATTTGCAGTATATATCTAATACTCAACAATTAATATGAAGATACATAGAGATAACTAAGGTAGCTAGTAATTTATCTGGATGTGTAACAAATGTTGTTGTCACTTTGTAAAGTATAAATAAAATCACCTATTAGAAGATAAAGTTTTGTGTCTCATTTATGTGTGGTTATACTATCAACGTAGGGTTTATTGACGACATCTGGGTTACGGGTAAAATTGACGAAGTATAAATGATACATAAACCCGGAAATGGAGATCCAATTCCAAGGATCATAGAATATAAAACACGTTTTGCACAGCATCCTCCCAGTGATGAACAAGAACGAAATAATTATTAAGTAATTTACTTACTGCATTCTTTTTAACATAAGTATTTTTTATGTAATAATAAAAATGTTTTCCTTTGACAGATTTCAAGTGATATTGTATAAAGACATGTGGGACAACATGTGGATATTTCCCACAGCAAGATTCTAAAAAGATTGTGAATTGGACCCTAATAGAATTCTACCTCAGAATATAATAGATATAGTTGATGGTGTCTCGTTAAAGGTGAGGTTAAAAGTTTTAAATCTTTATTTTATCTAAATATTAATATTACTTAATTTTTTATCTTTTATTTTCTCTTACATGTGGTAAGAGATCTAGTTGACCTTTATCTAAGCCGGTGTACGAGTCTTCACTCATCATATCATATCTCATCGATTGAGTAAGAACATAAATATATTAACTTTTCAAATATGAAATTATCTGTTTTTCATAAGCCAATTACCTTCTGTATCATGTATCAAATATTATTCAGGTATGAATACGAGAACGAAAAAAGACTTAATAAAGTAGAATCCGTCAACTTCGATGAGGATTAGCTTTGTACTCAAATCCACGAGAGACTTGAATTTTGGAGAGAAAATGAAGACTATAACTTTTATACTCCTGAGAAGAATAAGTGCAATAGTTGCGATTATAAGGAGAACTGCCCAGGAAATCCAGAACATTTTTGAAAAAAATATTAACGTATAATTGTGTTCTCTTCGTATTTCTTAATCCTGACCCTTCAATATCATCGACTATCCTCCATTCATCGAGCAACAAGATCCAAGACATATGAAATAAATTGTTTTATTTTTGTTTTCTACAATGTTTGAAGGCATTTTTTGGACCAATAATCTTTTATTTTTGGCGAAATCTCGGGTATAATTCAGTTTAATGAGTCTTTTTGTCAATTTTGATGTGTATCAAATTTTTTTAAACATTTTGTGTCCTTTACATTGATCGTTTCTAGAATTGTCCAAGTATTATTTAGGGTACATGAAAGATTTTTCCCTCTTTTTTGAAGGAGATGAAGGTTGCTTAGCTTTAAGAACTATTTTTTGAATCATGTTAGACTTATCTTTATTTTGGTAGTATGTTAGAAATTCAGATTTTAAATTTCTAATCTACTTATTAAGCATGAAATTAAATCATCCTGTAATAATGCGGAAAAAATACTTACAAGATGTAGACACTCTTTGATCTTCAGATTCAGAACTTGAAGCAGATTATCCGTGATCCTTTGCTAATGGTTATGGTTCTTCTAGGAGATGGCAACCACAACACAATTTTGTAATTGATTCGAAGGTAGAATCAATTCGTTTTTCTTAAAGGAATTTTCTCTCTGTATCTGATACCGTGTTTTCAAGAAATGAGAAACTCATTCTTATATAGAAAACTAAAGTGAGAAAACGGTTCTTCTCTTTTAACTTCCTGTAACTCCAGACAGTTACTTAATGAATATCAGTCCTTATTAAATTTCCACTCTTAGGGACCATAAGTCGGTATTATTTTGTTTTATAAAATAACCCCAAAACGTTACTGATAAGTATGTGAATTATTGAGTATATAAATGTAATGAATAAAGATTTGAATGATAATTCATATAGTTATAAGGTAGATTTTGAACCTTATAGAAAGAGGAGGGACTAATATGCAAATGGCTCATTTTTGTAACTGATTTTGTTAATAAGTCATCTGGCCTATATATAAAGATCGGGGCTGAAAATAACACCTATGAAATATTCATTTTAGAAATATAAAAGTGATTGACTACTTGGAAAATCTCTCTAGCTTTCTTGTTCTTAGATCAAATCTCAACTGCAAATGGCCCATTTTTGTAACTGATTTTGCTACTAAGTCATCTGGCCTATATATAAAGGCCATGGCTGAAAATAACACCTATGAAATATTCATTTTAGCAATATACACGTGATTGACTACTTGGAAAATCTCTATAGCTTTCTTGTTCTTAGATCAAATCTCAACTTGTAAACCTACCAAATTGGCGCTAGAATGAGGGGGAAAGGATACCTTGATCAACTTATCAAAAATTGAGAGGTGAAGATCGTTTTTCTTAAGCATTTTTCTTTGAATTTCTGTAATCGAAGATGGAATCTAGGGGAGGAAATGATCCATCAGTTTGAAAAGTGTTAGAGGCGTTGAGATCTGATTTGCAAGAGAAAGGGATGGATGAATTGATTCCGATTCAGCCAAGCCAATCCGATATTGAGGCGAAAATGAATGAATTGTTGGAAAAAATAACATCTCTTGATGAGAAATACGTTCGTAAAGTGAAAGATTTTCAATCAGCTAAGCTAAGATCTAAGGTAAGAAGAGAAGATGACTTTGATAATCAGTCAGATCAATCAAATGATTCTGATTGTGTTCGAAGTAGTCATCGTAAAATACATTTTGAATCCGAAAAAGGAGCCTCGTATGATGAAAAAGAAGGAGAAAGTGCAAAAGCGAAGGTACGTTGATTCTAGCGATGAGGACTTTGGAGATTCAGGATCCGAAGGGACGTCTAGGTATAAACACTATCGAAGTTATTCTAAAGAAGAGCGTTGGCCAGCTAGAAAATTGCATAAAGAGAGTAAATCTAAAAGAGAAAATTTGCTATATTCGTTGAGAGAGCCAGATTGGAAATAAGAAGATACTTCGAATCAGAGATTTGGAGTAGGTGAACGAGGTTTGTATGCTATGGTAGGAGTGGGAACTGAAGACCAATATGTCCAAGGTGTGGATTGGAGGAATTCACCTTTAACCAATGAAATTAGATCTATTCCACTTCTGAGGCGTTTTGATATTTCCAAGGTAGACAAGTTCGATGGGACTCAAGATCCTGATGATCACATCGAACAGTTTAAGAATTACATGATGAACTTCGAGGACGATGATAGATTGGTTTGTAGAGTATTTTCTCAAACGTTTAAGGGAACAACTTTGAAATGGTATAACAAACTTCCTAGGGAGTCTATTGCAAATTTTAGAAGATTTCTATACAACTTTTCGAAGACAATTTGTAGGAAGCAAAGAAATGAGAGCCAATGGAGGAAAGTGTATGTTAGAAGTCAAGGTAGTAATTTGAAGAGTACGACTACTGTAGCACAAAAAATGGTTAATCCTAATTCTAAGGAGAAAAGTGCATTAATGATTTTAAATGCTAAAGATGATGACTTTGACGTAGCTTTAGAATATTTCGATCCAGATCCAAGTCGTTTAGTTTTAATGTTAGTTGACGAGCCGATGCGTAAGGGGCATGTTCGAGATTTTTGTGCGTATTTTGAGTCATTAGCTATATTTGGAGGAGATTCAATGATTAGTGACACTAATAATTTGAGGAAGAGGCACATAGTTAATTTGACTCATCAGATTGAAGGAAAAACATCTACGCATTTGTATGGGAATAAGAATACACCTTTCATTATATTCGATAAGGATAAGTTGAGACGAATAACAGGGCCACACGAAGATGCAGTAGTAATAGGTACGGAGCTGTTTGGAATAAAAATTCGACGTGTATTAATTGATATCAGAATTTCTGCGAATGTGTTGTTTAAATCAACTTATGATAGGATGAAGAACCCACCTCAAATTGTGCATTTAATATGGTTTACCCGTGTGACAGCGAATGTAATTGAAGAGTTTGAGGGGGAGGTTTCTCTGAGAAAGGGACCTTTCAAGAAAAAGGTGTAAGTGTTGTTTATGGTGGTAGATTGTCCGACGAGTTATAAGGCTATTTTTGACAAGTCTTGGCTTTCAAAGATGTATGTTATAGTTTCTACAGTGCATCAATGCCTGAACTATGTGATTGAGGATTAAGTTGGGGTACTTCGAAGTGATCAGAAGGTGGCAAGAGAGTGTTATGCTGCAGCATTTAGAATTCGAGGCACATGTGCTAAAGATCAGATAGAGGAAGAAGAAGGAGTTGATGATCTGAGGTCAACCCCGGGTTCTTTAATATTAAGTGAAGAGATAGAGGAATATGTTTTTATTGATAAAAAAGTACTTCAAATTGGAACTTTGTTGTCATCATTAATGCATGAAAAACTATTACATTTTTTATCTAGAAATTTGGATGTTTTTGCTTGGAAAATAAAAGATGTGATAGGAGTTCCAATCGAAGTAATATGTCATAGCCTAGATGTGGATCCGAAGGTCAAACCAGTTATTCAAAAAAGACGAGATTTCTCTGTTGAAAAGTCAGAGGAAATTGTTTCTGAAGTGGATCAGTTATCTAATGTGGGACACATTAGGGAAGCAAGGTATCCATTATGGACAGCTAATCCTGTGGTAGTTAAAATGAAGAATGGAAAGTGGAGAATGTGTGTTAATTTTACAGATGTAAATAGAGCTTGTCCAAAGGATCCTTTTCTTGTTCCTTGGATAGATCAATTAGTTGATTCCACTTCGGGAAATGGAATTTTGTCTTTTATGGATGTGTTTTTAGGATATAGTCAGATTCAAATGAATCCAATAGATGTCACTGATCGGGGTTTGCATTGTTATAGAGTCATGTCTTTTGGATTGAAGAATGATGAAGCAACGTACCAAAGGTTAATGAATAAGGCTTTCGCTTCACAAATTGGGAAGAATATAGAAGTGTATATTGATGATATGCTAGTTAAAAGCAAAGGTGATGATGATCATTTGGAAGATTTAGAAGAAACTTTTTTGAATCTCAGAGCAATTCAATTGAAGTTAAATCCAGTAAAATGTACATTTGAACTCCGATCTTGTAAATTTTTGGGATATGTGATAAGTGAAAGAGGAATTGAAGCAGACCCAGAACAGCTAAAAGCTTTGGTATCGATGGTATCATCTCAAAATATAAAAGAAGTGCAGATGTTAACAGGCAGGTTAGCAGCTCTTAATAGATTCATTTCTAGATTCTCAGATAAATTCTTGCCTTTTTTCCAAGTGTTACGTAGACCAAAATAATTTGAGTGGACTTCGAATTGCGAAGAAGCTTTTTTAAAGATTAAAATGCTCTTGTCTTCTCTTGAAATTTTGTCAAAGCCTCGAATAGGAGAGCAACTTTTCATGTACATAGCAGTTTCGGATTTTGCCGTAAGTGTTGTTTTAATAAGTGAGGATTCAAGAATTTCGAAGCATGTGTATTATATTAGTAAGAGTTTGGTGGCAGCTGAAAAAATATATTTGAAGCTTGAAAAATTAGCATTGTGTATAATAATGGCAGCTAGAAAAATGTGTCCTTATTTTCAAGCATATACGATAAGTAGTTCGAACTTCACACCCACTTAAGAATATTTTGCAACGGCCGGATATTTCAGGATGAATGACCAAGTGGTCAGTTTAATTAGGAGATTTTGACATTATCTTTGCTCCTCGAACAGCCATCAAAGCTCAAGCTTTGGCAGATTTTTTTTTGTGGAATTTCATTCAAGTAGATTAAAGGGGGAAGAATGTGCGGAGTTACTCGAAAATCTGATGTGGACAATCCGAACTGATGGGGGTTCTAGTATTAAATGATCAAGTACAGGGATTGAATTGATGGCACCAACTAGGGAGTCTATTTTTCAAGCTATAAAATTGTGTTTTCATGCTTCGAACAATGAAGGGGAATACGAGACAGCTTTAGCAGCTTTGCGATTAACTAAGATTTGTGGAGCAATTTGTGTTTGCTTGGAAACAGATTCGCAGTTAATAGTTAATCATGTAACGGGAGTGTCAGAGGCCAATAAAGATCGTTTGATTTTGTATCTTCAAGAGCTTCGAAATTTGATTTCTTGATTTGACAAGGTTGTGGTAGAACATATAAGAAGATGCAGTAATGCAATAGCTGATTCTTTGGCGATGATGGCTTATTCAGAGGAATATCCATGGATATTATCACAGGAGATGCCATCGATCATGCTTAATTCAGAGCAATGTAAATATACAGAAGAGGTATTTATCAATCCTGGATAAGTTCGAAGTGATTGGAGGGCAGATATACTAAAATGTTTAACAAGTGGAGCATTGCCCCAAGATAAACAATCTCTCAAGAAGATAAGGAACAAAGCTCATGGCTATGTGGTATTGGATGGGGTGTTGTATAAGAAAGTTGTGTCTAGACCATTGTTACGTTGCTTGAATAAGCAAGAGTCTCAAGATGTGTGTTAAAAACAAAGAGAGAGGAGTAGCCGCAGGAGGCGGCTAGGGATTTGTGTTTATTAGAAAATGTTCCTTTTTGTATTGAAGTATTGAACTATTTTTTTATAATGCAAACCCAAGTAAGGCTCTCAATATATAGAGAACTTAGAGGCCTATACAAGGAAAATTAATACACTGAATATTCTAACACTCCCCCTCAAGTTGTGTAGTGGGATCACCAATACCCAACTTGGATAAAACTGATTCGAATGTTCTTGCAGCAACCGCTTTTATCAGGATGTCTGCCAGTTAGTCTTCAGATCTAACAAATGGAAGTTCGACGATCCCATATTCAATCATTTCTTTTATGAAGTGCCTATCTATTTCAACGTGCTTTGTTCTATCGTGCTGTACCGGGTTCTCTGAAATCTTAATCGCAACTTTATTATCGCACATTAACTGAGTTGGACACTTCAGGGGGGATCCGATTTCTTTCATTATCTTCTTTAACCAAAGTATCTCGGTAATCCCCTTAACGATTCCTCTAAATTCTGATTCAGTACTTGACAGTGATACTACTTTCTGTTTCTTACTCCTCCAAGTCACCAAGTTACCTCCAAGAAAAGTAAAGTAGCCAGCAGTTGATCACTTGTCGTTAGGATTCCCTCCCCAATCAGCATCTGTGAATACTTCAACATCAAGGTGTCCATTTTTCTTAAAAATTATGCCTCTTCCTGGTGTGCCTTTGAGATATCGAATAATCCTCATTACTGCCTCCATATGGTGTTCCTAAGGATGATGCATGAACTGGCTAACTACTCCCACCGCGTATGCAATATCGGGTCTAGTGTGAGCCAGGTAAATCAATTCTCCCACCAACCTTTGGTACCTTTCTTCACTCGCTGGTCTGGCCCCTTCAATTATCTTTAGTTTGTGATTCACAACCATAGGAGTGTCATTTGGTTTGCAATCCACCATGCCAACTTCAGCTAATAAATCCAATATATATCCGTTGGGAGATATAAATCCCTCATCTTGACCTAAGAACCTCGTTTCCTAGGAAATACTTCAATCCCCTAAGGTCTTTCATTTTGAACTCCTTGAAGAGGTTTTTCCTAAGAGAGCTAATTTTTTCTTCGTATTTCCCCGTTATAATCATATCGTCGACATATATTATAATACAATTGACTAATTCTTATCTTTTTTTATAAAACAAGGTATAATCCCCATTACTCTGTTTGTAGCTATACTGCTTCATTGCCATTGTAAATCTCCCAAACCAAGCACGAGGAGACTGTTTGAGCCCATATAATGCTTTTTTCAGTTTACATACCTCATTTTCTTGAAAACCATCAGAGAACCCTGGTGGGGGTTCCATATATACCTATTCTTCCAAGTCTACATGTAAGAAAGCCTTCTTTACATCAAATTAATGAAGAGGCCAATCTTTATTCGCGACTATTGAAAGTAAAACTTTGATAGTGTCAATCTTTGCAACCGGAGAGAATGTTTCAGAGTAATCTATACCATATGTTTGTGTATATCCTTTGGCAACCAATCTTGCCTTGTATCGTTCAATGGCGCCATCAGATTTATATTTTATATTAAAAACCCATCTACACCCGACTATTTTCTTCCCTTGTGGTAACACACAATTCTCCCATGTATTATTCCTTTTTAGAACTTCCATTTCGGTATTCATTGCCTCATGCCATTCAGTCATCTTCTTAGCTTATTGAGCTGTTTTAGGGATTTATTCAGAGAGAATAGTAGCTGAAAACGCCTTTGTAATCTTCGTCATTCCTTTCCTGTCCGTTTTTACCAGATATGTAGAAGCACGAGGAACGTTTTCCTGTGAATACCAGTCAGGATGAACCCCTCTATTTTTTCTTGGGGGAAGAACCAGAGTTTGAGTTTCAACAAATGAACTTCCTAAAATGTCATGGTCAGTAGCATTTTGTGAGTTGTGACATTGTAAATTGTTTACCTCTTGATGGACATTTTATTCGGCTGATTCGCTGGTAGTATCCATGGCATTTATTTCTTGTTGGACATTGTCTTCGGGAGAATCATTGGTGGTAAGAATTGCCTCGTCAGTCTCTTTTATGTTGGAAGAGGCGTGTTCGATGGCAACATCTACCGACTTTGTCGGCATATCCTCAAAGTAACTTTCATATAGCAACCAATCAAGTGATTCACTTACTTTCTCCCCCTGAGCATGAGATTAGTGATCAAAAAAATAATCAGATTCTAAGAAGTCACAGTCCATGGTGACATGGATTCGACGAGTAACTGGATTGTAACACCGATAGCCCATTTGATGGACACCATACCCAACGAATACACACTTTTCAGCACACGGATTAAGTTTGTTTCGACTAGTTTTAGGGATATGAACAAACACCAAACAACCAAAGACACGAGGTAGTAAGGTCATAACAGATTGAATTGTAACTTGGATGGCAAGCACTTGTAATGGAGTTTTATTTCCTAGACATCGGGTTGGTAGAAGATTTGCAAGATACGTGGTTGTAGCAAGAGCTTCTGGCCAAAGAGAATGAGGAACTTAGATTAAATCATAATAGCACGAGTTTTTTTAAGTAAAGTACGATTTTTTTGTTCTGAAGTACCGTTTTGTTGAGGTGTGTTTGGACAAGTGGTTTGATGGATAAGACCATTTGTTTTGAAAAAATTATGCATTATTTGGTTGACAAACTCTATTCCATTATCAGAACGAATAATCTTTATTTTTTTCTCAAATTGAGTCAAAATCATTTTGTAAAAACAAACAAATATTTCTGGCACTTCGGATTTATGTTTCATGAAGTATATCCAAGTCATTCTTGAGAAATCATCCACAAATAAAACAAAGTATCTGATTTGATTGTTAGTGGAATTTAATGTTGGACCCCAAACATCAGAATGGATTAGCGAAAAAGCATAATCAACTCTAGTATTACTTTGATTAAATGAGACCCTACGATTTTTTGCAAGAATGCAGGTTTCACATTTCTCATGAATTGAATTATCTAAAAAAAGACTAGGAAACAAACTTTTAAGATAGCTAAAAGAAGGATGACCAAGTCGCCGGTGCCAAAACCAAAGTTGCCTTTCGGTTGTTCCGTGAGCAAGCATGGCATGTCCCTTATGAACTACCTCATCAACATAATAGAGACCTCCTTATTCAGTACCATGCCCAATGATCTCCTTCGTACGAATGTCCTGTAAAATGCAAAAAAATGAATACATATGAACCACACAGTTGAGTTGTTTTGTCACTTGACTAACAGATAATAACTTTAAGGATAGTGAAGGAATGTATAGGAAGTTTTTCATTTCTATTTTTTCCAAAAATATAATTGAACCTCCCCCTTTGACTTCACAAATTTCTCCACTAGAAGTCTCAATATGGGACTTCTTTGGAGATGACATGTCACCAAAGTCTTTAGGATCATAAGACATGGTGTCTGTAGCCCCACAATCAAAGATCCAATTCATTGATTTCTCAAACCATTTACCTCCAAGTTTTTCATAGGAGTTCGCTGTCATTCCTCCAAAACCAGTGCCAATTCCTTGCTCATTTTTAGTCGAATCTTCACCGCCACTTGTAGACGAAGCCCGTTTGACATTAGATCTGAAACACTGGTTATTTTTCTCCTTATGACCATCCTCCCACCATTCTGGATAGCCAACCAGCTGGAAACATGTCTCTTTAGTGTGTTTCTTCATCCCATAATGAGTGCAATACAACTTGGATTTATCTTCTTTCTCTTTGGATCAGAATTTAAACCTTTGTGCATAATCTTTAGCAGCCAAACCCATTCCAATTTCAATCGAGTCAGTATTAGAAGAATTTGATTTTAGTATATTAAGCATGGCCACTTCCCTTCGTATTGTAGCATATGTTGTTTCCACGGAAGGAAGATGATCCTTTTTTCAAGATATCTTTCTTGACTGGTTCCAGCTTGTCATTAATCGCCATTAGCAATTGATAGAGTCTTTGTTCTTGAGTCTTCTTATTGTAGATCTGAATGTCTTCTGGGTCTTTCATAGGGTTCGGATCTCGCCTATCTATAGACATCCAGATGTTCTGCAGTTTGTTCCACAAGTTTTCTAGTGTATCGGACCCTTGCCTTAATGAATTAACCCTCTTATGAAGGTCAAACACCTATAACGAATCTGTACCAGAACCGTATGTGGTGGCTAACCCATCCCAGAGGGCTTTTGCAGTGGGATATTGCGAGACATTATTCACCAAGCTGGATTCAAGATTCGGGATAATCCATGTGAAAACACATTGATCATCTTGTTCCCACCTTGTATATGTGTTGTCAGTTTTGGATGGAGGTGTCGGCTCCCCTGTAATGTGAGAACCTCTCCCCCTTCTCCCAATTGCTTTCTTCATCAGGTTTGCCCATAGGGCATAGTTGTCACCACCGAGTTTAATCCTTATGGATAAATTCTTGGGGTTAGTTGTTTGTTGTTGTGTTTCGAGACCATTTCTCAGAATGGCAGCAATCTGCATTGTTAATTCATCAGGGATTTGACTGACCACGACTTTATTGCCAGCCATCTTTGTTGAGGATGTTCGGAATTCCCAGAATTACACGTGCTCTGATACCATGTTAAAAACAAAGAGAGAAGTAGCCGTAGGAGGCAGCTAGGGTTTTGTATTTATTTAAATATGTTCCTTTTTGTATTGAACTATTTTTTATAATGCAAACCCAAGTAAGGCTCTCAATATATAGAAAACTTAGAGGCTTATACAAGGAAACTTAATACACTGAATATTCTAACAATGTGTTACCTGAGTTACATGATGGTGAGGGATCAGCCCATTATGGTTTTAAGGCTTTGTCGTGTCGAGTACTATTGGCAGGGTACTATTGGCCTTCTATTATGAGTGATGCTAAGGATTTGGTTCAAAGTTGTGACACTTGTCAGTGATTTTCTCATTTAATTCATAAACCGGCAGTAACACTTATATCAATTTTTGAGGCAGTTCCTTTTAATAGGTGGGGGATATGGTGGGACCATTGCATATGGCATCTGGTGGAAGACAGATGATTATTGTTGCGGTTGATTATTTTTTGAAGTGGGCAGAAGCAGAGCCTTTAGCTGGAACAAATGCTAAAGGTGTGATCAAATTCAATTTGAGCAATATTTATTATCGCTTTGGGGTGCCTAGAAAGATAACAACAGATAATGGTCCTCAGTTTAATAATAAGGAAATTGATTCTTTCTATTCTTCAAAAGGGATACAACAATATTTTTCTACTCCTTTTCACCCTCAAGCAAATGGGCAAGTAGAGGTTATAAATAGGTCTATTCAGGAAGGTCTAAGAAAGAATTTGGTTGGGGCAGCTGGTAAATGGCCAAATTATTTACAAGAAGTGCTATGGGCCTATCGAACAACTCCTAGAGAGGCAACTAAGGAAACTCCTTTTTCTTTAGTATATGGTATGGTTGTTGTGTGCCCTGCTGAATCTACATTGCCTTCTTATAGACTTCTGCATTATTCAGAAGATGAAAATGAAGAAGCTAAGAAAGCGAGCTTGATTTTATAGAAGAAAAAAGAGTGAAAGCACATTTGAATGCAATCTATTATCAGTCATTAGTGATGAGTAGGTATGATGCCAGGGTTAAAAGAAGGGATTTTCATATTGGTGACAAAGTTTTGCGAAAAGTAATTCTTCATACTAAGTATAAACATCTTGGAAAGTTGGCTACAAATTGGGAGGGTCTTTATGAGGTCAAAGCAAAGGTTAAACCAGGTTCTTATCGCCTCTCTGATAATCATGGGAGGATGCTTCAACATCCATGGAATGTTAACATTTAAAGTTGTATTGGGAATGATTTTATTTTCCTTGTTAAGAAAATGATTGTGAACAAACAAGCACACTATTTCCTGCTATGTCGGCCCAGAGAGGTTCTAGTGACATGATGCTATGGATTTTAAGTTACATACGCTCTAAACCAATTATACTTGGTCAATTATTCTAGTTCCAATCGGAAAACCTCGTATTGATGATTGATGTATATTTAATATGAAATACCATTTTGACGGTTCACTTGAGCAAACCAAGGCTCGTTTAGTCACTGAGAGATTCACTGGGAGATATTGATTACAAAGATACATTTCCTCCAACTTCCAAAAGCGTCTTAGTACAGTGTCTCGTTTGGTTTCTTCTTCTGGTTGGTATATTCGATAGGCGTTCGTAATGATGTTATCTGTTACAACTTGATTAAAGAAATTTATATGTCTCTGTTGAAAGGTTTTAGACGATGGGAGGATGATAGCTTGGTGTGCCGTCTTCATATATCATTGTCTGATTTGAAATAGCCATCTCACTAGTGTTTTTCCAAATTCTATAGGCTATTTGCTCTATTATATTTTTACAGTCTTAAGCTGATTACTCTTTGTTCACCATGATATAAAGCAAGTCTTTTACTGCACTCCTAATATTTTAATTACAAGAAATGATATCGTTAGTATTGTTGCAACTAAAAAACTTTTACACAATCATTTTCATCTCAAAGATCTTGGTAATTTGAAGTACTTTTTTGGTAGTAAGGTTTCTACTTCTAAGACCGTCAATATGTGTTAGAAATCATTAATGATGTAGCATTGTTATGCGTAATTCCTATTGGTATTCCTATGGAACACAAGTTATAGTTATTAGAAAATGGTGAGTTAGTCAAAGATTCAAGTTAGTATATAATATTGGTCGGTATATTAATTTACTTGATTGTTTCGAGACCATATTATATATATATATATATATATATATATATATATATATATATATATATATATATATATATATATATATATATGTTGTGAGTAGATTCATGCACTAACCTTTAAAAAATCTCATATTGAAGCAATTCTTTGGGTCGTTAGATATCTACAAGGGGCTCCCCAAGGTTTGTTATTTTTTTCAAACATTGATTTCAAATTGAGAGCTTATTGTGAGTTTGATTGGGCAGGTTGCCACCTCACCAGAAGATCGACTATATATTATATTGTACGTTTTGGATCCTCATTGATATCCATAGAGATTGAAATGACAAAAACGGTTTTTTCTTTATTCTTGTAAAGAGAATAAAGAAAAAACCGTTTTTGTCATTTATCGTGTAATGAAAATAGCATGATATAAACTAACATAGCTATGATATCTTTTAAAAAATTGAAAATTTCAAACCGTGGACCAAATTTACTATACTGTGATAACAAAACTGCTCTAACATTGTAGCGAACTATATTTTTCACGAACAAACTAGACACATCGAGGTGGACCGTAATTGCATTGAAAACAAAATCCAAAACTATTATATGACTACAAAATATACAAGTTCTATGCAAAACTAGCATATATCATAACAAAATCTTCAAAAAAATATCATTATATTTTTATTGTCACGAGTTAAAAATGTAAAATATCTATCATTCAACTTAAAAAAAGTGTTAGGATATAATACTAAGTTATTACAGCCGACTAATCAAATATATAATTATATTATTTGGTATGGTTTTATTTCATTCAATAATTTAGTATTATTAAATATATATATGTAATAAATATATTCAATAGTATTTATTTACCTTTGTATATACAAAAATATAAATATAGTTTGTAGATTTTGCAACAAAAATAATAGTACTTATACAAAATATATATATATATATATATATATATATATATATATATATATATATATATATATATATATATATATATATACTAACCATAAACAATTAATAAATTTTCTGTATCTATAAAATAATATATATATTAAAATGTTAAAAACATTATAATTTAAAATATAAAATTTATTTGAACTACAATACGTAAACGTGGACCTTTTATATAAATATTGGCATAAAATGTTAAAATTTGATTTTGTAATCTATAATTATAGTAAATTATAGTTTATAATATTAATGATTATATTAAAAATATTAAGCTATAAAAAAACAAAATTAACATATAAATTAAAATTGAAATGTTAAACTTTGAGGGATGGCAAATATCATATAGTTTAAAACATTTAAATTGAGTATAGAAACTCTAAAATAATCTATTAAGAAGTGGAAGAACAATATCATGTTTTTAAAAGAACAAAACAAACTTCGTCTTATACGGAAATGCCGACTATCAGAAGGTCCGATCTTCAAATACTTATCAGATTACAAGTAAAATAGAGTCGGCTAGAGATTTATGAGTGATATATTTATCCAAAAATTAGCTTAAAAATAATATTAGAATTATTTAAATTTTTTTACATAAATAATTAAACCTATATTTATAATATTATAATGTTGAATAATTTATTTATAAACGTGTTATATAACATTACATGCCTGCTTATATAAAGAAAGAATATGTTATATTAACATATTTTTAAAAGATTGGTAGGATAAAACCACAATCTAATGTTGAAAACTTACATAAAACTCTCAAATACTCGTGATACACGAACCATGTAATAAAACTATATAGAACAAGGGGATATTGGTAAAGTGACTTATCAATATATTTGGATTCTCTCGTCTAGATGCCTAAATACTTTTTTATATTTTTTTAATTAAATCTTGTTATTAAAAATTTACTCACGTTCTTTATTAATATACTTTATTTTATTATGGATACTTTTATTTTTTGAGTTTATCATTCTCTGTTATTTGCACTTCAAAATTAATTATATAGTTGTATTTCCACAGCATATGAAAAGTTTAGATTTTATATCGAGGTTTAATGCTTTTACAGCTTTTTTGAATTTTAATGGTAATTATTTATTTTTAAAGCAAAAATATAAATATTATTAAATAAAAATAATTTAAGTTTACAATTCATTACCAAACTAGAAATATAAAGTAATGAAGTTGATCCTACAAACGCTCTTAAAATAGTAATTATTTTAAACAAGACAATACTTGTAAATTAGAGTGATTTTAAATAGTAAAAAAATATTTATAGAAATAGCTATTCATAAACCCATACACCATCCCACAAAGTTATCTAACCAAAAAAAATGTTGGTCTATGGTTTAAAAAAAATTATATAAATGTTTGGAAGAAATCCTTTGTGTAATTATGTTTTAGGTTTGTTTTTCATTAATAGTTTTGGCAAAGATGAATTGCTTGAAGATAAATTAATTTTTTCATCTTTATTTTTAATTGGAATTGGGTCTTTAAAGGTAGATATTATTTGTTTTGATAAAAAAAACTAATCTTTAGCATAGTATTCACTTATTAATATTATTTAGGTTATTTTAGTGGTGATATGATATTCTTTTCTTTCTAGATTTGTATTCATTTATATTTCGAAATATCAATGAAATTTAATTTTTAAATTATAAAATATATTAATAGCATTCATGACCAATATCTAATGAAATTTACTATTTAAATTATAAAATATACTAATAGCATCAATGACGAATGAGTACAAAATATAAAGTTATTGCTTTTCTTATTTTCATTTACTAATTTTGGCGTTTTTAGTAAGATATTATACGCAACATCCTTAGTGAAATCAATCAGTTATTATATTAAAATATTATAAATCGTAAAATATAATAAAAAATTTAAATGCAAGGATAGTAAAAAAGTTGCCTTTTGCATATTATTTAACGTAATCCTATGAAAAAATACACAACTTAAAAAGAAACTAAATAAAGAAAAAGAAAAAGTTAGATTTCTAAGTTATAAACAGAAAACACAAACCAATTCGAATTGGATTTGAATTGCATTAATTATTTTAATTTTGATTTTATTTATAAATATTTAAAAATAATTAACTAAATTTTCCACTAACAAACAAGTTTATTTTTAGAAAAGAAAAAAAAAATCAGACAAATTCGATTTTGAATTCAATCAATTAATTAAAATAATCCTCGGTCACATCATAAAATTCTAACTTATTTATAGGAAATTGCTAAATGAATATATAAAAAAAACATATCAAATTTTTTATTAGATTAGCATGAAATAAAAATAAATTATATGTTTAATATTTGGCTTTAGAGGCCCAAATTGAACAAATTGATCATCTAATCTAACCTAATCCAACCTAGGGTTTTCTCCTTTATATTTGCCGTTGATATAAATTAAAGCATTACATCCTCTTCTCATTGCTCTCGCTCGTCTTCAGCCTCTCAGTGCTTTACCAACAAAACCATCTACTAGAGAGGTCCCAAAGAATTGTTGTTTCAAAGGGAATTGTTGTTCCTTCAACATGAGGGCCAAGTGGAAGAAGAAGCGTATGAGGAGGTTGAAGAGGAAGCGACGAAAGATGCGACAGAGATCTAAGTAGACATGGATCTGCCTTTGCAATTTTGTTCGTCTTTTACGCATTCTTTATGCGATTTTATAGCACATTTTCGTGTTTAAACTGTGTTATTGGATTTTTCTTTTAAACTTGGCTTAATAATATGTGCAATTTTGTTTATGTTTTAAAAAAAATGGCTCTAGATAAATATAGATAAATATTGACGTATTTTGATTGATTTTTTGTGGAATAGTTTAATTTATTTATAATATCTTAGATTTTATATATTAGAATCGAAATTTAACGTTTATTTGTTGTGTATAACGTTCTAACACCTTACTCATTATCATATCATATTTTAGAAATTCTATTAACATACTAATATTATATTATGCATCCTAACATACTAATATAATATTTAACATTTTAATATTTTTATCATATTGCATCCTAATATAATATTTAACATTTTAATATTTTTATCATATTAATATTCAAAATTCTCTTTCTTTCTTTTAGTATTTTCTAATTTTTAATTAGATTAACTATTAATTTTGTTACTTAAACCAAAATATTTTTAAATTGAAAATATTAAAAATTTAGAAATTTAAAAGGGAATCTTTTAAATTTTGAGGTATTACATTATTAAATAAATTGAAAATAAAAATAGAAATTGATATTATAATTTTATCAAATAATCAAGATTTACTTTTTTTAATCCGTTACCATTTTATATTAATAATTTTAGAAATCTTTTGGAAGGTTAAAAGATAATCATATTCAACATAAAGTTTTGTTTTAAATTTTTTAAAATTTTCAACAAAATTTAAAAAATTATATCTTACCTTTAACTCTTAAACATCCATTTATTTATTTAAATTTTTTAAATTTTTTAACAAAATTTAAAAAATTATACCATTTCTTACCTTTAACTCTTAAAGGTTTATTTATTTAGATAATTTTAAAACAAAAAAATTAAAACAATGGTATCTTTCTTTTGATATTTTCTATTTTTTTAATTAGATTAACTATAATTTTGTTACTTAAATCATGTTATCATTTTCTATAATTTTAATAAATAATCCTGCTTGCTTTTCTTTTTTATATTTTTATGTTAAGTTTTTTTTAATCAAGGGCTTATATTGATATTAAAAGAAAGTTTGAGCCTTAATAGGCAATATTACAACAAAATGAAACAGAGTCATCTTCTTCCTTAAGCCAAATCGAACTCACCCCAAATCAAAAGAAAAACTTTAATTCGAAAATCGAAGATACCCCAAATTAAGGCTTTCTAGAAACACAATTGCTCTTAGCTTCGGAGGAGCATCATTATCAAAATAATCCACGTTCGATTGAGTCCTTAACACCTCCTTAGCGATCCAATTTGCTCCTAGATTCTGTTCCCTATAGACGTGCTTAACAACCATCTCCGATCTGATTAGTCTTCTACAACAGTTTAGCATAGGTTCAAGAAGATACCAAATAGAGATTCCATAACCAGAACCAACGAGTCGACCTCAACATCGACCATGCTTAGTCCCAGAGTCATACACAGCCTCAAGCCATCCAAAAGAGCACGACATTCTGCTATTAAATGCCGATGATCATGCCACCATTACTGTCTCTAAGCAGTGCAGCACCTCCAGATTCATGATTGAAGGTACATGCTCCATCAATGTTAATTTTATACCTTCCCTGTTTAGGATTTTTCCACTGTAAAAATAATGGCCTAGTCGATGCTTTAATCTGATGAACACAACCGAACTTAGTAGCTTCTCTGTGAAAAGAACCCCAATGCTTTCTGACCTGGATTTTCGCATGATCAAGGCTAGTTAGAATGTATATGATATGTCTGATTATTGAAGCAGAATTAGTATCCTCCTTGTTAATCTTCTTCTTATTTCGAGCAGACCATACTGACCAAACAATAATTGCAGGTAGAATATTGAAGATATCACAGGTTCTTTGTGAAGACCAATACCACTTCATAATGACATGGGAGAGGGTCATGTAAGAGTGAATCTGAATATTGAAGATAGAGCTGAAATGTAGCCAGACAACCCAAACCCGAGGACAATGCACTACAGCATGGTAAGTTGTTTCAATATCATTACAATGTACACACTTAGAGGCAAGCTGAAATCCTTTAGATTGCATCACAACATCTGTAGGAAGCCAATTATGTAAAGCCCTCCATAGTAGAAAAGAGCATTTTTTAGGAGTAACAGCATTCCAAGACTTTGCATAAATTCTAGACACATTACCCTTGCATATGATGTGATTCAAAGTATCTTTACTACTGAAAGAACCATCTTTTAATAAAGACCATAGTAAAGTGTCAAGTGTCATTTCTATCAGACAGACGAACCTCCCTGATCTTATTAGTCTCTATACTTGTGACAATAAAGTTAATCTTGTCCCAATGCCAGTCATTATTAATCCATAACTCTTTGACAGAGATATCACCAGTGTCCCAAAGAGTTCTTCTATCATTATTATTAAGCACCTTGATGAATGGTCTATCAGAGCACCATCTGTCGTACCAAAAACACATATCACCACGACCAGGCAGCCAAAACAAGTAGTTCTCAGCCTCCTCTCTAATTGTAATGATATGAGCCCAAGGTTTAGACTTCCTGCTAGGAGATATAGCTAAAGTAGGGTGAATATTATCCCTACAATAGATGGATAACATGTATTTAGCCCAAAATGATTGTTGCTTTCTGAAATTAAATCACAACTTCATTGCATAAACCTTCTGCACATCTTTAAGTCTTTTCAGATTAAGACCACCTTCATTTATAGGCTTACATAATCGATCTCATCTAGCCCAGTTAATCACCCTCTTGTCTTCTTTGTTTCCTCACATGAATTTATTAAACAAGATCTCCAGTGTACTGATAATGCCTACATGCAAATTTGAATGCTGCAATCTGTAATTGGGAAAGGCACTGAGGACAGTCTGAATCAGCATCAAGCGAGCAGCAAAAGAAAGGTGTAATCTGTCCCATTCTATGATTTTAGATCTAACCTTGTAAATCAAATATTCAAAATGAGCCATTCTTGTATTAGTAGCAATTATAGAGCCAAGATAACAGAAAGGCAAGCTTGTATGATTGATACTCCATATGTTTTCAATAATATTAATATGTTGAGGAATCATCTTGTTGGAAACAATAAGTTTAGATTTAGTTGTATTAATTTCTTGACCAGACACCAATTGATAATGATCCAGAACAGATTTGATAGCAATCATAGAATAAGAATTACCATTTGAAAATACCATAAAATCATCAGCAAAAGCCAGGCAAGCAACATTCTGACTGCTTCTAGACTTGTATCTAAACCTTGCATCACCATTCGAAGTCTGCTTAATACTCCTTATCATGTACTCTTCTGCCAAAATAAAAAGACTCGGGGAAAGAGGATCCTCTTGTCTTAGACCATTAGAAGCAGCAAAGTAACCAGTAGTTCACCATTAACCAGGATAGAAAAGTAGACCTGACTTATACAATTGTTAACAAGAGCAGAAACATTATTGTTAAAACCAAATGACCTTAAAACTTTAAAAAGAAAGTCATGATTCAGCTTATCAAAAGCCTTTGTCATGTCAGTCTTAATAACCATATTCCCCATCTTTCTATTGATGTTAATGTCAAAACAAAGTTCCTGAGCCATAAGAATAGAATCCTGAATACACCTTCCTTTCACAAACCCACCATGTTCCTCAGATATAAGCCTTGGCAAAATACTAGCAAACCTGTTGTTGATCAGCTTCCCCAGAATCCTTGAAAACAATGTAGTTAAACTTATAGGACGAAAATCCCTCCAATTGTTAGGATTATCCAACTTAGGAATCAAGCAAATCGTTATAGCCCTCACACCTTTAGGCAGAACAAAACCTTCAAAGAAGCCCTTAACAGCATTACATAGATCAGTCCCAACAACCTCCCAACACTTCTTATAAAACTCACTATTGAACCCATCAGGTCCAGCAGCTGATTCAGAGTTTAAAGAGTTAACAATCCCATAAATCTCCTCAGACTCAGGGATACAAGAGATGCTCATGTTATCCTCATCACTAACCAAAGAAGGAATTACCTCCCTTAGAACCAGATCAGACACAACACTATTAGCATGAGCAAGCAAAGACTTAAAAAACTCAACAGCAGAATTATCAATATCCTCTTTAGTAGTTAACCATTGACCATCCACCTTAATCCTATCAACCCTATTTCTCTTATTCCTTTTCTTCACAAAACTATGAAAAGCAGAAGTATTTCTATCAGCATCCCTTAACCAAGAAGCATGAGCTTTCTGCCTCCAAAAGCTTTCCTCCCTATCAAGAAGAACCAAGTGATTCTGCTTAGCCTCCTCCAAAGCAGACTTATTAACATCATTAAGTTGATTTTGAAGCATGGTTTCCCTTATGTTAATGAGCTCCTCAGACTGCCTAATAGCATCAAAAATATTCCCAAAGGAAGACTTATTCCAAACTTCAACGCAGCTTTTAACCTTTGTTGCTTAAGCCAGAAAATCATAATTGGATTCCTCACATCAGAACTAACCTCAACAGACCAACTATCTTTCACCATATTCAGAAAATCAGGATGGGTAGTCCACATATTTAAGAACTTAAATGAAGACTTAGTTCTTTCAATATTAGAATAAACCTTAATAGCAATAGGACAATGATCAGAGCAACTCCTAGCCAAATGAGAAACAGCAGTGACATCAAAGAAGTTCAACCAAGAAGAGCTATACAAAACTCGATCAAGCCTCCTCCATTTACTCCCATTAGACCATGTATAGGGACAGCCAGTAAAACCAGCATCAATAAGACCACAATCCATAATAAGACCATTAAAATCATCCATACCCCTTTGATTAACAGTGGTGCAAGCAAGCTGTTCCTGAATGTTTGCAATGATATTAAAGTCTCCAAACATGATCCACTCGTGAGAAACATCAAGACTTCTAATAGAATCCCAAAGCAAAAGCCTCTGATCTCTTTTGCATTTTGCATAAACAACAGACACCTGAAACACTTTGTCCATAGAAGGATGACCAACCTTAAGATGAAGCAACTGATCACTATCAAAAACAACCTCAACTTTGAAATCATGGTGCCAAAACACCCAAATTTTATTACTCACATTACTACTACAACCACTTAACTTCACTTTCTTAGCCACCACACTCATCTTATCAACCTTAACAAAAGGTTCTTGGATAGCAACAAAACTGGCCTTTAAAGAAAACACCATAAATTTTAACCTCTGAATGGTTTCCTTATTAGCACGTCCTCTTGCATTCCAGTTTAACATGGTAATTGTCATTGATCACATGAAGATTTTTGGGCTCTCTTGAGCTTCATAATCTTAGCAGGAACTGGTCCCTTAGAAGTCCACAGCTTTGAAACCTTCTTTGGTTTCTAAATCTCCTGCCCTTTTAATCTTCCCTTTCCCTTCACAGGAGAACTATCAAGGCTACCAACATGCTTTGGGGAATCATGAATCTCCTCACTCAGAACCTCAAACATATTACATTTCTCCAAAGTCTTCAAAGCATCTATCATATCACTTTCATTAACCAAATCAACAGAGCCACCATTCTCAGCAGTTTCAACCATTCTAAAAGAACAAGAATCACCACCATTTTCATCACACAAGGAGTTATCTAAAACTTTGTCCACCACTATTGATTTTAACAAACGCCCAGTATCCTTACCTTTATCAACATCAGGATGAACCACTTTATCCAAATTATCATGTGATTCTTTAGAACAATCATTGGCCACAATACGAAGGTAAGAACAAGAAATCTGATCAGAAACACCATCTTGAGCCTGCCTGTTATCAAGATCATTCCTTAAGTTCTTTGATTCAAACAAAAACTTCTTGCATTTATCATTCGAATGACCAATGTGAGCACAATGGCTACAATAAAGCGGAACATTATCATAAACAAGATTGATCCAATAACTATCAGCCTCACCAAACTTCAACTGAACCTTATGAATCAAAGGTTTTGATACATCGACCTCAACCCAGAATCGGCAACAATTTTGTCTAGCCCTGTTAACCGAAGGGACCCAGACTTTCAATGGAGTACCAAGAACATTTGCAATCTCAGTTATCGTAGCTCTGTTGAACAGAAACTCCGGCAAACTTGGAAGAGACACCCATACCGGCGTATATGGACATTCCAAACTCGGATCAAATCCTGGAGTCCATTTTAATAATCGAAGAGTTTTATTACCCAAGACCCATACGTTTCTCGACCACAACTTTTTGAAGTCATCAATCTTAGAAAATTCTACAAAAATGTGTCTGTAATCCCAGACATACACACTGTAACTGCCAACAAAGTTGAATTTCGATAAAAACCCCCTGAAACTCTCCATTGAAGGCTTTCCTGTGGCAAATTTAGCAATTAACGTATGCTTTGACATCTTTATCAGCCTCTCCTTATCTCCAATATCGAACGTAATCGTTGGAATATCATTTGACAAAGAAACAGAAACATTCAGATGTTCAAACTCTGTACCCTTTTCTTTAAGTAAATCAGCATAAGAACCCTTCATTGGTTCTTCTTTGTCTATCTCTTTGTTTCTCTCCTCAAAAATAGGATTAGAGACCATGTTACATTTATTCCCAGAAAGATCCAAATCAACCTTACTGTTCTTGGCTACCAAACTTTCTGACAGTGACTGAATCGATTTCCTAAGTGTAGGAAAGTCTTCGATCGAAGCATTCTGAGGATCCTTAGCCATAACCTTAATCACCACTATGATTGATTAACAAAAAGCAAGCTTAGATTCAATGATTGAATCAAAAACATTTGCTCTGTTCTTGGTCAAGAACAGAGCTTTCTCCAAGAAGCATTCTGTTTTTTATGATATAAAGAAATTATAGTTTCGTCTTAGTTTTAAAAATAAATCTTATATTCTAGGATTCTATATTTTTATGTTAAGTTAAAGCAAGCTTTTCTATATTTTTATGTTAAGTTAAGTTTTTAATCGTTCAACTGAATGTGAATAAATGAATAAATTTTTATTCCAAGATTACCTAAATGATTTTAAAATTGGATGTAATATAAATTTAGTTGCAATATAAATTTTAAGTTTTGATTTATATTTTAAAAGGAAATATATTAAAATATTATCTATTATGTTTTATAAATTTTAAATATACTATAATATATGGTAAATATTATGAATATTAGATTTTAAAAAAAACTTATAAATAAATATTATCTCCGAATACAAGAATTAAGATTATATAATATTCATTGTAAATATATTTCAATAAAATATTTTATATATTTTATCAAAATATTATCTCCGAATATATTTTATTAAAATATTTCAAACTTACAATAAATAAATATATATATATATATATATATATATATATATATATAATATACAGTTATCCACCTAGCGTAGTAATATCATATATAACATTTTCATCTTAATTCTTATATTTAATATTTTTAAATGAATATTTTATATTAATAATTTTAAAAAGTTAAAAGAATAAAAAAAAAATTATAGTTTCTAGAGACAAACAAATAATAATATTGTCCGTAGGTTGTGTAGAAGCTGGAAAGACTAATAACCTGGAAAGACTAAATGAATCAAGTAACTTGTTTGTAATTTATTTTTCTAATATAAATTATAATTCGTTTTTACTTCTCAATTTTTTTCTTTTTTTTTTCTTTCATATATTTAAGTTATGATTTATATATTAAAATATTATATTTATATATATTTAATTTGATTTGTAGATATTTTTTTATATAAGGGTAAGTACCATTTAAGATCCAAAACTTTAACTGCTTATCTATTTAAGATCTATATTTTCAGTCAAATATTTACCATTTAGAACCACGTATATTTTTTATACCTCCACTCACTTATATACACACTATCAAAGAAGAGTGATCTACCATAGTTGATGATCCATTCTTTTTTTTTGTTTCCGTATGATTTGGATTATGTTTTACTTGATTTCGAAGATTGATATTTGATATATGTGAAGGTAGTCGACTGGTGTGTGTTTGGAAAGTCGAATTTTGAGTTTGAAACATCTGTTTTGGGTGAGATCTGTTTTCGTTCTTTACATTGGTTTGAAAGTCAAATTTTCAGTTAGTTTTTGAGTTCGAATTTGCTAATGTAGTTTATTTGTCGCAGTTCAGTTAGTTTTTTGTTGATTTTAGTGTGTAGTATGTGTTTGTGAAATATATGTGCGCGTAAAACGATTCTGGATTTATTAGTAGGAGATGCGAAACGTGTTTGTTCTGTATGTAGTGATAGTTGCGACACGTGTATGTCTTCAGGAATGATACATGCAAAACATGTATGTTTTCTCGAATGGTAGATGCAAAACACATGTTTGATGATGTGAAACGTTATTTTTTAAAAAAAAATTAAAAAAATTAAAAATATATCATGAGTGGTCATAGTTTTGTTCGTCTTAAAAAACAAAACCAATGGTATTTTTGGATTTTTTTTCCGTGTTACGTTTTAAATGATACAGACTTTTAAAAAAATTAAATTTATACCTTCTTTGTTTTGATTGATGCGAAACTTTCTTTATTTTGCTAGATGCGAAACTTTCTTTATTTTGCTAGATGCGGAACCTTATTTATTTTGATAGATGTTAAACCTTCTTTGTTTTGTTAGATGTGAAACCTTCTTTATTTTTCTAGATACGTAATCTTTTTGTTTCGCTAAATGCAAATTTTTTTTGTTTTGCTAGATGCAAAACCTGTTTAAATTGTGTACAACTAGATGTGAATCTAGAGCCACTATGATGGATGCTAGATGCGAAACCATATACTGAGAAATGTGTGTAATATATATATATATATATATATATATTCTTAAAAAATAAAAACATATCATGAGTAATACTAGTTGTGTTCGTCTTAAAAAAACAAAACCACTGATATTTTTGGATTCTTTTTTCGAGTTACGGTTTAAAAGATACGGACCTTTAAAAATTAAAATTAAAAAAGAAAAGAAAGATAAAATAAATTAGGATTCTAACACTTAATATTAAAAACTAATGTACGGAGATGGTAATATAACTCACGATTGCTAGTTTGATTGCCCAAATGTTTAAATTTGTTCGTGTGGATATTGAGAAATTTGAGTCCATAATCGGCAATCCATTGCTTCATCATCTACGAGACAACCATTGGACAAAATGCGTACGTGTGGTGTAACTCGACAAGGTTTTTGTTATAATCTTCGAGCATGACCGAATAGGAAACCCTTTGATAATATTCTACGAACTCATCGGCTATGTCCGAATTTGGTAAAACTTTCTTAGCGTAAGAATTGATGTTCCTACTAATATGCCAAGTGCATAGCATATGAATGGCATCCAGAAATATCATCGAAAACGTTCATTAAAACCAACTCTATTTCAGTGACAATAATGTTAGGCAATGCACACATGTTGTTCGTAAAAACATTCTTTAGAACACTCAATCTCCAAGTGTAGTTCTCTTGTTTCTCGGAGCTCAAAAATACAAAAGCGACACAAAACATCTTCTTCTTTGAAGTTTGACCAACTATTTCTAGAAAAGGCATATTATACCTTGTAGTCTTATACGTGCCCATTATAAGAACTTGAGGAAAAGTGTGCATGAAATCGATGCTTTTAGGATGTGCAAAAAACAACTCGAGGATCTCGTCCGTTGCTTCGCAAGTTTGCTCCCAAACATAATAATCGTGTTCTTTTAACTTACAAAACAAGTATTGCATTTAGGTTTTGCTGGCTTTATCAACCAAATTATGTTTTTAGCCGCATGTTGTATATCGTGTGTATGTTAGATACATTTTGCGGGTTTTTAATCTTCAAACCGCGGTATATCTCTCTTGGTCGACAACCGACTTCGCTTTGACTACGAAGTAACACCTCTTCTTCTACTTTTAGTCTAGCGGCTCGTGAGTGACCATCCAAGTGCAAAAAGGTCTGTGCTTGTATTTTTCGTTTAGCACTATCAATTTCCAATAACCGGGTAGCTCTAAGACTGGTTTCCCCCTTAAATAGAACGAACACCCGCATTTTTTTTATGAACATTCTCGACACTTCTTAACATATCCCGGTTTGGGGTTAGGTGTGTAAACCCTCTGCCTCTCACACCTAAAAAACATCCTATGAGTTTTCATACTTTTTCTACTGTCGTCTTATTTACTACATAACACAATGAATCCTAGTTTTATGCTTTTGGATTCGACCCATATGATCAAATCAGGTTTAGTGTACAAGGTGTCCGTACTAAACATTTTCGTGTAATCGGTCATCGAACATGGCGGTTGATCCGGTCCCTACAAATGGTTTGTGCTAATTATATAAGAACATCCTTAATTTTAATTAAACTGATCACCCAGTTAGCATTCATAGAAAAACAAAACTAACAGGTCAATATCACGAACAGGGAAAACCCAAAAAGCTTTAAAAAAATTCAATTCCGTTGGTAAAATTCAAATTTTATATGTGTCGAAAATACAACTATATAATCTTACTCTTCCAGGGAGGAGCGGTACTTGCATCTATCGCTATAAGGGGAGGAACGGTACTTGCATCTATCGCCATAAGAGCACTTGTAACCGGCACTAATGTGGATGCAAAACTCTTCCTTGTAAAAGACCGCCCATGTGAAAATCTACACTATTACCAAAAGGGTAGGATGTGGTCTGTTTTTTCAACATTCGGAAATACAACTATATAATCAACATTGGAATCACAACTATATAATCAACATTGAACTCCAAATTTTGATAATAATTGATAATAATAATAAGGAAGAGGGTGTGAGGATGATAAACTTAAAAAATAAAAATTATCCATTCCAAAAAATATATATTAATAAAGAACATAGTAAGAAGTCTAATAAAATAATAATAAAAATATATATTAACTAATCATATTGTGCTATATAATTTTGTTAGTAGTCAATATTAGTTTGTAAGCTAATAATTTTATCCAATCCAACCAATCATACTCTTGAATGTAATGGTTTTCTTGCACTGGTTTCAGCTTGTAAATAAAAGAGTGGCCGGTTGGACCAAATTGAAAAAAACCCGAAAGAAATACAATATAATATGGTATAAATAAATTAAATTATTCGGCCCAAAATTTCGGTCAAAACGTTAATATTATCTAAAGTCAAATATTAAACATAAAATTTATTTTTATTTCATGCTAATCTAATAAATTATTTTGATCAGATAAAATTTAAGGCTATTCATTGTGATTTATTTTATTTTATATCCACTTAGCAATTTATAACATTTTAATATAATGACTGATTTCACTAAGCATGTTGCATATAATGTATTACTAAAAAAAACGCCTAAATTAGTAAATGAAAATAAGAAAAGCAATAACTTTTGTCCATTGATGTTACTAATATATTTTATATTAATGCTACTAATATATTTTATAATTTAAAAAGTAAATTTTATTAGATATTTCAAACTATAAATGAATACAAATCTAGAAAGAAAACAATATCAAACCACCACTAAAATAACCCTAAATAATATTAATAAGTGAACTCTATTAGCTATACTAAGATTACTTTATTTTTATATTATATTTTACAACTTTTGATAATTGTCTTTTGCATCATATTGACAATCAAATCAAAACAAATAATATCTACTTTTAAAGACGCCAATTCCAATTAAAAAATAAAGATGAAAAACATTCATTTGTCCTCAAGCAATTTATCTTTGCCAAAACTAAAGATGAAAAACAAACCGAAACCATAATTAGACTAGGATTTCTTCCAAACATTTATATACGTTTTTTTTAAATTATGGACAAACATTTTTTGGTTATATAACTTTGTGAGGTGGTGTATGTGTTTATGAATAGCTATTTCTATAAATATTTTTTACTATTTAAAATCACTCTAATTTACGGTTGGTTTAATATATTGAGTATTGTTTTTTTTAAATAATTACTATTTTAAGGACTGTTGTAGGATCAACTTCATTACTTTATATTTTTAGTTTGGTAATGAATTGTAAACTCAATTTATTTTTATTTAATAATATTTTTATTTTTGCTTTAAAATGCTTTAAAAATAAATAATTACCATTGAAAACAAAAAAAAGCTGTAAAAACATTAAACCAGATAGAATCTAAACTTTTCATGTGTGGTGGAAATACAACTATATAATTAATTTTGAAGTGTTTGAGGGAGATAGACGAGGGGATGATAATCTCAAAAAATAAAAATATCCATAATATAATAAAGTATATTAATTAATAAAGAACATGAGTAATTTTTTAATAAAAAAATTTAATTAGAAAAATATAAAAAGTATTTAGGCATCTAGACTAAACTAAAGAGTCCAAATATATTGATAAGTAACTTTACCAATACAATGATCACCTTGTTCTATATAGTTTTATTACATGGCTCAGTGTATCACGATTGCTTGAGAGTTATAGGTAAGTTTTCAACATTAGATTGTGGTTTTATCCAACCAATCATACTAAAAGTCTTTGGATATTTAAAAATATGATAATATAGCATACCCTTTCTTTCGAAACTAAAGCAGAACCAATCATGTTTATATAAAATTATAATATTATAAATATAGGTTTAATTATTTTTTAAATAAACAATTAATTATTTCTAATATAATTTTAAACCAATTTTCGGATAAATATATAATTCTTGAAACTCTAGCAGACTCTATTTTACTTGTAATCCGATAAGTATCTGAAGATTGGATCTTCCGATAGTCGGCATATCCGTTCAAGAGGCCAAAGTTTGTTTGGATATTTTTAAAACATGATGGGGCTCTTCAACTTTTTAATAGATTATTTTAGAGTTTCTATACTCAATTTAAATGTTTTAAACTATATGATATTGGTCATCCAATCAACATACTAATATTAAAGTGCTCTCTTTATATTTCTTTCGTGTAGAAGAATTTTTTTTAAAACAAAAATCCAGAAAAAACTAGATACAGTTGGGGGACAAGAATTCTAAATTATTCCACAAAAGTATTAAAGCTCGGCCTTTTCGCAATAAAATTATCTCGGTTTCAAATGAACATGGGGTTCTTTCCTCGTCTCCGTCTAGAGTTTCAAAAGTTTTCATGAACTTTTTTGAAAATTCTCTAGGTACAAAACACCTGGCAAACTACCCCGGCTTAGAAAAAGTCTCCTCTCCGATCTCTTCTAAAGTAACTAATGTTGACAGAGAGTTAATGATTCGGGAAATCACTTGTGCTGAAATTAAATCTTCTCTCTTAAGTATCGATAGTTACAAATCCCATGGGCCTGATGGTTATTGTTAAAAAACAAAGAGAGAAGTAGCCACAAGAGGCGACTAGGATTTTGTGTTTATTAGAGAAAATTCCCTTTTGTATTGAACTATTTTTTATTGAATCAAATCATTACAAGTTGAGCTTGTTTCACTAGCAATGGTAATAAGGCTATCAATATATAGAGAACTTAGAGGCCTATACAAGGAAACTTAATACACTGATTTATAAGGAGAAGATTAAGGACATTATGTGAAATCCCAAATTATAGTGGTCAATAGTTGACCCCAATTATTACTCCATGGATCCAGCTTTCCAAATTTAGTCGAATATTCTAACACTCCCCTCAAGTTGTGTAGTGGGATCACCAATACCCAACTTGGATAAAACTGATTCGAATGTTCTTGCAGCAACCGCTTTTGTCAGGATGTCTGCCCGTTGGTCTTCGGATCTAACAAACGGAAGTTTGACTGTCCTATTTTTAATCTTTTCTTTTATGAAGTGCCTATCTATTTCAACGTGCTTTGTTCTATCGTGCTTTATTATCGCACATTAACTGAGTTGGACACTTCAGAGGGGATCCGATTTCTTTCATTATCTTCTTTAACTAAAGTATCTGAGTAATCTCCTTAACGATTCCTCTAAATTCTGATTCAGCACTTGACAGTGAAACTACTTTCTGTTTTTTACTCCTCCAAGTCACCAAGTTACCTCCAAGAAGAGTAAAGTAGCCAGCAGTTGATCACTTTTCGTTAGGATTCCCTCCCCAATCAGCATCTGTGAATACTTCAACATCAAGGCGTCCATTTTTCTTAAAAATTATGCCTCTTCCTGGTGTGGCTTTGAGATATCGAATAATCCTCATTACTACCTCCATATGGTGTTCCTGAGGATGATGCATGAACTGGCTAACTACTCCCGCCGCGTATGCAATGTCGGTTCGAGTGTGAGCCAGGTAAATCAATTTTCCCACCAACCTTTGGTACCTTTCTTTACTCGCTAGTCTGGCCCCTTCAATTATCTTTAGTTTGTGATTCACAACCATAGGAGTGTCATTTGGTTTGCAATCCACCATGCTAACTTCAGCTAATAAATCCAATATATATTTCCATTGGGAGATATAAATCCCTCCTCTTGACCTAAGAACCTTGATTCCTAGGAAATACTTCAATCCTCCAAGGTCTTTCATTTCGAACTCCTTGAAGAGGTTTTTCCTAAGAGAGCTAATTTCTTCTTCGTTATTCCCCGTTATAATCATATCGTCGACATATATTATAAGACAAGTGACTAATTCTCCTTTCTTTTTGTAAAACAAGGTATGATCCCCATTACTCTGTTTGCCGCTATACTGCTTCATTGCCATTGCAAATCTCCCAAACCAAGCACGAGGAGACTGTTTGAGCGCATATAATGCCTTTTTCAGTTTACATACCTCATTTTCTTGAAAATCATCAGAGAACCCTGTTGGGGGTTCCATATATACCTCTTCTTCCAAGTCGCCATGTAAGAAAGCATTCTTTACATCAAATTGATGAAGAGGCCAATCTTTATTCGCGGCTATTGAAAGTAAAACTCTGATAGTGTCAATCTTTGCAACCGGAGAGAACTTTTCAGAGTAGTCTATACCATATGTTTGTGTATATCCTTTGGAAACCAATCTTGCCTTGTGTCACTCAATGGTGCCATCAGATTTATATTTTATATTAAACACCCATTTACATCTGACTGCTTTCTTCCCTTGTGGTAACACACAATTCTCCCATGTACCATTCCTTTTTAGAGCTTCCATTTCAAGTATTCATTGCCTCATGTCATTCAGTCATCTTCTTAGCTTCTTGAGTTGTTTTAAGGATTTGTTCAGAGAGAATAGTAGCTGAAAACGCCTTTCCAATCTTCGGTATTCCTTTCCTGTCCATTTTTACTAGATATGTAGAAGCACGAGGAACGTGTTCCGGTGAATACCGATCAGGAGGAACCTCTTTATTTTTTCTTGGGGGAAGAACCAGAGTTTGAGTTTCAAAAAATGAACTTCCTGAAATGTCATGATCAGTAGCATTTTGTGAGTTATGACATTGTAAATTGTTTACCTCTTGATGGACACTTTCTTCGACTGATTCACTGGTAGTATCCATGGCATTTGTTTCTTGTTGGACATTGTCTTCGGGAGAATCATTGGTGGTAAGAACTGCCTCGTCAGTCTCCTTTATGTTGGAAGAGGCGTGTTCGGTGGCGCCATCTACCGACTCTGTCGGCACATCCTCAAAGTAACTTTCATATAGCAACCAGTCGAGTGATTCACTTACTTTCTCCCCCTAAGCACGAGATTGGTGGTAAAAAAAATAATCGGATTCTAAGAAGTCACAGTCCATGGTGACATGGATTCGACGAGTAACCGGATTGTAACACCGATAACCCATTTGATGGACACCTTACCCAATGAATACACACGTTTCAGCACACGGATTAAGTTTGTTTCGACTAGTTTTTAGGGATATGAACAAACACCGAACAACCAAAGACACGAGGTGGTAAGGTCATAACAGATGGAATTGTAACTTGGGTGGCAAGCACTTGTAATGGAGTTTTATTTCCTAGACATCGGGTTGGTCGACGATTTGCAAGATATGTGGCTGTAGCAAGAGCTTCTGGCCAAAGAGAATGAGGAACTCTAGATTCAATCATAATAGCACGAGTTTTTTCAAGTAAAGTACGATTTTTTCATTCTGAAGTACCGTTTTGTTGAGGTGTGTTTGGACAAGTGGTTTGATAAATAAGACCATTTATTTTGAAAAGATTATGCGTTGTTTGGTTGACAAAATCTGTTCCATTATCAGAACGGAGAATCTGTATTTTTTTTCTCAAATGAATTTAAAATCATTTTGTAAAAATAAACAAATATTTTTGGTACTTCCAATTTATGTTTCATGAAGTATATTCAAGACATTCTTGAGAAATCATCCATAAATAAAACAAAGTATCCGATTTGATTATTAGTGGAATTTGGTGCTGGACCCCAAACATCAGAATGGATTAGTGAAAAAGCATAATCAACTCTAGTATTACTTTGATTAAATGAGACCCTACGATTTTTTGCAAGAATGCAGGTTTCACATTTCTCATGAATGGAAGTATTCAAAAAAAGACTAGGAAACAAACTTTTAAGATAGCTAAAAGAAGGATGACCAAGTCTTCGGTGCCATAACCAAAGTTTCTTTTCGGTTGTTTCGTGAGCGAGCATGGCATGTCCCTTATGAATTACCTCATCAACATAATAGAGACCTCCTTGTTCGGTACCACGCCCAATGATCTCCTTCGTACGAATGTCCTGTAAAATGCAAAAAAAATGGATACATAAGAACCACACAATTGAGTTGTTTTGTCACTTGACTAACAGATAATAACTTTAAGAATAGTGAAGGAATGTCTAAGCAGTTTTTAATTTCCATTTTTTCCGAAAAAATAATTGAACCTCCCCCTTTGACTTCACAAATTTCTCTACTGGCAGTCTTAATATGGGACTTCTTTGGAGATGACATGTCACCAAAGTCTTTAGGTTCATAAGACACGGTGTCCGTAGCCCCGCAATCAAAGATCCAATTCATTGATTTCTCAAACCCTTTACCTCCAAGTTTTTCATAGGAGTTCGCCGCCATTCCTCCAAAACCAGTGCCACTTCCTTCCTCATTTTTAGTCGGATCTTCACCGCCACTTATAGACGAAGCCTGTTTGACATTAAATCATATACGCTGGTTATTTGTTTCCTTATGACCGTCCTCCCACCATTCCGGGATAGCCAACCAGCTGGAAACATGTCTATTTAATGTGTTTCTTCATCCCACAATGAGTGCAATACAACTTGGATTTATCTTCTTTCTCTTTAGATCGGAATTTAAACCTCTGTACAGAATCTTTAGCAGCCAAACCCATTCCAATTTCAATCGAGTCACTATCAAAAGAACTTGATTTTAGTATATTAAACATGGCCACTTCTCTTCGTATTGTAGCATATGTTGTTTCCACGGAAGGAAGAGGATCCTTTTTCAGGATATCTCTCTTGAGTGGTTCCAGCTTGTCATTAATCGCCATTAGCAATTGATAGAGTCTTTGTTCTTGAGTCTTCTTATTGTAGATCTGAATGCCTTCTGGGTCTTTCACAGGGTTCGGATCTCGCCTATCTATAGACATCCAGATGTTCTGTAGTTTGTTCCACAAGTCTTCTAGTGTATCGGACCCTTGTCTTAATGAATTAGCCCTCTTATGAAGGTCAAACACCTGTAACGAATCTGTACCAAGACCGTATGTAGTGGCTAACCCATCCCAGAGGGCTTTTGCAGTGGGATATTGCGAGACATTATTCACCAAGCTGGATTCAAAATTCTGGATAATCCATGTGAAAATACATTGATCATCTTGTTCCCACATTGGATATGTGTTGTCAGTTTTGGATGGAGGTGTTGGCTCCCTTGTAATGTGAGAACCTTTACCTCTTCCCCCAATTGCTTTCTTCATCAGGTTTGCCCATATGGCATAGTTGTCACCACCGAGTTTAATCCCTATGGATAAATTCTCGGGGTTAGTTGTTTGTTGTTGTGTTCCGAGACCATTTCTCAGAACGACAGCAATCTGCATTGTTAATTCATCAGGGATTTGACTGACCACGACTTTATTGCCAGCCATCTTTGTTGATGATGTTCAGAATTCCTTAGAATCACACGTGCTCTGATACCATGTTAAAAACAAAGAGAGAAGTATTCACAGTAGGCGGCTAGGGTTATGTGTTTATTAGAGAAAATTCCTTTTTGTATTGAACTGTTTTTTATTGAATCAAATCATTACAAGAAGGCTCTCAATATATAAAGAACTTAGAGGCTTATACAAGGAAACTTAATACACTGATTTATAGGGAGAAGATTAAGGACAGTATTTGAAATCCCAAATTATGGTGGTCAATAGTTGACCCCAATTATTACTCCATGAATCCAGCTTTCCAAATTTAGTCGAATATTCTAACAGTTATAACTCTAACTTTTTCAAGACTTTCTGGAGCATTGTAGGCCAGGACATTTGTAAGGGTGTCCAAGAATTCTTCCTCTCCGGAAAGCTGAGCGAGTCGTGGAATGCCACTTCTATCGCTCTCATTCCCAAATCTGAGTCGCCTTCTGTGCCAGCCGACTATAGACCCATTGTTCTCTGCAATGTAGTTTATAAAATTATATCAAAAATTCTGGCCAATACAATTAAAGTCTCATCTCCTTACCTAATTGATTCTTCTCAATCATCTTTTTTTTCCGGGAAGGAATATATCTGATAACATTCTTTTATCCCAAGAGCTGCTTAGGGGATATCAATCTAAGGGAAGAGGAAAAAGGATTGCGCTTAAAATAAATATCATGAAAGACTTTGATAATGTCTGATGGCAGCTCATCCTCGACATCCTTGTGGCAATTAACTTCCTTGAGAAGATGATTACCTGGATTGTAAATTGTATCTCTTCTCCCTCTTACTTTGTCATTATCAATGGAGACCTTCATGGCTCCTTTAAAGGGAAAAAAGATCTCAGGCAAGGAGACCCCCTCTCCCCCCTCCTCTTTGTGCTTTTTATGCAAGTACTTTCTAACATTCTTAGAGAAAAAAGTCTTGATGAAAACTTCTGTTTTCAGTGGAAATGTCACAAGCAAAAAATCATCAACCTTTGATTTGCCGACGATCTTATGATTTTCTGTCATGGTGACGCTCTTTCTCTTAACCTCATCAAAGACGTTCTAGATGAATTCTCCTTTCTTTTTGGTCTTAAAGTCAATCCATTGAAAAGTCACATTTTTTTCTCTGGTATTGATGATCATCTTAGAACGACCCTTTTGCCAATTCTAAACTTTCCGGAAGGCTCTCTTCCTGTGAAGTACCTTGGAGTCCCCCTTCTTATGGGTAGACTATTTTATTCGGACTGTCGACCATTTCTTCACAAATTAACATCCCGTATTGACTTCTGGACTTCTAAACACCTCTCCTATGCGGGAAGACTCCAATTAATTAAATCTGTCCTTTTTGCTGGTCAGGTTTACTGGTCTTCGATCTTTATTCTTCCTTCTAGAATTGTTAAAGAGTTAAGTCAATACTTAAGGAGATTCCTTTGGTCCGGATCTGCAATGAAAATCCACGGGGCCAAAGTGGCCTGGTCCACTGTTGTCACTCCTTATGATGAGGGCGGCCTTGGGATTCTATATTTAAAACTCTGGAATCAGGAGGTTGTCCTCAAACACCTTTGGTCTATAGTTAGTAACAAGCACGATTCTATTTGGTGTGACTGGATTAAAACTGAAAAGATTTGGAATGTTTCTATTAGTTCATCTCCTTCTTGGATCTGGAGGAAAATCATTCGTCTTCGCCCTTTGGCGAGCAATTTATTCGGGGTGGCTATTGGAAATGGTCAAACCACTTCGTTCTGGCATGACCCATGGCGCATCTCCCCGTCGTTAGCAAGTCATTTCGGCTCTGATATCATCAGAGATTCTCGCTTGGGAAATGACCTAAAAGTCTCAGACATCATCATCAATGGAGAATGGAATTGGCAGGAAAATTTACGATCGGCTCATGCCCGTAGTCGCGTTAACCTTGAAGAACTTAACAGAATGATCCTCTCTCTTCCCCAACCAAACCACCTCTCAAAGGATGTTCCATTCTGGGTTACTAAAGGCGGGCGCTCCAACTTCTCTATCAAAGACACGTATAACGATATTCATGTGCCTAACCCAAAGATGGGTTGGGCAGGGTTAGTATGGAACAAATACAATATTCTGCGTCACTCTTTTATTTCATGGTTAGAAATTAAGGGTAAACTTGCCACCAGAGACAAGCTCCTCAGTTGGGGTCTCAACACCCCTACTATGTGCCCGCTCTGTACTGTACCGGAATCTACAGCTCATATTCTCTTTGAATGTAGTTTCGTTCAGAGTATTTGGACCTACACCAGTATTAAGCTTGGTTTTACTCTCCACTCCTCTAGCTGGCAATCTTGGATTCTTAAGGCGTCAAACTGGTCTAAAACACCAGACCACTGTAGTTGGCGAACTTGTTTTAACGCTGTCATCTACCACGTTTGGAAAGAGCAGAATTCAAGAATCTTTGGATCTACTCCAGCCTTGGCCTCTTCTATTTCTTTCCAAATCTTATCGGAACTTCGATACAGATTCCATGGAACCAAGATTGACTGGCCTCCATAGCTTTCTCAAACTATTTCTAACTACTCTTATTTTTAACAAAGGTAGCTATAGTACGGACTGGAGCGGGATTCAGGACTCGTAGGACGTAGAGTCAGCTCTCAGTCATCTAGTCACTTGCGGTTTTGTTGTTGCGTTATTTACGTTTTGATTACTAGGCCATATTCTTATCCTATGACATCTTGCTATTGTATTTGTCTCTTTTATCGTTGTATCATTTCGGGGTATGCCCTAAGAACCATGTATGAACCTTTCTATTTTACATTTCAATATTTTTCACACCAAAAACAATTAACATTTCAATTTTAATTTATATGTTAATTTTTTTATATAGTTTAATATTTTTAATACAAACATTAATATTATAAGCTATAATTTACCAATAATTATAGATTACAAAGTTTTTTAATATACCATCAAATTTTAACATTTTATATCCATATTTATATAAAGGGTTCATTTTTGAAATATATAATTTTGAATTATAATTCTTTTAACATTTTAATATATATATTATTTTATAGATATAGAAAATTTATTAATTGTTGATGGTTAGTATATATATTGTATAAGTACTATTAGTTTTGTTGCAAAATGTACGTTTATGCTTTTATATATACAAAGGTAAATAAATACTATTAAATATATTTATTATATATTTAATAATACTAAATCATAATGAAATAAAACCATACCAAATAATATAATTATATATTTATTATTCAGCTATAATAAATTTTAACATTGTTATGCCAATATTTATATAAGGGTCCATTTTTGCCGTATTGTAATTCAAATAAATTTTATATTTTGAATTATAATTTTTTTTTTAAAATTTAAAATATATTATTTTATAGATATAGAAAATTTATTAATTGTTGATGGTTAGTGTATATATATATATATATATATAAATATTTATTGTATAAGTACTCTTATTTTTGTTGTAAAATGTACGCACTATATTTAAGTTTTTATATATACAAAGGTAAATAAATACTATTAAATATATTTAATAATACTAAATCATTGAAATGAAATTAAACCATGCCAAATAATATAATTATATATTTGATTATTCGGCTATAATAACTTATTGTAGGTATTTAATATAATTATATTATAACACTTTTTCTTAAGTTGAAAGTTAGATGTTTTGCATTTCTAACCCATGACAATAAAAATAAAAAATATTTTTCGAAGATTTTGTTATCATATATGCTAGCGGATGCGTAGAACTTGTATTTTTTGTAGTCATATAATTATTTTGGACTTTGTTTCTAATGTAATGACGGTCCAGCTTGATGTGTCTAGTTCATTCATGAAAAATTAAAAATATAATTCGCTACAATGTGTAGAGCAGTTCTGTTAGCACAATATAGTTAATTTGGTCCACGGTTTGAAAGTTCCAATTTTTTAAAAGATATTATAGCTATGTTATTTTACATCATGTTATTTTCATTACACGATAGTCCTCTTTACAAGTATAAAGAAAAAACTGTTTTTGTCGTTTCAATCTCGAGGATATCAACGATGATCCAAAAAGTACACAATATATATACTCGATCTTCTAGTGAGCCCAATCAAAGTCACAATAAGCTCTCAATTTGTAATCAATATTCGAAGAGAACAATAAACCTTCACGAGCCCCTTTTAGATATCTAACGACCCAAAGAATTGCTTTCATATGAGATTTTTTTAAGGTTAATGATGAATCTACTCACATAAATATAATATATGATCTCGAAATAATCAAGTAAACATACCGACCAATATCATATACTAACTTGAATATTTGACTAAGTCACCATTTTCTAATAACTATAACTTGTGTTCCATAGGAATACCAATAGTAGTTACTCATAACAATGCTATATCATTAATGATTTCTAACACCTACTGACAGTTTTAGAAGTGGAAACCTTACTATCAGAAAGTACTTCAAATTACCAAGATCTTTGAGATGAAAATGATTGTGTAAAATTTTCTTAGCTGCAACAATACTAACTATATCATTTCTTGTAATTAAAATATTAGGAGTGCAGTAAAATACTTGCTTTGTATCATGGTGAAAACAGAGTAATCAGCTTAAGACTGTACAAATACGATTGCGCAAATAGACTATAGAATTTGGAAAACACTAATGAGATGATTATTTCAAATCATAAAATGATATACGAAGACGACACACCAAGTTATCATCCTCCCATCGTTGAAAACCTTTCAACAGAGACATATAAATTTCTTTAATCAAGTTGTAATGGATAAAAGCATTATGAACGCCTATCGAATATACCAACCAGAAGAAGAAACCAAGGTAACGAGACAATGAACTGAGACCCTTTTGGCAGTTGAAGGAAATGTATCATTGTAATCAATATCTCCCAGTGAGTCTCTCGGTGACGAAACGAGCCTTGCTTTGCTCAAAAGAACCGTCAAAATGGTATTTCATTTTAAATACCCATCAATCGTCAATAGGGGGTTTGTCGATTGGAAGTGGAATGATTGACCAAGTATAATTGGTTTAGAGCATATGCAACTTAAAATTCACAGCATCGTGTCACTAGAGATGTGCCGCAACCTCATAATTAATTTATTAAATGTATTTTTTTCATTTCTTGTCTCTCTAATTTTGCAACTTGCTAGCTTTATATTATTCTTGCTGTAAATCATTTATCTGTGGTTCCAAAGAATGAAATAAAGAATTCGAAAGATTACCTTCGTCTCTTGTTGGTAATTATTGAAATGATCTGATATAAACTACTTCCTCCCGAGTTGATAATGACATTACCAATGGATTAAAAGTTACATTTGGAAGTACGCCATAAATACCTTAATGTTTAAGAGTTGAAGATATAATCCTACATGTCTATAGTGTCATAGTTAGATTTCTGAATACCTTGTTGTTCCCACAAACTAGCAAAGCTTATATAGCTATAATATCTGGATATATAAAATAAAAGAAGCATTATTATCCTTTAATACAAATTAATATTATATATATATATATATATATATATATATATAATCTATTACTTTGTATTAAAGGCTAATATGCCTATTAATAAAGGGATATTAGACTTAACTCATGTAACCACTTATGATTATATATATAAAGGGGATCAATTTCATTTTTACTAGAAATTATTTTCTCAATATATATTATTTTCTCTAAGAGCTATATTCTCTCTCTAAAAACTATATTCTCTGAGTGGGTATTTAAATGATTAGATTTTATGCCATGTCATTTTGATGTTTTATGTGGGAAATATTTTTAATTTATTTTTTTAAAACTAAAATGGTAGACAAACTTAAAGAAAATGGTTTGAGATGAATTAAAAAATTAAATTGTATAAAGAAAAGATATACATAATTGAAAAGGCAAAATAACCGATAAAACTTTATTTATTAGTGTTATCTAGATTTTTGAAACTTTATTTGTCTAATTTATCTCCAAAATGAGCTTTATGAGGAAAGAATTGGAAAATCAAAGAATCAATCAAGAAAGAGAAGAAAAAATAGTTAGAGAGCTTCGCTTTGGTGAGTTTGAGCAATGAATCAAGTGATTCTTCTATAATATCTCGAGAATCTGGATCTGATTTAGGTTATCAATCATTCACATGTATAGGTAATTAGGTAAACCTAATCGATTCAATCTTGAACAAAAAATAACATTAATTAAAGGAATAAAATAAGAATCAGCTAGTCAATTAAGAATGCGGTACGATTAATTCGTTTATTCTTTATCATTTCATCGATTAATTCAGGTTATCGATCTTTTGTTAGATTTTTTTAAATCGATTTGTTTCTATCAAATTGATTCTTGATTAAACCTAAATTGATTATTAATTTCATTTAAAATTCTTGATTTGAGTAGTTTAAAATTCTTGATTTGAGTAGTTTCATTTACACATTACACACTGTCCTCTATAGAAGTGTACGTTATTGTCCTTGTGTATGTTATATTGTGTTTATGAAATGTTATTACATTGTTTTGATCTATTTTGATTAGTTGTCCATAGTTCTTTATGGAAACAAAACAAAAGATAAAAATCAATTGATTCGTTTATATTCAGTGAGATTTTGATTTTTTTATTTCAATTAATTGATTGTGAGTTATGTGTGAGTGTGTGCTTTGTCATGTATTACATGTGAAAATGTATTACATGTGAAAAGTAACTAGTTCAATTGATAATGAGATATGTGTAAGATATGTGTACATATGTAATGTCTGAATATAAAATAGAATATGTAGTATTGTTACGTGTGTTCTTAATGCTTCAAATGATCGTACAGATGATAACAATTATGTTGTAACATTACCGCCAATGATTATATATTTTTCATAAGATCACCATATCATTTTTCATCAACTTAACGGATCATGATTAATTTCTATTTATTTAAGAGCAATGCAACAGGCTTTGATGTATAATTCATAAGAGAATTACTATAAACTATGATCTTTGCATGTATATCAAGTTTATAAACTATATATGTGTTTCAGTGCATTATATTGACTAGAGCTGGCAATTATAAAAAAAATATTATTTTCTGGATGCTCGAACGACAACAATTTGGTGATGCTAGAACTTTTTTTAATAGTTTTTTTTATAAATTTGGTATTTCTATCAAAGTTGTTAGAAATGATTATTGCTTGTGTAAATTTAATTTATTTAAATATATTACAAGTTAGTGATCTGTTTATAAGTATGTATGAGTTGTCATATGTTATACATACATGATTGTTCTTCATGCTAGTTGTTAGTAACAATGGCGTAAGTTTTATACATTTGGTGACTATAAAGGCTCGACTTATATATAAGAAGTTTGGTTAATACATAATTTTGAGTAGGAGTGCTAAAATGTTTATATGAAAGAAATTTTGTTTTAGTATTAAAACTTTATATCTACTACATGTTCCTAAGCTAAATGTTTTCATCAAAGAGAAGATAAAAAAACACTTCCAACATCAAATCTTTTATTTATCGTTGATAGTGTCGAAGAGTGTGAGACCACCAAACATTGACATTTAATAATGATTCAAGTGATAAAATGACATGTTTCATCTGACAAAAACATTGGCACTGATAATAAATTTCCTTTCTATTTTCTCTGACCGAACATATGCAAGTAAGAAAATAAAAACAACCCAAATTAATAAAGTAAGATAGCCCAGCTACAAAAGAAAATTTAAAAGACACATACTAATAAAAAAGATTCCCTAACTACAAGACTAATAAAACAAGACGAACCCATATTTATGATTTAAGAAAGATACTAGATTAATAAATATAATACGATCAAAATTAATAAAGGAACAAAAGAAGTGAAATGGAAAAAAGGGCGGTACGGCAAAAAAGAGACAATTTCTAAAAATGAAAAAAATGAAAATTAAGATAGTTTGTGAAATGGAAGAAAGAGAAAAAATCCATAAAAAATCAATAATATAAATGTATGTTTGAGGCTAGGATCAAAGCAACGACCTTAAATTCGTGGACGTGATGTTGTAACCAGCATGCCTCGTGAAAAAAAAATACTAAATATATGTTTGAGGCTGAGGTCAAAACAACAAACTTAAATTCATGTAAGTAAAGTTGTAACCACCATGCATGGTGAAAATAATACCAACTGTATGTTTGAGGCTGAGGTCGAAGTAACAACCTTAAATTCGTGGAAGTGATGTTGTAATCACAATACCTAGTGAAAATAATATCATTGTTAACATAATAAGGTACTCTTCGTCAATAACATAATCAATGCATCACTTTATTTACAAAGTTAATATCTAATATGTCTTCGTCAAAGGATATTTCTAAAATTGGTCTTCATTTATGGTTCCACATTATGAATTCGTCAATAAAAATTCAAAATTAAAAAGGAAGGTATATATTATAACCCAACTTAATCATCATAAAGCATATAAGTAAGCAAGCATACATTTAGGAAGAATTGATGATTTTGCATACATTTAAGGATTTTAATTTTCTTCAACATATATGATACATGATTTATACAAGCTTATAAGAAAAGTCTGTCATCAACAAAATTGAAGACGTGCAATAAACCATTGAAAATGATAATTGTCAATACATGGTCCAATGAATAATTCGTTATAAATTATGTTTACAAAATTAGATAAAAATATCAATTCACTTCGTTTACAAGTACTTTTAATCATTGAACAAATACTTTGTATTTGCTTCAAAGACTGGCGTACATATCTGTTATACAATGAATATAATTATTGTTCAACGATTAGCTATATAAACAAATATGGCTATAAGCCATGCCTATATTTCAAAAGAGTAAAAAGCTACATACCCGATTAATTTGAACATATAAATTAACATTGTATAAAAAAAATAGTCCTTGAATAAATACTTTGAATTTTCTTAAATGACTAGATGATATATATTTACTATACGGTGTATATAATTATTGATCAAAGACAAGTTACAAAAAGCTAACATAGTTATAAGCTAAGTCAATCTTCAAAAAGAGTAAGAGGTCATGCAAACGAACCAGGATATATGCCACGCCCCACAATATACATAATTTCTTATATCATGGTATGACTACTGTGTAAAATATGAACTTGGCTATATGCCATACCCTAAGGGGTATGCAGTTGCACGTACTATGGTATGATCATTGTGTGAAACACGAATATGGCTATAAGCCAAGACTTAGATACCACACATTTGCCCATAATGTGACATGATTAAACATACTTTAAGTAGTAAAAAATATAATACGATATTTGTAAAAAAAAAGTGATGAACCTAAATTTACGAACCAAAAGTGACGAAATATTTCAACTTAACAACCTTGAACATATTTTAACCCGATGACTTGAGAGACATTCAACTTGACTTGACGACCTGAGAAATATTCGACTTAACCTGATGACCTGCAAAATTATTCCATTTGAAAACCTTGAAGATATTTTCACTTAAAGACTTTAAATTACATTCAACTTAATGATTTGGAAAACGTTCAACTTGATAAACTATACCAGATTCAAATCAATATATCAATGAACTATAAGCCAACTAATGAATTTAAAATCATATTTTTTCTCATGTCCAAGATCAAGTTATTACTAAGGTTTATTATACAATAATTTGAAGAATATTAATGTTTGATCAAAATAATTGGTCATGTACCATCAAGACAAGGAAAATGAAGGATAATCATTTCAAGTATGAACCTTAGGCATGGAAAAGGAAATAATTGAAGTTAGAGGTATTAAGAAGGAATGACTTGAATATTACACTATCGATACATTATACTCAACTATTAGTCTTTAAGTTTCATCTTTGCTTCAACTCAAAGACTACAGGGAGTCATGATTGATGAGTCCGAATTCTGCATGCTCCCCGGACAAGGACAGATCGGTCCAAGGCCTACGGACCGGACAGATCATACAGACCGGACAGATCACTTCGAACACTCTGACCATAGGACTGTTCGAACTATGACAAAAGTACTAAAAAACCTAAACACTTCTTGACTAAGCTACTTGCTCTCCTACTTAGAGCTCATGGGTCTTTAAACATGACCCGGGTCCATTAAACATGACCCGAAAGCCCATAAGGGCCCAAACATCAGGGTATAAATACCCTGCATTAAGTGTGGGTAATGAGAATTATCTGCTACGAGCCAGCTTAATTATCTTTCTACTCTCTAAACTCTTTACTCTAAACACATAACACCCACATACTACTGTTAAATACCAACCAAATTACAAGCCTATCCTCAGGCGATAATTATCCACACCAATGATAAGGCTATGATATCCTGATAATGATAAGATAATAAGGTTATTCATGTAATTATATATATATATATATTATTAAAGTCTTATATACTTATTAATAAGAGAATATTAGACTTTAAGTCACATAACCACCTAGGATTATATATATAGAGGCCGATGCATCCTTAAGAGAGGACCAATCTTATTTTTACTAAAAATCATTTTCTCTCTCTATTTTTTTTCTCTAAAAACTATTCGCTCTCTAAATGCTATATTTTCTCTCTAGGAAATATTTTGAAATTTATATGATTATGTTGTATCTCTCACCAAAAGCACCGTTAGAATATTTTAGAACACTACTGGATATCCATGTATCAATTATCTTTGAGAACCTTCTCTATCGAATATTGGGTGAGTCAACATAATTGATTAGAAACAAACTTTGCAAAAGATTCCTACAGACGGTGCCAAAATGATGAATGTAACTTTTGACAAAGTGTCTGTCAATGGTTGCAGAGACTAAACAAACTCAAAACAGATAGAAGAGAAAACTAATTTGTAATATTTCTTTTAATTTATATTACCCCTTCAGTTGTGACTGTTGAAAAAGAATAGTTAGGAAAAATGATTTATGGGTTTCTTGTAGTAATATTCATAGAGTTGAGGATAAAAAAGCCGAAGAAGGCAATCTATCGACAATTTTATTTTCAGCCATTGGCACTTGTCTGAATTTGATATGCTCTAATTAAGAGAAAAAATGTTATAGCTCATTTGATATGCTTATTTCCTTCGCAAAGTATTGGTGTGAATTGTTTTTAAAAAAACCTTTGATAGTAACCCGTAAGCCTAATAAAACCATATATTGTTGTTATATTTATAGGTCTCATCCATTAGTTTACGGTGCAAAATTTATTATGATCTAATGTAATTATCATAGTTAACTACGTAACCCCAAAATTTCACCTCGTGTAAAGAGAACTCTTGTGTACTTGAATTTACCTAGAATTTGTTTTGTAGTTAATCTCATATGTTCTTTATGTTCAGGTTTTTTTGTTTCAGTATATCAGAACATCATCAATAAATTTGGGAGTAAATAATTCGTATAACAATTTAGACACTATATTTATTAGATCTATACATATTGAGAAAATATTTTCTATAATATTATTATATTGCCATAATTTACATTTGTGATAACCTGAACTCAAATTAATCTTTAAAAATACTCGTACCCGTTTTAATTGATCCATAAATTATCAATTATCGATAATCTATATTTTTCAGATATAACTTCTCTTAGCTATTGATAATCGATGCAAAACCTTATTATGATATTATTTTTCTACAAATAGTACATATTCACCCTTAAATTTTTCTAAGCAAGTAATTGGTGTATTTTTTTATAAGTCCTTAAACACTTGGCACTTGAATTTTCATGCTTGTAAGATCTGAACTTTTATATCCAATGGAAAATTCCTATTTTATTCTTCAAATATTTTTCATCTTTATATAAATTAATTTACTCTTATAAGAACAAGGCATTAACACCTCGAACATTTTTATTACTTAAAATAGTACGTTTAAAGATTGTTAGTACTTCAAATCAAATAGTGCTTTTAAAGGACGTTGACACTTTAAATCAAATAGTGCGTTTAAATGACATTAGCCCTTCGAATCAAATAATGTGTTTAAAAGAAGTTAACATTTCAAATCAAATAGTCACCTCAAATATGTGCTTTCAATTAATGTATAACACCTCGAATACAGTCATAACCTCAAACTTGTGCTTTAAATGAACGTATAGCACCTCGAATACTATCATAATCTCAAATTTGTGCTTTAAGTGAACGTATAACACCTTGAATACAATCATAACCTCAAATTCATGCTTTAAATGAACGTATAGCACCTCAAATACAATCATAACATCAAATTTGTGTTTTAAGGGAACGTATAGCACCTAAAATATAATCAAAACCACAATTACGTTTTTGTTAACTTCCCCAAAAATGATCAGTCTTTGTGTAGTTCCCATAATATTTGAAGTACTTTTGTCTCAAATAATTATTGGCCAATATTTTTTTATTATTAATAGTTGTGAATATAAATGTGGCACCTTATTAAAACCTTCCTGAGGCTAACAGGAGAGGAGATAGTATGCCACTTATATAGACACACATTAAAATCATATAACCATAAAAACTTGAAAAAGAAATAAAAAAGTACTCCCAATATAATTTTAAGTTCTCAATATTGCATGGGTTTTCTAGAAGTCTCCACTGTTCATCGTGAACGTGAAAGAAGTATGTGCCTGGGTTGACTTGCTCTACTATCATATAAGGATCCTTCCAATTCGGAGCCATCTTTCCCAGTCGCGTGAACAAGTTGCTTACGAAGGTCTGCTAGTGTCATTTGCAACTCTCTATCTTACTACATGAAGGATTATTTTATAAAGTAAATTTATCATTATCACTAACTTTGCATTTCAGAAAGATAGATTGAAGGCTCTGAATAATGTTTAATGTTTGGAATGACCAACGGGAAAGATATGCTTGCTGAAGCACTACTGAGGTTTGTCTTTCTCGTGCTAGTAGTCATAGCTTATCTAAATTTCCCCTAGTTGTTTCCTTTTAATATGAATCATTTAAAGTATTTAATTTTCATATCTTATAGGCCTGGAAGATTATAGGTTCATGTTGAAATAGGCCTTCCTGATGAAAATGGTCGCTTACAGATCCTTCATTTTCACACGGACAAGATGAAGGAGAAATATTTCCTTGCTCCTTGTGTGGAGCTTGAAAAGATTGGTATGTTTGTTCAGTCATCCGTGGTTATATGGGAATAGATCTATATTGACACACATAGTCCAATTTAGTAAAAAGTAAGGATTACTATTTTTCATTTCATTGGTCAATATGTACTTAACAATCTCTAACAACGTTTGTTATACTTGGATAATTATCTAGCTCCATATGTAGGGAAATATCATATTGTTTATTGTATGAAATATGCGAACTATTACAATAATAAGTGATAAACTCTTTATCTGCAAATATCTAACGTTGTATATTTGGCTATAAAGGTTTGAAAATTTTGTTTTATTCTTTTATAGCTAAGTATAGGAAGAATTATAGTGGTGCAGAACTTGAAGATGTTGTGAGAAGTGTTGTATCATCCGTTTTAAACAGACAACTAAGCCTGGATAATCTCACTAAACAAATAGATTAAAAGAATATCAAATTTACTATGGAAGATTTTGGACATGCTTTAGATGAAGTCATAACTATATTTAAAGCTTCCACTGATGACATTGAACATGTCAGGAAATAAAGTGTTCTTTTTACTACTTTTTCTTTACTATCGATCATGCTAAAACTTTATCGGCTTTCTTCAATTTGTAGGCCCAAAAGCTTCTGATTGTTAGATTAGATGCCAATCGGCTTAATTTTTTTTAATCGGATACTCTGTTTGTTAGTTTGGTTGGGTTTTGAATGTTTTGTGTGAAGGGAAAGGGAAATAAAAAAATCACCTGTCTTGTTTAGGGCTAGGATTCGACAGAGTATTTGTATTTGTAGTAGTAAACTTTTGGGCAGTTCCTTGGTTCTTTTTGAATTGTTGATTTGTTTGAATATTTTAGATTTTTGTATGTTTTCTAGTGGTGTGAGGAAGGGTTTGGTTTTTTTAACTAAGTGTAGGAGCAAGTTTATGTTTTTTGTTTTTTGATACCCTTAATGAACAAGGGTATCTGGTTTATGAACCTGGAGACTCTGTTTTTTAGTTTGCTTTAAGCTGGTATCTGGTTTATGAACTTACCATGTATTGCACTTGTTTCATGATGAACTTAATTCTTTAATTTATCTGTTTGTATATATATTTTAACCAATCTATCAAAACCATATATTTTAGTTATCATAGGTTTTGTATCTATCACCACCAAAAATATAGTTAGTTATGAGCTGGTTTAACAAGTATCAATAAAATGTATTTAGTTACCACAGGTTTCGCATCTATCACATTATAATATATTTGATTATCCAAGGTTGTGACCCAATCAAAATATTTAGTATTTGGTTATCCAAGGTTGCGCATCTATCAGAACCATGTATTTGGTTTTCAATTGTTTTGCATCTACAATAAACAAATAAAATTTGTTATACAATCTTTCGCATCTAGCGAAATCATTAAATTTGTTAAAGCTTATTTCGCATCTATCAAGTCCATCTAGTTTGTTTATTAAACGTTTCACATCTACCAGGTGCATCTATAACCAAAGGTTTCGCATCTATCAGGTCCATCTAATTGTTCCAATCTATTTTCATTATGACAAAAAAACTCAAAAAAACTAAAAGTATAAAAAAAAAATTGATCTTACAAAGCTTCTACACATGTTCGTCTATTATTACCAGATTTACGACAACGAGAACACGTTATAGAACGAATACTTAATTCTCCTTTAAATGGAATTCGTTTCTTCTTAGGTCGTACAACTCTTATTTTTAAAACCGGAGGAAGTACATTGGGAGAAGTTGTTGAATTATGCAGTTATACCATATGAATATGTTGCCTTATAAAAGCTTAAAAAATAGCATGGCTCAACATATTTAATAGGATCTGCATCTATATAAAATGACACAACTAAAGCATGAAAGCACGAGAAATAATCATGTTGCCACGCAGCACAAGAACAAGTACATACACTAAGATCAACAACCATAACAAGATCGCAAAAAACTTTATGCAAAAGAAGAGTAGAAGAATGTACTATCCATGAACGTATTTCGTCCATATTAGCTTTACACGTTTTATCAAATTCAGGATACAAATCACTACTCCAACGTTCAGCATCATCAAAACGTCTCGAAATTTGACTCATTTTTAAAACTCTAATCCTATCGACTAACTCCAGTATAGCCAAACCACAACATTGTTTGATTTGATCGATAGTAAACACAACATTCTCACCTCATTATTTAAGAAATTCATCCATATATTGAATAAACATATTATGATTAGCAGCATATGTGCATATTTTTAAAAGTTGAACCATGGTATCCTTAAATGTTGTCGATGTAGCCCTTAAACAATACCTCAATTTATTTAAAAGATGATAAAGACAATATGCATGATGGCAATTTCAAAATATAACAGATACAACACTAACAATACCTAAATGAGGATTACTAATATATGTGCTTTGTCGATCCGGAAAATAGGATTTCAACATCTCCAAAAATCATTACTAATTCTCAGTATCTTCAGCCACAACAATACTAAATGCAACAGGGAAAATACATGCAAATATATAGAAGACAATATATTATAAATTACTGATTACAAGGGGTTTCGCATCTACCAATTTACTTATACTGTACGTATAACATCTATAATATTAGACATAAGTGTTTCACATATATCACTTTACTAATACATTAACGTTTCATATCAAACATACTAGACATGCGTGTTTTGCATCTACCACTTTACTGATACACTAATGTTTCGCATCTACCACTTTACTGATACACTAATGTTTCGCATCTACCAAGGCTTCGCATCTATTATATTTTACTCCAAACCTGTTTTTGCAGATAAGATAAAAAAGATAACATATATTCCAATATAAAACAATAGATAACAAAAACTCACCATTGTTACCATCTTTAGTTATGGGAGATATCAACACCCCTTTATGTTTCCCCGTTAAAAATGTTCCATCATATCGGTAATTTTTATCATTGATTTAAGTTTTATAGTTTATTTATTTTTATTTTTAAACGTTGATTTGAGTTTTAATCATATCAGTTGAAATGTTAAGTTTTATATCAGTATGTTAATAGCCTGACCAATATTGTATATACTGTAAAACATTTAAACTGAGTATAGAAATGCTGAAATCTAATTTGATCTACCAGAAGAGCCAAATCATACCATTATTCTTAATAAAAGTTTGAAATTAAGAGTGATACAGAGAAAGAAATGGGATTTTGGAGATTCTGAATGGGCAAGGCTATGTTGGGATACCTTTTGGCTATAATGAGACCCCAAAATCACACAAAAAAATTGTTAATGTGAATTGATCAATTTATCTTTCATACATAAAACCAAATTTGTAAAAAAAAATAAAACTTTTTCTCATTCTTCTCCCTATAGCTTTCTCTCTCTAACTAAACAAAAATTATAAAAAAACACAAAACTTCATGTATTTGAGTGATTTAAATGAAGACTTCAGCTGCAATATAAATGATTTCGCGTTGAAGGAGGATGCGCCTTTGACGGACCATCTCGAAACCCAAGAGGAGGTATTTTTTGAGTTTTTTGAACTTTCAGTGCGATTATAGCACTAACAACACTATGAAAAAGAGAAACTATGAAGTCCAAATTTGCACATCTACGTGTTTTTGTTGCTCAAAATCGAGCATATCGAACTCTCTGTTTTGACAAAATTGCGAACATAGCATTCGCAGACTTGTCAAAATTGTGTGTTAAGTACTCCCGATTTTGACAAAACTACAAATATTATGTTCGCTATTTTTTTAAAATATGAAGTACTTTACGCCTGATTTGGACAAGATTGTGAAGGCTGTGTTCGCAATTTTGTCTTTAAGGTTAATTTTTTTATATTTTTCTTTAGACAAAAATATAAATATTATTGAATAAAAATAAGTTAAAGTCTAACGTTCATAGCTTCTTATGTCCGATTTCTTAGTGCATGGTTAAGAGCCAACACTAAACCCAAATTGAATACCTTTCTAGAGGTAGATGTACATCATATAAACAACTCAATTATTATATACTTTTATAACTAAAAATAATAATATAATACATATCACAGGTTTTATAAAAGAATTGGGTTGCTGCACTTGTTAAGTACAAATCTTTTAGAGATTGCACAGCATGATATTCATCCATTATTATTTTTTTACAATGATAATCTAAAGAAAGTAGCCCAACTTTATAAGAGAGTTGTAGTAATTGGAACTAATTTATATTTAAAAGAGATGATACTCAATATATTAAACCGAAAATAATAACAACTAAAAAAACTAAAGCACAAAAGATTTATTATTAATAAAACTTTTATAACAACTTGAACACTAATATATGAACTCTATATTATTTGAATAATGAGAACACTTAATAAATGCTATATTTTATAAATATAGCTATAGAAAAAATAAATGTACAAATTTAAATTAATAACGGCTATAAATATAGTTGTTCATAAACGCCTATCTCTTTGTCTATAGTCTTGTCTGAATTTTAATTCAAAATCTCTTTTAAGACTCTAACTCATCACTATCTTCTATTAGCATTTCTTAAAACCAGCACAAATATATTTAATAAAAATAATATGATTTCTTTTGGTAGGTTATATATAATATATTGGTCATCCTATTAACATACTTATAAAATATTTAACATTTCAATTTTATACTGTCATCTGCACATTGTAGCCAATTATATTTTTTATGAACAAACTAAACACATCGAGATGGACCGTCATTACATTAGAAACAAAATCCAAAATTATTATGTGACTATAAAATATACAAATTCTATGCAACCGCTAGCATATTTCGTAACAAAATCTTCGAAAAAATATCTTTTTATAATGTAGAGCATCTATCTTTCCACTTATGATATAATAATATTAAATAACTAAACTAAGTTATTATAGCCCAATAATATAATCGATAATTATATTATTTGGCATGGGTTTATATCATTCAATGATTTAGTATTATTAAATATATAATAAATATATTTAATAGTATTTATTTACTTTGATAGTGTTGATTGGATGGCCAATATGATATAGTTTAAAAGATTTGAATTGAGTATAGAAACTCTAAAATAATCAATTAATAAGTTAGAGAACCAATGATATTTTAAAAATAATAAAACAAACTTTTGGTCTTTTGTACGGAAATATCGACTATCAGAAGATCTGATCTTCAAATACTTACCGGATTACAAGTAAAATAGAGTCAGATATATATTTATTCGAAAATTAGTTTAAAAATTACATCTTAATTTGACTTATAAATAAGATCATATACTTAGTTGAAAAAAAAAAAAAAAAAAAAAACATCTTAATTTTTTATTTAAAAAATAATTAAACCTATATTTATAATATTATAATTTCGAATAATTTATTTATAAGCGTGTTATACAAAAATTATAGTTCTGCTTTAGTTTCGAAAGAAAAGGGAGGTTATATTATAATATTTTTAAATATCTAAAATAAATTAATCTTTGACACGTAATAATATTATAATTGGTGGGGTAAAACCACAGTCTAATGTTGAGAACTTAATAATCGCTAATAATCGCGATGAACGAGCCATCTAATAAAACTATATGGCACAAGGTGATCATTGTATTGGTAAAGTGACTTATCAATATATTTGGATTCTCTAGTTTAGATGCCTAAATATTTTTTATATTTTGCTAATTCAATTTTTTTATTAAAAATTTACTCATTTTCTTTATTAATATACTTTATTTTGTTATGGATGGTTTTTATTTTTTAAGTTTATCTTCCTCGTTATTATCAAAACTTGCACTTCAAAATTAATTATATAGTTGTTCAAAGGTTTTGAAACAAAATTTCCGTTCTCAATGGTAATTATTTATTTTTAATTTTTTTAAACAAAAATATAAATATTATTAAATAAAAATAAATCGAGTGTAAACTAAAAATATAAAGTAATAAAGTTGATCCTACGAGAGCCCTTAAAATAGTAATTATTTTAAAGAAGACAATACTCAAATATTTTAGTATTGTCTTCTTTAAAATAATTACTATTTTAAGGACGGTCGTATGATTAACTTATTACTTTATATTTCTAGTTTAAACTCAATTTATTTTTATTTAATAATATTTATATTTTTGTTTAAAAAAATTAAAAATAAATAATTACCATTCAAAATGGAAAAAACCTTAAAAACCTACAAAATTATCTAACCTGTTGGTCCATAATTTAAAAAAAATGTATATAAACGTTTGAAGAGTAATTATGTTTTTGAACATTTATTTTTTATCTTTAGTTTTGGCAAAGATGGATGGTTTAAGGATAAATGTGTTTTTAATGTTTATTTTTTAATTGGAATTGGCCTCTTTAAAAATAGATATTATTTGTTTTGATTTGATTGTTTTTGTCTCTTTTAGCTTCAAAAGCTTTGGTGCAAAACGCAATTATCAAAGGTTGCAAAATATAATATAAAAATAAACTAATCTTCAGCATAGCTATTAGGTTCGCTTCTTAATATTGTTTAGGGTTATTTTAGTAGTGATATGATATTGTTTTCTTTTTATATTTGTATTCATTTATAGTTTGAAATATATAATGAAATTTACTTTTTAAATTATAATATATATTAGTAGCATCAATGACCAATATTTAATGAAATTTACTTTTTAAATTATAAAGTATATTAGTAGCATCCATTACCCATATCTAATGAAATATACTTTTTAAATCATAAAGTATATTAGTAGCATCCATGACTAATATTTAATACTTTAAATTATAAAATATATTAGTACCATCATGACCGATGAGTACAAAAGTATAAAGTTATTGCTTTTCTTATTTTCATTTACTAATTTTGGCGTTTTTAGTAGTAAGATATTATATGCAAGGGTTAGTCAAATCAACCCGTTATTATATTAAAATGTTATAAATTATATTAATTATTTTAATTTTGATTTTATTTGACCATTTTGAGTTCGATGAATTAATTAATATAATCTTTTTTTAAAATTAATTAGTATAATCTTGAATCACATCATAAAATTCTAACTTATTTATAGTAAATTACAAATTGGATATAAAATAAAATAAACCATGATGGATAACCTTAAATTTTATCTTATCAAATTAATTTATTAGATTAGCATGAAATAAAAATAAATTTTATGTTTAATATTTGGCTTTAGATAAATATTGACGTATTGATTTTTGGGCTGAATAGTTTAATTTCTTTATAATGTTTTAGATTTTATATATTAGAATCCAAATTTAACCCTAGTTTATTTGTTGTGTATATAATATTCTAACACCTTAACTGATTATCATATTTTAGAACAAAAAATACGGTATCTATTTCTCTATACCTTATGTGAATTGTGTATACCTTGTGTGAATTGTGAATTGTAATTCAATAAGATTAGATACTCAGTTTAAATGTTTTATGCTGTATATAATATATTGGTCATCCAATTAACATACTAATATAATATTTAACATTTAAATTTTTTTATTATATTAATTTTTTAAAATAAATGTTTTATTAATAACTTTAGAAATCATCTGGGAAGGTTAAAAGATAATAAATTCAAAAATAATAAATAAATAAACTATAGAATTTAATATTTAGATTACTAGTTAGTTGTATGCCCTTCTTATTTTTATTTGATAGCTTAATTTTCCAAATAAAAATATAAAGTTTTGTTTTAAAATTTTTAGATTTTTCAACAAAATTTAAAAAATCGTACCATTTCTCAGCTTTAACTCTTAATCATCAATATATTTATTTAGATAATTGAAAACCGAGAAAATAAAATAATTGTATCTTTGTATTTTCTAATTTTTAATTAGATTAACTATTAATTTTGTTATTTAAATCAAAATATAGTTAAATCGAAAATATTAAAAAATTAAATTTTAAAAGAGAATCTTTCGTATTATGTCATTAAATAGATTTAACATAAAAATGGAAATTGATTTTCTATAATTTTAACAAATAATCAAATTTTGCTTTTTTTTCTAACAATTGAATATATAGCAATTGAATATATTACGAAGATCAAAAAGGCTAGAATCCAAAAATAAAGAGGATAATTACAAATATGGGAAAGTACATGTCCCTAAACGAAAAGGGAACAAAATCCCTAAATTCAACTCCATCTCCACGAATCATGACTTTATGTATGAAAAAGAGAAGGCTTCCACCATTGCTTCAACAGCTTCTTTAAGACAAAAATTCTGATCATAAAAGCACAAGATAAACTTCAATCACGCTCGCATTTTTGCTTCAAATCCTTCAATCCATAAAGCCCGATCGATTCTGAAATTAAGAGGGATTAAAAAGGAAGAATTAACTACGATAAGAAGGGAGAGAGTTTAAGAATTGTCCTTATATAAGGGATTTTGTGCTTTGGAATTTTTGCTTCAAATCCTTCAATCCATAAAGCCCGATCGATTCTGAAATTAAGAGGGATTAAAAAGGACGAATTAACTACGATAAGAAGGGAGAGAGTTTAAGAATTGTCCCTTATATAAGGGATTTTGTGCTTTTCCAAATCGATTATCGACTTCAGATGAGGAGGCAGATTGCTGGAGCTAAAACAAAGCTCCATTTTGCACTTGTTGGTCCATTTGGCCAACCAGTCAGCAGCAAGGTTTTGGGCGTGGCTAATGTGTTTGACCACCATGGACGGATTGATAAGATCTCTAACGCAAGCAATAGGTCTGGTGAGAGTATTGAGGCAAGAATCAGAGGTAAGAAGCGATAAAATGATTTTGCAATCGGTTTTAAGGTCGACGTTGCTATAGTTGAGTTGATGACAGAGGACAAACCCATCAAGGAGGGCTCTAATTTCAGCGAATAAAGGAGACAGCTTCCTATAAGGTTGGCTATGGGCAGAAATCAAGCTCCCATCGTGCCCTCTGATGATAACGCTGCCACAAGCGTCACCGTTAGGTAACAAGGAGCCATCGACATTGATTTTGATCTGGTTACTTGAAGGAGCTTGCCAATAAAGAACAGATGAAGCTATTGTTGCACTGTTAAAGCATCCAAGAGACGTAGCAGCAGAGTGAAAGGAGGCCCAGTGCTTGGGCTTAAGAAGCATGGCAGAGTCAAGACTGTAGATAAAATGAGAAACCAGGTTTATCACTGACAAAGAAGTGCAACGAAGATCTTTGATTTTCAAGTTGTTTCTCATCTTCCAGATGACCCACGCGACAATGGGAGGAAGAATAAAGCAAATGTGAATAGGCTTGGCAGATGCCCAGAACCAGGAGGGAAGAAGATGGGGAAGCATCATGAATCTGTCAGTCGTTTTGTGTGTGTTTGGAAAGTCGAATTTTAAGTTTGAAACATCTATTTTGGGTGAGATTTGTTTTCGTTCCGTTGGTTTTAAAGTCGAATTTCCAGTTAGTTTTTTAGTTCGAATTTGCTAATGTAGTTTATTTGTCGCATTTCAGTTAGTTTTTCGTTGAATTTAGTCTGTAGTACGTGTTTACGAAATATATATGGAGATGATAATATAATTCACTTAATATTAAAAACTAATGTATGGAGATGATAATATAAATTAGAAGTCTAACGCTTAATATTAAAAACTAATGTATGGAGATGATAATATAATTCACTGATTGCTAGTTTGATTGCCCAAATTTTTAAATTTGTTCGTGTGGATATTGAGAAATTTATGTCCATAATCGGCTATCCATTGCTTCATCACGTACAAGACAACCATTGGACAAAATACGTACGTGTGGTGTAACTCGGCAAGGTTTTTGTTATAATCTTCGAGCATGGCCGAATAGGAAACCCTTTGATAATATTCGACGAACTCATCGGCCATGTCCAAATTCGGTAAAAATTTCTTAGCGTAAGAGTTGATGTTCCTACTAATATGCCAAGTGCATAGCATATGAATGGCATCCGGAAATATATCATCGATAGCGTTCATTAAATCCAACTCTCTGTCGGTGAGAATAATGTTAGGCAATGCACACATGTTGTTCGTCAAAACATTCTTTAGAACGCTCAATCCCAAAGTGTAGTTCTCTTGTTTCTCAGAGCTAAACAAAAACAAAAGCGACATAAAACGTCTTTTTCGTTGAAGTTTGGCCAACTATTTTTAGCAAAGGCATCTTATACCTTGTAGTCTTATACGTGTTATCTATTATAAGAACTTGAGAAAAAGTGCGCATGAAATCGATGCTTTTAGTATGTGCAAAAAAAAAAACTCGAGGATCTCGTCCGTTGCTTCGCAAGTTCACTCCCAAACATAGTAATCGCATTCTTTTAACTTACAAAACAAGTTTTGCATTTGGGTATTTCCTGCTTTATCAACCAAATCATGTTTTTACCGCATGTTGTATATCGTGCACATGCTAGATACATTTTTCGGGTCTTTAATCTCCAAACCGCGGTATATCTCTCTTGGTCGACAACCGAATTCCGTTTGACTACGAACTAACACCTCTTTTTCTACTTTTAGTCTAGCGGCTCATGAGTGACCATCCAAGTGCAAAAACGGTTCGTGGTTGTATTTTCTGTTTAACACTATCAATTTCCAATAATTTGGTAGCTCTAAGACTGGTTTTTCCCTTAAATAGAACGGACACCCGCATTTTTTTGATGAACATTATCGGTGCTTCTTAATGTACCCCCGTTTGAGGTTAGGTGTGTAAACCCCGTGTCCCTCGCATCTAAAATACATCTTAGGAAATTTCATACATTTGCTATCGTCGTCGTCTTTACTACGTAACACAATGAATCCTAGTTTTATGCTTTTGGATTCGACCCATAGGATCAAATCGGGTTTGGTGTACATAGTGTTCGTACTAAACATTTTCGTGTGATTGGCCATTGAACATGGCGATCGGTCTGGTCTTTACAAATGGTTTGTGCCAATTATATAAAAACATCATTAATTTTAATTAAATCGATCGATCAATTAGCATCCATAGAAAAACAAAACTAACATGTCAATATCGCGAACAAGGAACTCGAGTTTGTGACAAAATTACGAACACTGCCTATGCAACCTTGACCAAATCAGGCGTACAATACTCCTTATTTTGACAAAATAGCTAACACAATATTCGCAGTTTTGTCAAAATCGCAAGTACTGAACGCGCAAATTTGACAAGTCTGTGAATGCTATGTTCGCAATTTTGTCAAAATATGGAGTTCGGTATGCTCGATTTTGACAAACAAAAACACGTAGATCTGCAAATTCAGACGTCTCAGTTCGTCCATTTCATAGCGTTGTGAGTGCTATAATCGCACTGAAAGTTCAAAAAACTCAAAAAATACCTCATCTTGGGTTTCGAGATGGTCCGTCAAAGGCTCATCCTCCTTTGACGTGAAATCATTGATATTGCAGCTGAAGTCTTCATTTAAATCGTTCAAACCCATGGAGTTTTGTGTTTTTTATAATTTTTGTTTAGTTAGAGAGAGAAATCTATAGGGAGAAAAAAAGAGAAAAAGTTGGTTTTATATATGAAAGGTAAATTGGTCAATTCACATAAACAAAAAATATTTGTGATTTTGGGGTCTCATTATAGCCAAAAAGTATCCCAACATAGCCTTGCCCATTCCAAATCTCCAAAATGCCATTTCTTTCTCTGTACCACTCTTAATTCCAAACCCCTGTTGAGAAGAATGGTATGATTTGGCTCTTCTGGTAGATCAAATTAGATTTCAGCATTTCTATACTCAGTTTAAAGGTTTTACACTATATAGAATATTGGTCAGGCTATTAACATATTGATATAAAACTTAACATTTCAACCGATATGATTAAAACTCAAATTATATTTATGAAAATAAAAAATAAATAAACTATAAAACTTAAATCAATGATAAAAATTACCGATATGATGGAACATTTTTAACGGGGAAATATAAAGGGGTGTTGTTATCTGCCATAACTAAAGATGGTAACAATAATTAGTTTTTGCTATCCATTGTTTTCTATTCGAATATATGTTATCTTTCGAATCTTATCTGCGAAAATAGGCTTGGAGTAAAATATAATAGATGCGAAGCCTTGGTATAAATAACTTGATCGATGCGAAACATTAGTGTATCAGTAAAGTGGTAGAAACTAAACACGCATGTCTAGTATGTTACATGTGAAACGTTAATGTATTAGTAAAGTGATATATGTGAAACACTTATGTCTAATATGATAGATGTTATACGTACAATAGAAGTAATTTGGTAGATGCGAAACCTCTTGTAATCAGTCATTTATAATATATTTTCTTCTATATATATGTTGCAGGTATTTTTCCTGTTGCATTTAGTATTGTTGTAGCTGAAGATACTAAGAATTGGTTATTGTTTTTTGAGATGTTGAAACCCCATTTTCTGGATCGACAAATCGCATTTATTAGTAATCATAATTTAGGTATTGTTAGTGTTGTATCTGTTATATTTCTAGATTGTCATCATGCATATTGTCTTTATCATCTTTTAAATAATTTGAGGCATTGTTTAAGGACTACATCGACATCATTTAAGGATACCATGGTTCAACTGTTTAAAAAATACACATATGCTACTAATCAGAATTTGTTTATTCAATATATGGATGAATTTCTTAAACAAGGAGGTGAGAAGGTTGTGTTAACTATGGATCAAATCAAATAATATTGTGGTTTAACTATACTGAAGTTAATTGATAGGATTAGAGTTTTACAAATGAGTCAAATTTCGAGACGTTTTGATGATGTTGAACGTTGGACTAGTGATTTGTGTCCTGAATTTGATAAAAAGTTTAAAGCTAATGTGGACGAAGGTCGTTCATGGATAGTTCATTCTTTTACTCTTCTTTTGCATAAATTTTTTTGTGATCTTGTTATGGTTGTTTGTCTTAGTGTACGTACTTGTTCTTTTGGTGCGTGGCAACATGATTATTTCTCGTGCTTTCATGATTTAGCTGTGTTATTTTATATAGATGCAGATCTTATGAAATATGTTGAGCCATGTTATTTTTTAAGCTTTTATAAGGCAACATATTCATATGGTATAGCTGCATTTACTATTTTTGTCACAACATAGCTTTAAATCTGAGAATCGAGATTGTTATTAAAAAAAGACAAGATTTTCCGGTGGAAAAATCTGAGGCTATCGTGGTAGAAGTTGATCGTTTATCTAAGGTCGAACATATTCAGGAGGCGCAATATCCTTTATGGACTGCTAACCAGTATTAGTTAAAAATAAGAACGGAAAATGAAAATTATGTGTTGATTTCACAGACTTAAATCATGCATGCCCTAAAGATCCATTTCATGTTCCTCAAATAGATTAGTTGATTGATTCTACTTCACGGAATAAAATTCGCTCTTTTATGAATTCTTTTGCAGGTTACAATCAAATTCAGATGAATCCAAAAGATCAAGAGAGTAATACGTTTATCATTGATCGAGGAATGAATTGTTATAGATTTATGCCATTTGGTTTGAAGAATGCTGGAGCAACATACAAGAGATTGGTCAATAAGGCATTTTCGTCAAGAGATTGGTCAATAATGCTGGTTAAGAGTCCAACAAATTGTGAACACTTGAAATATTTAAACGAGACTTTTTTTTTAATTTAAGAGCCATGAAATTAAAGTTGAATCCAAAAAAGTTTACTTTTGGTGTAAGGTCAGGTAAGTTTCTAGGGTACATCATAAGTGAAAAAGAAACATAAGTTGATCATGATCAATTGAAAGCCTTGGTATCAATGACTTCCCCTCGAACAATAAAGGAGTTACAAATATTGACGGGAAGGTTAGTTGCGCTCAATCGATTTATTTCTCGATTTTTTGATAAGTGTGCCCCTTTCTTCCAAGTTTTACGAAGTCCAAAATAGTTTGTGGACACTAGAATGTGAAGTGGATTTTTCAAAAATTAAAGAACTTTTCTCATCCCCTGAAATTTTGTCTAAGCCTCAGATAGGAGAATAACTATTTATGTATATAGCAGTGCCCGATTTTGTTGTTAGTGTTGTTCTGATAAGAAAAGAAAGTGGGACTTCAAAAAAAGTGTATTACGTTAGCAAAATCTTGTTGGCATCAGAGAAAAGGTATTTGAGTCTTGAAAACTAGCATTAGCTTTAGTTGTGCCTGCTCCAAAAATGCGTCATTATTTTCAAGCTCATACAATTGTTGTTCAAACTTCTATCACATTAGATAATGTGCTACAATGGCTAGATATTTCTGGTAGAATAACTAAGTGGTCGGTTGAATTAGGATACTTTGATATAATTTTTTCTCCTCGAACAGCAATCAAGGCCTAAGCTTTAGCATATTTTGTAGTTAAGTTTCATTCACGTCGTTCAAATGGGGAGACATTTAAAGATATCTCTAGAAGTCTCAACTTGGGTGGTTTGAACTGATGGTGGATCTAGTATACAAGAATCAAGTGAAGGGGTTCAATTAATTGCTCCTTCTGGGGAGATTATGTACCAGGCTATTCGGATTGGATTTCATGTCTCAAACAACGAGGCTGAATATGAGACTGCGTTAGCTGGTTTAAGGCTTGTCAATATTTGTGGGGTGAAAATAGTTGGATTGAAGATAGATTTGGAGCTAATGGCGAATCATATGACAAGAATATCTGAGGCTAAGAAATATCAATTAATTATATACGTTCGTGAACTTGAAGGGTTAACTCTTCTTTTTAATATAGTAGTGGTTGAGCTTATTAATCAAGGATAAAACACAGTTGTTGATTCTTTAACAACTATTGATATATAAAAGAATATCCATTTATTATTACTGCAGGAAAGTCCTTTGACTTTGATGCGATAAGAACAATGCAAGTATATTGATGAAGTGTTTGTCAGCCCAGAGATAATTTGAGGCTAATGGTGTTCTGATATAATAAATTTTTTCTTTGAAGTGTGTTACCTCGAGATATTAAGTCAGCTCAAAGATTGAGATACAAGGCTCGTGGTTATACAATTTTAGATGGAGTGTTGTATAAAAAGTATTCATGTAGACAATTGTTACGATGTTTAGATAAACAAGAGTCTCAAGAGATTTTATCTGAGCTGCACGATGGGGAAGCTTCAGCTCATTATGGTTTTAAGTTTTTGATGGGAAGGGTTTTGTTGGCAAGTTATTATTGGCATTCGATTATCAATAATACTAAGAATTTAGTTCGGGGTTGTGATACTTGTCAAAGTTTTTCCAATTCTATACATAAGCCGGTAGTACCGCTTACCTCTATATCAGAAACCGTACCCTTTGATAGATAGGGGATAGATTTAGTAGGGCCATTACCTATGGCTTCTAGAGGGCGTCAAATGATTATTGTAACTATGAAGTTTTTTTGGAAGTGGGCTGAAGCTAAACCATTATCCAGTACAAGAGTCAAGGATCTTATCAAGTTCATTGTGAATAATATATGTTGTCGCTTTGAAGCTCCTCGAAAGATTACTACAGACAATGTCCCTCTGTTTAACAATTGAAAAATGGCTTCTTTTTGCAATTCAAGGGGAATTACACAATGTTTTTCAACATATTTTCAGCCTCGGGCAACTGGCCAAGTGATAGTAAATAATAAGTCTATTTTAGAAGGATTATAGAAACATTTAACAGGTGTTTTTGGGAAATGACCTAATTATTTGCAAGAGGTGTTATGGGCTTATAAAATGACTCTTAGATAGGCTACTCAGGAGTCTCCTTTTGCATTGGTATATGGAATGGATGTTGTAAGTTTTGTTGAATCGACTTTACCTTCTTATAGAATACTTCATTATTCAAAAGAGCCAAATAAAGAGGCAAGAATAACAAACCTTGACTTAATCAAAGAGAAAAGGGTTAGAGCGCATTTTAATGCGACTCATTATCAAACTTTGATCAGGAGTCGTTATAATTCGAAGGTAAAGCAGAGAGATTTTAAAGTGGATGATCAGTTCTTGAGAAAGGTATTTCTCCATACAAAGGATAAGCGGTTGGGAAAGATGGCTCTGAATTGGGAGGGTCCTTATGTAATAGTAGAGTGAGTCAACCCAGGCACATACCGCATTCACGATGAACAGGGAAGACTTCTAGAAAACCCATGGAATATTTAAACTTAAAACTTTGGGAGTATTTTTTTCAAGTTTTTATGGTTATATGATTTTACTGTGTGTCTATATAAGTGGCATACTCTTTCCTCTCATGTTAGCCTCAAGAAGGTTTTAATGAGGTGCCACATTTATATTCACAACTATTAATAAAATACAATATTGGCCAATAATTATTTGAGACAAAAGTACTTCAAATATATTGGGAACTACACAAAGACTGATCATTTTGTGGTAGTTAACAAAAACGTGATTGTGGTTATGATTATATTTGAGGTGCTATACGTTCCCTTAAAACATAAATTTTATGTTATGATTGTATTTGAGGTGCTATACGTTCCCTTAAAACACAAATTTTATGTTATGATTGTATTCGAGGTGCTATACGTTCATTTAAAGCATGAATTTGAGGTTATGATTGTATTCGAGGTGTTATACGTTCACTTAAAGAATAAATTTGAGATTATGATTGTATTCGAGGTGTTATACGTTCATTTAAAGCACAAGTTTGAGGTTATGATTGTATTCGAGGTGTTATACATTAATTTAAAGCACAAGTTTGAGGTTATGATTGTATTCGAGGTGTTATACATTAATTTAAAGGACATATTTATGGTGACTATTTGATTCGAAGTGTTAACGTCTTTTAAACGCACTATTTGATTCGAAGGTCTAATGTCATTTTAACGCACTATTTGATTTAAAGTGCTAACATCCTTTAAACGCACTATTTGATTTTAAGTACTAATAATCTTTAAACGCACTATTTTAAATAATAAAAATGATTAAGGTGTTAATGCCTTGTTCTTATAAGTGTAAGTTACTTTATATAAAGATGACCAATATTTAAAGAATAAAAAAGGCATTATCCATTGGATATAAAAGTTCAAATCTTACAAGCATGCAAATTCAAGTACCAAGTGTTTAAGGAATTATAAAAAAGGATACACCAATAACAACTAGTGATTTGACAAAATATAAAACAAAAGAAAATACTTTTTAATCTTCTTGATCTCCTTGGGGAGAATGATCCGAGCTTCCTTCCGAGGAGTTTTTTTCCTGATTAGAGGCACCTTCATCTTCTTTTGAATTAGTTTTTTCAGAAGAGTAATCGGGTATGAGATCGAGTGCTCCAATTGGATGATTTTCAATGGTAATTAATTTCCAAAAACCTAGCAGATCTGATTTTGGAAATGCTGCATGAAATTTGCGGAGCAAATTGATTGTCTTTTGCTCCTCAGCATTTTTAACAATAACAAAGTGTCAAGTTCACTTTGAGTTTTGGCATCCTTCATAGCAAGTCGTTTATCTTCTTCGAATGTTGTCTTGAGTAATTCCATCTCGTCAGCTAGCTTATTTTTTTCCTCTTCACTTTTATTAAGACACTCTTGTAGAGAGGAGTACTTATTTTTCTCCTCGAATATTTCCCTCACATGCCTTGCCTTGAGCTCATTTAGCTCAGTTTGGTGAGAAGTTTTTAGATCGGTTGTTTCTTGATAATCCACAACTCTCAAGTGGCGCTTGAGGTGGATGACTCCTTTTAAAAAACTCTTATTTATCATCTTGGAACACTTAGAAGTTTTCAACAATATGTTTACCAAATATTTCTCTCATTTTCTTCTCTTTTTAGCTTCTTTTTCCACCGAATCATATTCTTAGCCATAACCTCCAAATGGTTTCGAGCAGAATTGACCTCTGTACATAACTTTTTTCTACTTCTTCGAGGTTAGAGAATAGTTGGAGTGCAATTGATAATTAGTCAGATGGTTCTTCAATAGGGATAGTAGGAGGATTTTTATACGGCATAAGAGCAGATGATGAGGAACCTGGTAGATGATTCAAGCTCAAAATTTCAGGAAAAAAGGAGCGATTACCTGATGAACAATCGTTTAAGTTTCTTGAATCTGTTAAACTGTAGGATCCATGTCTCTGTAAATATATTGAATTTATTTTGGACCAACAGGTTCTTTAGTAGTAAATTTTTGTTTTCTTGGTGATCTTCAAATAAAACTTCTTCAGTTTCTGAGCGAGGCACTTCGATACTCTTTTTTGCCTTTTTTGTTAGATCAGTTTTTGAATAGTGAAGAGTTTTAAGATGGTCCAGGGGTGATTATGCGATACGAAGATTGTTGAGAGACGATTTTGCGATACAGGAATATCTTGGCGTTAGATTTAGAGAGAGAAAGTCTAGGTTGTTAGGTTAAGTAGAGAGAGAAAGTCTCGTACTATTTATCTCGGGATTCGTGAAGCGTGTGTGGTCCTTTTATAGTATAATTGCGGACCCCACACGCTTTAACTTGGATTAATTACATCTTTTGGTCCCTACATCTTTTGATCCTTCACCGTCGTGCAACTCGGAGAGGATGATTTGTGACTCGGGCCCACTCAAAAACCTCAATAATGGCCGACTCAGAGATCTTTTATACAGCAATCCTCCCAGTAGAATGTAGCCGTGAGACTTGAATCTAACTTTCCTGGCTTCATGCTTTTCGACCGGTAAAATGTCATGGGCTAAAAAATCAATGATAACCGTTCTCCAATCGTGCGAAATCACGTTGCTTTCCTCCGAGATGTTCATCGCGTGTTCTTCACCAATTGAGGTCGAAGGCCACTCCTGAACCAAAACCCACTGGTATCCTTCTGTTCGTGAAGCGGAGGCAAGAGAATCCGGGACAGCATTTAACTCTCTTCGAACGTGCTCGAACTTGACCCTCTCAAATTCAGATGCCAAGTTTTTCATCAGCTTCAGATACTGTATCAGCGTTTCTTTTCTGGCCTCGGACTCCCCTGAGGCTTGATTTATCACCAACTGAGAGTCACTAATCAATTTTATCCTTCGAGCCCCGCATATTTGAGCCAAACGCAAGCCTGCTAGAGCAACTTCATACTCAACTTCATTATTAGTAGCCTTAAAACCGAAACGAATGGCTTGGAACATAGCTACCCCTTTCGGGGAAATCAACTCGACACCTTCCCCACTTCCTGAAATGTTCGACCCGCCATCCGTCCGTATCACCCATTCCTCTTCGTCAACCACATCGTGTACCTCCTGTTCTCCTCTGTCTGAATGGAACTCAACCAAGAAATCAGCTAAAACTTGTGCTTTTATCACCGTTCGAGGCTCAAATGTTATGTCGAAGTCTCCCAACTCTACTGACCATTTAGTCATCCTGCCAGAGATGTCTGGTCTTTGTAATAGACTCTTCAGAGGAAAAGTCGTCCGAACAACGATTGGGTGGGCCTGGAAGTAAGGTCTCATCTTCCGAGCCGCTGTTACCAACGCTAAAGCTACCTTCTCCAACGTGAGATATCGCTTCTCCGCATCCAGCAAACTCTCACTGACATAATAAATTGGCTTCAGAAGAGAATCATCTTCGCGGAGGAGAACGACACTGACAGCACATTCGGATACTGCTACGTAGACAATTAATGTTTCCCCTACCAAAGATTTAGATAAGACTTCCGGAGAGGTCAAATACTCTTGGATTTGACGAAAAGCGGTCGAACATTCTTCGGTCCAACAGAACTGTTTCGCATTCCGTAATATTTTAAAGAATGGGGCACACTTATCCAAAGAGCGAGAAATGAATCTATTCAAAGCGGCCAATCTTCCTGTCAGAATTTGTACTTCCTTAATATTTCGGGGAGGGGTCATTGTGATCAGAGCTTTTAGCTGCTCGGGATCAGCCTCGATGCCTTTTTCGCTGATCATGTAACCAAGAAATTTACCTGACCTCACCCCGAAAATACACTTCTCCGGATTGAGTTTGAGATTGACTCTGCTCAAATTTTGAAATGTCTCTGCCAGGTCAGCGAAGTGGTCTTCGTCTCGCTCACTTTGACTAACATATCGTCGATATAGGCTTCCATGTTCCGCCCAATCTGCCCCTCAAAGGTTTTATTGACCAGGCGCTGATAGGTTGCCCCCGCGTTTTTTAATCCGAACGGCATGACCTTATAGCAGTATAAACCTTGCCCAGTAATAAAAGAAGTGATTTCCTTATCGTTAGCAGCCAGTCGAATTTGGTTGTATCCCGAGTAAGCGTCCATAAATGACAACAATCGATTTCCGGAGGTCGAATCCACTAATTGATCGATGCGAGGCACAGGAAACGGATCCTTAGGACAAGCCCTGTTTAAGTCTGTAAAGTCAATACACATTCTCCACTTGCCATTTTTCTTTCGTACTAACACTGGATTCGACGCCCATACGGGATAATACGACTCGCGAATATGGCCTATGCTCAGTAGCCTTTCGACCTCCAACAAAATTGTCGAGGCCTTTTCCGGGGAGACATGCCTTCTTTTCTGGACTATGGGTCGAACATCTAATCGTATCGCGAGTTTATGACACATGATTTCCGACGGCACTCCAGTGACATCCTGTGCACACCAAGCAAACATATCAAGTTTATCAGATAAAAAAGCAATTAACTTCTCCTTAAATTCTGGAGAGAGGTGGACCCCTATCTTCAGAACTTTGCCACTCGTAAATTCGTGTGTCGCAGAATCTTCTTCTGGGACCTGAAATTCGGGGGCCTCCCTCGGATCATCACAGGGGATGATTTCGGGGGGGGCCCTTTAATTGTTATGCTGGGTCGGAAGTCTCCCCCCGAACCCCCTTAGAGGACAGGGCTATCTGGTAACATTCAGGTGCCATCTTCTGGCTACTTCGGACTGTCCCAATATTGTTTCCGATCACATACTTTAAGCATTGATGCACTGTGGAGATTACGCCATGCATCCGGGACAACCAAGAGCGACCCAGGATAGCATTATACGAGGTTGGTGCGTCGACCACAATGAAAAGTACCTCCACCTCTTTCTTAAATGGTCCATGACCCAACTCGACCATACACTGAAACTCTCCAACCACCACTGCTGTGGCACCAGTAAATCCCACTATAGTCCTGTCGGATCTTCGGATAACCGGTGGGTCAGAGATGCGGCGGTAAGTACTCATAAACAATATATTCGCAGAGCTCCCTGTGTCGATGAGTATTTTCTGAATTTGATCTCGGGCGATGCCTGCCGCAATCACTACAGCGTCCTTATGAGGGCCTGCAACATTCCGCATATCATCATCATCGAAACAAATAATTGGGGAAGGCGAGCGGTGCATTTGCGCGGAGACTCCCGCTTCAATCTGGGTGGTCAGGTTGACCATGTGCCTTTTTGGGAGCTGTTGGAATTTCCCGCAATTGTCTCCCCCAAAAATCGTAAAGGAATCGAAGAATGCACAAAGACTGTCCGCTCTCCCCCTCGGAATTTCTTCCTCTACCAGGTTCACCTTGTTCCTCCCCACCTTGGGGTCCAAATACTCTTGCTCGATGTCAAAATCGTCGACCCCTTCGGAAATCACCATGGCTGTGTCAGTGTTCTTTGAGACAACTTTTACCACGGCATTTTTCTGGGAGTGTTTTTTTGACGAACTCCAACAATATTCCATTCTCGATTAGGGCTTGCACCTCCTTTTTCAAAGATATGCAATCCTTGGTATCGTGTCCAATATCCTCATGATACTTGCAATATTTGTTGGCGCTTCTGCTTTCCCTCGGAGTCTGTATGGGAAAAGGCTTCCTGAACGGGATCGTAGATTTAGCTTTATCAAATATCGCAGCAATATTTTCTGTCAACGCCGCGAAATAATCGGGTCGAACCCATTTGTTTGACATGAGTCTTCCCCCTTGATTGTAGTTTTTCTGATTGCCATAGTACTGCGGGTTCGACTTTTGCCTCGGAGGATACTGACCCGTACTTTTAGCCTGAACGTTCGATCGAGGGCCCTGGGTGCTTGACTCAGTCCTTTGAAATTGATTATGGTCCAACTGCTCCCCTGACCCTTTCTCTGAAGCTTGGGTCTCTTCTACCAAGATTCTCTTCTCAACTTGATCTAGCAATGCTCCGAAGGTCATCGCCTGACTTTCCGCCACTGTGTCCTTCAACAACCCGGGGAGCAGACCCATCCTGAAAGCTGCAAGCGCCACCGAGTCCTTGCAGTACTCCATATCCGTTTTGGTATTGACAAAGCGATTAATGTAATTTTTAAGGCTCTCCCCCACCTTCTGTCGACAATAGATGGTTGTGTCTCCGTTGGCTCGGATATCTTGCTCCCCACGAAGTGTTGTCTGAAGATGTTCCAGAACATATCAAAAAAAATTATCGAGCCCTGAGGTAGCCTGTTGTACCACTTAGATGCTACTCCCTTGAAAGTCTGAGAGAATGCTCTGCATAGCAGCTTATCATCGTCGTCGAAATTGATCATAAAATTCTTAAACTACTCGATGTGATTATCCGGATCCTGTGTCCCATTGAACTTTTCTAACTTTGAAATATCAAAGTGCTTCGGGAGGTTTCCCACTAAGATCTCCGAGGACAGGGGAGAGGCTCTCCAATTGTGACCTGTACGATAAATTTTGGATCTCAAATTGTCGGTATTCGAAAAGTACAAACCCTCCTCAGAAGGTAAAGTGTATTGCTGCTGCCATTCTGAATTTCGAGGGCCCATATCATCTTTCTTGCCAGGGCACTTTGCTCGTTCATGAGACCGATCACCACCTCGGTCATGGCGACTTTTTTCCCTATGATCACGTTTTTTCCTCATGTGGTATCTCCGAGGAGACGATTCCGAAGTGCTATATCGCGAGTAGTCGCTTGAAGCGGCCGAATCCGAACGGTGCCCCTCTCTTCTCCTCGGAGATCGTCGTGCGCGCCCCCGATATCTGTCGTCCCTATTTTTGGGACGAAATCCAGTTTTGCGTTGGTCCTTTCCGATGACAGCTTCTCTCCTTATCTCGGATCGAAGATTTTTCTGTGCGGCTTCCTTTTCTGCTTTCAACCTTTCGATTTCCAACAGCAATTCATTCCTCTGAGCCAGGAGATCGGAGTCATCAAAAGCGTTCTCGACTCGCTGACCTCCTTCTCCTTCGTATTCCATATCGTTCCGGTAGTCATCTCCCACCAGGTTTTCCTCGCACTGATTAACCATGTCATCCCCTTGGCCCTCCATGATCCTCCTCGAAATAGGAATTATTTCCAGGAAGCGATTGTCGACATAGCGATTTTCGTTTCCCACAGACGGCGCCACTGAAGAATTTTAATATGGTCCAGGGGTGATTATGCGATACAAAGATTGTTGAGAGACAATTTTGCGATACAGGAATATCTTGGCGTTAGATTTAGAGAGAGAAAGTCTAGATTGTTAGGTTAAGTAGAGAGAAAAAGTCTCGTACTATTCATCTCGGGATTCATGAAGCGTGTGTGGTCCTTTTATAGTACAATTGCGGACCCCACACGCTTTAACTTGGACTAATTACATCTTTTGGTCCCTACATTTTACTTTCTTCCTATTTTGGCTATCTCTTTATACAATTTGTACAATTCAGTCCTTACATAATTATTTCTACGCGTTTTCCTCCTATCACACTTTTCCTTTGCTATTTTCTCCTGTCAAGTTTCTTCTTTACACTTTTCTTCTTGTCTTTTATTCTTCCTTATCAAATAGCTATTCTTCTTTTTCGAGGCAACAGTCTGTTTTATTTTTTGAGAAAGTTTGGCCTCGACTCTTTTTTTAATAGTTGGAAGATTAGTTTCGCTTGCCTTCCTCTTGGTATTTATTTCTTGTTTCTATGGTTTTGGATTTTTCGAAGAGCTGGCAACTGCCTTTTTTTTTACCTTTCTTCTTCGGGGGTAAGTGACTTTGAGATCTATTTCGAGCTGGCAGTATACCCTGGCATCAGGAGCTAATAATCTTTTCACAGTGTTGTCTGGGTTTAGGGGCTCCATCAAATCTTCGGGGAGAACAATATCTGATGAGATCCTCTATAAATGACCGTTGATGAAATTTATAGGGATAAAGGCAATGTGGAACTCGTTTCCCCAAGCAATTGTTTCCCAAGTAGACAGCTTGGCGGAGATATCCTTAGCAATTTTCTTCCAAGCTTTGTAGCTCCTCAAAATTTCTTAGTAAAATAACAATACATAAGGAAAGGGAGAGTTGGCATTTAAAATATAAAAAGCAAAAAGAAAGAAACAGAGAACTTACGGGTACTTCTCCAAATAAGGTTGAGTTTTGATGGGTTCTCCTTGAATATTTTCTTACCATTTTCCCACGCTCCAGAACTAAAAAAGAATCTTTGTTTCCAGAACTTGCTAGCCTCAAGGAGATCATCAATTATCTTTGAATTATCTTCGAGGGTAAAATAATAGAATGATAGTACTAGATTTTTTTTAAAGACCAATAATTGCGATGAAGTCTTTGATGGAAAGAGGAATATTGCTCAGTCTGGAAGCCATAATCACTGATAGAAGAGTGAACCATAAACTTGGAGTTGCTTGGGTTGGGCACAAGTCAAGAAGTTCGAAGTACTCCACTATCATTGGATCTAATGGGAATCGAAGTCCCCAGTTGATGAGTTCAGGATAAACTACCAATTCGTTTGCTCCACAAAAAAGCGGAGTCTCTCCTAGCATTGGTAAGCGAATTATAAAGTTGTCTAACAGCCCCCGTTGTCTTTTTAATCGTTCTGAATGGGCTTGACTATAATATTCGTATGACACATTATTCAATTCCATGATATATTTGGGGAGGATTGGCTTCAAGTTAATGCTCAGTGTTGCAGCGACCTCCTCCAAAAGTTCGATAAGCTCTTTCTCTTTCTTCACTTTTTTCTCTTGATCTTTTTTCTTCAAAGCATTGTCCTCGGATCCTGAAGCAGCACCGCTTTCTGTAACTTCGAGGTCGGAATCTGTTGCTGTTCTTTTTTCTCATTCAGCTTCTTCTTCAGAAGCTTCATCTCGAAGTTGAGGTGGATAAGAGCTTGCTGCTAGGTTTTGATGTTAAGTCTTCGAAGGAGTTTGTTGTGACTCATGGTTGGTCTTTACAATCTCCTTAAAGAGAGGAGAAGATGATGTAGGATTCTCTGTGGGATTCTGTGTAGGATTTTGTGGATTATTGTCATCTTCGAAGTCTTCCATAGCTACAAATGATTTTCTTTTGAGAGGTAGGTTTTGGGAAGATTGAACCTCTGATCGAAATCGAGGTGTTTCTTTGCGTGAAATTCAAAGCGACTCGGTGTTCAGAGGTGGTAAAGATTTTTCTAATTCTTTTTGTGAAGATAGGATTTGTGTTTCTTTACGATTATTTATGGGAGGATGTGATATGGTGCCAGAAAGTGCTGGTGAAAGATTTCGAGGTAGTGATTATGAGGAAGGTTTTGATGAGAAGGTGTTAAGAACATGTGTGGATGACTTTTTGTTCTCATGAGAATTTTGGGTAGAATTGAAATTCTCGTAGATAGTAGTATGAGTTGAAAACTTCGAAGAACTATCTATTACACCCGCAACACGATATTCAGCAGCTCTTCACTAATACACAAGTAGTCGTAGAACCCAAAATGGGACTAAACCAAAGAAGAAACCACCATTTATAGATTTTGAATAGTTCAAAAAATTTGACACTAAATAAAAGAAAATAATTCTAAATCTTAAAATTACATAATAATAATAATAATAATTGCCTACCAAACCATAGTTTCAAGAAGTGTAGCACTGTCACTTAAAAATTGATAATGATAAAAATTATTCTTCTTCTTTTATTTATTTTAAATTTTGTGTCCTTTATCTTTTTCAAATCTAAATTTTCTTGTATTTTTTTCCTGTCGAAAATATCTTTCAAATCCAATATTTTGTTTCCAAATAAAAAAGGGATTAGAATTAATATTATTAAATTTTTGAAACCATGGATCTATACTTTCAATAATAATAAAAAAATTTGGATTTGAATTGAAAAAAAAGAATTAAAATTAAAATTATGAATTTATAATTTTAATTTATAATTAATTTTATATATAAATCTAGCATTTCTCGATTTTGTTAACTACTATTAGTTTACAAGTTTATTTTAATAATAATAATAATAATAATAATAATAATAATAATAATAATAATAATAATAATAATAATAATAATAATAATAATCTCTATACATACCTGATCAGACCCAATTTAAGCTAAGACCATCTCTTGGTTTGGACCAATGAAATAATGTGTAAGAAACTGTTCTACTTCATCGTTCGTTAATTCTGTCGCCCATATCACTCGTCTAGATGGACAACTAGATGGTGTTATACTCATAAACACCACTTGTGCCAACCACAATGTTGACTACATATATGTGTAACACATACACATATAAATTCATAACTAAAATTATAATTTTTTTTTTAATTTAAATCCATAATTCTCTTTTTATTATTAAAACAAATATTAGCCAAGATTTATAGTTTCGGCAATGGCGTGTGAATTTGAAAAAAATATTAAGGATTTTTTTATTTGGAAACACAACAGTAAATTTGAAAAATATATTTATTTTAAAAAAAGAAAAAAAATAATAATCGATAATATTGTCGGCTATAAAAGCATAAATTCTACTTAGACACGAAATTAAGAATAAATAAAAGTGAATAAGAGTATCATTGAATTAAGAATAAGCAAAAGTGAATTTACAGAGTCCAATGACCAGTTTAAAATAGCCACCCAAAGTTTAAAATAGCCACAGAAAACGTATTTGTTTAATGTTTTGAGTAATCTATTATTATATAAAATATTTATTATTATCTAGAACATTTATTATAGACTATTATTTTATAATACAATGAAAGTAAAAAATATTGCGTTTGACTTTTTGTCAAGTAGCATTTGGTAGACAAATATCAACTTTTTTTTCTTCTCAACTTTTAATCTTATTTGTTTACCTATACACGACCCCATGCCTCTAAAAAATTCTGATTCTTGCTAACCATGCTGCTCACAATCTGTTTTCAATCCGATAAATAATATCAAGAGAAACCGAGAAGATTTTTAAAACTTTTAACTTTTATCAAAGAATTACTTTTCTAATAATATTTATTCTATTGAGTTATAAATATAATTGGATATCACCATTAAAAACGGGATAATTCGAAAAATAAAACTACAAAACAAAGTTAAAATTCAAAAAACAATATGTGAAATTGTATGGTATTAATAAAAAGAACTTTTAAAAGGTTTTATATTATTATTATTATATATTTTACATAAATTACTCTATATAATACACATAATTTTTAAAATATATGATTGCACTTACAAATTTGATTCTCAGTGGCAAACTAAATTCTAAAACTAGTGTTTAGAAAAACAAATTTTATTAATAATAATAATAATAATAATGACATTCAATAAGCCGCGAACTATCTTCAAAAAAAATGCATTTCATAAATTGATTTTGCTTTTATTGATAATATGCAATAGCCTAAATATATTATTTTATTTAATTTTAGAAGTTTATTTTCTAATTTATTTTATTTATTAAATTTATCAACTTTTTAAATTTTATAGACATTATATTGAAGATAATGCTAATGTTTAACGACACTTGATAAAAAAAAGTATTAAAGGAGCTATTAACAAACAATTTGGAATATTTTCTTTATATTAAAGATAAATAAATCTAAATAATAATATGATAAAAAATGTTATAATTATAAATATTTAATATATTCAAATTTTCAAAAAATAACTTTTTTTTTTTGAAATTTCAATACTAATATCATAAAACTGTTATCTAATACTATAAAATTGTTAATATTAACAAGTTTCGGATTTTGGTCGAGACTTAGCCATATTAGTGAAGATTTTATTAAAGTGTGACACCAAGGAACATAACTTCTCTCACAATTAACAAAATCAACAACAGGAATATGAAATACAAAATCAAATTCAGAAGAAAAGATTTAACGTGGTTCCAGTTATGAAACAATTATACATCTACGAGTAACAAAACAATGATTTTATATAAAAGAAATATTAGAAAAAAAATTCTTCAACTTCTCAGACACATTATTCCAAAACTTCTCAAAATGAAGTACAAACTTATAAACAAAATTCTCGACTTATAGTTTTGTCTCGGTGGTTCTCTCACAAGAAAATTCCTATTTTTTTCTCTAAAATTCACCAACACTCTCTCTTTCATGAGCAATAGTTTCATACCTCTTTCTCGATATATCTAGGACCAAAGATGAGGGATAAAGTAGTTCAAGATCACGATAGCAAGTGCTAGTTTATTGAAATAAACATATGACAGGTAGTGACACCAAACCTCTGACATTTGTATTTCACGTACTATTTCTAACAAGTAGTTGCCCCAAACCTCTAACATTCATATTGACTGTACTATTTTTATAAATGTTAGGAATACTTATATTAAAAGAATTTTACTCAACGACTCAAGTTTTCCTATGTTTATAAATTTATCACAAAATATAAAAACTTAGTTTCATATAAAAATAATTAAGTATCTTAAAGCAACTAAAACTTTGAGATATAAGTTTCAGCGTTAAAGTTCTCGCTTCTAAGTTCCAACAACAAAGTCCTTGTACATGGGTTCCTTTAGTAACGTTCAAGTTCCTAAGTTCTAGTAGTATAGTCTTTACACTTAGGTTCCAGTAGAGCTTATTCACATAAGTTTTAGTATAGCTCATGCCTTTAAGTTTCAACATATGATTATGAACTTAAGTCTCGGAAAAGCTCATGTATCAATCATTTTGAGCCTAGATTAATAATTCTCCACCTACTCTTACAATAACTTTAGTATCTATTGCTTGATTTGTCATCTACTATTTAACAAAGACATTTACTCCACATGTTTCTCAGAATTGAGCAGGTCTTATACCAATACATGAACTTTAAAACCATTAGTATTTTTATCACAACATCTTAATGGTTTTACTCACTTGCAATCTTTGCACAAATCACTTGCTCTCTCCCTACCACATCTCATATGAAGTGAAGTTTGATATAAACATGTTTAGTTTACTGATATAACTTTAGAATTCTCATCAAGTGAAGAGAACTTGTATTATCACATAATACTTGTTATTTCTTGCTCTATATCAGTATAGATGACAAAGAAACAACATTTTAAACAAGATTTCTAACAAACCATTCCACCAAACATAGTAAATAAATAACTTGAAGTTGATTTTCTAGTGTCAATGAAACCCTTATAACCAGATTCCTCATACCCTCTCGGTTTCTCATCGGCTATATACCTTTAATTGTAATACAACCCAATAAATATCGAGCCATTTAAGTATGTCATGAACTATCTAATGACCTACTAGTTAGGCATCCCTAGATCTGCTATAAATCTATCAAAATATTGATTGTATGTGCAATATCATGTATCGTCCATATTAGTGCCTACATATTGACGTTGATGATACTAACATATCATATCAACTTTATATATTTTATTTTGGTTTGTGCTTGAGTAGTACTAATTTTAAAATATACACTAATAGGAGTCTGACAACTCGATATTCAGACATACTAAACTTTTTGAGAACCTTATGTATGCATTCTAGTTGAAATAATAATAAATAACTACTCAATTTATCCGTCTTGATTTATATTCTAGGTATCATCTTAGTCTCTCCCATACCAAACTCATTTCAAACTTTTTTCACTGTTTCAATCCCTTTTGTGTCCTCCCATCTATTAGTATGTAATCCATATATATTAGTAATATGATTTGTCTCTTCATATGTGCTTTTATATTACAATAGGCAAAATTATCATAACAATGTCTCACATAATTTATTGATTTTATGAAAGAGACAAATATATTATTCCACTGGCTCGAGAAATGTTTCAGCCCATATAGAGGTGTATTCAACAAACACACATTATATTTATTTCTTTACTCAAAACCCTGAGGCTGACTCATATAAATTGCATGATCTAGTTGTATGTGTAAGAAGGAAATAATAATATCCATCTGATCTAAACTAATATCAAATATTACAAAGAGTGATAATAGAATCTTTATAGATATTTGTTTCACAACCAGGAAGAAACTCTTATTGGAATCAATATTTTTCGTTTTTCGTAAAGCCCTTAGCCAATAACCTATATTTGAGCTTATATAATACAAATATGGGAATACCTTGCTACCTCTTGAATATCCATTTTCATTTAATATGATTTTGACCCTTTGGTTGATTTACAAGATCCAAGTGTCATTCTTCTTCAGAGAATTTATTTATTTCCATACGGTTCTCATACTGAGTATCATGCGCCACATATTTGCAGTTAGTTGGGTGGGGCATATACGCACATACATAAAACATTTATGTATGAGTGGATGTATTCATTCCCACAAACATATACATGTAAAGAATTGATAAACCACATACATGTTGAACAAGATAATAGTGAAAACAGACTCATACAGTAAGGTCAAGTCAGGAGCTCCAATGGCAATGGTACAGATCAATTATAGTTTATCAAGTGATTAATGTTAAATAAAATAAACAAATGAAGATGACATATCTTTTTATATACATATAAGAATTTTTATCTACAATAATTTGAGTCATTGGATTCACAACAGATCAACGGTGCAGATAAGTGCAATGTTAGTAGAAAGGGTAAGTTTATATTTGCAACAAATCTACCTTATAGATTGTGTATATTCAATATAATGACGAGGTAAGCTTATGCTGAATACTAACAAAATGGTAAGTTGCAGGTATTATGAGTCAACTAAACGACAAGGTAAACATTGGCGAGATGAGGGTAATAACATACCAGAAAAATATCATGCAAGTAATACGAAGCAACCAAAAGAAAAACTGAACATTAACAAGACAAGATTAACAACCTACAAGACGAAGGTCATGAAGGTAATATGAGACATTAAAGAACGGGGCAAACATGTGCAAATCAAACGTGATTAATGATAATATGAGACAACCAAATGTCAAAGCAAACATATACATGACGAGGATGATAAGAGGTACGAGATGAGAGAAACAAACTACCACACGAAGGTACAACCTAAACACAAAAAATGGATGCCCAAATGGTTATTATTGGGCAACACGTATCATCTTGTCATACTTTACCTAGAAACATATTTACATATTTGTTAGGAAACGTGACCAACATCTAAGGCACGCTAACACATTTAAGGTAGTAATACTTGGAAAATAAATATATAGAGAGAGTGTCTGGTAAAGAATATAAATAAGGGTTAAAACCTCGATGTAAAGTAATGACATTATGAGATATAAAAATCACCATGCTCATAATTATTTTCTTTACCGATCAATTGTTACTCTCTTGGAACTGTATTTGAGAAGGAATCTTGTATTAAATACATGTAAGGTTCCCAAAAATCTAGATCTCTTTTCTACGTCCTCGACTTCCTGCTCTATTATTCTTAATTTTTTGGTGTAAAAGTTCTTCCCTTTTCTCTTTTTGCTCTTTTTAAAAACTCTTCTTGTTTTATTTATTGCTATTTTTGCTTTATCGTTGCTCTTCTTGCTTTACTTGTTGTTTAATAAAAAAACATAGGATTTTTAATAAAAATTGGTATTTGTTTGCCATTTTATTTGTTGTTCTTCATGCTCTACTTGTTTTTTTTTTCATATTCTATTGTTTGTGTTGCTTTTGCTTCCATCGTTTTTTTTTATTTCTCCTATATTTTTTCATGATTGTTTTTTTCTCTTGTTGAGAACCAAATTAAGCGAGGGTTATATAATTAGTTTATTTTTTAAGATTTTATTATTTTAAGAAATTTAGGAATAAGATCACAATTTTCTTTATATAATTGGAGTTGTCTTTGTGGTCATTTAAGGTTTAAGCTGGTAGTGTATTATAAGTTTCAGACTTTTAGGTCGGCTTCTTATCCAAGCCCAACTTATGAATATATTCGTAATTTCAATTAAACTAACTTTGTTAATATGGTAGATTATAATAACAAGTTTATATTCTTATCCTCTTTCCATTCATATTTTTCAAAATAAAATTGTTTGAGTTTCAAAAATTAAATTTCATATATTAAATTATAATATTACAAATTATGTATGATTAATTTATTTTAATATAAATTTTCGTATATATAATCTAAAATTTTAATATAAATTAGTAGAAATATTTATCAATACTAAAGGAATATAAAATTATAACATATGATAACATATATCGATTGAAGAGTAAATTGTTTAGCTTAGCCGAAGTGGAGATCAATCGAAGAGTAAATTTAACAAATTCTTAAGAATTATGAACAATAGAGTAAATAACAAAGAAGATATGTTTCCTCGGTGAATGAAGTTGGACCTTTATATATAGGTCATGTTACAATAAATATCTTCAAAATACGTGGGAATAATAAATGATATTTATTTAACCGCTAATATATATATTTAATTGTATAATTGACTTAGCTTAAATAGATATTTACATGTTTGGATAAGATTATGACCAGATTGGTTAGGTTTGAACTCATTATACATTTATCAGTAATCCTTCCAGTCTTGTCTTAAAAGGTCTTGTTACTTTGAATTTGTTGAGGTATATGTTTCTTATCTATTGCATCTTTAGTTCTTGCCGAATTGTTCTTCATTTTTTAGTTGTCTTGCTTGGGCGATGCTTGATTTTCTTAAACTTTATCTATTATTTAGAGGCTTCAACTTACTGTTGGTGATGCTTTTAAGTCATGTTGCCTTATAAGATACTTATTAGTGTTTGCTTCGGCTTTCTTCATTTAGTTAGTTTTATGATTTATTTCTAGCATATTTGCATATGTATTCTAGTAGTCCCAATCTTTAAAAAAGGATAAGGGAGGTAATATGATTTTGAATAGGTTTATTACTGTAGTTTTAGTTTGAAATTTTTCATAGCCGTATAGTCATTCTTGAAGACTAAATTTAAATGTTATACATCTCAAGCAAACATAACCAACCGAAATAAAATATTTGTGTATTTAACATAATGTACGTTGCACATTTTTTTATTTCATTTCCAACTACTTATATGTTTAGAATTTATATGTATATATTTGATGAGTCCGGATTCTGGCACCACTTCGGACAGGGTCAGTTCGGACAATGTCTACCTAACCGGACAGGGGCAGTTCGGACACCATTATCCATTGGATTGTTCAAACAGAACTAAAGTACTTAAAACCTAATCACTTCTTGACTAAGCTGCCTGTTCTCCTACTTAGAACTAATGGGTCCTTAAACTTGACCTGGGTCCATTAAACACAACCCGAAAGTCCATAAGGCCCGAATATAAGGGTATAAATACCCAACCACCAACATTAAATTAGGGTAATGAAAATTAAATACAACCAAGCTGCTTAATTCTCTCTCTACACTCTACCCAAATATTAAATACTCACAAACTTCCACACAACTCTAAACAAAAATTACAAACTTACCCTCAGATAAAAATAAACCACATCAAATTGGCGACCACAGTGGGAGCACGACGGTGCCTGAATCTAGCATTCGAAACCATCAGAAAAAATCAGTCCGAATGAATCCGGACGCCCCGGAAGTACCACCAGCTTTGCTTGAAGAGGTGGGTGAAAATGATGAATATACCATTGAGGAGCGTGATAGATTAAAGGGCGAGATAAAAGCTCTGAGGGCAAAGAAGGCAAAGATGGGCATTATAGAGAAGTCAAAGGCATCAGTTGCTCATCATACCGACAACCCTAGAGAGCATGAGCCTTCGAATACCCATGTGAGTACCAAGAAGACTCATGCTAGCTCTAAAAAGTCTCACCGGTCCAAGTCAGTGGAGAGCTCTGACTCAGACTCAGAATCTTCTGGTAGCTCCTTGGGCGAGGATGGAGTTGAAAAGTCCTTATCCTCCAGCACCGATGAGGGTCGATCTAAAAAGAAACAAAAGTTAGTTAAGAAGTATTCAAGAAAAAAGGATAGACATGGAAAGTTAAAGAGGCATATAGGAAAAGGATCATCTCACAGCCGGAAACATGTAGACCAGATGCTGGTGGATCCTTTTGCCTTCCATGATGAACCAGGTATCTTTGCAACTCCTAATGAGGATACTGTTTTCAGTCGTGGCCGGAATTGGAGACAATCTCCATTGTCTTCCAAGATTCTGTCTGGAAACCTCCCTAAGAGGTTCGATAGCACAAAAATGGAGAAATACGATGGCAGTAAAGATCCGGACAACCACTTGGAGCAATTTAAAAACTTCATGATGAATTTCGATGATGACGACAAGTTACTCTGTAGAGAATTCTCCCAATCCTTTACGGGGAGTGCTCTGAAGTGGTATAACAGCCTACCATAAAGCTGCATCAGAAATTTCGATACCTTTTGGGTGGCATTTCGAAGGCAGCTTGTTGGGAGTAAGGAATTGAAGGGCAATGGGGACACAATAATCTATTGTGCCCAAGAACCAAACGAATCACTAAAATAATACATAAGTCGTTTTGTAAATACCAAAAACGGGTTGGCTGACTGCTTCGAGCAAGTAGCAATAACATCTTTAAGGCAGGGCTTAAAACTTGGAAATTTAGCTGATTCAGTGACCAGAAAGAAAGCCATGACTTGGGGAGGTCTACTGAATCAGGTCGGAAAGCAAATCAACATTGATGAAACAAAGAAAACTAGGGTGCACAGGCAGGTGAGGTCTGCCCTGGTTGCACCAAACCCCAACCAAAATCAGTCCGGGAACAAGGCAAGGGAGGCCGGGCAGGGTCATAACAGAGCTAAAGCTCAGTCTCAGCCACCTTCGTCTGCCTAGAGTCAACAATCTAGAAACAAGAGAGGGCCTTAGGTTCAACCATAGTGGTTTGCAGAGTTAAAAGAAAGTGTGGCCACCGTTTATGACAAAACAAAGGAAGAAGTACACTATAGAAGGCCGGCTGCACTGCAATCTCCTAGGGAACATCGTAACAATTCCTTCTGTCAGTACCATAATGATACTGGCCATACCACTGATGATTGTATTGCTTTAAAACAAGAAGTTCAGAATTTAATTGAAAGAGGAAAGCTGGGGGCATATGTCAAAAGAAAAGGAGGAAATAGGCCTGATAATGCTCATCGGGCTGGTCCAAACAATGCATGCACATCTGCTCCGGAGGGAGCTATGGTTATAATCGAAAGATTCGATGTAGATTCAGAGTACTTGGATCCTGATCCAACTCGAAACAGAGTGGGTGCCATTGAGGAACGTTGTAAAACAATCACCGGGCTTATTAACTTTTTTGAGTCACTCACAAATTTCAGAGGAGATACTATGACAGCACCCACTGCTTCTTCTAGGAAGAGGCACGTTCATACTTTAACTACCCAGCTGGAAGGAGGCATGACCTCCTATCAATCACAGGTTCAATTTCCCTTCATTGTTTTCGATGAGGATGACTTGAGGGATATAGTTGGCCCTCATGAAGATGTTGTTGTCATAGGAGCATCCATTGGGGGCAATGACATAAGACGAATCTTGGTGGATACTGGGAGTTCAGCCAATATCCTCTTTTTAACCTCTTACAAAAAGATGACAAATCCAGCCGTAATTCAGCGTTCACTAGATCAATTGTGGGTTTCACTAGAAGCTCAGCAGATGTGATCGGGGAGTTCGAAGAGGAAGTTTTGCTGGGCAAGGGCCCTTTTAAGAAGATGGTTAGAATACTTTTTATTATGGTGGATTTTCCCACTTGTTATAATGCTATTCTAGGGAGGTCTTGGCTCTCTAGGATGCATGCAGTGGCCTCCACAGTCCACCAATGTTTGAAATATGTTGTTCAAGGACAAGTGGGAGTTGTTCGGAGCAGCCAAAAGATTTCAAGAGAGTGTTATGCCACAGCACTGGCCCCACGGATGTTGGGGGCAGTTCGTATCAATGAAGAATAGCAGTTTGAGGGGCTTTCTGGGAGTGAGGGTGAAATTGATGACCCCAAAGAGACCCCTGGAGTGTTGATACCGGTTGAAGAAGTTGAAACACATTCTTGGGAAGGAGGAAAAAGTGTTAAGATAGGGTCCAAAATGACACCCGAAATGAAGAGTAAAATGTTGAAGTTCCTAAAAGACCATCAGCATGTTTTTGCTTGGTGCAATGCTGATGTTACCGGGGTTCCAGCAGATATCATATCACATCACATATCCATCTGGAGAGACATAACACCTGTGGTACAAAAGAGAAGGGCTTTTTCCAAGGAAAAGGCTGATGTTATTGTTCAAGAAGTTGACAGGCTTACTAAAATTGGGCATATAAAGGAGTCTCAGTATCCTTTGTGGACAGCCAATCCGGTCTTAGTAAAAAAGAAAAATGGCAAGTGGCGTATGTGCATTGACTTCACAGATCTCAATAGGGCTTGCCCAAAATATTTATACCTGGTCCCCCGGATTGATCAGCTTGTGGATTCCACTTCTGGGAATAAGCTACTGCCTTTCATGGATGCCTTCTCCGGGTACAATCAGATTCAAGTAGACCCAAAGGATCAGGAGCATACCACGTTTGTCACTGATATGGGTCTTCATTGTTACAAGGTGATGCCATTTGGGTTAAAAAATACATGGGCTACCTATCAGAGGTTAGTGAACAAAGCCTTTGCTGATCAAATTGGAAGAAATATGGAAGTGTACATTGATGACATGATGGTAAAAAGTGTGGATGAAGAACTACACTTGGCGGATCTCCAAGAAACTTTTGCTAACTTAGTAAAAGTAAATTTGAAACTAAATCCAGAGAAATGTGTGTTCGGAGTGTAGTGCGAGAAATTCCTGGGGTATATAATAAGTGAGCAAGGGATACAGCCCGATCCGGACTAGCTTAATGCTTTATTCCAAATGGAGCCTCCTCGGAATATTAAAGAAGTACAACGGTTGACTGGGAGGTTGGCTGCTTTAAATCGATTCATCTCGAGGTCTTCGGACAGATGTGCCCCGTTTTCCAAACTTTAAAGGGTGCAAAGGAATTTGACTGGACTTCACAGTGTGATGAGGCCTTCAATGAGATTAAGAAACATATGTCCTCCCCCAAGACTTTATTTAAACCTGTTGATGGAGAGACACTCTTCGTATACTTGGCAGTTTCCAGTTGTGCCATCAGTGCTGTATTGGTAAGAGAGGTGGATAATTACCCCCATTCAGTGTACTACATCAGCAAGAGCTTGATAGATGCAGAAAAACGCTATTTAAAGCTCGAAAAATTAGCTTTAGTCTTGGTAATTCCTGCAAGGAAGATGAGGCCTTATTTTCAGGCTCATCCTATTATCGTCCGGACATTCTATCCCTTGAAAAATGTTCTTCAAAAGGCAGACATTTCAAGTAGAATGACTAAGTGGTCAGTGGAGTTGGGGGACTTCGATATTGATTTCGCTCCTCGAACAGCAATCAAAGCCCAGGCTGTGACTGATTTCTTAGTTGAATTTCACTCAGATAGGGATAAAGAGCAAACAACTGAGATGAAAGATAAAAAGATATTGAATATGAAGCTGTTATAGCTGGTTTGAAGTTGGCTTTCATTTGTGGATCCAAAAGGGTCAAGTTGATGAACGATTCCCAGCTTCTTATCCATCATGCACAGGGTCAATCCGAAGCTAAAAATGAGCAACTAGTGAAGTACTTACTTCTTCTTAAAAATGAGGCACTTAAGTTCAAAAGCTTCGTTTATGAGCACATATCCCGAACAGAAAATGAACTAGCAGATTCCTTGGCAACCATAGCCTATACTGAATCCTATCCTTGGATCCATGTGCTGGAGTGCCCTTCCATTCAACTCGATATGGGTAAGGAAGAAGAAAGTTTCGATATACAGATGGGACAACCCCAAGATTGGAGGTTTCCTCTCCTCCAATATCTCTCTGATGGCATCTTGCCTCCGGATAAATCGATTGCAAGAAAAGTGAAGCACAAGGCTCGTGGTTTTATCATACTAAGGGATGTTCTGTATAAGAAGTCCTACAGCAAACCCCTCTTACGATGTTTGGGGGTTGATGAATCTCAAACAGTCCTCTCTGAATTACATGATGGTGAGGGATCGGCTCACTGTGGATTCAGGGCTCTAACAAGGAGAGTTTTGTTGGCTGGTTATTATTGCCCCTCTATAATGCAATATGCAAAGGAGCTGGTAAGAAGGTGTGACCCATGCCAGAGATATAGCAATGAAATTCATGTCCCAACCATCCCTTTAGAGTTAATTTCTGAGCCTATACCTTTTGCTCGATGGGGGTTGGATTTGGTAGGACCTCTACCTATGGCATCCGGCGGACGCAGGACAATAATTGTTGTTATTGATTATTTCTCAAAGTGGATTGAAGCAGCCCCACTGGCAGGTACAACATCAAAAGTTGTCATAAAATTCATTTTATCCAATATCTATTGCAGATTTGGAATTCCACAGAAGATAACAACAGACAATGAGCCATAGTTTGACAACAAGGAAATGGAGAGTTTATGTGCCTCTATGGGTATATAACATTGTTTCTCTTCACCTTTCCACCCACAAGCAAATGGTCAGGTTGAAGTGGCTAACAGAACTATACTGTCCGGTTTGAAGAAAAATTTAGAAGGGGCTGCTGGAAAATGGCCTAGTTATTTACAAGAGGTTTTGTGGGCCTACCGGACTACACCTGGGGCTGCAACACAAGAGTCACCTTTTGCCTTGGTCTATGGGATGGATGCCATAGCTCCCATAAAAGCAAATCTCCCTTCATTTCGAGTTCACAATTTCTCCGAACACACTAACGAAGTGGCAATTAGAGGTCAACTCAACTTAATAGAAGAAAGAAGAGTTAGGGCTCACCTTAGAGCTGCACACTATCAGGGTTTGATGAGAAGCAGGTTTGCTTCCAGAGTTAAAAGAAGAGATTTTCAGCCGGGGGATAAGGTGTTAAGGAAAGTCTTCTTACACACTAAAGAGAAGCTGTTCGGCAAGCTAGCCCCAACCTGGGAAGGACCTTATATGGTCATTGAAAGGCTTAAACCTGGAATATATTGGCTAGAAGAAAATGATGGAAGGGTTTTGAATCACCTTTGGAATATTGAGCATCTCCGGATGTACTTGGACTAGAAACTATTTAAATATTTACTTGTTTAAAAATCCATGTAAATATTTGGGGGCATACTCTTTCCTACCCTGGTGGCGCGGGGAGGTTTTAATGAGGTGTCCGGGATTTTTTATAAAATTTGATGCCTTCTTAAAAATTCGGAGTGTTCTTACTTTGTTTCTTGCCAAATTTTTGTTTAAACACCGTCCGGATTGAATTAAAGGAATGATGACTACTTAAACATTTGGCATCGGAGAATTTAAACAGTCTCGCTTTAGAATATTTATGAAATAACTAAGGGTTGTTTAAACACTAGCCACCAAAATTGAAACAAACACTATAAAAGAATGCAAGAGCTGTGCAAAATAAAGACATCCATTAAAATAACCGAAGTGCCTTGGCCATCCAAGGAATTTAAGTTTTCAAAACAAAGAGATCTGTCCGAACAAACACCGGACACAGTTACAAAAATTCCTTGGCCTTCCAAGGACTTTAGTTCAATCAAAACAAAAGGTAAAAGATAATTGGTATTCTAGGACTGAGCCTTTGAAGACGGCTCAGCCTCACTTGTTTTCTTCTTCTTGGGGTCGTCTTTCTCCTCACTCGGAATCTCCCCGGTGTTCTCTTCTTCATCAAATGAGGATGCACTGGAGAAGTCAAACCTGTCACCCTCAGCCATTGTATGAAAGGGAAGGTCTGGATACTCTACGAAACTCCATAAGTCTCCCAAATTCCTCTTCGGAAACTTCTCATGAAACAGCAAGACCATGTCCGACTTCACCTTGGCATACATCTCCTCTTGACTGTCTATCATATTGTTGGCATAAGCATCAATCTTGGCCTGAATTTTGGCCTCTTGCTCCCTTAGCAGATCAGCTTTCTCCTCTGCGGCCTTGGACACTGAGTTCTCGAGCGCAATCTTGTCATTTGTCAAGTTATGGATGACTTGGTCATTGGCTTTCGCCTCCTCTTTTGAAGAGGTGAGATCTTTCTCTAATCCGGACAGCTTTTCCCGGAGGTCTTTGATAGTATCTTCTAAGGTGGAAACCTTTGTGGTCCACCCCTCTTGGCTCTTCTTTAGCTCCTCTTTTTATCCCTTCAAAACATCAGCATTTTGGGTGGCAGTGAGGAGGTCGTTGGACAGTTTTTCCTTGTCAGAGTTAAGGGAGGTAATGATTGCTGCTTGACCTCGTATTTGCTTCTCTAGGACCAATACTAGTTGAACGGTACTCAGTATGGAGTGAGTTATAGCTTCACTTTCACTTGAAACGGTGAAATTTTTACCATTAAAGGTAACGGTGTTCGAGTGCTTGGAGGGAGGTAAGGCCCAACAAAGTCATCTCTGGGAAGGTTTGCAAAATAGTCACCAAGTCCATCAAGCCCTGTGATGTCAACACCGTCAATGCTAATGTCTCCTCCTCCAACCTCATCGGTTTGAAAGTCACCAGGAATCTCTTCTGCTCTTGTTGGATCAGTAGGGTCAACAGGAGGGAAGGGCTCCGAAGGCCGGAGAGAAAGTTCATCACCCCTGGAGGTCTTTTTCTTCTTGGCCTCCCTGTCCTTGATTTCTGCTCCCCGTTTCCGGTCTCTCTTAGGAACCCTTGGAGGGTTTTGGAGATCTTGCCTTTTCCCTAGCACTCTCATCCTCCACCACTTCTAGCAGAGCAGCATCGATCTGGCTTGGGGCTGGCCCCTCTGGGTTTGTTGGAGCAGTCTCCTCCACCTCGGCAGGGTTAGCCTCACCCGCAGCCTTCTTGCCTTTCCCTTTTTTGCCTTTCATCTTACTTGGGGCCTTGGCTCGACCTAGCAAGTACAGTGACCCTTCCGGTGCATGTGTTCTTTTAAGGACTACATCCGGAGGGGGTGGAGTGGTAGGTTCTTCCTAGGACAAGTCTCTCCGGCCAGTGGTGTTCCAGAGATGAGACCTTGCGAAATTGCCTCCGGTAAAGGCGTCATGAAAACGGTTACCCTACTTTTCAGTAGCCCAAGTGTTGATCTTGGTGCAAGTGGTCTGCCCGACCTTTAAATAATCGTTGAAGTCTTTGGGCACCTCTGTCAAAAAAAAACAGGACCAGTCAGTTTAAACAAATTTGATAAAAGTAAAAATGAGAATGCAAGGTAGGATCTTTACGATCACTTCTCCATCTGCTGGTGAGGAGACTCGGGTTGACTCCGGCTTCGATCTTCCTCCCATTCTCCCAAGCGCCGCTTACGAACAAGAATTGAGTCCTCCAATTTCTCTCCGACTCAAGCAGGTCATCCACTACTTTATAATTATCACCCATGTTGAAGTGATAGAAGGGAATGTGGTGATTTCTGTAGAGGCTGGCCACAGCTGCGAATTCCTCCATTGGTAGAGGAATTCCGGAGAGCCTGAAGGCCATGATACAGGCCATAAGAGTGTACCAGGCATTGGGGCTCAGTTGACTAGAGAAAAGTTTGATAAGGTGGAAGTACCTAACTATCTCCGGGTCTAAGGGAAACCTTAGCCCCCAGTTAAAGAGCTCAGTAAAGATGACTATTTCACTAAGCCTGCAGTCCATTGGGGTTTTAGGGTCTATGGGGATTCTTATTTTCACATTCTCCAGAATCCCCCACTTCGTACGCATCCGGCCCAATTCGGCTGTATGGATGAAAGCATAAGTGATCTTTTGTAAGGCAAGAAGATATTTAACACTAACCTTGTGGAAACAAGGTCCCATTTTTCCTTCAAGGATTTCTGGTAGATCTGGGTGCCTAAGGCATAGTTTTTCTTTGCCTTTATCCTTCTTGGCAGCAACAGTATCACTGGTTTGTCCAGAGGGTTCAGACTCAAACGGAGCCTCTTCGATAGAGTCCTCCATTACTTCCTCCATTACCAAGGAGGGATTCTCAGTTGTTTTGGGGAGGGGGGAGTTAGAAGTTGGTTCAGTCAGGCCTCTGGATTGTTGGGCCTCAATACTTTCCTGGACTCTAGCCTCCGGCTGAGGCTCAGATGTGGTGGTTTCTCTTCGGAGGCTTGAGCTAGTGGCCTCCGGTCCGGAAAGCCTGTCTTTAGATACTTTAATAGGTGCCTCTGACCCTGTATTGCTGTCTTTGACCCCTGATTTTGAAGGGGTGCCTTTGGAAGCCTGCCCTTTAACCAGTCGGCCTCTTCTTCGATCGACCAATTTGTTGGGAGAAGTATCTGCATCTGACCCCATAACTATAAATGGGGAAGGCTTTTTTGAAGCTGGTAACTGTTAGCCCTGGTTCAACAGTGGGTTCTGATTCTTGAACCGATGAGCCTGAGACAATAGGAGAAAGGTTGGTTTGAAACAATCTCCTCGGTTTGACACTTCTTGTTAAAGATGAACCCTGGTCAGGTTCTGTGTTTGAGGTTACTGGTTTGTCGATGGGGGAGGTAGGTAGGCCTGCAGCAATGCGCCTTTCCCTTTCAACTTTTTGTGCCTTTTCTAGCTCTGATAGATTAAGCCACCCGTCTCTAATTAAAGCGTTCCTGGCTGTGAACATAAACAACAAAAAAGAAGAACTTGTGTTTGAGAGAGAAAGCTCTGAAATTTGGCAAAGTAAGTATGAAGATGATAATAAAACATTGTTGAAGTGATTAATTTATAGTAAACACACTTTGATACCTAGGAGGATTCGAAAGGATTTGCAATGATTAAAGAACGGCGCTGATGTCATCTTCATTTAATGAAGAGGTTGTTTTTCAAAGAAGGTGGGAGCGAAATTCAAGGTAAAAAACGGCTGAAATAACGAACCAGAGAGAGACACGTGTCCCACGAACTCTGGAAAAAAATCGTTTAGATTCAAGGAACCTTTTTCAGTCCGGATAAAGCTATGACACAATTCGAAGGACCTGTCCGGATGTAACTGTCACTAGCAACTGACTGTTTTTTAGGTCTTGCCAAAGGTTTTTGAACACCACCTAAAAAAGGGGCTACTGATGAGTCTGGATTCTGGCACCACTTTGGACAGGGTCAGTTCGGATAATGTCTACCTAACCGGACAGGGGCAGTTCGGACACCATTATCCATTAGACTGTTCGAACAGAATTAAAGTACTTAAAACCTAATCACTTCTTGACTAAGCTGCCTGTTCTCCTACTTAGAACTAATGGGTCCTTAAACTTGACCCGGGTCCATTAAACACAACCCGAAAGTCCATAAGGCCCAAATATAAGGGTATAAATACCCAACCACCAATAATAAATTAAATGAGGGTAATGAAAATTAAATACAACCAGGCTGCTTAATTCTCTCTCTACACTCTACCCAAATATTAAATACTCACAAAATTCCACACAACTCTAAACAAAAATTACAAACTTACCCTCAGACAAAAATAAACCACATCAATATTAACCTCCTCATTTATCCTAAAAGGCTAATGCTGAAGGTTAAATTGTTATTTTTTATCGACTTTGCTATAGGAATTTTTCTTATATTTGTTAAGGACAAGTACGAATGATATAATTTAGTATCTTCTGAAAATCATGCATCTTTGTTGGTCCCAACTGATAATTCACTTAAAAGTAAAGGATTCATTTTAATCTAAACACATAACTTTGCAATCGTCTTATGAAATTTGATAAGTGTTGATAATGTGTTTACCATTGTGCGCGTGCATGCTTTTGGTCTTCCTTACTCATTTGATTTTCTTGTTTTGTATTCTCGTCGTATTCATTCTAACATTATCTAGGCCATTAATTTGATTATGGATCTACAATTAAGGTTTCACTTCTTTTCTTATGTGTTAAATATTTATTTTTCATGTCACTTATATTTCATTATTCTTCTTGCCATTTTCGTCATCTTTTTCATGTTTGTTAGTTGTTATAAATAAATAACAAACTCATATCTTTCTTGAACTTTCTCGTAAAAAATAGTTATTTTTCTTAACGATACTCGTATTATTTGAGTATGAGTTTTTCTATCGTTTAGGATGTTAGCGACGATGTCTCCGTTCACTCAGAATCAGTGATTAATTGCTTGAAAGAGAAGAAAAATATTAACTTTATACAACGTTCCTACACGTTTCTTTCAGACTTATAAATTTTTTCAAAAGTTTGAAGATTGGTCTATTCTTGGCGGCGTCCATCTTTTTTTTATCTCACAGTCTTGATTATGGGCTTCATTTTCCATCAGATATCAATATTTTTGGGTTTTTTTATAGTTGAGCCAAATTCGCCCGAGCAAGTTAACTCCTCGGTTATGGCTCATGTTGCAGACAACTACTATTTTTTAAATAACGCTTTTAAGATGTTTTTTATCAAAAAACATTATACATTATCAAATTTTTGGATCGGAAAAGAATTCATTCCTCGAAGTTTCTATAATTTCGCTTGCACAGATAATTAATGGCGTTCCTAAAGTTATGAAAAAATGGAAAAATAACTTTGTTTATGTTCGGGGGACCTGGGCTAGCAAGGTTGAGAACAATCCAAACACTATCAACCTTTGTTGGAGTATAAATCGTAAGTGTAGCTCTCTTCAAGTTGTTTTTTTGCTTGGGTTTTTTTTCCACAATTAAATATGTTTTTGTATTTGAGCTCATGTCATCCAATTCCTTTTGTATGATCTGGTGGTCAGGGCTTGATATGATAGGATGATGGAAGAGGCATATAAATTTTATTTTTTTGTGCCTCCATAATGGTGTCTGATAAATTTATAGAGGTCAAACTTTGGTGTTAAAATGTGTCAAAGGAAATTTTGATGTTGTTTATTTTTTTAGAAAAAAAGAGAAAAATAAGTCTATTAAAGACAAAGGTAAAAGAGGAACACTAAAAACGTACTTTGATGAAATTAGAGTTTGTTTTACCTCATTCTGGTTATGGAATTCCCATTTATCTTTCTTTGTTAGAGTAGAGCGAGGATAACGACGATGAGGAAAAAGATTACGATCCTCTTAAGAGGCACAACCTATTATTGTTTCTAGTAATACAATAAATATAAACTTATTTTTTAAGTTGTGTACCTTTGCATTATGAAGTTAATATGCGTAGTGTTTTTCCTCAATTGGTACCTCATTCGAGACTTTTTCCAAGTCTTATTTTGTCCCTTTTACCAGTTACGAATGACACTAGTTCTTCTTCTTCTTTCCCTTTTGACCTATCAAACGCCGAATAACCGTTTTATGGTTTAATGTCATCTGGAACAATATTTTGTAAGCCTAACTTGAATCGAGTCAGAGTTCAGACTTCTTCTTGCGCTTTGAGTGTTATAACGGTCAAGTAGCTAAGATTTTTTTGAATTATCTGTTATTCTTGATAACAAGGCTTCTATCTTAGCTTCAACGGAAGCTGATAATAGAGCCATCTTTGCGAGTTCCCAAGACGACAAAAGTGATAAAAGTAAGCATACACAACTTAATAGTGCTTCATTTAATGAAAATATTGAACAAAGGGTTGATGTGGAGGAAATGTTTCACATAATTCTCTAATATATTGTTAATTCTTCAACGACGGCATCTACTATCGTATTTTCTTTTGAAAGTTCTTTCTTTAGACCTTCGATTATCCTTACATTCTAATGTTGATGTGGTTCTTCCATCTTTTGTTTTTTAAAATAATCAGATTGATGAGGTTATAGCTCAGTTTTATGTTTTGGTCGGGCGTATGCGTCTTCATATTTGTCTTTCTCCTTGGTTTTGAAATAATTGTTTCTCCCTGATTAACTTGGAGCTAGCTAATCGTCATTGGACCTTGGTTTGGAAGTTATTATTTCTTCCTCCTTAACTTGGATTATGGTTGTTTCTCATTTTCTTTTACTTACAATTTTTCTTTCTCCCGCAACTTATTTTCAAATGGTGCCATCGTGCCCAAGTGGATCCTTTGGACCAATTACAATATTTTCAGATCCTTTTAAATGACGTTTCCTCATCTACAGATGAATAACATGATTTAAGATGTGCTCTCTTATTTGTTGTTGCGAATGAAAAACAATTACAAATAATGTTTAATGAAAGTCTACAAATAATGCTGATACTTTAAAAAAATAAGTCTCTTACTTTATCACAATCGAAAACAGATTTATTATCTCTTCAGTAGAAAGTTTCTACTTTGAATTTTGTATGAAACATCAGGCCAAAAGACAACAACAACAGCAACAAGAACAAAAACAACACCCATAAGAAGAACAAGAACAACAGAATCAAGAAGAACAACAACAACATCAACACATAACCGTGGCAAAGAGAGAAAGGTTAACACAAGACGTAGCTCCGAGAGAGTCAGAATTTGTCAATCCCTGTGAGAAGCTGGAACTGCTTAGCCAGGGAGAATCATCGTTAGAAGACCAAAACCAAGACAGAGATGTACCTCAAAGAGCAAAGTCGGTATTGCTAAGCCAAGGTCAAATTATAATACCAGTACCGAATCAACTGTAATCTCCAGAGTCGAACGATAACACAGTATGTTTACCTAATGCTTCTATTGATTATATTGACACTAAAGTTTCACAAACATTTTAAAATGAAATTGATAATGTATATTACGATGGCGTAATATAACGGTCTTTGGAGAATATGTTGGAGGATGACATAAATGATTTTTGCCAACACGATCCAGAGATTATGCCGAACTAGTCAACGACATTGGTTGTTGCTGACCCTATGGTAAGGGTTATTTTAAATAATTTCGCAGCATATCATGAGACTTATGTGGATGTATTTTACGATTTACAAACAAATATCAGGATAGCCTACGAATAGTCAACATTCTTTTTTGTGAAAACTCGAACAATTTCCATGATATCCTGATAGTTATCTTGTATTGTATTCAATTAGAACCTAAACAATTCGCATGTTATCATGTTATTTGTTTGGAGAAGTTAATATTATAATGCCTGACACGCTCTCTTTTAAATTTTTTTATTTTATAAGCTCAAGGCAAGTAAAGAGATAGAGGAGCTTACTTTTAATTTACTGACACCAACACATCATCCAGCGGCAGAGGCAAAGGAAGAGGAACAGATAATTATAACAGAATATCAACATCCAAAATTAAAATTCACCGACTGGCCAAAGAAAACAAAGATAACTGACCGTATCGGTGTCGCATAATACCATAAAATACAGATAATTAAAGCCTTTGAGTATGACATCATTGATCCAGTAGTATGGAATTTACCATCGTCTAAATTTTCCTACTGAATTAGTGTGCCAACGAGTGATGTGCTTGCGCTACATTTAGAACTAGAGTTTGACGTAAAGGTATCGAATTGTCAACCAACTCTCTTTTTAATGTTTCAAACAAGTCTATTTAACATAAATAAAAAAATTGTTTCATAGGTTGTGGACGCTTGGATTCAGAAGATGCTTGTAGAAGTAATTTTCAAAGTTCCATGCAAAAGTGTTCCATGAGTGTATTATTATTGCGTAATGATTTCGAGGATGACTACGGTAAGTCTAGCTAGGGTAAATTTCAAAGTTCCTCGCATGTTCTCGTTGTAATGTACTCTTGCTTGAATGCAGCATAATATGAAATTAGGGTGGGAAGTAAAAACTTTAGTCGACACAGTTTTTAGCGAAGCGCCTAAAAACCCCAACATCATCATCATTCCAATATGCACCGAGACGAAGGACTAGATAAACCATTGGACGTTTCTCGTCATTAATGTAGATGGCAGGTCGTCAACAAACTACAACCCGCTGCTGCCTAAACTCAAAGCGAGGGACCACACAACAAAGACACATAACCAGCTGGTAAAACTCCTAACTGCTACAATTACTTTTAAACACATTTTAAAAACAATGATCAGGATATCATGCGAACTGTGACCAAGTCAGTTGTATTTAAATGCGAACAAGTCCCATGTTGTCCTGAGAATTGTTGGCAACTAGAAGTCCTGATATTTGTTTGAAAATGTAATGCGTTTGAGTTTCATTCAATTCGCAGCATATCCTGATAGAATTCGCAATATAGGCTGTGAATTGTTTAACATCCACATTTTGGACTGGTTTGCCAAACAATTCGCAATATATGCTGCGAATTGTTTGACATCCACAATATAAGTCTTTGTGCTGATTTCTAACACGAATTATTATAACCAGATTAAGTATTTACTGGACAAAGGATAACTACCTACTACAAGGACATGGTGGAATGTGAGAAATTACCGAAAAATTCCACAATAAAAACCTGACACCCTTGACTGTGGTATTTTCGTCTCCAAATACGCTAGAGATATTATCTAACATGGATGTGTGCAGGACACTTACGATGAAGATATGGTTCCCGACTTCAGAGCGGAAATGTTTTATTTTTTTCTAAATGAAGATGACACCAACTCGTACTGGAAGTAATATAGTTTTTCCATATGACATTATGATTTTTTTGTACATATATTCCTTGTAATTTTTTGGGGTATATGGAGTTTTTTGTTTCAGAAAGATAAGATTCTTATCAAACAATTCGCATGCTAAGCTGATATATAAAGATTAGTTGGTATTCGAACGATTCACATCATTCCCTGATATATATATATATATATATATATATATATATATATATATATATATATATATATATATATATATATATATATATATATATATAAAGACATGATTCTCACTAAACAATTCGCATGCTAACCTGATATATGTTTAGAAAAGTACCACATCAACAACTACAGGCTGCGAAATTACCACTAAACAGTTCGCATCTTATCCTGATATAAAATAAATAATTCAAAATCATCATTGAAAAATACGAAGAGGCTATGGCGTCTGCCTTGTTAAACGTTAAGTGCATTGAGCACGCAAAAAACAATCTAATCACCACATCCCATTAATTATTAATTGGACAAATAGGCTATGTAATTATTAATATAGCCACACTACCTCACAAGCTGAGACTCCCTCCATGCCTATAAATAACACTAGTAACCAGAGGCTAATTTAAAAACAAACTCTATATTTTTTTAAAACACCTCTGGTTATCTTCAAATTCCAAACATCATGTCATTTTCTACCACCACCACCTCCGGTTCACTAGGTTTTCTAGGTAAAACCTGGTCATCCATAACAACCAACTGGAGCTCAGACTTAATCATTCCGGCAGCACCACCAAACAGCCCAGTCTCTGTCATGGATTTTGACATTGAGGACTACTTTTTTTGCTGACTCTAAACCAGTGGAAGTGGTTCTATTCGTTGCTGCTGAACCTCAGCCAGCAGAGGTTCTACCTCAGAGTGCAGAGTTTCCAAACAAGAAACGGAAGAGGGAGGGCGATGATGGTCTATCAAGGATAAAAATTTTGAGCATAATGGACGTAGATAACAAGGAGGAAAAGGACAATGGAAAGTCTAATGATCAACATAAAGAGGAGAAAGATGGTAAAGAATCCTCTAGTGCTGACTGATAGAGTCTGTTTTTTTGTTTTTTGGAATGCAACTAACAAACACTAAAAGGTTGTAGTGATTGTTTGAGACTTTGTTAGTGCATAAAGCCTGTAATCCATTTTTTGGAATCCAATTTTTGTATAAACTTTTAATCATATGTGAATATTTTATACTATGTGTGAACGTGAACGAATGCCCACAATTCGCACCCTATTACTACTTGCAAACAACTCTCATCTTAATTTGAGATGTTATTTATCAATACTACTCCTATACAAACAATTCGCATGCAGACCTGAGCATTGTAATACTTTATAGTTCCATACAATTCGCAGCATAATATGCGCTTTGTAAGCAACCAGAAGTCCTGATATTTGTTTGAGAATACAATTCGCAGTATATCATACGCTTTGTAAAAAACTAAAAGTCCAGTTATTTGTATGAAAATACAATTCGCAGCATATCATGCGCTTTGTAAGCAACCAGAAGTCCTGATATTTGTTTGAGAATACAATTTGCAACATATTATGAGATACGTAAGCAACTAAAAAGTCCTGATATTTGTTTGAAAAAACAATTTGTAGCATATCCTGCGAATTGTAAAGAAAATAAAAGTCCTGCTATTTGTTTGAAAATGCAATACTTTGGAGTTGCACACAATTCGCATCATATAATGTGATTCGTAAGCAATTAAAAGTCCTGATATTTGTTTGAAACTGCATTACGTTGGAGTTCCATGCAGTTCGCAGCATATACTGATAGTTGCTTGAAACACTTTTAGATTTGTTTGCCAAACAATTCTCAGTAGGCTAAGATGCAATCAATCCGCATTCTGGTGGGATTTTACACAACTCGCATGAAAACCTGAGAGATGTTTGCAATATGATATCAAGATATTGCACACAATTCGCACAGATAAATGCGAATTGTATGCAACTCAAACACTTAGAATTTCTTTACTGTAATAAAAACAAAAACAAAATGTGTAAATGAACAAACAATTGTAAAAATGTTTAGTATGTTGTCCACAAGAATAACAGTATCACAAATCAATGTGGCCAACGAGAATGGTCCACAACACGAATTGTGTTTAAACTGGAACATCACAAGTCCTCCTGTTATGGCCTGATTTCGAACAACGGCCACATCTCAACTACTTGGTTGAGGTTTCTCTTCTAGATGTGATTCATTTTTTTAGGCCTTCCGAAGCGTTCTTTAACGTTCGGAGGTAAGATTTCAATAAACGAAGGATCGTTAGCGTTGGACCCTTCCGCAAAATCCGTTATAGCTGGTATGCTGAAAGAGTAACTTTCTCTGTAATTCTTAACCGTAAAGAATGGCTCTATTACAGTAAAGGGATTTTGGTCGGTATATTGTAATTGCCGCTAAAGCGTGAGGACATGGAAAACACTCTTGTTGCCATGATCCGCAAGAATATTTAAAATCCAACAGATTAACAACAGCCACAAGATTTGAAAATACTTCGAACATGGCGGTAGACGACTTACGTACTACCCAAGTTCGACACAAGACAACGTTCTGCTTTAGCTTATTCTCATACTCGGGGACCAAATTAGTACTCCAGCTTAACCCTTCTTCGTATCTTCGTGAGACTTGAGTCATAAGCAAGACTCTAATCCAATCAAAAAACTCAATAATTGGTAGGCCGTAATATTTTTTGATTTGATTGTTAAAAGATTCTGCCGCGGTAGAAGCCGTAGAACCGTATCGTTTCCCTTTAACGTAAGCATGCACATACTTTTCCGGGGTAAATTAGCAAGGAAATCACTCATTTTGTCACCACCTTCACATAGAAAATCTGTTAGTATATTTTCAAAAGGCTCTCGACTAGGAGCATAAGCAAGACGATAGAAGAAATTCAACATCCTTTTTTATAGTTTATGTTAGTATGTTCCAATTTTGCTTTCAAATTCTGCATTAGATGGAAATAACAGTACGCATGATAGCAGTTTGGATACAAGACAGAAACAACATTAACGATACGAGAATGACGGTCTGAAATAAATGTGATTTGGCGCTCCAACAAATGTGGTTTCAAACACCCCAAAAACCACATCCAATTGTCATAATCTTCAATGCTAACTATACCAAGAGCAACAGGGAATAGTCCTAGAAAAAGGCACCTCAAATGAACAATACAATAGCACTCAAGCATGTAAAAAATGTAAACAATTCGCATGCTTTCCTGAGATTTATTCGCAAATATAATCTGCGAATTGAGTTCGACCATAGGTTTTGAATTGTTCATAGTTTTATGGCTACGCTGCGCAATTCGCATCCTCCCTTGCGAATTGTCTACAAATCAAGTTACTACTCAATTCGCATCCTCACATGCGATTTGTTCTCAAATATCAGGATTTCATGAGAGTTGTGTGCTACCATAGGATGAGAATTGTTGATAAAATTTTAAACAAAACATCATAATCATTCAGATTAAATAGTTAAATGGATGTCAACGAATAGCAGGTCCGGAGAGAATCCTGAATTTCCTCCGCAATCAAATCCGATGTCAAATGCCTATGCAATTATGCTTCTGGGAGAAAATGGGACTGCAAGTATGGTGCAGAACATACTTCTTGATCGTCATCAAGCCGGTGCTGGAATCAATAGGTGCTTAAAGCCTCCATTTGCATCCGCTTGTGAACTTTATATCGCAATAAACAGTGATCTTCGTTATTGTGTTGTGCAGGCATTTGAAAGCAAAACCATACTCTAAAGCAAACTTGCACAAAGATAATCTGAGACCTGCAGCACCTTCTTCAAAAGCTTGACTCACTCCTGTAATAGCATCCGCCCAACCAGCACAAGCAAGTTGTTTTTTTCTCTGATCATAATTAACTAAACTGTTACTACTCTCTCTGCTAACTAGTTGATTAAGAGATGGTTCTCCCAAACTTATGATACGGTCTTTACACTTTACACCACAATCCTTACCACCAGAGCTCTTATCACCAGAACTTTTTTCACCAGAACACTTATCACCAGAACCCTTACCACCAGAACTTTTTTCACCAGAACACTTATCACCAGAACCTTTATCAAAGACGTGTTGTTCTATAAGAAAACTAACCCATTTTAAATACTCCAAATCAAGATATAACATCAACCCAACAAAATCATTCTGGTTATTAGAGAAACAATTATTGTGATCCCCGCACAAGTAGGTAATTAGGTAGTCACATGTAACAAGCTCCTCCCATGTGTTCTCCACATAGTCTTGGATACTTTGAAAGCTTTCAAACTCTGTGAAAGGCACAATTGTGGTTTGGTGACCATGTTTAAAAATACAAACTCGTGAGACATACCTTATTCTGCACCGAACAAGCTATTATTTATTATTCCAAAAAAAACAATGCAAGTTATTAATTATTGCACTGAGAAACTCGCATCTTATCATGCAATTTGTGTATAATTATAAGTTGCGAACTGTGTATAATATTAGTCTACAATTGACCGATTCGCATCTTCTCCTGAGAGTTGTTTGCAAATCAAGTAGTACACTCACAGTAACTAAAATGTAAAGCAATTCGCAATTGTACCTGAGAGTTAATTATCTAATCATGTTTTCGAACATTTGTTTTTCATCTCTAATCAGAGTTTTTCGAATATTTTCTTTGTGTGCTTGTCATGCAAGTGCTTTCTGGCATTCTCAAAGAGAAAAGTCAAGATGGGAATTTCCGTTTCCATTGGAAATGTCACAAGCAGAAAATCATTAACCTTTGCTTTGCAAATGATCTGATGATTTTCTGTCATGGTGACACCCATTCTCTTAATCTCATTAAAGAAGCTCTGGATGACTTCTATTTTCTCTCTGGTCTTAGAGTCAATCCCTTGAAAAGTCATATCTTCTTCTCCGGTATTAACCATCACCTTAGATCCAATCTTTTACCAATCTTGAAGTTCCCTGAAGGCTCTCTCCCAGTGAAATACCTAGGAGTTCATCTTCTCACTGGTAGACTTACTCACTCGGACTGTCGTCCCCTTCTGCACAAAATTACCTCCCGTATTGATTCTTGGACTTCCAAGCACCTCTCATACGCGGGAAGGCTCCAATTAATCAAATCTGTCTTATTTGCGGGTCAGGTTTATTGGTCTTCGATATTTATCCTTCCATCTAGGATAATTAAAGATCTAAGCCAATAACTTTGTCGATTTCTTTGGTTTGGATCGTCTATGAAAATCTATGGGGCCAAAGTGGTCTGGTCCACCGTTACCACTCCTTATAAAGAGGGCGGCCTTGGGATCCTAGATTTAAAAACCTGGAATCAGGCGGCTGTCCTTAAGCATCTCTGGTCTATTGTAAGTAATAAGAACCAATCCATCTGGTGTGATTGGATTAAAACTGAAAAAATTAAAAATAAAAGTTTTGGGACGTTTCTATTGGCTCATCCCCCTCTTGGATCTGGAGGAAAATTCTTCGTCTGCACCTTTTGGCTCGTAATTTGTACATGGTGGCTATCAGAAATGGATTGAACACTTCGTTCTGGCATGACCCGTGGCTCCTTTCCTCGTCTCTCGCGATCCACTACGGCTCTGAAATCATTATTGACTCCCGTATGGGAAATAATTTAATGGTTTCCGACATCATCAGAAATGGTGAATGGAACTGGCCTGCAAATTTTAGATCGGCTCGAGCTCGAAGTTTCGCTCATCTTGAAGAAATCCACAAGCTTATCCTCACTCTTCCCCAACCTAACACCCTCTCGAGGGACGTTCCATTATGGGTTGATAATGATGGATGCAACAAGTTCACAATAAAAGACACGTACAACGCCATTCGTATGCCTAACCCAGAGATGGGATGGGCGGGTTAGTATGGAACAAATATAACATTCCGCGTCATTCTTTTATATCTTGGCTGGCTATTAAGGGCAAGCTTGCCACCAGAGACAAGCTTTTTAGTTGGGGCTTCAGCACCCCTACTATATGCACCCTTTACAATTCTGACCTAGTATCTACATCTCATCTCTTCTTTGAATGTAGTTTCGCTCAGAGTATCTGGATTTCTACAAGTATTAAACTTGGATTTCCATTTCATCCCTCTTGCTGGCAATCTTGGATTCTTGAGGCGTGAAGATGGTCTAATGCTAGAGACCAATGTACTTGGCGCACTTGTTTCAACGCAGTTATTTACCACGTTTGGAAAGAGCGAAATTCAAGAATATTTGGATCCACTCCAGCCATGGTTTCTTCGATTTCATTCCAAATCTTATCGGATCTCTGATTCAGATTCCATGGTACCAAGATTGGCTGGGAGTCGTAGTTTTCAATTAAACCTAACAATTACAATAATTTGTTGCAGGTATCTTTAGTACGGCATCTTCTCTATTGGATTGATGGGGATGCTTCACGTCACGCTCTCCTCGACGAATATTTCTCATCTTCGGGTCTTCTGTTAGATATTTCATATATATATATATATATATATCCTATCTTTAAGACTTATCTCCTTATCTAATATTCTCCCACTTTCTTTTATTGACTTTATTTTAAGTCATTGTATTTTCTCGAGGTATGCCCTAAGTACTTGTATGAACATCTATTTTACTATTAATTAATATTTTTATTCACAAAGAAAAAAATCAAAATATTTACTAGATGACAAGTAAAATAGAGTCGGATACCGGCTCATGAGTTATATATATTTATACGAAAATATGTTTAAAAAAATATATATTTAAATTTTATTTAGAAAAATAATTAAACCTATTTATAATATTATAATTTCGAATAAGTTATGTATAAACTTGTTATATAAACATGATAGGTCTGTTTTAGTTTCGAAAGAAAAGGTACGCTAAATTATCATATTTTTAAATATCCAAAAGTTTTTAATCTTTTAACGTGTAATAATGTGATTGGTTGGATAAAACTAAAATCAAACGTTGAATATTTGCATGAAACTCTCAAGTAACTATTTAGATCTTGATACATGATGCATGTAATAAAATTTTATAGAACAACAATCATTTTATTGGAAAATGACTTATTAATATATTTGGATTCTCGCCTAAATATAATTTATATTTTTTTATTTAATTTTTTATTAAAAAGTTTAATTATGTTCTTCATTAATATACTTTATTTTGTTATGGGTAATTTTTATTTTCTTGAGTTTATCATCCTCGTTATTATTAATACTTGCAGTTCAAATACTCAATATATTAAACCAGAAATTAGAGTGATTTTAAATAGTCAAAATGCTTTTAAAAAAGATTCTTAAAATATTTATAAAAGTAGTTATTCATAAACACATTTACCATCCCACAAAGCTATCTAAACGAAAAATGTTGGTCCATAATTAAATAAAACGTTTATGTACGTTTGGAAGAAATTATTTCTCTAATCATGTTTTCGAACATTTGTTTTTCATCTCTAATTAGAGTTTTTCGAATATTTTCTTTAATTTAGTGGTCATATAATATTGATTTTTTTCTAGATTTGTGTTCATTAGTAATATTTGCCAATCTTTATTTTCGCTTGCCTGACTTCATTTACTAATTTTAAAAAATAATATTGAACGCCAAAGGTTTAGATGGTAAAACATGCTACTTAAAAAAAAGGAGGGAAATGATCGGAATAAAAAAAATATAGATGTTTTAAAAGTAATAAAAATAACAGGATAAAAAAATATAAATATTTTAAAAGTTCATTTTTTATTTCTTAAATATGACATGGTAATAGAATGGTATAAATGGTTTCAAATAGGGTTTAACACAGTTACATTGCTCCAACAAAATATTTTCACCCTCTCACAAACCCAACTCTGAAAAAATAATATCTTCAACGTAACTCGGTCTCATTTGCAAACCCATATTCCTACCGGCAGTTGTTTTCTTTTTAGAAAAAATAAATAAAATAAATAAAAAATATAGATTTTGGGTTATAAGAAAAAACACAAACCAGATTTTGAATTGAATTAATTATTTTAATTTTAATTTTTTATAAATTTTAAAAAACTAAACTTTCCACTAACCAAACTAATTTATTTTTAAAAAATCGAAAAAACACAAACCGATTTTGAATTTAATTAATTATTTTAATTTTAATTTTTATAAATATTAAAAAAAACTAAACTTTCCACTGACCAAACTAATTTAATTACTCGGTTTAAATGTTTTAAGCTATATATAATATAAAGGTATGACCCTTTTACTGAGAAAACAATGACACAAACACCAAAATTTGACAAAAAGATAAAAGAAAAAAGCTATATATAATATAATGGTCATCCTACTAACCAAAATTTGGATTTTATCAAAGAAGTTTGATGTTTTTAGAGCTTTTTGGATTTTAATGATAAATTTTTTATATTTTTGTTTTTTAAAATAAAAATATGAACATTATTCAATAAAAATAAGTCAAGTTTAAAATCATTTTCCAACTTTTTAGAGTATGGTTACTAGCGATTACTAAAGAAAATTGAATACATTTTTTTAGAGATAGATGTACATTATATAAACAAATTCAATTATTATATTTTTTTATAGCTAAAAATTGAAAGGGAAACATGACTAATTGATGTATCGACTGAAATTTTGAGTAGTTATTATAATGTCTTAGATTCTATATATTAGAATCCAATTTAACCCTAGTTTTTTTCTACCATATAGGTATTTCGAATTTAATTCAAAATAACTCTAACTCGTCAATATCTTCTATTAGAATGGCTTAAAACCCACGTAAATATATTTGATAAGAATAGTATGATTTCTTTTGGTAGGTTAGATAGTTTAAATGTTTTACACTATATATAATATATTGATCATCCTATTAGCATACTAATATAATATTTAACATTTCAGTTATTATTAATAATTTTAGAAATCTTTAATAATAAATAAACTATAAAATTTAATATTTAGACTATGTCTCCTTATTTAATAGGAGATTCCTCAAATAAATATAAAGTTTTATTTAAAAATAAATAAAATTTCCAACGAAATTCAAAATAATTATTGCATTTTTTACTTTTAACTCTTAAATAAAAAATAAAAAATAATTTTTTTTAAAAGATAATCTTTAGATTAAGCAGCAGTATTACGTCATTAAATATTTTTTATCAACATTTTAAATATTTTTTAATACTTAAGTTCAATATTTTTAATATTTTTAAAAGAACTTTTTTTATCTTGTAAGTTCAATATCCGTAGCTATCATTAGTATCGATACTCGACAGAGAAGAGACACTCTAGTTAAAACCACGAAACCCTAGCTTGCGTGATTGAGAGAAGATAATGATTGATTGAAAGAGCGGGATCGTAGAGCCGTTCATGATTCGGTCTCGGTCGAGCTTCTTTTTTGAATGAGCTTCTTTCTTGAATGAGATTTTGAAACGAACTATTTCATTGTTTTATTTTATTTAAAAATCGAAATTGATTTTCTATAATTATAACAAATAATCAAACTTTGCTTTAAAGTTAAAGTTTTTAATCAGCTCCATTTTAAATATAGGCTGACTAAATGGTGAATAAATTTTGAATGGTGAATAAATTTTATGTCAAGATTAGTGATTTAAATTTTTTTAAATTGATTGTAATATATTTTTTGTTATTACCTTTGTTTTATAAAAATCTTAAGTTATGATTTATATTTTAAAAAGAAATATATTAAAATATTATCTCTCAATGTATTTTATTAGATTTTTTTTTTGTGAAAAAAGACTTTAAATAAATGAAAAGGTTCATACAATTTCCTAGGGCATACCCGAGGTAATACAATAACGAATGAGGTACTAAAGTCAAGATGCCGTAAGGTAAAAGAAAACATAAGCAACTCAAATAATATGCTCTAATGACGAGGTGGAAGTTAGGTGACTCCAAGATCGAATCGGGAATCCAAGCTCCTAGCTCCACACTATACTGGAAGGACCTGCAAAGATAGATATAGAGATTTGTTAGTTTCTGTTAATTTTACTAAGTCCAGCCAATCTTGGTTCCAAGGAATCTATATCGGAGATCCGATAAGATTTTGAAAGATATCATGGAAGCCATGGCTGGGGAGGATCCAAATATTCTTGAATTCCGTTCTTTCCAAACATGGTAAATGAACGCATTGAAACAAGTGCGCCAAATACAATGGTCTCGAGAATTAGACCATCTTGACGCCTCAAGGATCCAAGCTTGCCAAGAAGATGAATGGAAGGGGAAGCCAAGTTTGATAATAATATAAGACCAAAGATTCTGAGCGAAACTACATTCATAAAAGATATGAGATATAGATTCCAGGTCAGAACTGCAAAGGGCACAAGAAGCAGGGGTGCTGATACCCCAACTAATGAGCTTGTCTCTGGTGACAAGTTTTCCCTGAATAGCAAGCCATGTTATAAAAGAGTGACGAAAAATGTTATATTTGTTCCATACTAACCCCGTCCATCCCTTTACTGGGATAGACTTACGAATAGTGTTGTAAGTGGCTTGAATCGAGAATTTGTTTCCTCCATCCTTACTTACCCAGTAGGGAGCGTCCCTCGATAAGGTGTTTGGGTGAGGGAGAGAGAGGATAAGATGGCTGATTTCTTCCAGATGCGCACTACTTTGGGCCCTTGCCGATCTCAAATTTGCAGGCCACTTCCATTCTCCATTTGAGATGATGTCGGAAACTTTTAGATTGTTTCCCAAACGAGAGTCACAGATTATGTCAGGGCCGTAGTGGATTGCCATAGGCGATGAGAGAAGCCACGGGTCATGCCAGAGAGAAGTGGTTCTTCCATTTCCCATTGCCACCCTGTACAAATTAATAGCCAAAGGGCGAAGACGGAGAATTTTCTTCCATATCCAAGAGGGGGGGAGCCAATAGAAACGTTCCAAAAACTTTTATTTTTAATCTTTTCAGTTTTAATCCATTCGCACCAGATTGAATGGTTCTGATTACTAACAATAGACCAGAGATGCTTAAGGACAGTCGCCTGATTCAAAAATTTTAGATCTAGGATCCCAAGGCCGCCCTCTTTATAAGGAGTGGTAACAGTGGACCAGGCCACTTTGGCCCCATGAATTTTCATAGCAGAGCCAGACCAAAGGAAACGACGAAGGTATTGGCTTAGCTCTTTAATTACCCTAGAAGTGAGAATGAAAATTGAAGACCAGTAAACCTGTCCTGCAAAAAGGACCGATTTGATTAACTGGAGTCTTCCCGCATATGAGAGATGCTTGGAAGTCCAGGAATTAATACGGGAGGTTATTTTGTGCAGAAGGGGACGACAATCAGTGTGAGTAAGCCTACCAGTGAGAAGAGGGACGCCCAGGTATTTCACTGGAAGGGAGCCTTCAGGGAAGTTCAATATAAGCATCAGATTCGTTCTAAGATGATGGTAAATTCCAGAGAAAAATATGTGACTTTTCAATGAATTGACCTTAAGGCCAGAGAGAGAATGAAAATACTCCAGAGCATCTTTGATGAGATTAAGGGAAAGGATATCCCCATGACAAAAGATCATCAGATCATCTGCAAAGCAGAGATTAATGATTTTCTGTTTGTGACATTTCCAATGGAATGGGAAATTCTCATCTTGACTTTTCTCATTGAGGATGCCAGAAAGTACTTGCATAACGAGTACGAAGAGGAGAGGGGAGAGGGGATCACCTTGTCTGAGACCTCTTTTGCCTTTGAACTTACCATGAAGGTCTCCATTAATTATTATAGAGTAAGACGGGGAGGAGATGCACTTTACAATCCAGGTGATCATCTTTTCCGGGAATTGCATCGCTACAAGAATGTCAAGAATGAGGTGCCATCTGACATTATCAAAGGCTTTCATGATATCAATTTTAAGAGCAATTTTTTTACCTCTACCCTTAGCTTGATAACCCCTCAACAGCTCTTGAGATAGAAGGATGTTATCAGATATGTTCCTTCCCGCAACGAAAGCTGATTGAGAAGAATCAATGAGGTAAGGAAAGGCGACTTTGATTCTATTGGCCAGGATTTTAGAAATGATTTTATAAACGACATTACATAGTGCAATTGGTCGATAGTCAGCTGGTACAGAAGGAGAGTCATTTTTGGGGATAAGAGCGATAAAAGTTGCATTCCAGGACTCATTCATACATCCAGAGAGGAAGAACTCTTGGACACCCTTGCAAATGTCAGGGCCAAGTATGTTCCAAGATGATTTTAAAAAGCTAGAGTTAAATCCATCAGGACCAGGAGATTTGTCGCTATCAATACTGAAAAGAGCGGATTTAATTTCCGAGCAAGTAATCTCGCGGATCATTAACTCTTGATCAGAGTTATTTACTCTAGACTTTATCAAAGAATAGACTTTTTCAAGACCTGGGTAGGAAGCGGGATGCTTAGTACCCAGAGAGTTCTCAAAAAAGTTTACCATGACTTTGGAAACACCAGCCGGGGATGAGACAACGACACTTTAGTCATTAGAGATCGAGATAATTTTATTGCGGAATAACCGGGCTTTGATACGTTTCTGGAAGAATTTAGAATTCTTGTCCCCCAGCTTAATCCAATTTTCTCTCGATTTTTGCTTAAGAAAGGATTCTTCAGCACGACTAAGGAAAATGAAAGAAGCAGCAGCCTCATTTTCGATTATGACTAAACGAGGGTTGAGCGGATCAGAGGCTAAATTATCTTGAGCCTTAAACAGGCAGATTTGAGCTTTAGAGACTCTGGAGGATATGTCACTAAACTCCGAACGATTAAGATGGGCAAGCTCATATTGCAATCTCACGAGCTTATCTGAAACCCTTTTCATTCCCAAGGAAGGGGAAGAAAGGTTCCAACTATTGGAAACAATATCCTTGAACTGCGGGTGAGATTGCCACATATTGAAGAAACGGAAAGGTTTTTTCCGCTTCGGGCGAGGAAGCCCAAGGTTGAGGATAACGGTTGTGTGATCAGAAGTGCGAAGGTACCCAAAATGGACATAGGACATAGGGAAAAGGCTGTCCCATTCCGAATTGACAAGGACGCGGTCAATTTTAGAGAGGATGGGGTGAGACGGTTGTTTATTGATCCAGGTGAACTCAAATCCGGAAGATCAGAGGTCGCTTAATTCGCACTGGTAACAGCAGTTATTGAAATCATCAATAGTTGGGGACCAAGAGTCAGAGGAGCCCAGACGCTCATCAGGATGACGAATAGCATTAAAATCCCCAAGAGCAACCCAAGGAGAGAGAGTATTAAGCTTTGAAATTTCTATTAGGTCGTTCCAAAGCTCGATACGGTCCTGAGCTTCATTAAAAGCATAAATAGCAGTGAAATTGAAAGAGGCTCTAAAATTATGACAATTATCTTTACAATGAATAAATTGATGAGATTGAGAAATTCTAGAAACAGTAATGACACTCGGATTCCAAGTAATCCAGATTCTACCTAGGGGATGAGACGAGTGATTTGTAATGACATGCCAAAAGGGGACCATTCGTCGGATAATATTATCAACTCTATGGATTTGGAATTTGGTTTCTACTAAGACTATCAATGAGATATGGTTACTAGTAATAAAATCAGTGACATCATTTTGTCTGACTGGGTCGTTTAGACCCCGCACATTCCAAGAAGCAATATTCATAAATAGAAAACTTACCGTGAATCATCTGTTGGTCCCGTCGGAGGACAATACCTGCTTGCCTTTAACCTTGGCTACATCCGTACAAGACTTTAATATCATTAATATAATTTTAGGTGAATAGGTTAGACTAGCCAACCCCATAAACTTAATAAAAAATATCACCATGAAATGACAAAAAGTTAATGGTTTAATAAAAATAACTATTTAAAACCATTAAAATGTATTTAACAGTTAGACTAGTGGGCTCCGAAAATTTGGTAAAATAGCCCAACACGTGAAAATAAGTACAAGGGCTTTTAAGGTAAGGTAATAGAGAGTTCTCTGTAGAACACTTAAAAGGCAGTGAAGTAGGATAATCACGTGGACAAAGCATCAAACGATGCTGGTATACAAAATAAGACGTCGGGAACAAAGAAAGCTCACTTGAGTAAGAAAATAAGGTCGAGAAAGAAAATAAGGTTGTATCCGTCGACGGAAAGAACACTAAGGCCACAGATCTAGATTTACCAACGATGTCATCTAGAACGGCAAACCAATCACCGAAAGCGGCAATACATTCATCAACCGCGACGAACCTAGTAATAGAAAACCAGGGTCTTTTTATACGGCTGCCGGAGCTGAAGTTTCCGCCTCCAGGAGAGACATCACCTGCAACTTAAGCTTATATTTATATAAATATCATTTGATTTGTAGATACTTTTTATAAAAGGATAAGTAGAAGACCCAAAACCTTAACTACTTATCCGTTTTAAATCCATATTTTTATATTTTTCTGAAAAAGACCTGTTTTAGTCAAGTATTTATCATTTAAGATCCACATATATTTTTTATACTCATTCATTTATATAAAAGTTTTTAACACATTATCACTTTTTTCCAATTTTTTTCTACTACTTGAAGAATGCCAGCTGATGATCCATTCTTGTTTTTATTTTGTTTTTGTATGATTTAGATTGTGTTTTACTTGATTTTGAATATTTATTTTTGATATATGCGAAGATAGACGATTGTGTGTGTTTGGAAAGTCGAATTTTGAGTTTGAAACATTTGTTTTGGTTGAGTTCTGTTTTCGTTCTTTACGTTGGTTTGAAAGTCGAATTTCTAATTAGTTTTTGAGTTTGAATTTGCTAATGTAGTTTTTGAATTTGCTAATGTAGTTTATTTGTTGCATTTTAGTTAGTCTTTCGTTGATTTTAGTATGTAGTATGTGTTTGTGAAATATATGTGCGCGTAAAATGATTCTGGATTTATCAGTAGGAGATGTGAAACGTGTTTGTTCTGTACGTAGTGATGTTGCGAAACGTGTATGTCTTCAGGAATGATAGATGCAAAACGTGTATGTTTTCTCGAATGGTAGATGCAAAACACGTTTTTGATAGATGTGAAATGTTATTTGTTCTTAAAAAAATATTTAAAAAAAATCAAAATATATCATGAGTGGTACTAGTTTTGTTTGTCTTAAAAAATAAAACCAACGGTATTTTCGGATTTTTTTTCCGAGTTACGTTTTAAAAGATACAGACTTTAGAAATAAATAAATTTATAAGGGTAAACGAAGAAGATGCGAAACCTTTTTTTGTTTTAATTGATGTTAAACTTTCTTTATTTTGCTAGATGAAATTTTTTCTTTATTTTGCTAAATGTGAAACCTTGTTTGTTTTGATAGATGCCAAAACTTATTTGTTTTGTTAAATGTGAAATCTTCTTTATTTTGCTAGATGCGAAACCTTCTTTATTTTGCTATATGTGAAAGATGTTTAAATTGTGTAATGCTGAATCCAAAGCCATCTATGGTAGATTCTAGATGCAAAACCAGAGCCACAATGATAGATGCTAGATGCGAAACTAGAGGCCATTAGATTCGAAACCATATATTGAGAAATGTGTGTAAAATATATATATATTGTTAAAAAATCTAAACATATCATGGGTAATACTAGTTGTGTTCGTCTAAAAAAACAAAAAACCAATGATATTTTTGGATTCTTTTTCCAAAGTTTGTAACTCTATTTTACCTAGAATGGTATTTAAGATATAAAGTCTCTTAAAAATTTTAGATGGATCCTAAAAGGTAATTTTCTCTCACCAAGACATCTTGTATGACCATCGTCTGATGCACTGTTTTTCTCTCACCAAGACTTCTAGCAATCCTTCAGTAGATCGGAGATAGTCCGAAGTCTGAGCCTCGGTTACGCTACGTCAGCATCCAATGAACTTATGTTACCTTTGTCCTATAATGTACTTCTTAATCTAACTCTTTTTCTATTAATTGTCTCCTCGGGGTATGCCCCAGGTATCTTGTATGAACTATTTCCATTAATTTAAAGTTTACTTTCACAAAAAAAAAAGGTAATTTTTTTTATATAAATTTTAAATATATGATAATATATTATAAGTTTTATGGATGTTAGAATTAGAAAAAAAAAGTTATAAATAAAAAAATATATATATTTAATATGATAATATAGGGAGAGTTTTATGAAAAGCAGAAGTTATAGAAAAGTTATAAATAAAACAAAAATATATTTGAAAAGAATATTTTAAAATTAAAATTATACTATGTAAATAAAATAAATTTATTACTGAGACGTTCAAATGAAATAATCATTTTAATGTATTTATAGAAAAGTTGACCAATAAAATATTTAGAATTATCAATTATACTCGAATTTTAATATTAGTGCATATTTAATTTCATCTTCTTTTTATTCGTTTATTTTTTTATTTTTTTTATTTTAATAAGCGATTTTTTTATCAAAATTTAATTTCCATCCAAAAACAAAAGAATATTAAAATTTTATTTTTTCGATAACAGGTATGTCAAATATTTCAAATAATTTATATAAAAGCAATTTTGGAATTCTGTTTTTTTTTTTTCAAATCGATTTATTCTTCTACAATAAAATTAATGATACGTAATTTTGTTCGTAAAATAATATTCAAATCATCTTTTCTTTTTTTCCAGTCACTGGTCATACTGATGTGTTAGAATATATATGGGAAATGTCATACTAAGTACCTTCTCACCAAACTTATTATCATCTAGTACCCGAACTTTTTTTTATGCCTACTAAACACCTATCTCAGCAAACTAATTCTTTTTTAATACCCAGTTAATATTTTCATTCCTGAAATACCCTCAACATTTGACTATGACGCTAGACGAGTTGTACTTATGACGCTAGACGAGTTGTACTTGCCTAAATAACGTGAGATGTTCCTTGACTATGACGCTAGATGAGTTGCACTTGCCAACATCACGCAATATGTTTATGTACTATGACGCTATATGATTTGCACTTGCCTAAATCACGCGAGATGTTCGTGTAATATGACTCTAGATGAGTTAAACTTGTCCAAAGCATGCGAGATTTACGTGTACTACGACACTTGATGAGTTGAACTTGCCAACATCACGGGAGATGTAAGTGTAATATGACGCTAGACGAGTTGTACTTGCCTAAATAACGCGAGATGTTCCTTGACTATGACGCTAGATGAGTTGCATTTGCCAACATCACGCGAGATGTTCGTGTAATATGACGTTAGATTAGTTGCACTTGCATAAATCATGCGAGATGTTCGTGTAATATGACGCTAGATGAGTTGAACTTGTCCAAAACACGCGAGATTTACGTGTACTACGACGCTAGATGAGTTGAACTTGCCAACATCACGGGAGATGTAAGTGTAATATGACGCTAGACGAGTTGAAAAGGGCAATTTGGTAAAAAAATTTGTCTTCTTAGTAGTAGTCTAAAGGGTCTCATATTTGGGTACTTATTAGGGATTTCATACTTGAAAAGGTATTTGCTGGTACTTTTATCTATATATATGGACCGGTATGCTAAATATATATTTAGTCATTGTCATATGGTAGTCCACTAATAAAAGTAATCAGATTAATTATATTATATAATTAATACACAGTAATCAGATTAATTATATTATATAATTAATTATGTATTGGATATATAGGTAAAAAAAAGATGTTATGGACTTATAAGTATGGTAATTGGGTTGAATTTGAGCATTTGAAAGAATCGGCTCAAATCTCAACACGTAATCCTTAACTAATAATTGTGGGAGTAAATCGATATATTCAATTTACTTGGTTGTGGTCTCCGATCACAAAACAATATATTTTATTAGTTATTACAACTTAGGGTTTCAAGTTGTAATTACTTATATAATGATGATTATGGTTTGAGTATTCCGTCAACTGAAACCTAAACCTGAATAAGAAAGGTTGTCGTCTTGGTAATTGAAAGAATTAACAACCTTTTGCAGCTACCTCTAGTACAGGTCTCAAAGTATAACGAAAAACTATAGAAATACCGAATATTGAATAATTGAGCAGTAGCAGACAAAATGGAAAGTGTCTTTCTGTTTATCATGTAGGCGAATCAATAAGAGGATTAATTTTATTTTTCTATGTATTTGATTGATTGTTTTGATGTGAATTATTAAGTATTCGTCAATTGGTGTCATACATATGAAACCCTCTTACAATTCATAAGATAAATGTTTGTATATCTATTATCAAATCATATATGTTTTTCTTATTGTAAAGAATCCAAGCCATTTGGATTACATATTTAATTGATTTAGATAGGTCATGAATTTAGGATCTGTATGAAAAACGTAAATGTAGTAATTTGTTCTTATTGAAAACATGATTGTTTGTTTCATCGGTTTTGAGTAAAATACTGTATGTGATAGTATTTAGGTTTTTCGATTAATTTCGAGTTTGTTTGATGGCTGGAATGTTTCTCCTAAAATTAGCATCAAACAATCCATAATTTAACAAATTAATTTAAACCTTATTAAGATAACAACCCATCGACGACTTAACCCGCAATGTTAGTGCTAACTGAAAGATGTTCGGAGACGTTCATCGTGGCCAACGAACTGATGTCGGATGAACTCCGTAACTTACGAAGTAAATTACAAACCCACTATTGTCGCGTTGATAATAGTGTGGGGGTTGTTGGCTGCGAAAAAAACAAGTGACATCAGCCACTACTGCGGATGGCCTCGCCCAACGACAGCAGCACGAGTTGTTGGTTAGACGTGCATCCAACAACAACAGCACAGTGACAGTAGGAGCTGCTATTGTCTGGGTGGTTCGTCCACTAGCAACAGTGGGCTAGATTTTTTCAAAAATGATATTTTCAATTAATTTGTATATTTATTTTGATTTGTTTCTTATGTAAATGTGTTTGAGCATGCTGGTTTTTGTATATATTTATAAAATGAATTGTTTATGTGCTTGAATGTTTAGATAGATGTGCATGACTAAGGTGTCAAATTATGGTAGGTGAATCTTGAAATTAATTTAATTGGCCTTTCGAAAGGTTAGATTGATCTATTTGGGGATCCTAAGCTTCAAAAAGTTCAATGGGTTAATTTAAATTCAAATATTGTTGGTTCTTTAGAAGGTTAATATTTGGGTTTGATTAATCATAAAATAGATAAAATTCATTGAAAATTGTCATTGTGATAATTTAATTCTAAGTAGGTGAAATGGTCATCTCATCTATGGCTTGCAATCCACCCTTTTTGCTGACTCCAATATGTCGCCAATCAACTCATTATATCGTAACAATTTTGCTATCTTCGAAGGCCACCCATCATCTTCATCAAACTCGGCTTTGATCGTTAACTCCTAATCGTTGCCACCATCTTCCCCAATCTCTATCTCTAATCCAGTGGTGATTAAAATCGATGCGCTCAAATCTCGAAACCATGACCCGGATTACCTGAGATCTGCTCATGCTCTCTTCTTAGTCTTATTTCCCTCTTTGCCGGCCACTGACGGCACCCCCACTGACATTCCACCGATGCTCCACCCCCTGGTTTGTCAAACCCTGTCGCGTTTCTCCTCTGGGAACCTTGAGAGATATGGGCCTCCAAGTCCCTGATTCTCTAATCATTTACGATATTGGGCCAATCTCTCAATCCTATATTTCTGGATTTACGCCTCAACCATTTTGCAGCTTTTTGGGCTTGCATTGAGTTGGGCCTTTGGACCACCTATCTTCATTTATTAACTCATTGAACCAATTTTTTGGTGGGCTTGGTGGGGAATTATACCAAAATTCCTATTCATCTAACCCCCTTCCAATTTCCAACCCACACCATCCTCATTACAACCACCTAAATTCCGAAAATGGCCTTTTTTCCCACTCCTCCAACCAAACCTTTCTAAATTCATTATCTTCGACCTCTAACTTCATACTACCATCCTCATCTCCTCCAATTCCCCTTCAACTCATAACTTAAGAGTTTCCCACCCTCTCTCGGTTTCTTCATATCGTACCTCCTCTTTTCTCCCTCATAAAATTGGGGGAAATGCCCCAAGGACGGAAATTTAATGATAAACTCTCCACCCAACAACTTAGGAACCCTAACTTTACCAACCCCCATCTTTATCTCATCTCCCTATTTTCGTGGAGGCTCCTAACACTAATGGAACCATCCATCCCCTCGATTTTCTAAATCCTAACCCTCCTCACATAGATCTCACTCTTCTGTGACACCATTCTCCTCTTTTCCTCTTCTTTGGTCAATGCAGTTGTTGGCTCCTTTAAGCCTTACTTACCTTTCGTTCTTGAAGTTATCTGAAAACAATTCAACGGGAATACTTTGATTATTGATGATAGTGCCACCCTTGGATCTCCGGATTCTTGGAAATCTTGTTTATCCAATTACTTCCTTGGGGAGACCTCAATCTCTCTCAATTCAAAGTTAATATTATTACCATTTGGGGGAGACTTGGTCTTGAGGAATTCAAATGTATTCCCGAAGGGGTATTTCTAATTCAAATTTAGCTCCGAAGCTAATGCTAAGAACATTTTGGAAAAGGTTCATTGGTACTTTTCCGATCTTTTCTTGGTTTTCAAAAATTGGAACCTTTAACCACCTTTACTAAAAACACCTCAAAGATATACAAATTTGGGTTAAAATTTCAAGTTTCCCTTGGATATTTAGACCTCTAAGGCCCTTAATCACATCAGTTCTGTCTTGGGCACCCACATCTATGGTGACAAACAAACATAATATATAGACAAACTTCAATTTTCCCGGACCTGTGTTTTGATTAAAGTGGGTGCCTTTTTTCTTACCTCATTTGAGTTTGAATGCTTGGGAAAAAAATACCTCAGTTAGGATTGAGTATCAGGGCCTCCCCCCTTTATGCTATAAATGCATCGTTTTTTTTCCACAGTTCTAGAGTCTGTCCTGCCTCCATCCCTAGATCACTCTCTCCTGTCGTTCCACCATTCACATCCAAAATTTCTTCATCCTCCATGATTTCTATTGAGTCTGACCCCTCTGAGTCGATCCATTCGCGTGAGGTTACTGTCACTGTTGAGAACATGGAATATGGTGATAAAGAGGACTCTCTGTCGGGTAGATCCACCCACTATGGTGAGGCTGCTAGTGACTTTGCGACCTTGTCCTTTGACAGGGTTACTTCCTAACCCTCTGTAAGTATTTCTCTATGTTTATTGCATCTTGGAATTTTCGTGGGCTTAATGACCCAATTAGGAAAAAAGATGTTAATTATTATATTATGAGTAACAATATATTTATTATGATCTTGGTTGAAACTAAATTATGTTCCCATAAAGTTTTCCCTAATATTAGTAAGATGACCGATTTCTGGAATTTTTCCCCTAATTTGTATCTGGATCATCTGGAACCTAATGCTATCATTGTCACTTCTCTGGCCCCCTCCCATTAGCATATCTATTACTATGCTAAGCACCTTAATTCCCTAAAAAAGTATTCACTACTATTTACGCCATCAACGATAGCCCTAACAGATTTCCCCTTTGGAATAATCTCCACTACATCTCTGGCCAGGACCAGGGTATCCAATGGGTTGCCCTTGGGGATTTAAATGTTATCCACAAGCCAAAGAAGTGTTTTGGTACCTATGACTTTTGGCCATCTGCCATTGATAATTTCAATAATCGCTGCCACAATGTGAGCTTAGTGATATTCGATCCACTAGCTTCTTCTTTACCAGGCATAGGAAGTGTCCCCCAAACCCTATATTTTCTAAAATTGATCGTGTTATTGTCAACAATAACTGGGATGAGGCCTTCTTTGGATCCTCAGTTCACTTTGGTCTCCCCCGATCCTCCGACCATACAACGATTACCCTTGACATTTGCATGCTCCGTAAGAGCTATAAAAAACCCTTCAAATTCTTCAACATGTGGATATTTTATACAACCCTCAAGGATATTGTCACTTCCAGCTGGAACTCTCCTTGCCCCATACATGGTATGAAGTTGGTCACGTTTAAACTCAATCGCCTTCAACTTTCACTTAGAAATCTAAACCGCAATTCCTAAAGTGATATCCGTTGGAGAGTTTTCAATGCTCAAAAGGATCTTTTTATATGTTTAAGGATTTCTTACCCATGAAATTTTCAGGTGATCTGATTACTTATCCTCCTCGCATTACCAATTTTCTTGTTAGTCATTTTGAATCACCTCTAGTTACTTTATATTTTTGAAAATATCGGCGATCGTTGAGCAGTAATACTTCCGGATTCATAGACGCAAAATCTAGCTCTTCCTCTTCCGAAAGGATCACATTGGCCTTCAGATTCTTCTTTGATATCTCTTGGACAACAGAATGTGTTGAATCAGAAATGTTTGAAATATCTAGCTCTTCCTCTATCGGGTGGACCACCTTAGCCTTGAGATTTTTCTTTGATATCTCTTGGACAACGGAATGTGCTGAATAAAAAATGTTTGAAAGATCTAGCTCTTCCTCTTACGGCTCATCTGATGTGTTCTCTTGGACGAGGCTTTTCTTTTTGTTACTTTCACGGTCGATGTTGATGTTGATTCCTCTTCTAGAGGGAACGTTGTCTGGTTTCTTTAATGTCGGATACTTTCGGACTAGTTTCCTATTACCTTTCCTGATTGGCGGCATCGTGTCTGCTACTACAATTTCATTTTAAGGTCAATCTATACTATATATTAATCTGTATATCCATAGAGTCATTGGTATCAAGTATAGAAATACTAAAACCATAAAAATCCTATGAATTTCAGCCATAGTCTTAGTCCTAGTCTAGAGCAATTATATATGAACTACGATCCTCTTCTTAATTAGGGATTTTACACAAAATAAACACTAACACTTCACCAAATCGTCTTCAATTAGGGCTTTTACACAAAACAAACATACCGAAATCTGGAATATTCAAACAAATTAGCGATTCAAAAGGAATTAAGGAACTGCCCAAAACTTAACTACTACAAATACAAATAATTGGATTATATAATAAATAATGAAGGTTCGAGAGATCACCATTACATTGAGGGACATAATTGGAGGTAATCTTCTATATCATCAGAAATGCTACCTGGACACTTAATGAAGTGATTTCACGTACTTAAAATAGAAAAGTTTGATTGAAAAGAATATTTGGATATTCACATAGACCAATTCAATAACTTCACGATAAATTACGATTGGCGATGATAAGTTTATGTGTCTTGATTTCTCTCAAAATTTTAAAGATAGTGCGTTGAAATGGTATAACCAAATTTCAGAAGATTTTATCAAACATTTCGGCATATTTTATACATCTTTGACGAAGCCATTTGTGGGGAGTAAAGAGTTACAGGAGAACAATAATATAATTATTCAATGCAGACAGACAGTTGTAGAAATTTTTAAAGATAATACTAAGCTTTTCGTTCGAACAAAAATCAGTTTAGAGGATTACAATGAGCACGTCTCTTGTGCTATTTCAGATAATGATTTCTTCTATGGTTGATGAATGTACTAGAAAAAATGCTTTGACGTACGATGCACTGTTGGCCCGATAAGAAGATTAAAGTATAGATTTTTAAGAAATTAAGACTTGCTCTCATACTCTAGAAAATCTAAATTCAACAGTCACTTGCTCCGGTTTGCAAGTAGAAACAAGTTTAAAAAATGTAGCCTTAAACTTATGTTCTTTTTCGACCAAAATATCTTAGCTAGATGCCGCCAAGGCTGAGAGTAAATCAGCCACTTCAATCTCAACACCAAAAAACCAGGACGAACTGGTGGGTTTGACCAAATAATTTTTTAGAATTAACAGAAAGGGTTGCTACATATCGAACAAAAGTATGAGTTTTTAATAGACTATATTTAAGTAAATTTAGGGTGTTTTGAAAGTTATGTAGTAAGAGACCTTTATATATAAGAAGATAATGGGTGAGTAACATTTTGGCAAGACTTATTGTTGGCGGATAACATTCTGAGAGGACGTATTATTGGCGAGTAATACGTGCATTTGGACTTAATATTGGCGGTAACATTTAAGCGGGTGTTAACAAGTGTCCATTTAATTTTTTTTATATATATGAAAAAACTAGTAAAAAGATTGTATATTTTCTCCAAGTATGAAAAAACTAGTAACTAAAACAAATATCAAACAATAGCGCAAATAAATAAAATGAAAGCGTATACCAAACACTTAAATCAACAAAGTATGTCCTCAGTCAAGAAAACTTGATCGATTATGGATTTGATCCAAAATTGTAGACAAATCATATATAAGAATGGTTTAATAGATGAAAATAGTGATTGTAAACTTTGGTTTTAAGATTTTTGAAAGAAGAACATTGTTTGATTAATTGTTGATCGTAGCACTAAAGTTTACCAATATGTAAGTGCGTTAAACCAATCGTTAATCGTTACAACTATATGTTGATTTTTCACCTTCAACTTTCACCGTCTTCTCAGGATAATTACCGTATATCGTTAAAGCTACCGACGATACGTAACCCATTAGTAATTTGAAATGTTTAAAATTAGATATAACATAATTACCTATAAATTTAGATTTAAAAGTTGTAGATTCATTACAAAACTTTAAAAAATTAAAATAAATAATGTTATTGATATACTTACATTTACAAAATATTATCATGGACGAATACAATTCTAATATATATATATATATATATATATTAATTTGTCATAAATAAAAATTAAATAAATAAATTTAGGTGATCAATAATATTATGTCTTGTTTAGTAAAATATAAATTATTTATTCTACTAAAACTTAAAGTTTTTCAGAAATCAAAGTAATTGTATTTTTATATTTTAAATTTAAATAGATAATATATTATGTATTATTTTATTAAAATTAATTGTTTTAGTTGTATAGTTTAAATTTATAAAGATAATATATTATATAATTTATTAAAATTATTTATCTTAATATACCTAACTTTAATGTAAATATATATTAAATAATAAGAAAGAAAAAAAAATATGAATGATGCACAAGAGAGAGAAATATGATTGAATATACCGAAAGATAAAATATGTTTTGCTGCGTAAATTGAGAATTTTTGAAGAATCATTGATGTAACGCACTTTTGGGAGATGAGATATGCCCATTGTTGTGGGTGGTCTTAAGTAACCCGAAATAATTTTAATATTGATGGATTCAAATCTTAGTTGTAATTTTATTTTATTTTTGTTACACCTTAAAACCAATTGTAATTCATATATGTATTTTTTTTATTTACAGTAATTGAAATAAAAGATAGAATGTTATCTTGAGTGAAAAAAAATTATATAAAATTTCGAATGTAAATACAAACGTGACTCATGGGCTAACATGACTCGGCTAATCTTGATTCGTTGCTCAGTAAAACTCGATTATGTTCGGCAAATAACTCGATGAGATTCGATTGTTCTTGCCTAGTGGTTCGACAGAGAGGCAAAATGACTGATAATGAACTATGCTCAATTTTTGAAAAAAGTGACACATATAAAAAAAGAACAATTTTGATAATGCTCAAATAAAAAACCTTTACATTCATTAAAACAAAATTTGACGGTCGAAACTTCTGAGTATACAAATATAGGGCTCGATGGTCGAGATCTTTAATGTAAATATAAAATCTGAGGAAGGCAAACAATCGTACTTCTACCGCAAGAAAGCATTCGAGTGCCCAAGGTAAATGCATTCGACCAAATCCGAAACAAGAATAATACCAAACCAATTAATACATCCGTTTTTTAGTGTGAAAAACATTAAATAAAATTTTATTTGTTCATACGAGTACCTATGGCATTTCCCAAGGAGATACAATCGATACAAAATGGTCGATATAAACTACTAAATCAAACATAGTAGAAAGAGTAAAGCTACTAAGATAAATAAGAGTACTAAAACGACTCAGGACAGGACAACTGATTCGACATGTGGAAACTCCAAGGAACTCCATAACAAAAGATGAGCAAGTATGAAACCGATAAGGGGAGGATCTGCATAAAAAGAAAAGGCTAAGTAAATAAACTAAAATAGTTACATAGGCCAACAGATCTTGGTGCCATGGAATCTGAATCAAAGATCCGAGAAGATTTAGTGGGAAACCAAAAAGGAAATGGACGGAGGCAAACCAAAAACTCTTGAGTCCATCTCTTTCCAGACGTGGTAAATAACATCGCCGAAGCAGGAGCACCAAATATCACGGTTTCAAGAGTGATACCAATTTGATGCATCACAAACCCAAGAATTCTAGCACGAGGCGTTAAAAAGGAACCCTAATTTAGAACTAGCATTGGTCCATAGACTTTGAGTGAAACTATAGTAAAAAAGGAGATGAGAAATAGTTTCAGAGCCAGAGTTGTATAAGGCGCAATCAGGTTGGGTGTTGATACCCCAAATTAGAAGTTTATATTGGTAGTAAGTTTTCCCAAGATGGCGAGCCATAAGATAAATGAGTGATATGGAATATTGAATTTATTCTAGACTAACCCGACCCACTTCACGTTAGGGGCATGTATATATATTGCGTCATAGATGCCGTTGATGAGAAGTTTATGCAGCCAGGTCTTCACAATCCAAAAAGGAACATCATTAGAGTTGATGTTAGGAGGGGCAGAGTGAGGATGCGTTTGTTAATCTCCCAGAGATTAGCATTCGCCAATCTTATGTTTGAGTGCCAATCCCAGTGTCTATCGAGAATGATATCTAAAAACTTGAGATTTTTCCCAAAATGGGAATCCTTGATGATATTAGTGTCATAGTACGAAACAAAAGGGGTATGAAGGAGCCATGAGTCGTAAAAAAAAGAAGTACTCGAGCTATTTCCAATAGCCACCATGTACAATTTACTAGGGAAAAGGCGAAGATGAAGGATTTGTAATTTTAACCATTCACACGAGATCAAATTATTGTTAAATTGAACATAGATATTTAAGGATAGCCGCCTGATTCCAGATTTCTTACGTGTCAACAAATTTTTTAACTGATTTGCAAATACCAAACATTATCTATTTTAAAATATAATATCATATAAAAAAATCGACATAAAATATAAAATATGTTAGAATTGGTCTTATACAATACTATATTATACATAAAATATAATATCAGTATTGTTCGCCTCGACTAAATCAAAATTTTGAATTAGTCTTACACAATACTATATTATACAATACTATATTATTTAAGCTAGCCCAAAAATTATTAGGTTGTCAACAGTTTACGAAGAATCAAAAGATAAGAATTAGACCAACCAAAGTGAATCTTAACAGTTTGGTTCGCGATTTTATTTTCGAAACCGAAATCGATAAAAAAATCGAAGCAATAAAACCAGTTTAGAACTAAATCAAGAAACCAGTTGAACCGATTCAAAACCAAACCGATAAATCAGTAGAACTAATTGAAAAGGGAACCAATAAACCATTATAACATATTGTTTTATTATTATTATCTATTTATTATATATAAATATTACCAAAATTAATAATTAAATACCAATATTTTTTAAAAATCAAAACTTAACTTCTAATCTTTAATTTTAATATAATTTATTGAAATAAAATATTTGAAAATCAATTGGACCAAATAAAAATCGAAACTGAACCGAAAACTTATCCCGGTTGAATTTTTTAAATGTTAGCGTTCGTTGTTGTTATTTGTACAGAATTGGTCTCATCATGTATCATGAACCCCGCTGCACATTACAATTACATCATGGTCCAATAGAAAGCCCAAAGAAACCCAATCCACAAAACAAACACAATCGAGAAAAGATCAAAACCAAAAACAAAACCCGAAAACAAAGATATGCATCAAAATTAGTACAAAAGTTGAAAAAGCAAAAAAAAAGATTTATTCTTTTCTATACCCAATTATAATTAAAACCATTTTAGATTTGAACTATATATATAATTTGTTTTCAAAAAGAAAATGGAATTTGAAATGAGACCGAAACCGAATCATGATTCAATTTCAATTCCAATTTCAAAGATCATAATATCATCATCTCATGATCTTCTGTTCCTCCTGATATCTAACTTTTTCCTATTATTTTGTTTTGTGTTTGTGTTTTTACTAATACTATTGATATTGATAATATTATTATTATTATTATCAATTAATTCCTCTTTTTATTTTGATTATAAGTGCTCTTCTCTCTTTATCTTTTTTTATTTTTATTTTTAATCGAGACTCTTACGATAGAGAGAAGAACAAACAACATCGACGAATGCTGCAGTTGTTGTTCGTCGTTTGAAGCAAACCCTAGTTTTTCCGTTTTCCGATGGAGTCTGGTTCCGACGGAGAAGAAGATCAGATGAAGAACACCAATATCAATAATTCCAGTGAAGGTCAAACCAAGACCAAACGCCAGATGAAAACTCCTTTCCAGCTTGAAACCCTAGAAAAAATCTATTCAGGTTCTATTCAAATCTCAGATTGATTCAATTTTTGTGTTTTTAGTGATTTTCATTCTTCGATTTTCGTTGATTTTTTGTGTTTGTTGCCGATCTGATCAGTCGAGACTTATCCATCGGAGGCAACACGGGCGGAATTATCTGAAAAATTAGGATTAACCGATCGACAGTTACAGATGTGGTTCTGTCACCGGCGATTGAAAGACAAGAAAGATAATCCAACGAAGAAACCGAGAAAAACGGTTCCCGATCCACAACCGGAGTCTCCGGTGAATAATTTGAGAGTCGGGCATGACGCTGAATACGGATCCGGGTCTCGATCGGCTTCTGGCTCTAGGTCGGGTTCCGCTGCTGGCTCCAGCCCTTATATTGATTCGAGGAAGTTGGTTACGGGTAGTAGTACTTCTCTGGCTGTTATGGGTGATTACGAGCCAATGGGTAGGAGATATCATGAGTCGCCTCAGGCTATAATGGAGCGAAGAGCTATAGCTCGTGTGGAGGCGCAGTTAGGTGAGGCAATAAGGGAAGATGGTCCAATCTTTGGGATGGAGTTCGAGGCTTTGCCTCCTGGTGCTTTTGGGTTGCCAATAGGTATAACAGATTTCGTTTTCGTTCACTACTGATAAAGCTGTGGTCTTTTGTATAGAATTTATGAGTGCATAAGCTTAATCGGATAATGGTCTGCCTAAAAGTTTCTTATTTTGAATCATCGAAGTTTTGGTAAGAGTAGTTTAATCTGTCGTTCTTAGGTTATTCGTTCAGATTAGTTGGTGCTGAAACTTATACAGGTTGCTCTGGCTTTTCTTCAGTGTAAACGAAACAAACGATGAGTCCAAGTGTCAAAAATAGTATGTTTTTGTAATAGCTTTCCTTGTTGTTCATTTAAGCCTTGTATGTGCAGGAAGGACTGCAGAGCAACAAAAGCACACAAGTCATCCTTATGAGAGCAAACTTTATGAACACAGTGGCAAATCTAACAAAGTATGTACTTAACTAAGCTCTTACTATTTTTTCTTCACTCTGATTGTTTTATATTCGGTGCATATGCCTCCCAGTGTTGTTAGAACTCCAGGTCTTGTTAATCAGGCGTAAATTGAAAATGTGAATCGTAATTCGTATAATCAAGAGTGCTTTCTCTTTTCGTTTGCATATACTGCATATAGCTTTGAAATTAATTTTATGGCAAAGACTGGAGGCAAAAATAATGTAAAATCTATGACCCTAAGTTACGTAAAGAATGGTTGTTGGTCGCAGGGTGATCAATATATATTTGCTGTAATAGGTTTTCGGGGTTAAATAGATAAGTTGGAACAAAAAAAAGAAGCTAAACTGGAGTAAGAAGAGCCAAAGACTGAAATAGAAGAAATAAATGAATCATAACCTCTTCTATATTCAGCTTTGTCAACAATTTTTCTTGTAATATTCAGCCTGATGCGGTTCCACTTTCCCCTTTTGCGAGATGGTTGGCTAGGAAGAGTGTTATTCTGTTATCCCTCATTACTTGTCAAGATTTTGTTTCGGGCAAGTAGCTAATACCTTTTGTTATTATTTTCAGGCTACGATCAGGGCAGTCAATGAGTACCAGTTTTTCCAAGACCAGTCCTGTTTTAGGTCTGATACTAATGGGGAAATAACTCAATCCCATCTCCATGAAACACTGCTTGACGGTACACGCCCTAGATCTTCATCATATGTGCTTGGAAACGAACCTATGTCTAGGGTTCATGGTGTCCATGGTCATGCATCACGGAGTCGTGTTTCATCTCAACAAGATAGGCCAGGAAATAATTTCTCGTCAAGGCAAGGAAGCGAAATCCTATTGCTCGAGAAAGAGTTAGTTAAAAACGATAGAATAAGTGCTTCACCTAGTAATCTCCCAAGCTTGAGGCTGGAAGAATCACAAGGGCCAAACTCAAATAATGACCCCGATGCACGGGCTGACAAGAAACAGAAGGTATATTAATGTTTTCATCATGTGTACATCCTCTGCGCATTTATGAATCCTAACTGGCTGTATATTGATTAAACAGATGCATAATGAAGAAGTTAGAATTGCTAAGGATACTGAAGCCCAGGAGATCCGCATGCGAAAAGAAATTGAGAAATTAGATATCCAGAAGCGAAGGGTATTTTTTGAATTTTAGCTGTTAATTGCCATTTAAGGAATATAGCTCAATTTGTAGTTTGATAGATTTAATTTTTTATCCTTAGAATGAAGAGCGTATGAAGAAAGATATGGAAAGGCTTGAGCGCGAAAGACGAAAAGAAGAAGAGAGGTTGATGCGTGAAAGACAAAAAGAGGATGAAAGATTACAACGTGAGCAAAAACGTGAACAGGAGAGAAGGGAAAAGTTTTTGCAGAAAGAGTATGCTAGAGTAAGTTGATGGACAGCTCTTAAGCTTTTCTCATCAGCACAAGCTGTGCCATATCAGTAACCTCATTTATGCAACAACCTGATAGATATTGATTTTTGCAAGGATTCATTATTGCAATTTTTTTATTGATTTTAAGGCGGAGAAACAGAGGCAAAAAGAAGATCTTCGTAAGGAGAGAGAAGAAGTCCGCCGCAAAATAGCCGTTGAGAAGGCAACTGCTCGAAAAATTGCTAAAGAATCCATGGATCTTATAGAGGATGAACAACTAGAACTTATGGAGTTAGCTGCTGCAAGCAAGGGGTTGCACTCAGTAATAAAACTCGACCATGACACTCTACAAAACCTTGATATATTCAGAGGTATATGTTTGATAAAACATGTAGTTTTTTTCCTTTTCCTCACATTTTTGGTGCCGATTATCATATTATCTAAGAATATGGACACTGAATTTACAAAGCTCAGCTCATCTATTATTCAGTGGGAATAATAGGCTATTCGTATGATGCTAAATAGTCACTTTGATTTGGTTTTTAAAATTTCACATTATTTGTTGTTTTGGCTTCGAGATATGTTATCTTCACTATGCTTTTGTCCCTGCTGTTCTGACTCTTTTTTGTGTAGATTCTTTACGCAGTTTTCCTCCCAACTCTGTCCATATAAAAAGACCGTTTGCTTTTCAACCGTGGAAAGATTCTGACGAGAACGTAGGGAACCTTCTCATGGTATGATTTATTCTCCTCCGTTATCTTCTGTTTCATCTTTTGAAATATTTGTATAATAATATTTTATAGCATTCCCCGCAGTGTTTTTATTTAACACTAGGATGTGTATTCTGAGTCTTCCTAGAATCCAGTTTCTGCTCTTTTTAAAGCTGACCTAACAAGTCTGAGTGCTAATGATGTCGTTGTTCCTTTTCAGGTTTGGAGATTTTTGATTGCTTTTGCTGATGTGCTTGGATTATGGCCTTTTACACTTGATGAGTTTGTTCAAGGTTTTCATGACTATGTGAGTTTCTTCTAAGCCTTTTAAACTTACTCTTATTTTTATATTTGACGAATCTTGACTGATATTTCTATTGCTCTTTTCTGTACGATTTATTATCAGGATTCCAGACTATTGGGCGAGATTCATATTGCCCTTCTGAAATTAATAATAAAAGACATTGAGGATGTTGCAAGAACACCAGCTACTGGATTGGGAACAAATCAATATACGTCTATCAATCCTGAAGGTGGACACCCACACATTGTTGAAGGGGTAACTTGTGATTTTCAGATACTTTAAATTTCCTTCCTCTGTTCCCTATGTCCCGTGGCATTCGCTTACACCTTTTTTTTGTATTAGGCGTATACATGGGGATTTAATATTCGCAACTGGCAGCTGCACTTGAGTCCTTTAACATGGCCCGAAATATTACGCCAACTAGCATTATCTTCAGGTTTGGGACCAAGTTTAAAGAAAAGGAGTGGCCAATGGACGTCCTTGTATGACAATGAAGAGGTTTGTATACTAATTTTAGCCATGATTAATGGTGCCCTGTTTCCCAAATTCTGATTCTAACCTCTGGAACCTTCTCGAATTACTTTGGGATGCAGAAATTTAACAAACTTATTAAGATCAGTAAAAGTAACTTTGATATCAAATTTGGTTTCGTAAAGAATCTTAAAATATGTACCGGCCAGGTGAGCTGCTATGGATAATGCCAAAATTACTAACTTAGTTGCATTTCCACTTTATTAAATATTTGTCCGAAACAACAATTATATATATATATATATATATTAATGCCACTACGTTTAGTAATTTTGGTTTCTTTTTAGCCGGACCCATTGGCCATTTTAGTTTGTACATGCAAATTGTACACATAGACGCATCTCGAATATCCTTCATATTTTAAAAAATGATTAAATATCTGCAGAGTAAAGGTTGTAGAGATGTTGTATCTACTCTACGCAATGGTTCAGCAGCTGAAAGTGCATTTGCGTTGATGCGAGAGAAAGGGTTATTACTTCCACGAAGATCTAGGCATCGTCTGACACCTGGAACTGTCAAATTTGCTGCTTTTCACGTTCTTTCGCTTGAGGGAGGCAAGGGATTGACTGTCCTTGAACTTGCCGATAAGATTCAGGTATGCAACTAATTTACTATCTTAGTGTTTTCTTCTACACAACTTTGCTAATTGATTTTTTTTCTTTCTAAAAGAAATCTGGACTTCGGGATCTCACAACAAGCAAGACACCTGAGGCTTCCATTTCTGTTGCACTTACAAGAGATGCAAAGCTTTTCGAAAGAATAGCTCCTTCAACATATTGTGTACGGACCCCGTACAGAAAGGATCCTGTTGATACTGACTCAATACTTGCAGCTGCCAGAAAAAAGATTAGGATATTTGAAAATGGATTTTTAGGCGGTGATGATGTTGATGATGTGGAAAGAGATGAAGATTCAGAATGCGATGTTGATGAAGATCCTGAGGTCGATGACCTAGCCACCCTTGCACGGACCACAAAAACTACTGACGTTATTAATGCAGTAAATACTTGCTCTGGAAGTGGAAAGGACATGATCTGCAATAATATAGTGGAAAATGTACCCGAAAAGGAGTTTTCATCTTTTCCTTCTAGCATTAGCAAGAACGCAATTAGTCCGAGTAACACTGTTCATCAAATTGGTGCTGGGGACACCCCGGCTAGTACGAACCAGCAGAATGTAGAGATTGATTACAGCAAAATGGGTGAATCATGGGTTCAAGGTCTCACAGAGGGTGATTACTCTCATCTTTGTGTGGAGGAGCGCCTCAAAGCACTTGTTACCTTAATAGGTATTGCTAATGAAGGGAACTCCATTCGTGCTATTCTCGAGGTAAACTACCGTTTTTAGATCTTTCTTTCCAAAAGCCAAATAGACATTTCAGATGATGGGCCACAATCTATAAGCTTTTTAAAAAGAAGTGTTGTATTGGAAAGGTTTTTATTTTTAATTCTCTTCCTCGTGATATGAAAGAAATCTGGTCATGTTTAGAATGATAATAGAGTAATACAATCTAACATTTTATAAAATACACAGGAATATAAAAATGAGCACTCAAAATATTTAGTTTTGTTTGTTCGGCAGACGGCAAATGGTTTTGACAAAAGGTTTTTATTCCAAGAGCGCATTTTGTATTTTTTTTGACCTATTGGCATTATTATTACTTTAACAGGATCGTCTAGAAGCAGCAAATGCTCTTAAAAAACAGATGTGGGCAGAGGCACAAGTAGATAAAAGCCGCATGAAGGAAGAAAATTCTATTAAACCAGAATACTCACCTTCCCCAGGGATCAAAGGCTTTACACAGAATGAGGCATGTTCTAGCACTCCAGCAGACCTGAAGCCTTCACAAATTACTCCGAATCACCTCAACAATTGTAATCAAGATGCCTACATGACTCCAGATAACATGTCGATTCAGCAACATGGATACACTTCGAAAAAGTCACGCTCAGAATTGAAATCATATATTGCCCACAGAGCTGAAGAGATGTGTATATATAGGTCGTTGCCTCTAGGACAAGATCGCAGGCGCAATCGGTATTGGCAGTTTGCTGCATCTGCTTCTAAGAACGATCCTTGTTCTGGTCGAATATTTGTTGAGTTGCATAACGGGAAATGGAGACTTATAGACACAGCAGAGGTATGCTGCACACCGTACCTAACTTTCACAACTACTATATTTTAGAGAATTTTTAGTAACTAATCATTTAAGTAGGGCTTTATAAGTAGGGAACTTTAAGCATGTTTTCGTGCATGGACATCTATGATTAGTTAGTATCAGTGAGCATCTCTAGCATACTATTCTTAAATTTTCTTAGCTCATTATTTCTGTTTGTTTTATTTTTCGTGTAGGCCTTTGACAGTCTTGTCACATCTTTGGATACACGTGGGATTAGGGAATCTCATTTGCGCATAATGCTACAACAGGCTGAAACCTCCTTTAAACAGAATATAAGAAGGAACTTATTGTCTACCAATGTTTGTGGTGCCAATATAAAAGACGAGGCTACAGAAATGGATTACACACCGGATTCTAGCATTACAGTTTGTGGGTCGAATTCAGATTCAAAGGAGATTTCACATTCCTTCAAAGTTGAGCTTGCGAAAAATGAAATCGAAAAGAAGAACTCTCTAAAACGATATCACGACTTACAAAGATGGATGTGGTCAGCATGCTATAACATACTGCCACCTTGCGGTAGAAAATATGGGAAGAAGAGATTGGAACCATTGTTGGTCACTTGTGAATTTTGTCTTGACTCTTATCTGTCTGATCACACCCGCTGTCCTTCTTGTCAACAAACGCATAACATGGCTGATAATTCATCAGAATACAAGATTAACTTTGAAGACTTCTCTCTTCCTGTTGGAGAAAGATTGCTTAAGGCTATGATGTCGTTGATAGAGGTAAATATCATTAAGCCATTAAGTTTTAACATCAATTGTCTAGTCTTTTAAATTCCTCTTTTTTGGCTGATGCAGCAATGATTTAATAAGCCATCATTGATCTGTAGGTATATGTTCCACCAGAAGCACTTGAATCATTTTGGACTGAAGATCACAGAAAGAATTGGGGAATGAAGTTGATTATGTCCTCATCCACAGAGGAATTATTACAGGTATACTTTTTCTGTTTACGCAAGATAGAAGAATTAAACAATTATGTATAAAAAGAGGAAAGCACCCTAAAAAGTTACTAAGTTTCCTCGCATGAAATTCAAGTTTTAAATACAAGAAACTTGATTACTAATCTTTCAAAAAATGAAACCATCTGTCCTTATCTCCTTATGCATACTTACATATAAGCTGTAACTATTCTACTATATTGCAGTTATTGACTCAATTAGAGACAGCTATTAAGAAAGAATATCTATCATCCGATTTTGAGACAACAAAGGAAGTACTGCGGTCAAACCAGTCGACTAATCTTCTTGGTTCGGTTCCTGTACTTCCTTGGATACCACAAACTACTGCAGCTGTTTGCATGAGGCTTTTGGAGTTTGATGCCTGCCTCAGATATGTAAAGGAGGAGCATGAAGAGCCTTCATCAGAAAAGGACATTGGACAGTATATTGTGAGTTATCTTTCTTGATTGAACCTGCTATCAATCATCTTTAGAGTTATAGCTCATCTTTATATTTGATTGGATATCCACCAAATCTAGCTTATATTTTCCTTTCTACCAGTTTTCCTAGTTCCAAAGAAAGTTCAAGTCTTGAAGAAGTACAATCATAATTATAGTTAAGGGTTGTTTGGCGTGGCTTATAGAAAGCAATAAAAAAAGGTTACATTTTAAGAGAAAGACGGACATTGTTTGGTTAATTGAGAAAAGTTAGCTTATAGGGTTACTAAGTACATACATTGGCGTGAAACCAAAAGATATAAAACCAGAAGTTAAAGCCCCAAATGCTGAAATACTCAATATGAATAAGTATATGATATATAGAGGTGTAGATTTTCTTTTTGGAACATAGTCTAAGAGTAAAACGCTAAAAAATGTTAACTTAATGATTTCTGTCCTTATTTAAAACTAAAATTCATGTATTTCTTGTGCACTCTAGAAGTCTTGTATAAGCTTGGGTTTAAATGACAAATTTCTCGAATTTCTCTTAATTTATGGTGTCCCTTTTGAACAGAAGCTTCCTTCGAGACTTCTATCTTTAAAAGGTGAAGGGCGGGAAGTAGATCAGGATGAGGCTTCACTACCGTATATCTGGAGCGAACCAAGTGGCAACAAACGTGGCAGTTACAAGCGAGGCGGAAGAGGCGGCCGTGAGCCGGTCTCTGGAAGAAAATTACCCAGGAAAGTCGTCGGTCCCAAATCCGACCTCGGCAGACGAAAGACAAAAGTTACAGATAATTTAGCACTTAGTTTGAGACCGCAGGGACGAAATGGTCAAAGCAGTGGAAGAGGCCGTCGAACCGTTCGGAAAAGAGCAGATAGAAGAGTGTTTGTGGATCCGTGCATAGGCGGTTTTGGTCGATCAAAGAATACTACTGGACACATGCCTAAAATTTTAGAAGATGGATGGGTTGGTGAACGTAACAGGGCAGTCCATAACGATGCTGCAGAAAATAGCAACAGCATGGAAGAAGTTGAATCAGATGAAAACGTGCAAATGGTCGAATCAGATGATAATGCCCAAGCGGTTGAATACGATAGAGCCAATTGGGCAGAAGTTGGTTACGAACCTACACCGAATGCGTGGACTAGTAGAAATTTAATGGAAGGAAGTGATGATGACGAGGAGGAGGAGGACGTGTACGTAGATGATGGTAACCGTGTTGAAGAAGATGTAGAAATGAGCGAAGGATCGGATAGAAATGTGAATAATTTCAGAACTGGTGCAGATAGTGATTCCGAATACTCTGATGAGTATAGTGATGGATAGTTGGTGTTAAAATTATGATATTTGGGGATGGTTGGATGAGCAGGGTATATAGGAGATGTTAAGTAACACCTCTAAATAGTTTAAGATAGATTTGCATTGTAATTCCATTAAGTTTAAGTTAATTGTTCTTTGATCTTCTATTTTGATGTGTAACACAAAAACATATTGCCAAATAATGGAAACGATTTAAAGATGGGTTCTGGCCAATTCCTTTGACTTATCCTTTTTCCAAGCTGTTTTTATTTAAACTCTCTCTTATTGAACCGGTAAATGGAAAAATAAACAATTTTTATCGGTACATCTAGGTAGAATAAAGATTACATTAGTCAAATTGATAGTTTACTCTAAAGGTAAGAGAGTATATTTTAATACTAAAGATAAATTAATAAATTATTATTTTAATAAATTATTAATTAGAAAAAGATGTTATTTTATGTATTAGTTACAAAGTATATTAGTTAGAGTAGAAAAATAAATCATAAAAACAAGTTTTAAAATATAAAATATAAAATTTGGAGAAAATATTCGTGAGCCCATAAACTTATTATGGGTATGTATTGTTGGTACAAAATAATTATTGTTAGGAGGTTCAAAGCATTGAAGAAATTGTGGGGATACCATTCAAAATCCGATCGATGACGAAGAGTCATTGCAAGTAACTACTACTCTTCAAAGATTTTTTTTTACAATCAATGTTTTAAAAATCGTTCAAGACGTACGCCTTGAGGCGCGCCTTGAATCGGTTCAGTTATAAACCGAACAGAGGCGTACGCTTTATATGACATAGATAAAGCGTGCACCTTTTTATTTAATGCGTACGTCTAAAGGCGATCGCCTCGACTATAACGGTTGTTCTTTTAAAAAAAAGTAATACATGGCGTTTGAGATTCTTAGACTTTTAACTATTTGTATCTTTAATCTGTCTATAAATGCAAAGTACTTTTCTTCTTTCTTTAATCTCTCCTAAACTCTACTTCTTCTTCTCCAAAATTTTGCGAAGATTTTAAAAGTTTTGAGTCTGTAAGTTAGTAAATAACTGTTTTGCATGCTAATAACCATATAATATAACTGTAGTTTTCATGTGCAGTTTTTCTAACGTAATATAGATGGGTCACTGTTCTGCACCCAAACCTTGAATTTATTTTGGACGTTACATCTTAATTAGTTATGGTTTATTTGTTTTTTAGTAATATTTTAATTGGTTTATGCCTTTTATGCCTCAAGGCACCGTTCCGCTTTTTAGGGGCCTACCCCCTCAAGGCGTCGTTTCGAATTTTCGAACATTGGTTACAATACAAGAAAACAATGTCCCAACTCTTAAATGCAACAATGAGATTTAAAGATGAATTTAGTATATAGATTTGAACTTCAATAAAAAAAACAAGTTATTTTTAATACAAATTTATTAAATTTGTCAAGTTCATTAAAATCTTTTAGTAATTATTAATTTATAGTTTTTGGGACCAATATATATACAGTGAAAAATATAAAAACAGTTAATACCTTATTATTTATCGATTGTGGTCCAATTTTTTACCGGTACAAAGTGAAAAATGGACAAGTTATTAATTTTAGGATGAAACCATTTTCTCGATTGGATTTATTATTTTTTCCATCTAAAATTTTCTTTAAACAAATTCAACATATGCTTTTATATTTTTACCTTTCATTTAAAATCTAATTTATACTTTTGTGTCCTCTTTTTTACTTCTATTGTTTAGAAACACATAATTTTTTTTATATTCAATTCAGAATATACTCAAAATCTTCTAAATTAAACATAAAAAATAAAAAAAACTCAAAAATTTCTAACAAAATATTTTGAACTTTTAACACCTAATGAAAGAAGAAAATAAAGAATGATAACATCACCGAAACTAACAACAAAGTTTTTTTTTTAATTTTGTTTTCAAATTTTACATTCATTAAACATCAATTTCCTTATAAAACAATTGATCATGAGATATATAATATTTTGTTTCCATTTTAGAACAACTTGCACAATTTTTTTTATCTTTGTACCGAAAGGGTCTTCCAATGAATGTTGGTCAATAATTTTTTATATTTGGACCAAAAGGGTCTTCCAACGGATGTTGCTCCATAATTTTTTATCTTTGGACCGGATGGGTCTTCCAACTAATTTTGGTCAACAAGTTTTTATCTTTGGACCGGAAGGGTCTTCCAACGAATGTTGGTCAACAATTTTTTATTTTTGGACCGGAAGGGTCTTCCAATGAATGTTGGTCAACAATCATTTTTAATAAGTAAAACTTGAATAAAATATAAACTACTCGAAGAAGAACATTTTCTTTAATAAATTCTTCAAGGTACAAAATGCTTCAAGATTGTACGAGGACTTTACAAAACATGCCCGAGACACAACCACTCTACAAAAGGTTTACAAAAAACTTATGGAAACAAAAGATTAACTGAAGTATTTTTTTACCCCGATGGGGTACCTTCATCGTCATCCTCCGATAAACCTGATGAGGAGCTGCTCGACTCTTCGGAATCACTAGATGATTCTTCATCCTCTAAAGAAACACCCTCCGGGCGATGCTTCTCCGAAACACACTACCAAAGGCTACCTCACCTTAAGTTGGCATAAGGCTCATGAAAATATAGCACCAAAGCAGATTTAATTATAGTGTCCCTTTTATCCAAACCTTGAACACAATCAACAATATATTTCTCGAGGCAAACGTCTTTATACTTTTCAGCATCGTTCCTAAGACTTTGCTTCTCAACAGTAAGTCTTTCTATATTATTGACAACCCGCTCAAAGTACTCTTTAATGTTATTGTAAGCTTCAGTAAGACCTTCAACAAGCGTGCTTTAATCAATATCTCTAGTGATAAATCGTTCTCGCTCATCTTCGAACTTCTCATACTCCAATTTTGATTGAGCCTTCACTGCTTTAAGCTTTATTAAGAGTTTAGAAATGATCTTCTTATAGAGGGAAATCTCATCTTCTAACTTCTTAATGTCAGGTCTTATCTGGATGACTTCATTTTTTAGTGACCGACCTTCATTTCAAGAAGGGTAACAACATGAAGTAATTTGATGAGTTTGAAATCTATGAAGTCATTCTCATATATATCAAAATATGCATGATGAGGGAGGAATTTACCTATGTAAATGATGAGGGCCTAATTGCGATAAAAGGCTTTTTATGTAATAAATAAGGAATTTAGGATCTCTCAGGGACCAATGTGTAAACTTAGAATTAACGTAGGGGCGTCATCAAAATGTATGAATAGCCCACTAAGGCCTCAATCGGGCCCACCTTATTTTAATATAAAAGGTGACCCACTTGCTTGGTAGGTGGGGACTATTCATTATTCTAATATATTCTCTTTCTCTCTCTAGACTTTCTCTCTCTAGCCACATCTGACACGAGATCCGATATATTCTCCTAGTCCATTATTATCTCATCATTGGCGTCGTCTGTGGGAAACGAGTGATACCGAAAAAGGAATCTTTCGATCTTTAAAAAATCACATTTTACGGGATGAATAACGAGGCTGTGATAGAGAGGGTCGGTAGAGAGGTGATCCGAGCCGTCTCAGTGTCGGAAGGAGAGGAAGCCCCGGGTCGGGAGCGTGACGACCGGGGTCGGAACAAACGATCGACCTTAATAATGACGCGAAAACAGCTCCTTGAAGATATTGCCAGGTTAAAGGAAGAGAGAGAGCGGGCACTAAGTGAGAAACAGGTTCGGGAAGGAAAAGGCAAGGAACCCCTATTGGAGGATCAGGGGGCGGCGGGCCATGATATTGGTCCACGAATCGAAGCCCGACCTGTGAGGTATTACCGAGAATCTCATCCCGACGACGAGCAAACTGCTAGGGCTCGGAGGTACCCGGAGAATCGGCGTGGCACAACGGAAGAATACCCCTCGAAAGGGTCCAGCGTACGCGAAAAAGTCGTTCCCGACGCCTCCGTGGCCCAAGGAAGACCCTCTGAAATACAACAAGGGGAGCACCGATAAGCCGACCCCGGTATCCTTCGAGAAAGAAGAAATGCATGCCGCCAGCCGAGAAGATCGAGCGGCTTTGCCACATGTGCCGTGGCAGCCACCGAGCAGTCAGAACCACGGTTACCAAACTAGCAGTCAGTTTATTAGCCCGGGGGTCGAGGGACTCTACGGAATTCAGACAGAAGGCCTCGGGGGAGGAGCGTGTGAGTTCGGAGTTAATTGGAGGGCATCCCCTCTGTCCGACGAGATACTCGCGGGACAACTCCCGAAGCGATTCGACATTTCTAAATTGGAAAAGTACGACGGGAAGAAGGACCCGGATAACCATTTGGAGGCCTTCAAGAACTTCATGCTAAGCTTCGACAACGATGACAAGCTCCTATACAGAGCTTTCTCTATGACCTTCAAGGACCGAGCTTCTAAGTGGTACAACCGTTTACCGCAGGGTTGTATTCGGAACTTCGGGATGTTCTGGATGATGTTTAGACAACACTTTGTAGGAAGCAAAAGTTTTCGAGCCAATGGAGACACCATCATGAATTGCAGGCAGAAACTAGGGGAAAGCCTCAGGGAATATACCAGGCGATTCATCGACGCGAAAACCGACCTAGATCACTGCGAAGAAAACGTGGCCTTAACAGCGTTTCGCTTGGGTCTGCTCCCCGGGCCAATGAAGCAAGCGGTGACGAAGAAACAAGCATTCACGTTTTTAGCACTACTAGCGCAGATAGAAAAGAAGATATTAATCGAGGAAACCGAAGCGTCTGAATTGGCAGCGCAGATTCAACAAAGTTCCCAAGCATCAGTAGTAATAAGGCAGAGCACCCGGTCGGATTACGCAACGGCATCCCAACCGGTTAGCACAATACACCCGAACCCTCCTGCGACAAACAAGCCTTCGGCATTAACCAGTTCGAAACCGAAGGGGGCTAATCAGACGACTTCGCGACCCATGTCTAACAAGTGGATCCGACCAGCATACTTTGCGGACCTTACGGAGTGTGTGGTGTCAATCTACGAAAAGACCAAGAGGAGCGGGATGTACCGAAAACCTTTCCCGATTCCGACACCTCGGGAGTAAAGAAATAATCGCTATTGTCGCTATCACGAGGACGTGGGGCACGATACGAAAGACTGCATTGCCTTGAAAAAAGAAATACAGATCCTCATAGAGCACAGAAACCTTCTAGAGTAAGTAAAGAAGGCACAGCAAGGAACAACTTCGAAAGAAGTCGTGGTGGTACCAAAATCCGAACACACCATGGCCATCTCAAAGGTTACCGACCAGTTTGATGTCTCCATTGAATACCTCGACCCAGAAGCCAACAGCAACATTATCGGGATCATCGAGGAGGAAGCTGAGGAGAGCGTCGGCAACGTTCGGGGCCTTCGTGATTTTTTCGAGTCCTTGACGATCTTTGGGGGAGATTCAATGGCGGGAGTTACGCATTCCTCCAGGAAAAGGCATATTGTCAACCTAACCACTCAAATAGAAGCCAGAACTTGCTTCCAAACCAGAAGCGCCCCTTCGCCGATTTTGCACTTCGACGACGACGGCATGAGGGACATAGCCGGCCCCCATGAGGATGCCATTGTCATTGGAGCAGCCATCGCGGGAGAAGAGGTTCGGCGCATCTTGGTGGACACCGGGAGTTCGGCCAATATCATCTTCTCATCTACTTTCGCCAAGTTTAGAACACCGCCAGCAATTGTTCGGTCCGACCAGACCATTGTGGGTTTTACTGGGTCAGCAGCCGACGTTATAGGAGAGTTCGAGGGCGCGGTCCAGTTAGGCCGCGGGCCTTTCAAGAAAGAGGGCACAGGTTTGTTCGTGGTGGTCGACGCTCCCGCTTCCCACAATGCTATTTTAGGCCGATCTTGGATATCGCGCATGCATGCAGTAACCTCTACGATTCATCAGTGCTTAAAATACGTGGTTGGAAACAATGTGGGCGTGGTCCGGAGCAGTCAGAAAGCAGCGCGGGAATGTTATCGAGCGGCATTAGCACCTAAGAAAGACCAAGAGATGGTTCAAGCTCAAGAATAGCAATTAAGGGGGCTGCCCCCGGGGTCATTACCCGTTGACGACCCTCGGGAAACTCCAAGCCTATTGACTACCGACGAGGAATGCGAGCAGTACCAGTTCGCTGCGGGAAAGTCTTTACGGATCGGGGTATGCCTTTCACCAAACCTAAGGGAACAACTGTTGACCCTCCTGTGGAAAAACCTCGACCTGTTCGCATGGTGCTCGGGAGATGTCACCGGGGTACCAGAATCTTTTGCCGTTCACAAACTAACTATCAACCGAAACGTTAGACCAATTTCCCAAAAGCGTCGGGCCTTTTCCCCAGACAAAGCAGACGTTATTTTGCGAGAAGTTGAGAGAATGATCGACGTCGGACACGTCAAGGAAGCACGTTACCCATTGTGGATCTCTAATCCTGTTTTGGTCAAAAAGAAAAATGGGAAATGGAGAATGTGTGTGGATTTTACCGACCTTAACCGAGCATGCCCGAAAGATCCTTTCCCGATGCCCAGAATCGACCAACTGGTAGATTCGACATCGGGTAACAAATTGCTGTCGTTTATGGATGCGTACGCCGGGTACAATCAGATCAAATTACACGCCGCGGATCAAGAGAGTACGACATTCATCACAGGCCGGGGATTATATTGTTACAAAGTAATGCCTTTTGGGCTGAAAAACGCTGGCGCAACATACCAAAGACTCGTTAACAAAACATTCGAGGGTCAGATCGGGAGAAATATGGAGGTGTACATCGACGATATGTTGGTAAAGAGCAGCGCGGACGCAGCCCACCTCGTCGATCTCGGGGGAACCTTTGACAACCTGCGTGGGATAAATCTCAAGCTTAACCCGGAGAAATGTTCTTTCGGAGTCCGATCGGGAAAGTTCCTGGGTTTCTTCGTAAGTGAAAAAGGGATTGAAGCAGATCCTGCACAACTACGAGCTCTCACCGATATGACTCCACCTCGGAGCATCAAGGAAGTACAAATCTTGACGGGGCGTCTGGCTGCCCTAAATCGGTTTATCTCCCGCTCTTCTGACAAATGTGCCCCCTTTTTTCAGGTCTTGAGACAAGCCAAAAATTTTGCATGGACCTCTGAATGCGACGAGGCGTTCTTGGGAATCAAACGATACCTGTCGTCCCCGAATCTGCTGACAAAGCCCGCAACGGGCGAGACACTTTTCCTTTACGTCGCGGTTACAGACTTTGCGGTCAGTGCGGCGCTAATTAGTGAATTAGGACCGGCTCCTACATCGGTCTACTTTGTGAGCAAAAGCTTACTAGATGCGGAAACTCGGTATTTAAAGTTGGAAAAATTGGCACTCGCCCTGGTAACCGCGGCACGGAAAATGCGCCCGTATTTTCAGGCTCACCCTATCGTGGTCCGAACATCATTCCCCCTCAAGTACATCTTTCAGCGGCCAGACATGTCCGGGAGAATGTCCAAATGGTCAGTGGAGCTAGGGGATTTTGACATCGACTTCGAACCTCGAACAGCTATCAAAGGTCAGGCTTTGGCTGATTTTTTAGTAGAGTTCCATTCCGAACGACCCGATCGGGAGATGCCCCCCAAGAAGCTACTATGGGCGAATGGGTTGTCCGAACTGACGGGGGAGCAAACGTCGGCGGCTGCGGAGCGGGAATACAGATCACCACCCCTTCGGGCATTAGCATGCTCCAGGCCGTCCGATTTGGTTTCCCTACTTCAAACAACGAAGCAGAATACGAGGCTGCTTTGGCAGGACTGCGATTAGCACAGGTGTGCGGGGCAAGGAAAATACGCCTCATCAGCGATTCCCAACTTTTGATAAATCAAGCTTCGGGGAGTGCGGAGGCTCGGAAGGAACATTTGGTACAATACCTAGCAGCACTCCGGGTTTTGGCTACTTCATTTGACAAAGTCACCTATGAACACGTCCCAAGAAGCGAAAACACAGCCGCAGATTCTTTAGCAACGATTTCCTGCTCTAGCAACTACCCTTGGGTGATAGAACAAGAAAACCCGTCCATTATCAAACGTCGCGAGTTAGACAATCGACCTGAAATCGCATGTTAGATCTCTTCGGTGGCAACCTCAGATTGGCGGCGGGACATTATCGCATTTCTAGCTGAGGGTCGGCTCCCCGTGGATAACGTTTCAGCCCGGAAAGTACGCAATAAGGCTCGGGGATACGTCCTTCTGGGGGATGTATTATACAAGAAGTCTTTCAGTCGTCCACTACTTCGGTGCTTGGGGTTTAACGAGTCACAAATAATTGTGTCCGAACTACATGATGGTGAAGGCGCAGCACATTGCGGGTACAAGGCCCTAATTAGGCGAATTCTCCTCGCGGGGTTCTATTGGCCGACGATAGCGGCGGATGCGCGGCTCATAGTCAAAACCTGCGACACATGTTAAAGGTTCGGCAACGCTATCAACGTCCCCGCGACTGCCCTAGAATCCATATCCGAGGGACTATCATTTGACCGATGGGGAATCGACCTGGTCGGACCATTACCAATGGCGTCAGGGGGAAGGCAGACGATCGTTGTGGCAGGGGGAATCGACCTGGCCGGTCCTTTTCCGGCACGTCCAACCACATCGACCCGAGTTGAAGGTCGGGGAAGCGGTTGTGGAGTGATAGCACGTACGCAACTTTAGCGACGACAGCTTCTTTATCCGCCCACTGCCTACACCGATTCGCGAAGGCGACATTAGAGTACTTTAACTTCTGGACCTCTGAAGCCAAAGTAGCAGCGCGGTCTTCCACGACTTTCTTCGACTCCTCCGCGGCCCTTTTTGCCTCCTCCGTGGTCTTCTTCGCCTCCTCTGCGGCACGTTCGAATTCGGCAATGCGATCCTCCGCCGTTGCAAGAGTCGTCTTGGCTTTATCCAGCTCCCCGATAAGGCTGACGATTTTTTCCTCTGCAGAAGCCAGCCGCTAACCCAGATCAGTCGCCCGACGCTCCTTCTCGGCTATGGGAACAAGCAAGTTGTACAAGGATAGCGCCAGACCGTCAGATCCCCGCAGCTGGTACGTGTGCGGACCTCCAAGCATGGACATCACTGGATACTTCACGCCACTCGGCGAGGCCGCAGTCGGCTCCGATGCTCTGGGGGGCTCCACATCATCGGGAATTTCCACAAGGATCGCCGATGGAATATTATTCGCACCATCGTCCTGATCGGACAGCTTCAGACTTTTGGAAACAACCCCCGCGCCGTCACTACGTTTGCTCTCTACCTTAGAGTGCTTGGACTTTTTTGCTTTAGTCTCATCAGCATCAGCACGGGCCTTCCTCTTCTGCACGGGCGCCGGGTCCTGACTAGCCTCTGCCACTTCCGTCGCGGGTGCCTCCTCCCGAGGCAGATCGCCAGCAACCACAACTGCATCTTCCTCCCCCTCATCATCCGGCTTCGGACGCTTGCTAGGCGCCTTGTTGCGTTTGGGCAAGTATAGTTGCGATCTAGGGGCGCCAGTTTTCGCGATGACATCTTCCAAGGGAGGGGGCTGATGAAGCTGCTCGATGGTGAGAGGGTCAGACGAGCAACGCCAGAGGTTACTCATGATTAAGTTTGTATCAATGAAGGTCCGATGCATAGCCCGACCCCAGTGCGCCCGAGCATAAGCTTTCAGGACCCCGAACGTAACCCCAGCGGCTTTGCAGTAGTCCTTTTTCAGACCTTGTAACCATTCCTTCGACACTACACGAGGAATCGATATTTAAAAATATATATATCGTAAAGGGAGATCAGAGTAGTACCGTCGTGAACCCAAGTGCGGAGAAGTTGCCTCTTATTCTGCGGGGAGTAAGGAAGACCGTTCTCCCAACACCCGCTCAGGAACACGAACCGATGCTTCCAGCCTTTATCCCCCTCCAGGAAGTCATTAACTACCTTCCACTTGTTCCCCAAGGAAGAGTAGAAGAACGGGGACTTTGGAGACTTGGATAAACCCGACACAGCAATGTACTCCTCCATAGGCATAACCCGACCTGAAAGACGGGAAACTATTATGCAAGACATGAGAGTGTACCAGCCATTCGGCGTCAGCTGCGATGGGCAGATCTGGAGAGTTCGGAAGTAAAGCGCGATCTCAGGGTCTAGGGGAAAGCGCAGCCCCCAGTTGAACAGCTCGGTAAATATCACAATCTCCCTAGATCGGACGTGAATGAGGGTCTCCCCGGGGACCGGGAACCGAACGTTGACACATTCGGGAATTCCCCATCGGATCAGCAGATCCTTATGGTCAGACTCCGGGAAATAGAGGTATTTCCCCTCATAAAGAGAAATAACGTCCTTCGCCTTAAGCCAACTGAAGTAGGGAGTGGTGATGGCAGCCTCAACTTCTTCGGGCAGAGGATCCTCCGGAGGGTTGGCAGCATTACTAACAGTAGCAACGCATACTTCTGCGGGCGCAATATCCGCCTCTGACTCCCCAACATCGGGATTCGAGGCCTGGTCGGAGCTCTGGGCAGTAGCAATGTTCGGGTCCGATACACGCACCCGAGAAGTGGAAGGTTCAGCTGTGTTTACCGACTGGGCCCGAAGCGCTGCCTCCAGTTCCTTTGGCGTCAGATGACGCTTAGGTAAACCTAGAAAAGTTACCGCAGTATTAGTACCGGTCCGATACCCTCGAATTGAGGGAGTAAGCTGGACCATTTCAAGAGTATTACCTCCCGTGGGAGACGAAGGAGGACTGCTTTCTCCCATGGTGAAGAACTTGATTCTCCGAGTGCGTCGGGGAAGGGGCGGAGATGGAGAAACGCGCGGATTAACCGGTATTAGGGTCGGATTTTCTGAACTAACTACAAGGGAATCAGAAGAACTACTGCTGGAAGAAAGGATAACAGTTTCGGGGGAAAGACTAATCCCGGGCGATGGAGAAACAAGAGGATCGGGTAGAAGGAAAGACTCAGCAGGGATCGGGGTAGCTAGGACAGGGTCGTGAGGAAGCGGTGCGGGAATAAAAGGCTTGGAGTTAGACCCCCAGATTAATCCGGCGCGACGATATTCTTCAGCTCGGTCTCCGATGCTAGACCACTCTTCAAAACTCCACTCAGGCTTTTTCTTCTTCTTTGCGGGTGTGTGCTTCGGGTATTTTGGTTTCATAAAACAAGCATCCCAGGTCTAAATCGGGTCTGATAAACGCTATCTCTCTCTAGAAACGATATGGCAGCACTTTCTCTCTCTAGAACACCTCTGAGAGAGACTAAGGACTGAGGGGTATTTATAGGCAAGGATGAATGATCGGAGAAGACCAACCGATAAAAGCACAGCGGGAAGACGAAGAGTCTCCCTAAGAGCCTAGTCTGGAAAAGACGCACCCCTAGGGTTGGCGACACGTGTCCATCACCTTCTGACAAAAGCGTACCTAAGCAGCCCTCTACGAACCAGTTGACGGTATGGGTTTTCACCGCCATAACCCCTAAGCGGAATCGGCCCAGCACAGAAAGGCCCACGATAAAAGCCCAAAAGAAGGTAGAAACCGATCCAATTCAGGGCCCACGATAAAGATCTTACAACCTGAATATTATCTGGAAGTCCCAATCTGTTTGTAAGGCGTCGGACCTAAGCCGAAGTGAAAACGGAAAGATAAATTCGCCCGAGATAGGTCGGAATCCGAGGCGCAAAAATGAGCATACAACAAGCACAGCTTCGGCCATGAGTCTCCGCTCTTAATACTCCCGAAGACTGGGGGGCTACTGATGAGGGAGGAATTTACCAATGTAAATGATGAGGGCCTAATTGCGATAAAAGGTTTTTTATGTAATAAATAAGGAATTTAGGATCTCTCAGGGACCAATGTGTAAACTTAAAATTAACGTAGGGGCGTCATCAAAATGTATGAACAACCCACTAAGGCCTCAATCGGGCCCACCTTATTTTAATATAAAAGGTAACCCACTTGCTTGGTAGGTGGGGACTATTCATTATTCTAATATATTATCTTTCTCTCTCTATAGACTTTCTCTCTCTAGCCACATCTGACACGAGATCCGATATATTCTCCTAGTCCATTATTATCTCATCAATGCCGACGTCGGAGAATCAAAACTCTGGCCATCATCCACTTTGTTTCCTTAATTTTCTCAAGCTCTCTAGTTATTATTTACTCTATTCTTTTGAGGAATAAAGTCTCCCATCGAAACTGAATCCGAGTCTACAATAACGACCTTCTTAGGAGAAGAAACTGCTCTCGACAACTTTACTTTTTTTTTCTTTTTTTCGACCAATATCTTTTTGATGGCCTTTTGAAGCTACCTTCCCCGTTGCGATCAACCTCCTCTTTTTCAACCTCAAATTTGTCTTCCTTCTCAACTTGGGTACCAACGTTGACATCCTCTTCTTCGATTATATCTTTTTTTGGGGTCCTGATGGCTTGAAGCCCTAGCTCTTGAAAGAAGAAAGACAAGAGTATCCGAGGACTCGAGATGCTTGAGTACACTATCTTGTATGTGAGGTACCATGAGTTCCTCTAGAGACATTGTATCTGTCAAGTCGGATTTTGGTCAAATTCGATAGAGTGAAGCATCCGTGGAATTCGTTGGACTAAGAGGTGTTAGCCCAATAACTCAATTATGCAAAGACCCGACTAGATTCTTCAATATGCTTCTCAATATGCTCCTCGAATTGTACATCAAAATTCTTTTTTGAGGGGAGGCCACAGTTTCTGAAGTTTGAGGTCTTAAGAATCTGCAACGGTTTGAGCTTTTCGTTTAGGCTGGCAAATTTTCTCGCATGGGCTTGCTTACCTATTTTAAACCACTCCACGACCTTATATTTCTCAAAATTATCAAGCTTTTAGGCATGAAATGAGGAAGAAAATAGACCCCATCCCTTGAAGGACAAAAGAAGACGAGTTACTGCATGTTCCACCGAATAACCATTATATTGCAGCTTACCCCGACGACGATAAAATAATGTGGTTTTGCCATTTCAAAATAAACTCCCGCATCGGTCGCCATCGATTAACCCAAAGTAGACTTTTATAGAATGTATAAGTATATCTCTAAAAGACCACCATTTTGTTGAAAAGTGACCATGACGACTTATATTTATACCGATCAAAATAGATTTTTAAACTATGTCACCCACTTCCCACAAAATCTCTAATTTACATCTAAAATACCCACAACGTTTAAGCTTATGTACGACGTATAAAATCTAAAACCGGTCTAAAACTAAACCTTAGCACTAAAAAATATTAACCTATCACAAATAAATTAAAAATTATAGTTAAATAATAACATCTCCCTACTTCACCAAAGATAAAATTGTGGTAACATCCTTCAACTAATCAATTACACTTATTCGGCCTATTTTTACCACCAGCCAAAGCCCAAATCCAAATCTTCGTAAACGGGTTTGAATCGGGTGGCCCAACCTGATCCTGATCTTTTAAAAAAAGATGTTGATAATCTGAGGCTTGAAATTATCTCTGCAAAAAGGGCGGTTCCATTTTCTCTTCATCTTCTATCTACAAACTACACCGATAACATATACATACACATATACATATATCTATCAAAGAAGAATCACATAAACATCTCTCTTCATCATAATCATATTTCAAGGTTCCATCAATGGAAGCTGGAAGAGGTTTGCTCTCTTCACCTCCTCCGTTTCCGACGAGGACACACCTTAAAAATGGCGTATCTTCGTCTTCATCAGGTAAATCAAACTTCAATTCAATGTCATTTCGTATTTCGGCTATTATCTTATGATTTTGATGCTTAGCTATATCATTTTCATTTTAACTTTGTTAGTTGATTATTGTTCATCTTATCGATTTGATTGCTTCATGAACAAGCAGCTCCTGGAGTTAGCTCTGTTCCAGTCACCTCTACTGCTCGGCATTTCCCTACCTCAGTGCTTTTACAAGAGCTTCGAGACGAATATAAGCCATTGCTGCACATAATTAAGGAAGATAAGTCATCGCAGGTTTGTTAGTAGTAGTAAATTCATGTTTTCGATAGAGTTCATCTCGGTATTACTTACTAATTTGTAAATCTAGTAATGAGGTGTATCTAGTTCATAGCTGTATTACTGGTAATTTGTACATTCGCGAGGTTGTGCGAGCATGTCAATCCATAAGATGTTATTTGATGTACAATCGATATCTTTAGTGATCTTAACACCACTTGATTGTATCTATTGTTTTTAGAGGACAGCTAATGGGAGGCAGATTGAGAGCGATGCCTTCTTTTACGATGAGGATAAGAACAGTAACAATTTGGATGATTTACTACTCGATTTCGGAAAACAGTTGCTTCACTGGCCTGATTTGATGAACTCGTAATACGTCTGATTTCCTTTTTACATTCGTTAGTTTCCAATGAAAAATATACGAGTTTAGGTTTTTGCTTATATGATATGATTATATTTCAGATTGCCTTCTTCACAAACGGAGAAAACTCCAGTACTGCCGTTGGCGGTACGAACTCTAACCGAAAAAGATGTTAATGTCAAACCATGTGACGCGGTTGCCTTGGCTAAGAAGGCTTTGTCAGCATCAAAACAAGCAGCATTATTAGCTGAAGACCCTACGTTGCACCAACCTGATCCTGATGATACACTTGCTACGAGGTTAATTTTTTGAAAAGTTCTCTTGTTTCCTAGTTTTATTATCCTGAACCTGAATGTGAATCTGTTTGGTTTTTGGTCTTCTAGTTCGTCTGATTGTCTACTAAAGAATGGAATCACAGTGAGATCAAAACGGCTTTTAGAGAGGCGATCTAAAAATAGAAAGGCGTCAAAATTAAAAGTTATTGAAAATGAAGCTTATAGTTTCAAGAGGAGTGATAGTTATCAGAAGATCAATGTACGAAAAAAGTCAGGTCTAAGCTCTGATTCTGATGATGCTCTTCGGTCATTCTTGTGGGGTCCTGAAACCAAAAAGCTTCTGACTGCTCAGGAAGAGTCTGAATTGATTGTTCATATACAGGTATTTTTTAAAATCTATATTTATTTTCAAAGATTAGGCATCGGTTTGCGTAACTGTATTGTGCTTATAATATAAGGATGATGTAACAGGAAGTAATGAGACTGGAGAAGGTAAAGGAAAAGCTTCAATCTCAATTTAGCCGTCAACTGACCTTATCTGAATGGGCTGAAGCTGTAGGAATGAGTTCTCAAGCTTTAAAGTCAGTACTTCAGTTAGGTGATAGCAGTCGGGAAAAGTTGATTTGTGCTAATCTGCGAATGGTTGTTCACATTGCTAAACAATATCTAGGTCGTGGGCTCTGTCTTTCAGACTTATTGCAGGTTAGTCACGCGTCTTATTTGTCTTTCATAGTGGTACCGGTGTCAGTATATTATACCGATAAAATGCTGATGAAGAGCTTGCGTTTGTTATGGAATGAGAGCAGATCATGTTGAATGGTTGTTAATGTTCGGACAAGAGTGGATATGAAGGCATTGTTTCAAATTTTATTATGTCAGAGCAACTCTAGAATGAAAAGATTTCTCATGGATACAATATTTACTCTAGAGAAATGTGAAAATGATCCACGCAAGTAAATATGTATATTTTCTTTGGTTATATTGACCCGGACTATCAAGTATCTAGAATAAAACCAGCCTGATTAGCATAACATATGTTGTTTGGAACCGAAACATTTTCAAAATGAAGTAGAATTGTTTTAAAACGACCTATTGATGTCGTTGTCTGACACTGAGTTGAATCAGTTTGATAGATGTTAAAGCGCTTCTATTTCTTTAATGTGCTGTTGCTTAGGAGGGAAGCTTGGGTCTAATGACAAGTGTGGAGAAGTTCAAACCTCAAGCAGGTTGTCGTTTTGCAACTTATGCGTACTGGTGGATAAGGCATACGACAAGGAAGGCGGTATTTCAACATTCCAGGACGATTCGTTTGCCAGTAATGCATTTTTTTCATCTCTGTTCTTTTGGTTTCCATTTTAGAGAGATAATTTGTTACTTTTATTTATATGCGTAATGCGTGAATTAAGCATTTTAGTTCCTTTTAAGATATTCAACTCATTGTTTCAGGAAAATGTATATAGCCTACTGGGCAAAGTTTCGGAAGCAAATAAATGGTATGTTGGAGAAGGCGATCACTGTCCCAGTAAAGAGAAAATAGCAAGCCGTGTTGGAATTTCTATTGACAAATTGGATAAACTGTTACAAGCCACTCAAAATCCGGTTTCTTTGCAACAGACTATTTGGGCAGATCAAGACACCACATATCAGGTAATTCTTTCTCATCGTCATATGTAAGATATTGATTAATATATAGTATTTTCAAAGCCTTAACACTAATAAAATATTAAATTTTACAAATTCTTTTTCCAAGATTTTTTGTTCTGTAAACTATATAAATATCGTCAACTTTTCGAGTGGTTGATATCTAATGAAGTGCTTAGTTTTGTTCTGCTGAAGGGTGGCGTGTACCCTAGAGAACTTTCTTAGAGAGAGATAATATCATACCTTAATATATCTTTTTTATAATTTTAAATTATTAGGGTGAAATAGAGGTGAAACAGAGTCGAACTCCAGAGGCTCAAAGCTCAGTTTGAGCTCGAAAATTTATATCTGGGCTCGGCTGGAAAAAGCTTCAAAGGCTCGCGCTGCAGTCGCTAATAATCACTTATTTTTACTATTTTAAAACCGAAGTAAATCGCATAATGGAGGTTTGGGCTCGGATCGAGCTAGCTTGCACTATGTAGCTAATATTCTTGATGTATAGTATAACTTTCTTTCGGCCAGGCTCGCAAGCTTGGCTCGAACTGGTTTGGACCCAAAATTCCCAGCACGAGCCAAGCTTTACTCAATGACCAGCCCTAGTTGAAAGCAACTAAGGTGATGTAAAATCATAACATTTTCAAATATAATTGCAGGAGGTAACTGCTGACTCCGGGATTGAAATACCCGACACGAGTGTGTCGAAACAAATAATGAGACAACACCTAAACAACCTTCTAACCTCTCTCAGTCCAAGAGAGAGACGAATCATAAGACTAAGGTACGGCATGGAAGATGGAAATCAGAAATCACTATCTGAAATTGGTGATGTTTATGGCTTATCCAAAGAACGGGTGCGGCAGCTAGAGAACCGAGCATTGTACAGGCTCAAACAAAACGTTAATAGCCACGGCCTTGGTGCATATGCTGATTTGCTAGTCTAACTATCAAATGTCGGATCCTTTTCATTCATTTAACACACCCCAGAGTTTTTTGCTAAGATCATATGATCTATATAGCTTCTTTTGATATTTTCATACAAATTTTTACCCATGTAATATAGAAGTGCAGTTACTCGCTTTTGTAATTGAGCAATCCATTATTTTTTTCTTATGACAGTGTTGAATTCATAAGAACTCTTGTATTTTTATTATAGTCCTTATTTATAGTTTGGTTATGTAATGGTTTGGTCTGATTCATCAAGTGATTAAAACTAACACAAAAGTAGCTCAATCATACATTTTTGTCTTGAGAGGACCAAAGCGACAGTAGATAGTTTGAATAATTGACATTTAAAGTGATATTCTAAAGACTTATTTCTATACAAAAATATAATATTTTGGATTTTAGTTAAAGAAAAAACTGAAATCTAACAAACCGAACCGGATGGTTGACGTACCAGAAATTAAACAATCCAAATTTAAATTTAAAAATATTAGATGGTAGGTTTTTTTTATGTATAGAATTAGTTTTTTTTTTTTTGGCAAAATTTATTGAATTAACTAAGAATAAAAGTTCAACAACAAGGACCCAAACAAAGAGGGCCAAAAAGAAAAGGACAAATGCCCAAATCAAGGCTAACAGATCCAGGACAAAAAAAATTAGCCCCAAATCGAAATCACTAAACCCTAATTGGAACCCTAATTCCATCTGAACTCAGTGTCTTCTCTCTTTCACACAAACATTCCACTGTCTCAAACGAACCCTAGATCTCAGCCAACTAAAATCGCCAAATCCAGCCATCACTTCCACACAATCAACTGCACCTTCGATCAAAGCTTCCCACTTAAAAGCTTAGGCAGCCAAAACCTAACCTGGGTCTATGTACCCAACACCTAAACTTTCAAGGACAATGATCGCACGAAGGGGGTTAGGAGCATCGTGACTTGCAAAGGAACGATTCGTCTTCTCCTCAAGAGTCCATTTCGAAATCCAATCAGCCGCTACCTTTTCCGATCTGGAAATGTGGCTGATTTTCATGGACGGACGAATTAGTGCTCTGCAAATCTCATCCTTGTATCGGTTTATCACATCACCGGAGGAAAGGCTACTGACCAGAGTCCAACAGTCCGACTCGATGTCGACGTTGCTCCACCCTTTTCTGTTGCATAGGAGAAGGGCCTCCATTAGAGCTCTCCTTTCAGCTTGAAGGGGGCTAAGCTTACCGAAAAGGAAACCAGCACCTTCAACACAATTCCCCAGCTCATCACGAACAATGAGACCACCAGCAGCTTCACCGGTGTAACAACAGGCGCCATCTGTATTGATTTTCAGTCTTCCCTGGGCAGGAGCCTTCCACATCCGGTAAGTCACCTTCCTCTGACTAATAGACATAGCACCAATCATAGCACCTGCATCTATAACATTCACCCAATGCTTAGTTTTTAGCTTAGAGTCCATAGCCAAAATAAATCGATTAATTCTACACACAGCATTATAGAAGTTATCAATTGGTTTACCAAACTTGCAGTGATTTCTGTTATATCATATTGTCCATACTATCAGTTGAGGCACAATATGGGTAACATGAAATTTACTACAAGTTGAACTAAACCAAATGAGGAACATGTGCCTCAAACTCATAAACCTCCTTACTGGAACCTTAAACATGACCCCGTAGTAGTTCCATAATTTCCAGGCATAGCTGCAACTGATGAAGAGGTGAGTTGTATCTTCACAGTTGCAGTAAAACTGGCACTTAGAAACTATAAAAAAATGTTTCTTAGAGAGTACACTATCAGTAGGAATAAATTTTTTTAGTATCTTCCAGCTTAGAAACGAAAACTTTGTTGGTATAAAGCTATGCCAATTTTTTTTTGAAAAAGAAAGACCTGTTGCTTTTAACTCTAATGTTTTCCCAAGTAATTTTTGTATTAAATTTTTTATCTTTTGAAAGAATCCACTCTATACAATCATCCTGATCATGATTGATTTTAACACAACATATGTGTTGATATCTCTCATGAGAAAGAAATGATGTAAGATTGGAGTCCCATCTATCTTCTTTCCAAAATGACTTAACCTTAGCTGGAAGGTACCAAGAATTTTGATCAGTGATAATGGGAACCATCTTATGCCATGAATCTCTCCAGAAATCCACATTTCCTCGCCCTACATTCCACTGAATAAAAAGGTCAGCATTCTCTCTAACAGAACAGAGACCCTTCCATACTATAGAATCATTCAAACCACACTTAGCAATAAGTGGATGCCTGCCCTTGCAATAGGTATTAGAGATTAGATCAGACCAAAGGGAATTCCCTTTCCTAAACAAATACCAGAGTTTATAAGCAAAGGTGAGTTGAATATCAGACAGAAGTTTGATATTCAAACCACCTTCCTCAAAGGGCTTGCAAAGGTTTCTCCAACCAGCCCAATGAATTGCACTCTCATTAACTTTAGGTCTCCAAAGAAATTTATTAAAACAGAGTTCAATTTTGTTCAAAATGGTTTTTGGAATTACACTGTTTTGCATCCAGAAAAATATGATAGGATGAAGAACATGTCTTATAAGTGACAGTCTGCCACTATAAGACAAATTCTTCAGATCCCATTCATTAATCTTGTTATAAATTTTTGTTAAAAGAGGAGTGTAATGCTTCCCTTTATTGTTTGCAGCTATGGTGATGCCCAGATAGCTGAAAGGAGCATTTTCAGTCTTAAATCCCAATGTAGTATTGATTCTGGCAGAGTTTGCATTGGAGCATCTAGTAGAGGTAATAATTTTGGTCTTTTCACTATTAATCAATTGCCCAGACTCTTTCTGATATTGGTTGAGCAGGTGACTCAAGCTTTTGATGGATGATGGATCACTGTTTGAGAAGATAATAACATCATCTACAAATGCCAAACATGGTAAGATGTATCCAGACTTTAAGTAGTACTGCATTTTGTTATTCAACACATATAGATTCTCCAATCCCCTTAAGAGGGCTTCCTCAGCAAGGATAAAGAGGCAAGGAGATAAAGGATCTCATTGTCTTAATCCTGTTTTCTGAGGGGAAATAACCAGAACAAGTCCCATTTATTAATACAGATATCATTACATTAGAAATTAGCCTATAAATCAAAGAGACAATATCATCTGAAAACCCAAAACATTTTAACGTTTTAATAACAAAGGTGTGAGACAATCTGTCAAACGCCTTTGTCATGTCTAACTGTAAGATGATATTCCTTTTAGAAGGCTTTCTTCTAATGTTGTGAAGCATTTCCTTAATCGTTAAAATGTTATCATGAATCAGTCTTTCTTTCACAAATGCACTCTGCCCTCTAGATATAATTCTGGGAAGAATGCAAGAGATTCTCCTATTAATGAGGGCAGAAAACAACCTGTTCATAATGGTACACATACTTAATGGTCTATAGTTGTTCCGGGTAATTGGATTAGCCACTTTAGGAACAAGCACAATCCCAGTGGCAAACACTCCTTTTGGGATGGCTCTACCAGCAAGGTAAGCATTTAAAGCATTACAAAGGTCATAACTAATTATATTCCAGCAGTGTTTAAGAAAGAAAGTGTTAAACCCATCAGTGCCATGGGAACTATCGTTCTTCATGTCATTTATAATTGCTCTGACTTCCTCCCTAGATGTAGGCTTAGCAATCTCTCTATTATCCATGTCCAAAACAAGCTTAGGAATGTTTTTTAGAATGGATTCATCATCACTAACATTGTTACTATTATCAGGTTCATTGGAAAGGATCATTTTGAAGTGATCAACATCTGAAGAAGCAATCTCACATTGATCAGTAAGCCAAATATCTTTATCTTTAATTCCAGCAATAAAGTTTCTCTTTCTTTTCTTGGCTACAAATCTATGATAAAGTTTTGTATTCCCATCACTATCGTTTAGCCAAGAATTGAAACATTTCTGCTTCCAATAGCATTCCTCATCTTTTAATGCAAGGATGAGAATGCTATTGGCTTTAGAAAGCTTTGATTTTGAAGTGTTGTCTTTAGTGTACTGGTGAATCAATTCACAGTTCTCAACATCAACAATAGCTTCTTTAACTTTATTAAAAATGTTTCCAAAAGTTGTAAAATTCCAATTTTTTAAATGCTTCTTCAATCTTTTAAGCTTATACCAAAAAATTGTGTTTTCCTCACCATTACAATGCTTGGACCAATTCTGACTTACACAATTCATGAAGTCAGGATGGTTTGCCCAAGCATTGATAAATTTAAAAGAACCCTTCTTAATATTAGAACTAAGTGAAGTGACCTTACTAATTGAAAGTAAAAGAGGGGCATGGTCAGAACAAGTTCTGACCATGTGGCAAACCTGTATACTTAAACCATTAAGCATCTTTTGATTAATAAGCACCCAATCTAATCTTTTCCAAACATTGTTGTTGCTCCAAGTATAACGAGTTCCACTGTGTGCAGGCACTTCCAGGTTGCAGTTCCTTATGAAGTCATTAAAATCCTCAGCACTGGAACCATCAAAAGTTATGAAATTAAGCTGATCGTCAGAACATCTTGTGGTGTTGAAATCCCCAGCAAAGATCCAAGGCATATCACAGGTAATGTTACTAAGCTGACTCCAAAGCAATTTTCTCTGTAATCTCAAATTTTTAGCATAAACAGAAGTAAAACAACATTTGAAAGCAGCATGATTGATCTCAACATGTAAATACTGGTCCTGATCATCAATAACCAAAAGACTATCTTCATTAGACCAAAATAACCAAATTTTGTTAGATGTATTAGCCACCCAATTCACAAATCCAATCCTCATAGCAACCAACTCCACCTTATCAAACCTAGCCATGGGCTCTTGGATAGTAACCAATTTGACATTCTCATTTTTAATAATAAACTTGAGCCTAGCAATCGTAGGATTATTATGAACACCCCGTGCATTCCAACTGATAAACTTAATCATTATCAGAAGCAGAGTTTTTAGAACCATTTCTCTCTTTCCAAGAGAGTTTATAGACAATCTTTTTTGAATTGCTATTCCTATTTGCAGATTTGATCTTCCTGGATATAACAGTCTCAAAGTCTTGCTCAAGATCATTAGAGCTCGCCCTTGGAGATGGGTTATAACTCCCAGCCTTACCACCACGAGGAGAAGCCTGCAAATTGTTCCTGTCCAAATAGTTCTCCTCCTCCTCAAGATTCTGAAGTGCACTGATGATATCAGGATCATTGTTGGAGGAAGTTCTCTCTTTCACCGGGCTCACCACACTTGTAGATGGACAAGACACAGATGGCCTGTCTTTCTTTGTAATAATCGATTTAAGTTTCCTCCTGTACACATGAGCAAAAGCTTGGACCTTTGTAGGCTTAGTAACTTTATCAATCTTGTCTATTTCCTGTAAAGACTCTTGTTGAACAACCTTTCTTGCAATAATATCAACACTTTCTTGCTGTTTCTTGGAATCCATAGCTAAATTATTTTTACATTTATCAGATTCATGACCAATATGGTGACAGGACTTACAATAACCTGGAACGTTTTTATAACTAACAGTTATATAGAAATCATCACTCTCACCAAATCCCACACTCAACTTCCTCTTTAGTAGTCTTGAGACATCAATTTCAATCAATGCAAAGCATGCATTCCAATTGGCCCTATTAACATCAAGAACCACCGCATGATGAACCATCCCAAGAAAAGATGCGAGTTCATGTATAACAGAACTATTATACATAAATTCTGGCAACTTTTCGAACCTGACCCAGAGAAGAGCAACCGGGCACTCAAAATTTCTGGTGCTTTGTGGGCACCACTTAATAACTCTCATCATCTTGCCATCTACTTTCCAAAACCTACTCACCCAAAGTCTACAAGCATCCTCCAGCACAGAGAACTCAACAAGAATCTGTCTTGAGTCGATCGTAACATAAGTATACACTCCCTTGAACTTGAAAGATTCAAGAAAGGATTAGAATGCCTGCCTCTTAGGGATGCTCTCATTGAACTTGGCTATGAGGGTAGTTCTTGACTGAGAACAAAGATTAGTCTTAACTTGTCTTGCGAACCGAATCTCGTTGTGATCATCATACGAAATAACACTTTCCGATTTAAACTCTGCATTCTCATCCTTTTTCCTTACAACATCAGAGTATAACCTATCCATAGGAGTCACCTTAGAACCAAAACTCGCTGCAACCGCGCTATTCAACGGAGGAAAGTCACCATTGTTTTGCAAAGACATACTCATTCCTGCCGGCCTTCAACAGGCAGTGCCTGCGAAGGCTAAATCGATCCACAAAAACACAGAACTTTACTCAAGACAGATTGCAGAATCAAACTAAATACAAAGAAGCCTACTTCTTAGAACAATATAAAGGAAAGGAGAAGTTTCTTAGAGGTTAAGAAACTAATTCTCTTCTTGGAGCTTTCTTGAGAGAGAAGACCATGTATAGAATTAGTATAATATTAATGGTTACGAGCTTTATTTATTTTGAAATTTTAAAAGTTCAGATTTAAATAAAATTATAAAAAATTAAATGATGTTTTATTAAGTGTTTTGAATATTAATTCGTAAATGGACTATCGATTTTAAGGATAGATATTTTTTGGATTTTTTAAAACTATTGGTAGTCAATGGACTATCCAGTTTGGATAAATTTACTTCGCGCATATGTTGATTAATGTAAAGCAGCCACGTAACATCATACTCAACAGAAACTTGTATCACCAATGGTCTATCGACTTTAAGTCGAAGTTCAAATGTAATCGAAATTAAAGTTAAAGAATTATTGGTGACACAAGTTTATGTTGAGTATGGTTCCACGTGACATATATTACTCATCATCCTTGTCTCTTATGTATCCTCGTCTAAGATATTCAGACAAAACAGTATTTATAAAGAAAAAACTATTTGAAACTCATATTCGGGATTCAGATATTTTCTGTATCCAGCTAATATCCGTCGGATTCAGACATATTTTTTTTAAAATCGGATTAAGATAGTGATTTCGTATTTCAGATTTAAATTCAAATATAGGAATATTCGTATCCAAAATATCTGTTTAACAACAATAGCCACTTCATATTATCTGCTACTTATCATTTTCTTAGTCTTTGGTATAAGCTTACCTCCTCATTTTAAGGAGTGTGTACTACTTGTAGGATAAATCCTTATCAAAACCTTATTAAATAATTTTCATGTTAGGTAAACTTCAACATTTTCTATATCTTGACCATTTTGTTTGATAATTTAATAGTTATTTAAATTGTAGATTTGACTATCCTATTAACCCATCCAACTTGTGATAGCTTGATTCATATCAAATCTATCAATTTAGTTTGTCTAGTTTGTTAATATTAAGTAGTTCATCTAATATGTTCATACCAAATACCTCATTTAGCTTACTTCATATAGCTCATCCAGCTTGTTCGATAGCATTGGCTCACCCAACTTGCTTCATATGGCTCGTCCCACTTGTTTCATATAGCCCGCCCATCTTATTCCATATAATGGTTTGTTGTGAATGAGTCGAATAGTGCCTTGACAGTGTACTGTGTCCGGCAGTACAGTTTTGTGTCTGTGATAGTGATATTGTCCAATCACTTGAGTTAGTCTTGTGGTAATGAGCCCATTATGCCCATAGTCTAGTAAGTATATTAATTCCCTATAAATAGATTAATAGGGCGACACAAAACACAATCTGAAATATGTAACCTTTTCTATCATAGTGAAACTCTTTCTTTGGCGGCGCCCGTGGACGTAGACAATTGTCGAACCACGTTAAATCCTGTGTTTCATTTAAATCTTTCCTTCGTATATATTTTGTGCTTGAGCCATTTTGTGATAATTGCATAGTATTTTATAACAAAATTGGTATCAGAGCCACGTGGTGAAAATATGGCTTTTGCAATAAGGGTTTCACAATGGCGTATACAGCAACAAAATACATGATTGAAAAATTTGATGGGGGATCCAGCTTTGCGTTGTGGAAGATTAAACTGAAATCTTCATTGGTACTGCAAGGGCTGTGGAAGGCTGTGGAGAATAAGTTACCAGAAGAGATGAAAGAAGAGGAGAAACAATATCTTCAAGAAAGGGCTTTGTGCTGGATTTTAATGAGTGTGAAAGACAATGTGCTTCGCGAGATTAGTGGTGAGAAGACTGCTGCCTGCGCATGGAAAAAGCTAGGAAATCTTTACTCAGAGAAATCAGTAGTAAACCGATTATACTTGAAGAAACGTTTGTATGATTTCAGAATGAAAGAAGGTATGTCCATAACAGAGCACCTAGATAATTTTAAATCAATTATAATGGACTTGGAGAACATAGATATCAATATTGAGGATGATGATCAAGCTTTGTTTGTATTGAGATTGTTACCAGCTCTCTATGAAAACTTCGTAGATACCATTATGTATGGTAAGGATAAGTTATCGCTAGCAGATGTCAAAGGGGCACTGAAATCAAAAGAGATGAGACAGTTGCAGCCAGACAATCAAGCTGAAGGGGAAGGTCTTATGACTAGGGGAAGATCTAAAAGAAAAGCGAGTTCTTTAAGAAGGAAGAACTGGAGGTCCAAATCAAGGGTGAAGCACTCAAACTGGTATGAATGCGGTGAGCAGGGTCATTATAGGAGAGATTGTCCGAAACTGAATGGTAAGAAGGGAAATCAGAAGGAAAATGCAGCAAACATTGTTGAAGGTGTGAACAATTCCGACGATAGTGAAAACAGTGGTAAAGGAGATGTATTGTCCGTGAGTTCAGACTTCGGGAAAAACTCTTGGGTACTTGATACTGGCGCTACATATCACATGTGTCAGTTCAAGCAGTGGTTTGATACGTACAAGCCAATGAATGGAATTGTCTATTTAAGGAATAATCATTCGTTGACTGTTGGTGGTATTGGTAACTTCAGAATCAGAATGTTTGACGGGGTTGTTAGAATCTTGACGTGCTGGCATGTTCATGGGTTAAAAAGAAACATGATTTCTCTTGGGACTCTAGACTCTCGGGGTTACAAGTACCATGCAGAAAATTGTGTAATCAAAATGATAAAAGACTCAATGGTATGCATGAAAGGCAGTTTGCAGAAGGGTCTTTACATTCTCCAAGGGAGTGTTGTTATGGGCGATGCTACAGTAGCATAATCAGGGAGTAATAGCCAAAGTAGGCAGGATCAAAATAAGTTGTGGCATTGGCGTCTTGGTCACATGAGTGACAGAGGATTAGCTATTTTGGGAAAGAGAGATTTGTTGAAAGGGTATAAAGCAGAATCATTGGGATTTTGTGAGCACTGTGTGTTTGGTAAACAAACTAGAGTCAAATTCAGCAAATCAGCTGTAAGAAAGACTAAAGGTACAGTAGACTACATTCACTTAGATCTTTGGGGTCCAAACAGAATTCCATCTAAGAGCGGAGCGAGATACTACATGAGTTTGATTGATGATTATTCAAGGATAATGTGGGTTTACCTTCTGAAAACGAAAGATGAAGCATATTCAACCTTTGTCAAATAGAAGACGATGATTGAGAAGCAAACATGAAGAAAAATCAAACATCTTAGGACATATAATGGGTTAGAATATTGCAGTCGTGAGTTCAACGAGTTTTGCGAAACTGAGGGAATAGTGTGCCATCGCACTTGTTCTAGAACACCACAACAGAATGGAGTCGCAGAAAAAATGAACAGAACACTTTGTGATAAGGCACGAAGTATGCTCTCGCATTCCGGTGTGGGAAAGGATTTTTGGGCTGAAGCTATCAATACAGCGTGTTACTTGGTGAATCAGTCTCCATCAACGGCTATTGATTGTAAAACTCCTTTTGAGATTTGGTATGGATCATCGGCTGATTATGAACATTTGAGGGTGTTCGGTTGTTTTGCGTATGCTCATGTGAGAGATGGTAAGCTTGAGCCGAGGGGAAAGAGATGCATATTTCTAGGATATGCTACTGGAGTGAAGGGATATAGGTTATGGTGTACCTCTCCAAAGTCTCCAGGTTTTCTCATCAGTAGGGACGTTATTTTTAATGAGTTTGCTTCCATAGACAGTCAGAAGGAAGTAAGAGAAATGGTCGAATCAGGATCGGTTGTGAGTAAACAGGTGGAGCTTGAAGTAGAATCAGTTCCTAGCATGTCCAATAATTCAAGTTGTTCTGAGGTGGATCCAGAATCAGGAGGTGAAGCGTCAGCATCAGATGATAGTGACGATGATGCGCCTGAACCAGAACAACAACCTTATAGCATAGCATTGGGCAGAGAAAGAATAGATATTAGATTTCCAAAAAGGTATGTGAATCTAGTTGCATATGCTCTGTCAGTTGCAGAAGAAGTTGAGATGCATGAACCTAGTAGCTACAGAGAAGCTATAGCGAGTTCAGAGGCAGATCGACGGATTGGTGCTATAGGGGAAGAGATTGAATCTCTTCAAAAGAATACTGTGAATGTTGGCTTAACTTTTAACAAGACCGATATTGGTGAATCGCTGAATGATGTTGCAGGATCATTAGTTGGTTTTGTTGATTTTGATTTTGCAGGTGATATGGATAAAAGAAGATCTCTGACATGATATGTATTTACTCTAGCTGGGAGTGCGATCAGTTGGAAAGCACAGTTGCAAGCTACTGTAGCTTTGTCTACAACCGAGGCAGAGTACATGACGGTAACAGAAGCAGTTAAAGAGGCAATATGGTTGCAAGGTTTGGTGGCAGATTTGGGCTTGGATAGGAGTACTACAAAAGTGTTTTGTGATAGTCAAAGCGCCATACACCTTACAAGGAACCAGATGTACCATGAGCGTACAAAGCACATAGATGTCAGGTATCATTTTATTCGTGATATAATATCAAAGGGAATTGTTGATGTGAAGAAAGTGTCTACACACGATTATCCCGCAGATATAATGACCAAGGTAGTATCAGTTCGAAAGTTTAGGGAGTGCCTAAACTGGATTGGTGTTCGCAGTATAGAGTGAATGCCTTAAGGGCATTTAGTGAGTTAGAATAAGAGAAGATTCTTTGTTGATAGTGAAGAAAGGATATTCGCCTCAAAGGCAAGATTTGTTGTGAATGAGTCGAATAGTGCCTTGATAGTGTACTGTGTCTGGCAGTACAGTTTTGTGTCTGTGATAGTGATATTATCCAATCACTTGAGTTAGTCTTGTGGTAATGAGCCCATTAGGCCCATAGTCTAGAAAGTCTATTAATTCCCTATAAATATATTACTAGGACGACACAAAACACAATCTCAAATCTGTAACCTTTTCTATCATAGTGAAACTCTTTTTCTGGCGGCGCCTGTGGACGTAGACAATTGTCGAACCACGTTAAATCCTGTGTTTCATTTAAATCTTTCCTTCGTATATATTTTGTGCTTGAGCCATTTTGTGATAATTGCATAGTATTTTATAACATGGTTCTTCGAACTTGCTTCATATGGCTATCTACTTATTCCATCAAATTGTTCGTTCAACTTTTTCATATACTTGTTTAACTACTTAACTATTCTCAAAATCAATATCATATTATACTTCTATTAAAAATTCTTACCTATTAAATAAGGGTATAAACCCTATGGCATGATATGACTTTATCACTACATGTGATGATCTAAGTGCGAGATTATTAGATTAAAGTGGGATTTGGCCTTATGTATTAAGGTATTAAAAATATATATTATATTTTGAACCTTGAGATTGATTCTATTTATTATTAAATCCACATACATTCATAATAATATGATATAAATAAGGATAATAAAAAAGTATAAAATACCATTTTTTTTACACATCGCAAGACCGACTCACTATCTGTCTCCCTAAACAAAAAACGATAGAAAAAATTATACTTCTTTTCCACTGCAATCCGTTGAATATGATTAGCTCTCCTCGTTCAAGGGCTAGACAAAAAGGTTTATCGTGTACAAAATGATTTTCTATAACCCTTAGACTAAACATTACATGTAAATCCAACATCAATACTTTATTGCTGGCTCCAACTTTTTCACTACCAACATCAAAAAAAATTGTTGTCAACTTAAATTTACGCAATCAAAGATGAATGGTTGTAACAGTGTAAGTTATGCAATCATATTATATTATTAATAATTCGTAAGCAATCATGGTTGTATGTTTAGTTGTTTTTAGGAAGAATTCTGAACTCTACACAAACTACACTTGCACAAACACTCAAAACCTTATGCAATTAGTGGATTCCGAAAGAAACTTGGGCAATTATCATAGAGATGCCTAATGATTATATCTCAATTAGGCAGTACTATAGGGATAAATTAGTTTGTGATGTAATCCACATAGACGTTGGTCGCGTATTATTGGGACGACTATGACAAATTACTATAAAAATAACTTACAAAAGGTGTGACAATATGTGTGTTTTCGTTAGCCAGAAAGTTACAATGGTTCTAAAAATAATTTGAAATACAATGGTTTTGCACATGTCAAGACACGTAAAAACCAATTGTTTGTTGAAAGTGACATGCTATGATGTTTTTGTATAAGAAAATTTTATTCGTTAGTTTTTTTAGTAAGTTGAAATCAAAAAAATATTGATATCAACACGATCAATAATAACATATATGTATGCTAATATAAATATATTTTAATACTTTAAAAGTGGATGACATGTATAGATTTTGTGTTGATGTTCTACCTTAATATATAGCACGTATGTCAAGTTTGTTCATTAAAAATAAACATCGATAACAAAAATTTAATCAATTAATCCGAAATAATTAAGATATAATTATCATTCAAATCGATTCATTATAGATAATTTTGCAATAAGTATAATTGGTAAAAAGTTTTGACGAATTAAAAAATTAAAAAATACATGTCATTTTATCAAATTTGAAAAACTTTAAAAAATATTTGATTGTTTTAATTAATTGTTTATATACGTATTAAAAAATTAAAAAAATTATTATATATAATCATATTTTTTTGAGTAACATAGCTTTTTATTTTGTTTTAATATTTGATTAGTGAGCTTAATATTAAATAATCGATTATTATTAAATAATATAATAATATTAAAATTATAATTTTTTTATTCCGGTGGATGGGTTAATAAGTTATTAAATTTCCGTTTTAGCCCATTTATTATAAATGAATTGAATAAATGAAACATATAGGCAGTGATCGGACAAAATACTATATTAACAGCATAAAATTTTGTTTGATTTCCACCACCAATCAAGGACCTTCGTATTGTCTCTCCCTTTACAATGTTAAACCCTAGTACACAATTTTCCTTAGGATTTGTCTTTAAATATAAATAGTGAAAATAATAGGACCCAATTACGACACAAATGAAAAGAAAGGACTACTATTTTTTCTTTTTCGGAGGGAACCCGCAGCCGCTATTCAAAGTGCAATGAGTGCGTACAGGGTAAATCCTCAGTCTGACGCGATAGCCTGCAAACCAACGCCAGAAGGTAAACCACACAAGGTTAGAAAGGACTACTGTGATATTTCTTAATCAGGTTGTAATTACGACACGAACTGAAAGGAAAGGACTACTTCGATCTTTCTTAATCTCGTTGTAATTACCACAATACCATTAATATTTTTTAGAAATGATATATCGGATTGCATGACGTGCATGTTTCAAGTATGTGTTTCGGGGATGTAATATCATTCAAAAGAAATAAAAACTATATACTGCTTAAGTTTGAAAAAAGGCTAATTGATTTTTAAATTTGTGATTAATTTTTAATGTTATATCAGTGTGTTAAATTTATTAACTCCTAATATAATCCATTACCATCTTAACTCATTTTGTCGGACTATGACGGAACCCAATTTTTCAACTTCATTATTGATAGATGGAGTTGATATAACATAAATGAATATTTTTGTTATTTTTTTAATTTGTTGACTAATCATCTTCGACAAGTTATCTACTTGGAACAAAATAATTATGATATAAACTCTCATCCTAATTGTGTTATGTAATCCCATACATCTATCAACTATATCTTCTAGGAGTGAATTTAAAATCAAAATATTTGGAACTATCACATGAAATTTAAGTTTTTTAATAAATAAAGATCAATAGTATTATCACATAAAAGAATCATATCTTACTCAACGCTAAAAATTTCTTACAACAATCCCATCAACCAAATGGCTTCCGTAGCAATCATATATTCGGCTTTTATAGATGAAAACGTAGCAACTTATGGTATACAAGACTTCCAGCTTGTTAGAGATACAAGACTAAAGCCCATTAACTCATCTCTTGTATATATAAGTAAGAGCTTTATACTCGATGTAATTTGTACACTTTCTAAATAATAAGACCTTAGTCGTTTTTTGTTTATTTTTTCTACATGGTATCAGAGCGTAGGTTTACATCTTGAGTTTAAGTTTTCGTGTCTTCTGTTGTACCGGTGGCCAGTTGTTTTAGCTGTCGTCGGAAGAAAAAGAGGGAATTTTTTTGGTTTTGGATATAGTGTGTGCAACCCCAATCAACAGACCTGATTGAGAGGCAAACAATATCGATTGTTCCTGAATTTTGGACAGTGGGTTTGGGACATCAAATCCTTAAATCTTAACGGTTGGATTATGATTTAGGGCTACGGTTCGAGAGAAATAGCTACTGGAATGGTGCAAATTTTTGTTGGTAAATTCGTGTATTCAATTTTAATTTTGATTTTAATTTTGGTTCTTATTGAAACTTAAATTAGAATTTGGATTCGGTATCTTGATTTAGTATTCTATTTAGTTTTGGATTTCGATTTTAGGTATAAATTTTGTTTAGATTCGGATTTGGTATAGATTTTGTTTGAATTTGGTATTTTGATTTAGTTTCGGATTTAGATTTGGTATAGATTTTTTCAATTCAGATTAGGTATAGATTTTGTTTGAATTCGTTTGGTGGTTAGATTTTGTTTGACGTTTGGATTACGTCTAACGTTTTCTTAAATCGATATTTGTCGTTTTGATTCGTTTGGACTCATTTGGATTCTTTTGGTGTTTAGATATTGTTTGGAGTTTGGATTTTGGAGTTTGGATTTTGGAGTTTGGAGTTTGGAGTTTGGAGTTTGGAGTTTGGAGTTTGGAGTTTGGAGTTTGGAGTCTGGAGTCTGGAGTCTGGAGTCTGGAGTCTGGAGTCTGGAGTCTGGATTCTGGAGTCTGGAGTCTGGAGTCTGGAGTCTGGAGTCTGGAGTCTGGAGTCTGGAGTCTGGAGTCTGAAGTTTAGAGTTTGGGTTTTGGGTTTTTATGTTTTGTTTTAATTTAGTGTTTCGATTATGGTTTTGGGGTTTGAATTTGGATTCGATTTTGGTTTTACATTCAAATTTGGTATTTAATATTTCAATTTGGTTTCCGATGTTTGGATTAGTATTGGTATTTGAGTTTTTTTATTATGTGTAACAAAATTAGAATGCATCAATAAGCATTGCGAGTTTGAGAGAGGGTGTTAGATATATAAGGCTCAAGCCCATTATCTCATATCTTGTATATATAAATAAGAAATTTATACTCGATGTAAGTTGTACACTTTTTAAATAATAGAATCCCGTACATAGCTAACCACTTCTCCAAGCACAATATACATATAACCCGAAGTAGACTTCTTTGTGTCAATGAAGCCTACATAATAAAAGTTTACATACTCTTTCAACACTATATTAGCCACATTATTCTGATTATAACACAAACCTACAATAACTGAACCCTTCAAGTATCTCATGAGCCACTTGAGTAAATGCCGATGCGGCTTCCCAAATTAGACATGAATCTGCTCAAATACTTACGACGTAGGAGATACCAGGTCTCGTGCATATCATAACATACATAATGCTACTAATAATAGTGGCATAAGGTATCTCTAACATATACTTCTTATATACAGCTTCGGTTGGTTCTTGAGTGGCATTGAGTTTGAAATGGACACCAATAAGAGTTCCAACCACTTAAGCTTCAAACATATAAAACCTTCTTAAGATATTCTGTACATATTCTTGTCAATATAATAATACATTCTCATTTAGCATGTTCCTCCCGATATCAACACCAAGTATCCTCATATACTATCCCATAAACTCTCATTTCAGTCGAGTCTTCACCTATTAAATCATCTACCTATCTCTTCCAGTTATTAGGATATCATCCACATACAATAGCAATATAACTTGTCTCTCCATATGTGTTTCTCCATTTCAATGGAAACAATTTTCATAACAACTACATATATATTTGATAGATCTAACAATAGAATCATATATTCAATTTTAATGCCTCGACGACTTTTTAACCTATAAATAGGTATTTGCAACAAACGCACATCTTCTTTCTTTCATTATTTAAACTCTTTTGACTGACACGTGTAAATTATATTTTCCAATTTACCATGCACCAAGAAAGTAGTAACATCAGTTTGATCTAACTCTGTATCAAATCTAGAAATAATTAACAACAAAACCCTTATCGCGGTTTGTTTCACAATCTGAAAAATATCTCATTTAAATCTACACCCTTATTTTGCGCAAAGCCCTTACTCATTATCCTTGTTTTGTATTTGGGTAACTCAACACTATGAATACTCGGCTTCTTCTTGAATATCCATTTACTCCCAACAAGTTTCTTACCTTTCGGCTGCTTTACAAGAATATCGGTGCCCATCTTCTTGAGAGATCTTAGTTCTTCTTCATGAAGCTATATATTTTTTTATCATAAATCTTGATAGCATCTTGATAAATTTTGGGTTAAAAAACTCTCTTTATAATTCAATAGATAAAACATGACCAATAATATCAATAAAAGAATACCTTCGGGGTAATTTTATTAGTCTTCATGATCTATCTCTTGCCAATTGATACTTGTCAAGATCATGGTGATCTCTATTTTGTCATCTGGAGGCCCTGGAAAACCAGACTTTCAGCCATATTCAAACTCATACAATGGTTTAAATTATTATGTATAAGCCAAAGATGGACCAAACCCTAAATCATCTTTGGTAGAAGCATCCTTAACTTCATTTTTATATCAGAGCGATTAGTAATTTCACATATCTTCTCGATAGTGCTAGGTTGAGTCTCTACAGTCTTATTCAGTGGCATGTTTTCCTCTTTGAAACCATATCCCTGTTTATTACAACCATTTTACTCATTTCCTATAGCCAATGAACAAATATTGTAGCGCTCTAGACCGAAGCTTAGCGTGGTTCATATGTGTGTAGACAACATCGAAACACTCTTAAATGCTCCAACTTTGGTTTTTTTTCTAGTTCAGACCTATTGAGGACAAACACAAATTAGTATCTTAGAAGAACTTCTCTTGATGATATACGCACTCATAGTCACGGCTTCTCCAGATAACCTTCAGCCAATCCTAACTATACAAAGCATACACATTACACTTTCGAGCAAGGTTTGGATAATTCTCTTCGCAATCCCATTTTTTTGGGGAGCCCCACTCATAGTTCAATGTCTAGTAATACCAAACTTTGCACTATAATTAGTGAACTCTTTGTTAACATATTTCAAGCTATTATAAGTTTTAAGCGTCTTCAGCACTTTCGTAGTCTAACTATCCACCAAAGTCTTCCAGTTCCTAAAAGTATTAAATGCTGCATCCTTGTTCTTCAAAAGTATAACTTATATTTTTTTAGAATAAACATCTATCAAGGACATGAATTACCTTTCGCCACCTATACTAGATTGTTTTCCAAGACCCCAAATATATGAATGAACATACCCAAGAACAATATTAGTTATATGGTTGTTAGGCAACAACTTTACCCTATTCCCCCTAACCCAACACACAACATTAAAAAAAGTTTAACTTCTGAATTATGATAGCATCCAACAACCCCTGTTTGCTAAGTTTACTAAAGACATTTTCATTCAAATACCATAACTAATGATACCACAACCTGGTAGAATCCATCACCATACTATACACGCTGCCTACTACAGATCCCTTGAGAACTAACACATCATTAGTCTGATAGGATTTTATTACAACAAGGGAGCCTTACAAGCCCCAAAGTCTTATATCTCCACCTCTATATATGAACATTTCCGCATCTAACATCCAAATATAAAGAAGGTTACGTTTAACTTTGGTTACATACTTTATGTTATTAAGGAATATCTCAAGCCGTGTAGATAACTTCACCCAAACAGTTCATACACCTTTGATAATACATGATTCATCATTCCGGAGGATGATCGCTTTACCTTTTAAAAAAATTATAGGTTTTTAAACTAATGTTTATTAGAAGTCATGTGGAATTATGCACCAGAATCCAACATCCATATATAGTTTAAACTACGAGAATAAGAATTCATTAACCCATCAGCGTACTCACAGTTATCATACAACATTGTAACATTTCCAGCTTCGGTGTACAAAGAGTTGTCAACTTTTCACTTCTCTGGATAGTTTACAAATGATATGTTATATTTTCTTGCATACCTAAAAAATTACTTTAGAACTAGTCACGAGCCCATTGGACTTAAACCAATAATTTCCTCTTCTCTTGCTTGAATCTATATTTCCTGGTTGATCCCTCATACTCAGTACGTACCCTCCATAGTAACTCTTCAGAACATTCTTCTTTTCAAGATCTTTGGATTTTAAAACGCTCTTCACTTCGGCCATCATAAGGGAGTCTTTGTTGTAAAACATGATGTCCAAAAATTATACGTACATCTTTTGTAGAGAGATTAAGAGGATAATTTCTTGGTCATCTTCCTATACCTTTGCATAACTATATTCAAGTCAAGTACAATTATATTATAGTCGTCTAGGTTCATTTGAATATTTTCCTAATTCTATAGACAACATGTACAACTTCTTGAGATATAATATGTTTTTGCTAGACATTTATTAATGTAAATCTCCTTCATCCAATTCCATATCTCCAACATTGTAGGATCTTTAAGATACCTCAAACAACATTTCAATCGCTAATCTCAGTGTAAGGGCGATATAAGCTTTAGACAGTACCACAATATCAACTTGTGTAGATTTCTATTTGATAGCAGTAGTCAATCCCTTTTATACTGGGTGATCCTTACTCTTAATTCTCCAGAGGTTTAAGTCTTTCGATCTATCAAAATTTTCTTATCTAAGATTCATGAAACTCATATTTTGTGGTTTTTTTGTTTTCACGTGAGATATTTCTCTCAAATCTTCATATGATTGATTGATCTACATCTTTTATATGTTGTTTCACACTTAACACACCATTTGTTGGGAAATCATTAATTTGAAACAACAACTTTCAACCCGTTCGATAGAAATAACAAATAAAAAAAATCATAAAGAAAATAAAATGTACAAGACAACATTAACTTGGTTCAGATTGTGGAAATAATTCCACGACTACGTGCAACTGATTATCTCTTTTTATTATAAAAAAGGTTGCAAACGAATCTCAAAATACAAAAAATAAATTATTCTCTATTATAAAACTCTCATATTTTACAAAGATATTGGGGATACAACTCCTTAAGGCAAGAGTAAAGGGTAATATATCACTTCCCGTTTTCTACTTCCAGTGACAATGATAAGTTTCCATTTATACTCATGCAAAAAATTATCAAAAGGATGACGAGCGTTCCGGATGCATGCACCATTCACAGTCTAGGAAAGCTAGACACTCTAGCAGGAAATCTCGCAAAGAATGAAATACAGAGTAATGAATGGAAATGGGTGATACCCTAACACGACTTCTGATAAAATGCAAACTAAGGCCGAACCATATATTCAACAATAGGCGTAGGCCACCTATGGTGTTCCTAGTTCAGGAGTTTAACAGTAGGCCCCAGTTCTCCAAACTGTACCTTCATTTGTCGTCAAATAATAGACAACTCCTCCTTTATCTGATCCATATGTTGGTTTCCGCCTCCGAGTCACTACCCAAAATAACTTCAAAAGATGGTATAGGACCACATAATGGGTTATGGCTACCCAATACTGATGTACCAATAAAGTCTACAATACTATATGGATCTATATTCTGTTTTGGATGGGGACAACCCATTTTACAACAAAATATTACATAAGAGGTTTTCTCCTCTAACCTCAAGGATCCTAGCCGGTGAGCTCCCAAGAAGGTTTGAAATTTTCAAGATGGAAATGTATGATTAAAGTGGTGATCCCAAACATTATAATGAGCTATGTATTTCGATGACAATAACAAAATATTTTACCAAAATTTCTCGATGACCTTTAAGGATAATATATTAACATGGTTATATCAGTTGCACCCAATATTGATTTCCAACTTCGATACTCTGTGGACCCTTTTCAAATATTCTTTTGTATGAAGCAAAAAGACAAATGGTCATGGTAATTATCATGTATTGTAGACAAAGTAACGATGAAATGTTAAGGGACTATACTTGATGCTTTATTCAAACAAAGAACAATCTCTAGTGTACACAATATGTGCAATACAAATACCAAATTACCTACCCTCTACCTTTTCTTCTTGCTGCACCGACTCAGTGTACACTTCAAGCCCAAAATCAGGACATAGAAAGGCAAGTGCAATCTATTCTAGTCCAAATTACAACTTCGATAAGAGGTCGAGATAACCGTAGAAATAAAAAACGTGGAAAGGAAAGTGTAATATGTTCTAGTCTGAAGCGAAACCTCGGTAAAAGGTCAGAATAACCGTAAAAATAACTTAGAGTGTGATAATAATATACGAAAAAACTAAAAACAGCATGCAATACGAGAAACCTTCGCTAATAACCAAGCATCAGGAGGACATAAGTAACAAGTTCTGCAAGTACCATAATGATATTTGTCATTGGACTAGGGATTATATATTGGAAGATGAAATTCAGAATGTGATTTATGATGTAAACATTCTGAAATATGAGAGAAATAACGGTGAAGCTAAAATGAACATTGAGAATGGTTTGGAGTCCACTGAAGCAGGTCGATTGGGAACACAAGTGAATGTTCCAAAAATATATGTTAACATGGTTTCGGCCATGAGGGGATATGTTTTAATTTATCAAGTGAATATATTGACCCAAACCCGGACTGCCACATGGTGGGTGATATTTCAGGAGGAGAATAACTTGAATCGAACTTAAACTGTCATGTGGTAGGTGTCATTTCAGGAAAGGATGACTTGAGTGTGCCTTTTGGGATTATTACTATTCATGTTAGAGACTATGTTTCATGGATCATAAATTCATCTAGAAAGAGGCATGATGGGAGTCTAGAAGCACAGTTCCACAAACGAAACGTCACCTCACCTCAGTCAGGCTCCTTACCCTCCTATTATTTTTGAAGATGATGAATTCATGAGCATTATTGGCCCTCTTGAGGATATCATCTTGATAAATACATATTTATGGGGAGAAGAAATCCTAAAGATCTTAATAGATAATGGAATTTCGGTAAATATATTATTCAATAGTACCCATGACATGATGAGAAACCTTTTATTATACACCGATTATACACAACAATGGTCGGGTTCAACGGGGCAAGTACCAATGTCACTGAAGAATATTAAATATATGTGATTCTTGGAAAAAGTGAATTCAAGAAAACATTTTGAGTACTTTTCATGATGGTGGATCGTCTTACTTTCTATAATATAATTTTTGGTAGGTCTTGGCTCGTCCGAATGCATGAACTGCATCGATTATCCATCAATACCTGAAGTATATGGTAGGTTAGAAAATGGGGATGGTATAGAGAAACCACATAGTGGCTAGGATATTCTATTCAACATCTCTGACGTTGAAGGAAGAAAATATATAGAAAGATAAAAAATTGAATAAAAATAAACTATAGGGCCTCTCGAAGGAGTCGTGGTATTTGATGACCCTAGAGAGGCCTCCAGTTTTTCCATTCCGGGGGAAGATGTCGAGTGTATTATTTTGAAGAAGAGAAAAGTCTGTGGATCAGTACTATGTTGATATGATCTCTATCAAGGGAGTTAATTTGATATTTTTGGATAATTTAGATGTATTTTCTTGGTCTAATAAATATATTACCGGGGTTCAAGTTGATATTATACACCACACTTATCAGTTAAGCCAAACCCAAGGCCATTATCTCAAAATAAAAGATCTTTCTCCATTGACAAGTCTGCATCTATAGTCGCCGATGTGGATACGTTTTCAAGTGTAGGCCATATCAGAGAGTCCCAATATGTTACATGGACGAATAACTTGGTCTTAGTGAAGAAAAAGAATGTGAGTTGGAGAATGTGCCTGGAAATCACAGATCTAAACAGATTTTGTTTATAAGACAATTTTGTGGTCTCGAGGGTGGACCAGTTGTTAGATTTGACTTCAGGAAACAAACTCATATTATATGTATACTTTGGTTATAATCAAATCCAAATGCATCATTCATACTAAGAAATCACAACCTTTGATACATACTAGAGCTTGTATTGTTATAAAGTAATGCCTTTTGGTCTTAAAACTATTAGGGAAACTTATCAGATGCTAGTCAATAAGGATTTTTCTTCTCATATTGGAAAAAATATGGTGAAAACTAGCGAGGACTCGTGGCACATCTATGATCTTGTTGAAACATTTCAGAATCTAAAGGTTGCCAACTTAAAACATAATCTGGAAAAGTGCATGTTTGGGGTCCGATATGGGAAGTTCATTGGCTATTTGGTTGGCAATAAGGGTATCATGGTAAATCTATCACAATTGGATGTATTAGCTTTCATGGAACCACCTTAGACTTTTAAGGAAGTTCAGGTGTTAACGCGTAGACCCACTGCGCTGAACATGTTCATTTTCCATTCTTCGGATAGGTGCATTCATTTTTGTCAGGTTTTACGCAAAGTTAACAATTTCTAGTGATCTGAGGAATGTGACGAAGCTTTTAGAATTATAAAGAAACATATTGCTTCTCCAGAGACGTTATCCAAATTTGTCACAAGATAAAATTTATATGTGTACTTGGTTGTATTTGAATATGTTGCAAGTGCGGTTTTGGTGCGGGAAAAATGAAATTTCCCGAAGCTTGTTTATCATGTGAGAATTTTTTTATTACCAGTAGAAACACGATACTTTCAATTGGAGAAGTTGGTTTTAGAATTGATCATCGCGATAAGAAATATGAGACCCTAAGTCTATGGGCATTCTATCGTATTTCAAACATTTTTTCCTCTACAAAACATTGTTAAAAAACCTGACATCACATAGAGGCTAACATGATGGTCAATAGAACTATGGTATTTTTACATAACATATAAGTCAAGGAAAACTATCAAAGTTCAAACCTTGGCTGATTTCTTAACAGAGTTTCATGCCCAATGACCCGATAAATCGATCAACAACTCAGAGCCAATATGGGTGCTCCAAACTAACGGAGGGTCAAATTTTTCACGTTGTAGAGCCGAGGTGCAGTTAATGTTTCCTTCTGGAGAAGAGATGAATCAAGCCATTCACTTCGGTTTACAAGCGTCGAACAATGAGATTGAGAACGAAATCACAAAAAGTAGTATTGGTTTGTGTAATTTCATGAACTTGAGACTACAACAAAATTACCTGCGAAAATTTGTTTTTTTGTATGTATTTGACTTATGAAAATAAGAGTAAACCACTTTCAGAAATATGTTGTTTATAAGTTGTTGTTTATAAGTTGTTGTTCACTTGCGGAAATACGACAAAACCACTTGCATAATTAATTTTTTTATACTATGATAAATTTATGGAAAATGACAAAACGACTTATTAAAAAAACAAACTCTAATACAGTTAAAACACAAATACAAATATTTATTGTTATCAATTTAATAAAATAATCCAAAACGACTTGCTAAAAAATTAAAAATGAAATCTTAAAAGAGTTAAAACATAATAAAAACTTATAGAGTCATACTCTTGCTAAAATAAGATAAAATGACTCAATAAAAAACTAAACACAACAACTATAATTATGGAGTCACACCCTCCAAAAATAATAGAAAATGACTTGTTAAGAAAATCCAAACTCCAAAGCAGTCAAAGCACAAACATTTACGCTCATTCATTTACATAACTACACATGTATTTCATTTGTGAAATTTCCTTTTATTTGTAAGAAAAAATTCACATGTGAATTATTTAATGAAATAATTTGTAAAGAAAAACTCTTTAGTTTAATAAAAATATACTTAAAAAATTTAAAACATATAAACCACTTGCGAAAATAAATATATTTCACTAAATAGATCTATTTATAAAAGAAAATGTATTTTCACATAAAAAACAAATCAGAAATACATACGGAAATAGATGTATCTGGATTACAAATATTTTAAAAATATTATTACATTTGTCATGGTAGTTTGGGTTTTTTGAATTTTCTTTTCGATTTTTTTAATAATTTATTTATAAAAAATTCTAAAATTAAAAATATATTTTAAAACTACTTTATATGGAATTTATGATAGGTTAAAAGATACGGTAAATTAACAGTATAATAAACTTTAACTATCTTATCATATCATATTGTCATGTTTCTATTTGTTGCAAGTCTGATTTCTCAAAAAGGTTGATGCTTTTATGGTAAGTTCCAAAATCTAGGGTTTATAGGATGAGGGCAGACCTATATAGGACATGACTTGTCTCACACTCCGACCAGATTCATCTCAATAGCCCCATGTCTCTCGTGGTAGTGCAATTTATTCCGTCAAACAACACATGAAATGCCAATTTCTCATCTTATCATTTATTATTTTTGAAAGATCGATTTATATATTTTTAAATTATAAAAATTCATTTTCTTATATTTATTTTTATAAGTTATAGCTGTATACACTATATACCATTTATATATGTCGTTTTATTTGTGAACATACATTTATGACATTGTGCTTGAATCTAACTTTGGATTAAATCTAATTTACTTATTTTTGTTCAGACACATTTAAAATAATGATACGAGTTTATGTAATAAATGTTTTAGAAATATATTTTGGAAATACTTGTTTTATTTAATTAGTGTTTATTTATACGAGTCCTAATCAAATATAATTGCATACAATGATACAATCGGTAGTTAATCACTAGAGTTAGTATCCAAAATAAAAATAAAATAAAAAGAGTCGAAAATAGAAACCTATCTAAAATACATATTAACTAATTTATGAAGCGTTTATTAATATTAAAGATTAATCCAAAATTTAATATGTAGGGTAATAAATATGGTATTAGAAACAATTATTTACAAAAATCTACATAAATATTTGGTAAAGAATGTCGGAAAAAATAAAAAGCTTTGAATTATCGTATTGGATGTAATTTTAAAAAAGTTGATTTAAGTTCTTTATGATTTTTTTTGGGTATAACAATATTTTAAAAAAGAACTCATATACAAAACTAGAAATCAAACTCCAATAGACAGTGATCCAAAAATGAAGAAAATAATTTTTATTTTTTTTTATTTTTATTTTTACTTAATTTATCTTTTAACCTAATAGATTATTGGTAGAATTTAATATTTTTTATGAAAAACTATATAGAATCATAATAGCGTCTTATCAAAAGAGGTACTTTTTTTAAAGTTCACAAACTTTAAAATAGATACGTATTCATCGTTGCTAGTTTTTTCCCTTAACCACAACACCATTTGTTGCAACCAACCATTTGTGTGTCGTGACAAACATGTTATTTGTTGCGGCAAATTCGGAGATATCTTGACAAAATAATTTCTGGATTTTTCTAAAACTGTATTGTCTAGTGTTATCGCGACAATTATTAAAAATATTGTACATTGCGGGTACCTGCGGCAAACGTTGTTTTATGTCAGGGAGATCAGTCACTATTTGGACATTTTATCTTGATTTGACATATTTATAGTGATAAGGGAGAATAAAAGACATGTGGTAAAATTGCAAAGAAGAAGTTTATTAGGAGAGAATTGTAAAGAAGAAGTTGTATTAGGGGAGAATTGTATAGACTATAATAGAGATAGCCATTATGAAAAGGTGAAAAGATATAGGGACCAAAGATGTAATAAACGGGAATTAAAGCGTGTAGGACCCGTAATTGTACTATAAAAGGATCACAAACGCTTTATAGATTCCAAGATGAATATAATATTACTTTCTCTCTCTACTTAGTCAAGCTATTACTTTCTCTATCTAAAAAGGCTCCTAAACCAAGAACTTAACTCTATTTGGACCCTAAAAGATTCTCATAACACAAAATCACCCTAAAGATATTCTTAAACTCTTCATATAGGACTCAAAATTTCTCCTCCAATCCTAGGTTCCTTATGTTCCAAACTCGTTTCTAGATCGATTCCAATCATTTCATTTACTCAACATTTTTAAAAATTCATTAATTGATTAAATAACACCTCTTATCTCTTTATTGAGACAACTTTTACACATATAATATTATATTTTTAGATTTGAATGTTTTCGAAGTGTAAATACAACAAAGTTAGTACGTAAAATAATGGTAGTCGTAAAATTGAACTAACCTCCCATATCACCTAAATAACGATCTCACACATACAATCCTTTTTACCAATCTATTTATCCACGTTTCTCTTAGCACTATAGACTATTTTGGATGCGTGCTTCACCCATTTCAAGAACCATAACTTGAGAGAAACTCACTCTCACATGAAATATGTCACCGCTACTATAATTGTATAGGTTCTTACAGTGTTTGTGTTATCTTTAAAAACATACGTCACAGATATACCAAATTATATTCATTTTTAAATATCAATTTAAGAGTTTTAGTCTCACCCATTTAGATGCACATTTGACCAATTCTCGAACGAATGTTTTGGTAAAACAATTGCTAGATTCTCATAGAACATACGTACAAAAATGATATAATTCCACTTTAAATTAATTATATAACTTACTCGTTTCTTAAGTATATGTTTAGACTTATATTACAGATGTCAATATAGGCTTTACTAAAAGTTGTTTGACTATCATAATACTAATTTTCATATTTTATTTGGAGGTGAATGGTATTTCGAGCAATATATCTTTCAATCATTCAACATATTTTCTCGTTACACCTAATGTTATGAACTCCAATACCAATATCGATCAGCTATACACGTTTGTTTTTTTATCCTCAAGAAATAAAACCTCTAATAAAAGTAAACACTCACCTCGCGGTCAATTTATTATTAGCTAGGTTGGTGATCCAATTTGCATCCGTGTATCTCTCAACCACTAAAAAAATAGAATATTGGAGGCACATTATTTTTGTCTTATTTAAATATCCTAAAACCTTTACAATTGCATCCAAATGCTCCATAATTAGGTTACTTATGAATTGCCTTAATTTATGTATCGCGAATAAAATATCTGTCATAGTGCACAAACCTGTATACATTAAACTTTTTATCGCACTAGGGTATTCAAATTGAGCCACTACTTATCTTTCATTTTTTCAAACTTTTAAACTATGATAAAATCATATATATACTTTTTTATACAAATTTTATATGTTTAAACTTATGAAATACTTTTTTTAAATATAATTAGATTTACTTAGGGTATAAACCCCGTTATTATTTTTAATATATTTTGATCCTAAAATAATATATACTTATTGAAGATCCTTCATCTTAAACATAGATGGCATAAATCTTTGTGTTAAAAAATCTCATTTATATCATTAATATGAAAAAGTCATCTATGTAAAGACATATTTTAACCACTATGTCATCACGAACCTTAGTGTATAAACACTTATCCGCTATGTTATGTCTAAACGCATCAGATAAGTTGCATGGCCGATTTTATCATGCTACTTCCTAGGTGCTTGCTTAAGATTTTATAATGACTTTAACAATTCTACATATGATGGGCATCTCGTAATGAAAATGTACAAAATAGTGATAGGTAATTGGGAATCCACTTCTTTCTGGCATGATATGTGGTTCCTATCCACCTTTATGGTATGCCACTGTGGGTAAAATACCATCCATGACTCAAGGTTAGATAAAAATCTCAAAGTCTCAAATATAATTACGGATGATATATGATGTTGGTCCTCTCGAATAAGGTCAGGTAGTACAAGAAACCACCGTAATTTATTGGATATTATGATCCTATTCTCTTGCTTCCTCCTAATCGAGCTGATATGAATTTTGTGTAATGCAAGTGCGTAAAAATGGTACCATCAATTATATTATTAAGAAAACTTACCATAACATCCGTATGTTTGCTCTCTGTGTTGAGTGAATAACTTTATTATGCTATAAATATAAAATTCTTCGCCACTTTTTTGTTCTATGGCTTGTCATCCTAGGTAAATTATCCATCCAGAATAAGCTCATAAGTTTGGGACTTAACTCTCATCTAAACTACATTATTTATAACTTCAATGATGAATTCATCAATGATGTCCTCTATGGCTACACGTTTTTCACTTTATCTGGTATATCGCCAACATCAAATTAAAGTTCTTGTTAAATAACCAAGATTGGCCAAGTTGGCTTCAAGTGGATGTGAACTTTCAATTCTCCTTCTAACATCACATATGGTGTGCTTGATTTTATATGGTAATCTGTCATATTTGGCAAGAGAGAAATATAAGAATTTTTTATTCTTCGGCCTCCTTCACCTTTGCGATATCGCATGGCATACTGTATGATATTTGGTTCCATTTCCAAGAAGCTAAGGTTTATTGGTCGGGTTAATCTTGGTCTTCTTATTACTAACTCTTTTTGTATTTTACAATTTATTTAAAATTTGGATAAGAATATGTTTTGTCATGACGGATCGTGTTTATCCGAGGATTCACCGAGTTTGTTAATATATATCATTGTTGGCTATAATTTCAGTTTGTAGGTTGATATTTCAGCTTTAGTCGTCAACTATAATTTTTTTTTTTATGGAATTATATTTCAGCTTTAGTATTTGCCTCAACTCCAATATGGGTTACATATACCAGATTGGATGTTATATACCTAGTTTTTCAGCTATTTTATCAAGCAATTCCCCGACTACTTGTACGAACATCAAAATTTTATTTTTAATGCATTAATTTTACCAAAACATCACATACATGATTAATATTATTTTTATCGAGCAGTTACATAAAGTATGTTTTCACAAAAATAAAAACATATTACATTATTTTAAGGTTAGTATGGACTTTACACAATGTTATTTCAAGATTATATTTGAATTATTATATTTCTTACATTTAATTTACTTGTTGTGATAATTTTGGTTTGCACATTCTTACATCAAGCCTTATGTTTCACACTCACGGGATTTAGATAATGTTATCTTTTTTGTCTTTTAGTATTTTGTTATTCTGGATACCTTAGTGAATCATTTATTCATTGAGTCTTTTGGTAATCATCGATCTGATCAGTTCCATAGTGAATTATTATACTTATTGATCTGTTTAATCTTGATGTAAGTTTATGAATGAAGAGTTCACTTATCTTCTTCTTTATATATGATTTGCAATCAAGGTTTTAACTTAAGCCTAGTTATAATCATATCCTTAAGTTTCATTCGCTATGATCACATACCTTAACCTGACTAATTTTTTAATGAACTTTATTGTTTAGACTTAAGTGTCAGTATTGAGATTCACTTATTCATCAAATCTAAATTTGACTTGGTATCTAAAAAATTATCTCCATAAATATTTCTAATCTATTGGTCCAGTTCTTATTTGTTTTATTTATCTAAACACTTATGAATTTGATCATCTATCAACAATAGATAAGTACATAGTTAAGCATATAAAAATCCATAAATTTATAAAAATATCCCACTTTTATCATCGTGTGCTCCTAAAATATGTATTTACTTGATGTAATTACTATAATTCATTTGTCCAAAGATGAACTGAACAATCCCGATATGATGATAAATGATCGATGACTAAAGACTACTTCCATGTAAAGTGAGTAAATTAACACAACAATGATCATATTATCATCATCAATCAACCATATGGATTCATTATGATGTGTAGCATAAGAATAATATGAAAATTTAATCATATATATTTATTCATAACTTCTTCTTTTTAAGTAGATATATACTTAATGAGCAGGAGAATTCAAAAACTTAAATGGACTTAGTTATATGTTGGTTTCAAATCTTAAGTGTACACATTCAAATGACAAACATACTTCAGGACCTATTATAAAATCCTAATTAAATCGATGATCCTTCAAACAAACAATATGCATCGTAATGGCGTGTTCTTGAAAAATGTAGGTATCACTCTTTATTGATATGATCTACCACCATGGGCTTTGAACCGATGTGATCTATGCTTATTTGATGTATTTATACACTCTCTTTAACAAACAAGAACTCGATATTTATATGCTTAGAATTAGCGGAGCTCCTGCTACTTAACCATAAAATTAATGTCACATTATAGATGTAGGGAAATTTCTGTACATTCTACAATGACATAATATCATAATGCTTTGTTGGATGCTTCAAATCATGCAATAAATTTTGTTATCAAAATAGAAGATCCAACAATTGTTTGTTTAACACTTTTATATTATATTGCACCCCGTTTAATACAAAAATTATTCCCAAATTTATTTAAGTGTGTCTACACATGCACCTAAATCTAAACAATGATCTCTAGATTATTCGACTTCATATGTCAGCATGTGCTCTTTTGTTCATTAATTCCTATTGAATAATATTTTTTACCACTTTCAAATGGTCTATCTCTGAATTACTTACATATATTTTCAAAAATCCGACAACACAGATAATGTCCGGCCTTATACAAACCTTGAGCATACATTAGACTCCCGACTACCAAAGCATATAAAGTCTTTTGAATTTTCTCAATCTTTAAGTTTGTTCTGAATAACTACTTAGACTTAATTTGTCTTATTTTTCAATAATGTTATTAAATGGTATACCAAAAATGTAATTACTTCCAATGAACCTTTCATACACAGAGTCATCAACCGATTTCATTTTAAAGCTAACAGAAACTATCATCTCAAAGCACCTATGGTACCACTATCAAAAATCCTGTTTTAGAATATAAATGTATTTTTTAATTTTTACATACAATTTATTTTGAATCACTAATTACATACTATTTCTCAAGTTGCACATATAAATCATTTTTTCAATGTTACTATACAGAAAATAGTCTTAATATCATTTTGATGGAACTTTAGATCAAAATTTTCAACTAGTGTCACGATTGTCCTCAAATATTCATTCATACAACTGGAAATGCAGTCTCATTAAAATCAACCCATTCACGTTAAGAACAACTTATTATCACAAGTCATATTTTAAGTCTCTCAATATAATATTCGATTCTCGTTTGGTTTTACAGATTATTTTATCACCAATTAACTTATTTGCTTCAGGTAATAGGACAAGCTCCCAAACCTTGTTATCTTATCTTGAATTATACTTTTACTTCATATCATTGATCAACAAATATGAATCAGAAATCTTCATGGCTTGACGAAAATATGACCATCGTTTATTGATACACCACACGAAACTTCACGTACTTCAAGATATACTATATAATCTAAATACATAATATTATTTATATCTCTAATGGACCTTTTTTAGAATACCATTTCTTTAGTTTGAAATTTTTGAGGATGTAGAGTTTGATCTTCTTAAACAATTTCATGTTATTTTATATATGAAAGATAAATATCATATTGAGTATCTTCATATTCTAACAGGGCTGAGATGCTTGATATTTATACCAAATCATGTGATACATGAGTATCTATTCATAAAAAATAATTATTATGGTGTGATATGTTGGATTCGTGACCTATTTATTTTTGTTAGTAACCTTATGAATCTATATGGATTTTTCTTCAAAATGAAAAAATTCTCTCAACATCATCTTCCCAAACTTAACATCCTCAAAAAACCTTGTTATCATCGTCTTGAACATATTTATGATGGATAATCATAAAACTTAAATCCTTTTAAATGTTATGAATATCTAATAAAATAACAGCTAACCGTTTTAATGTCCAATTTCTTTTGATTTAGCCTATAAGACTTTACTTTAGATGAACATCCCCAAACATATATATGATTTAAGGTTAAGTTTTCAGTATGTCCATGACATGTTCCAGATATTTCTTAGCGATTTTTCCAGTCACGAAATGTTGGTATGAGAGTATATGTCACAACAATGTTCATATGAGAGTGTTTTTAAAGAGAGAAACAAAATGATTAGAGAGAGAAAGAGACCAAAAGAATAAAGTTTTAATAATTGACTAATGATTAGACCATTTTCCCTAAAGAGATTGTCTTTCATTTAGTAGACGATGTATATTCTTGATTTACATATTTACCCCCTCTTATGTGATTTTTGTACATCCCATTATTTTACTAACTATAATCATTCTTATTGATTATTACATATGACCCCCTTATCATTATATAGTTGTCAAGTTTTAGCCCAAATACTTTATTACATCAAATCAATTCATTTATTTATCTAACTTTGCCTATTCATCACAATATTTTATTTCTTTATTAGTCCAAAGGTCATCTGGGGTCTTAATACCTACTTTTGTGAGATTTATATTGAGAATTTATACAGTGATTTGATAAATTCTCACCAAAGAGAAACCTACGGAGTTGAATGACTAATTATATTTCTCACCATATCTTTAAGCATACAGTTATGTATCTCAGATATGCCTTTTATATTAGATGAACACGACATTATATTGTATAGAACTATACCACAACGTTTTAGGTAATTTGAAAATGATCCACATCATTATTAACCCAATTGTTATATATGTCATAGTATTCACTACCACAATCAGATTTAACGCACTTAATACTCTTACTTAGTTTTTTAACTTCACTTTTAACAGTTATGAACTTATCTTAAGGATTTTGATATATCAATGAAATAGGTATAGAGACTTGGTCGAGAGAAGTAATATTTCAATGAGATCAAATAACATTACTCATTCAATGATTCATTTAAAAATGTTCCATAGTTATCGGTATATATCAACTTCAACACTCTTTTTTATAGAGGCAAAGTATGAAAAGAAAGAAAAACAGATAAAACCCTAACCCTAGGGAGTAGAGAACTTCAAAATTTTAGAGAAAAGTATCGAATTATAAAAAAAACCCTTCTCAGGAAGTAGGGTTTAAGAGCTTAAATAGAAAACGCTCAAAACCCTAATCCAAAATTATAAAAATATCCCAAAAATAATAAAATACAGCCCAGCCAAATCTCAATATATTTGGACATGCTGTACTATTTTATACAAATCCATAAAGTATTTTGAAATTGCAAAATTACACTAAAATATTGGTTTAGGGTCCTAAACACTGGATTTTGGGGCCCAAACTTCCTGACAAAGGGATGTTCGAGATATTTAGTTTAAGTACTTGATGTGACCAAATTTGATACTCGGTGTAGTAGCAAAGCATGTTTGTGTTTGTCCAAAATCATTAGGTAGCTATGGGCTTGCTGGGTTACATCACTTTTTCTCTGTATGCACCTAACTTTTTTTTATTATGATTTGTTTTCCCTTTATATATTGGATAGAAACACCGAATACTAAATAAATAACAAAACCTAATAAAATTTTCTATAGAAATTTTATACATTCTTGCTTTAGAGATATGACTTAAGTACTCGTGTAAAAGATTTCCTAAGTTTTTAAATTTGTAATTTAGTCTATGAAATACTTGTATGATCGTTGATTCTTTGTGATTCTTAATATTATTCAATAAATAAAATTTATCATTCATTAAAAAAATTATGTTACCTATCATAATTTCATGTAAATAAATAATTATTTGATTATTTTCAAAAAATCATAAATATCCAAAGATGTCTATATAAAAAAATGATAAACATCCTTGTAACATCTTTCAAATAGAAGAAATCATCACTAAAAAATAACAAACGAAAGTTAAAATAACATAAACTAAGCACAAACTGCCCTTTAGTTGATAAATGAATCTTTCACCATCATTGAGGCTTTGGATTCTTATCGTCTACTAGAAATACAAACATGATGGTGAAACCTTATTAACCCACCATGTGTTTCTTGCAATTGAAACGAATATTAATTTTTGAATAGATTAGAGTTGTGAGATTTTCGTAAACTTTCATATAAGTCTGATATTTTTTAAACTCTATTTTGAGATGTCACGTCCTCTTGCAAAAGAAACACCAACCCGTAATAGGTGATTCTTTATGTATCTTTGCTCCTTGAACCTAGAAAAGTTGTTAAACACTCTATCATACTTTTTCTTCTCTGATTTTCCAGTTAAGAACTCACCCTATGCACTTATAGATGTTTCAATCTCTTATCATATTAAGTAACATGAGAAATCATTTTAATAAATTTTCCCTTCTCACGATGAGGAAAAGCTGAAACACAAACCCATACCGCAACCTATTTGGAAAGGTCAATCGTTAATATCTTTAACTTTGAGATGATCATTGACATCCCAAAAATATGTTAGTTTATTGTCATTTTTTATTAAGATTCATGGTAGAGAGTTACATTAATAACATCTTAATATATACCTTATTAAACTTCACAAAACCTTTCTCAACTAGTCTTATAGACTCAATTACTTATGTGATCTTAATCAGGATAATATTATAGAATTCTAAAGATATTTAATGTTTCATGATTAATATTATAGAATTCTAAAGATATTTAATGTTTCATGATTTCCAATCCTAATATATTTAACCCACATATCTTAGGATAACTATCTTTGGTAGCGATCATGAGATTTTTAGTCTTTAATTTTTGGGTTAAGATTATAATCGTTCAAATAAAATTTCATGATCTTTATTTATTATAAAAAAACCAACCTGTCTAAAATAAACGATCTATTGACTAATGGGTTAAATGTGTTGACTAGAACAGTACACATAACAAACAACACATAAAAATACATTTATTGACATATGAATTAGAACAATGTTTAAATATAGATGCAATATATAAAATAAAATATTTAATTTGTTAATAGGATACTCTGTTATGAGCAAACATATTAACATGCTAGTACGAGTTTGAGAAAAATTCGTGTTGATCTAACTTAAATCGACATAATTCAGGAGAACCTTCAAATAAAGATTATTACAGTGTGATATGTCGGCTTCATCAATTAAACAACATAGATCAATATGGTGTGATACGTTGGTTTCATGATTTTCTTATTTTGATCAAAGACTCAATGATCAAATAAAAATTGACAAACTTCTCTTCATTTATTCTAAACATGAATCATTATAATGTGTATGTTTACTTAATGGTAAAAAATACTTGCAACATCCTCAATAATGAACTCAAAAAAATCCTAAGTAAGTTAGTTAAAAAAAACTAAGATCGTTGCATTGTGATATGATACATATATGATATCTTACCAAAGTTAGGATGACATTAGTCATACAATTCATATAATACATAAACACTAAATAACCACATACACAAAATAAAACATATGGTCCAGATTTGAAAGAAGACCCCTCAAGATGCAATGAGGCCTTTTTATTGCAGCAGCTCGACGTTGTTACAACAAAAATATGCATTATCACAATAGGGGTTGACGTGATGACTAAAACCTGATAATGGTTTTATCGCGACAATCAGGGTTACCCTAACAAAAGGCCATTGTATCGATTGTCACTCAATTTTGGATTTATATGTTATAATGATTTTTTTTTGCCGTAACAACCCAACCAATTTGTGTCAAAAACCCTAAATTTGAAAGTAATCTTAGTTGATAAAACATAAACCCTAACATGCTTTATCACCACCAAATCAACCAGTCATGTAAGTTTAAACCCTAGATCAACACATTTACCAAACTTAATCATGAAATATTTTTCAAAACTGAGGATCTTTTACTAAAAAATAAATTAACAAGCTACATCATTTATATATAAACAAAAATCTACCAATTAATCAGATATGAGAAGGCTCTTCTACCAATTAATAGAGGCTTAGACCGCACAAACCACTAATCTTATTATTACTAAATAATAATCTTTAGAATTGATTTAACCCTATATGCGGAATCAAAATACTTACGGAAGTTTAATGACACTGTGAGGTTTTCGTCTTTTAGTGTCTTTGTTCAGATGAATCCTTTAATGAAATGTTGATCCACTAAGCCACTTAATGAATCGTTGATCTGTTGAGTCCCTTAGTGAATTTTTTTCGTCTTTTAGTGTCTTTGTTCTGATGAATTCTTTAGTGAACTGTTGATCCACTAAGCCACTTAATGAATCGTTGATCTGTTGAGTCCCTAGTGAATCGTTGTATCTTCTGATATGTTGAATCTTAATACAAGAGAAGACTATATATTTTAGGCTTTCTAATCACCAACACAAAGGAAATCGGTATGTAAATGTATGAATGAATGAATTCTTTATCTTTTATATATGATTTATAATTAGGGTTTTAACTTAAATCCGATTCAATCATACCTTTTAATGGCATCGTTGTGATCACGTACGATAACCCGACTTGTTCACAAATTTCATAAACTTTACAGTTTAGACTTAAATATCAATACTTAAATACATCATTAAACACTTAACGATTAATAAATATTTTATAATAATATTTAAAAAACAAATTTCTTTTTAACTTTATTTATTAAAATTCATTTATTGATTAAAAAGATACATATTTTCCCATGATCTAATAGTTTGTGTTTTATATCTATAATTCCGGTATTTAGAGACACTATAAACATATTTTTCTACTCACTAGAAAAGTGCAAGGAACTAGTGTGTGGTAGATGAAAGATATTAAATTTAAAACCGGAAGCCATTAAGAGTGTAATTATGATTGCAAGCTGAAACAACCTCAAATGGGTTGGATCCACCAATGCCCATAAAGTCATTTTCCATCGTTTTATTAAATTTTTGTAGTTATTGTATTCAGCGAAAAGAATATACTCCTCCTAAAGTTTGTTAAAGCTTTTTATATCGGTCCTACAAATCTTGGATTGGTCCTCGGAGAGGCCAGGCCATCTTAATCTATTAAGGCATTAGAAAGTAAGATGGTTAAAAAAAAGTTAAAAATTTGTCGGCTGGTGAATCACAAATTAAACAAGAACGGTACTCTTTCCATTCCAAAAATACATCTAGTTCTAAAAAAATATTTTTTTTTCTCCCATAACATATACGGTTCCCATTTATTAATACAAATTTTAATATTATTTATGATTAATTATACTTTTTTTTCTATTTTCTATATAAGAAAATATAATTATTATCCTTTTTAATATCCGTCCATAACATTAAAACCATATGTATTTTGAGATGGAAGAGAAAGTAATAATTTTTAAAATTCCATCATTGTCGAAACAGATTTTAATTTTAAGTATGATATCAATAAATTAATTTTTACTTTTCATTAAACTTTTTATCGTAGTCATAAATATAATTTAAAATAAATAAATATAAAAAATTGGTATGTTTGGAATCTATAATTATAATTATAGTATACAATAAGATATAATTTCAATTATCCATGGCGAGTAATTTTTGTTACCGAAGTAATTTGTTAGAATTTGTTTTTTCTATCCAGTCATCCATTTTTGTTTTTTAATGTAAAACCGTCGCGTAACATTATATTCCATATAATATTGTCACGTTTATTATTTTTAATGTAAAATTGCGGCGTGACACTATATTCAACGTAAAATTATTTCATTTATAATTCATCGACTTTAATTATTATTTTAACTTTGAAGTCCTAACATCATTTATTAGTATTTTTTACTTTCTTTCTTCTTTTTATTGTTGATTAGAAATACCAAATAGTCAAATGATCAAATTCAAAAGATTACAATATTCAAAAGTAAAATGAAAGATCAATTAAACTTGCTTCTCACAAGAATTAGATAAATTATTGCGTACAAATATTTTAAGTAAAAAGTTATTTTGTGTCTGATAGATAAATTATTGCGTACAAATATTTTAAGTAAAAAGTTATTTTGTGTCTGATTACTTGATCGATTCTAAAAAATACAAAGACTATAAGGCTTTATTTAAATTCATACAAAGAGATACAAAAATACATTTTAAAAAATAAAAATAAATAACTCTTAGTTTTCTAAAACATAATTAAACTAGTTTAAAGACTTAAAATGTCGCTCTTGGATAATGAAAAATGAAATAACTCTCTTTGACTCTTGAATTTCGTCACCCTTGATGTTTTCTAGAAGATTTTCTCATTTGGGCTTAGACAAAATAAGTTGATATTGCTAAAGTGACATAGAACCGATTTTTAGCCTTTATCTTTGAGCAATATCATCTTGAAGTTGTAGAAATGGTTAAGATATTGTAGAGTTTATTGTGAATTGAAACAGAAAAATTACCTTATTTTCTCTATTAAAGAAATTTCTTAGGAAATAGATTAACTATTCATTATGTAAGTTGGTTCATACTTCATCCGGCTTATTAGATTCCTCACAACCTTATCGAATTCTCCACGGAGTTCCCCTGCTCTTGAGCGTGTTATCGACTATTTCCAACAATTGGTACTTTGATGATATCATGTTAGTATTTTAATAAAATTTATTTGGATGTCCTTATCAGTCCCCTCCCCCTTGAGAAGGTTTTTTTCTCTCTCAAAGTTCATCTTTTTAAAACAGAGATAAATAAAAAAGTTTAAAACTTGCAAACTATTCATATCTTCCGGAAACTCCTACTTGTAAGCATTACTATTAAATTGCTCAAGAACTCTAAATGAAAAATCTCACTAAACAATCCCTTCATCCAAATAACTTTCTTCATGGGTTTCGTATCATCCATATATTCAGCTTTCATAGAAGATAAAGACAACAAATTTTTGTATACAAGAATTGATGAACATTAAACATTAACCCAAAGCAGACTTCATTATGTCAAGGCACCCTAAGTAATTAGAGTCCACATACCCTCTCAACACTTATATCAGTTGTATCATTCAGATTATAACACAACTCAAATTCAACCAAAACCTTCAAATATGATATGAGCCACTTTAGTGCATACTAATACGGCTTTCCGAAATTTGACACAAAGCTGTTCAAAACACTTACGATGTATGCAACATCATATCTCATACAAATCATAGCATACATAATGCTACCAAGATTGGCATAAGGTACCTTTAGCATATATTTCTTATCTGTAACTTTGCTAATACTAAATTTGAATTAGATACCAATGGGAGTTCTAACTTCTTTGTCTTTGGACATGCCAAACTTCCAATGACCTTATCTATATTTTTTATTAAGATAAGAACGAATGCCCCTTCACCATGTTCTTTTTTATCTCAATACCGAGTATCATCTTAGCCTCTCTCATATCGTTCATCTCAAACCTCATCTCAGTTGAGTCTTTATCATTTCAATCATCTTCATATATCTTCCAGGTGTTATGATATCATCCACATACAATAAAAATAGGATTTGTCTCTCCACGTGTGTTTCCTCATTTTAATGGATATAATTATCATAAAAACTTAGGATATACTTAATGGATATCATAAAATAATCAAATCTTTTATTCTACCATTTCGACGGTTGTTTCATCCCATAATGAGGTCTTTTCAACAAATACACATGCCATTCAATCCCTTCTTCAAACCCTTTCAGCATTCAATCTTCCAATTCACTAAGAACTAAATCAGAGGTCCGAAGAGAATAAATAATTGAAAAAGAACACATGAAAGATGTTCATCAGACCGATGAGACATATCAAAGAAAAAGTTTTTATTCTTCAAAGAGAAGAGTGAAATCTAGACACTATTATGAGTCAATACAATCTAGTGAATATTCATCTTACAGTTTCGATGCATCTTTTTCTTCGGAGAAGGATAATCAAAGCTTAAAAAGTTACAAAAGAAAAGATTCAAAGAGGATTAGAGATGATCCTCGGACATCCAAAAAAGCTAAAGGTTCGAAGAGATAAAAGGTTGAGCAAGGAAAAAATGACTTGGTTCCGAGGAACAAGATATGGTAGAGAATATAGTTAGACGTGAACAAGCAACTCCACATATGCAGATCCCTTTCGAAATTCATAATTTCAAATATCGTGTGAGAAATCAATTCACATATCCGTATAAAGAATTTTTATACACTACATTAAACGAGGGCCTAAGCGGAAGTGCGTATAAAGTAGTCATAATTGAATATCATCTCATTTTACCCCATAAATTCTTTTAGGGAATCTCCATAATTGGTTTGATACTTCTAAGCTGGAAAAGTTTGATCGAACACAAAATCTGGACAGCAATATAGAACAATTCAATAACTCTATGATCAATTAAGACGATGATGAAAAATTGTTATGCAGAGGCTTCTCCCAAACATTTAAGAACTCAGCTTTGAAGTGGTACAATCGTTTTCCTGAGGGTTGCATCAATTTTTGTATATGTTTTGGAATATGTTTCATCAGTAATATGTGGGAAGTAAAAACCTCCATGCAAATGATGATACAATTATCTACTGCATGCATAAAGTGGGATAGAGTCTTAAGGATTATACAAATCATTTTATTAAGGCTAACACTAACATGTAAAGTTATGATGATAAAGTGGCCTTAACTGCTTTCTAAATGAGACTCCTCCCTAGAATAATGACAGATAACGATGTGTAAAGGAAATCCATGACATTTGGAGAATTGTTGATAATTTTGGTGGAGGAAACACAAGCGTCGGAAAGGAATTCTTTGGCATAGTTTAAGCAAAAGTAGTTCTATCAGAATTCGATGACAACGGATAACAACTCACATCCAACAACTGTCGTCCGAGCTCGTGCACCAACTCAAACAACAACTTAAGTACCTCCAAATCCAAAGGTAAATACACATCTTGTGAACACACAACAATATACTCATCCCATATCCAATAAATGGATCTGACCATCACATTTTGACAACATTTGCAAAGTATGTTTTGGTTTGGGCACAAGAATCTTAAAGGCCATCAATAAAAGTATTCCACTCGATGTCTTTATAACCAACCGCTCTCGCTAATCGTCGAATTCCTCATTTTATTTCTTTAATTGAGCTTTTAGCGTCTCAATCCTCGCCAAGCGTTCAGTGGAAATATTTTTCATAAGGGAAAGTTCTCCCTCCAACTTCTTCACATCGGCCTTCAATTTAGCTTCTAGCGTCTCAATCCTCGCCAAACGTTCAGTGGAAATTTTTTTCATAAGGGAAAATTCTCCCTCCAACTTCTTCACATCGGCCTTATTTTCGATAACTTCTTTTTGTAGTGATCCTTTTGAATGGCTTTTTCACTCAAGAAGAGCAGTAACATGAAGCAATCTATTAAGTTCGATCGCTACAAATTCATTCACATAAACACCAAAGTAGGCCGAGGCGGGAGAAATGGCTTCATAATTCTATGGAATTTATTTCTTGCTCTATTGACCGGTTGGTATATAATTTTCCCGCCTCCTTTTACAAGCTCTCTAACATAGTCTGAATCAACAATGACTACATTTTTAAGAGTATGCAAGCTCGAAGCTGTGGTACTATCATCCTCTTATTCATTAGTAATCTTCTTCTTTCATTTATCTTTGGCATTGTATCTCTACGACGGCCTTATGACATCATCCTTCCCAGCAAGTCTCACATGTACCACAACCTCAGGTTTAATATTTACCTCATATCTCTCCCCGCCCTCATTCTCTAAAACCAACATCACCATCAGTATCATATCTTTCTCCCTTGTCCTTTACGGGGTCCCAGTGACTAGGAGCCCTAGCCCTAGTGAGGAGAAAAATAAGATTGTCTAAGCATTCCACTCGCTTAAGTACTTCATTTTTTTATGGGAGGCACCATTAGCTATTCAATGGATTTTTATTTAGTCGTATCGATTCTCCAAAAATGGCTCTTGGCATATTCAAAGGAGTAAAATATCTATGAAATTGGTGGGACCAAGTATTGCTGGCCAAATAGCTCAGTTGTGCAAAAACCCGACTAGTTGATTTGAACTGGTCCTCGAACGATTTGTCGATTCCTTTGATTTCTGCTCCCAAAGGAAACTTTAGTAGAGCAGAAACATTGAGTACGTAAAGATAAAGCGAGAATGAGAATAAATACCTCGACTGGTCCATTTCAACGTAAGTCGATGGGTCATTTCAAGAGAGTTCTTAAAGTCTGTCTCTCATAATCTGGAGATGAATATAAATCTCTGCTTTCACTTCTTATCAGCCTCTAAACGATTGTTCACAATATTGTATTTTCTCCAAAGAGCCAACGATAGAAGGGAAAATAATAGTTTTTAGCAACACCTGTCAGCCCAACAAATTGTTCTATTAAAAAAGTAATTTATGCAATCCAATAGGCCATAATATAGACCATCAGCGTGAACAATATGTTGGGGCCAGCTTGGGTTGGACATAGCTTTATCAAATAATAGTATTTTACTAGATAATAGTCTAAAGGGACTCGAAGATCTCAGTTCAAAATCTCTGTATAGACAGTCAATTAATGGTCCCGAACAGACAAAAGAGTTTCCCCAGCCTCACGAAACCAAATTTTGATGGAATCCGGAATCGCCCATCGGTCCCTGAGTTTAATTTCTCCAGATGGATGGAAATATTTTTACTTTATATGATGTAGCGCTAACAAATTCTTGGCTTCAAATCCTTGGAGATTGTTTCCTAAGATGGCATCTAGGTTCGAAGGCAGTTCGATGGGATCTTTCTTTTTCTTCTTCTTGGGAACTTTCCCTTCAAGGGGAGAAGATTCTTGAGTTATTCTGGAAGGTCCGACGGGAGGAATGAATGTGAGGACATCTTAGCTAGGTTGATCATCAACATAATTTATGCTTTCTTCTTCTTGGTTGTCGTTCGACTCGTCGATCAGCTGCATTTTTTCCACCTATGGAATTGATTTGAGGGGAGAAGCAATAGTCTTTTCCAATTCAAACAACCTTCGATTAATGTTTCAGAGAAATGACCTCGAGATTCATTTGAGAAGTACCTTGTGGTGTGTTTTGGATAGTAAGAACAGAGGACACGAGCTTTATCCTTAGTCTTCAAAAGTATAACTCATACTTTTTTGGAATAATCATAATCAAGTACATGAAGTATCTTGCACCGCCTATACTAGGTTTTCATGTCGGACACTAGAGATCTGAATAAACGTATACAAGCACACCATTGGTTGTATGGTTACTAGCCAGAAACTTGACTATCTTGCTCTTAGCCAATACAAAACTTTTACAAAAGCTCAACTTCAAACTTGTGCTACCATTCAACAACCATTGTTTGCTACCTTAACGAAGATGCCAAAATTTGGTTAATTAATTCTCCACACTAGACACACCCCTACCAATATAGAGCCCTCAAGAGCTAACATACTATTAGTCCTATATGCATTCATAACAACAAGTAAGCCTTGCAAGACCCTAAGCCTCCCATATTCACCCATATAAGTAAACAATTTCTCATCTAACATCATAATAGATAAAAGACTGTATTTAAATTTGAGAGCATACCTCAAGTTATTAATCACACTCTCAAATCATGCAGACAACTTTAGTCGAATAGTTTATACTCATTTAACAACACGGGATTTCTTATTTTCGATGATGACCCTTTTACATTCAAATAATTTCAAATCTTCAAATCAATGTTGATTGGAAGTAATATGCAATGATACACCCGGATCTAACACCCACTTATCAGTGTACTTGCAAAAAGAAGAAAAAACTATTAAAACATCATTGTACTCATAGTCGTTTATAATATCTCATGCTTTGGCCTTCAGATATTTATTGCCCTTTCTTCTCTCCGGGGATTTTCTATTGATATTGTCATTTCTTCTTGCACAACTAGCATCGCAAGTTAGAACTTGTTGCAAGCTCATTTGACTTTGACCGAGAGTTTTCTCTCTTCTTGCGTGACTCTTTAATTTTTTGCTTCACACACTCAGTCTGAGACTTTCGGAGTCGCCCTTTAGAACACTCTTCGTTTAAAGATATTTTGAGTTGAACATATTCTTCGCTCCCGCCATCGTGAGACACTCCTTACCGTAGAGCATGATATTCACAAAGTTTTCTTACACCTTCAACAACTTTAGATTATATGGTTTGATCATCGTCCTCCAATTTGATGCCAACTACATTTAGTCAAGAATGATTTTATAGAAGTCATCTAGGTATCTTCAAATATGTATGCTCTCATATATTGATAACGGGTTAAATTGTTTCTTGAGATACAATTTATTTACGAAGGACCTCTTCATGTGTAAATAGTCTCCAACCCATTCTATATCCTCATTACCGTAGGCTCTTCAACGCCCTCGCGAAACACTTCATCCACCAAGCTCACTATATGGGAACTATGAGCTTCAAACAATATTTTGGCATTAACCTTATACGCAGATTTATCATCAATGACAGCAATTAATGCCATATACTAGGAAAGTCTTAGTTTTATACTTTAGAGATTGAAATCATTATCTCCGTTGAAGTTTTATAGGTTAAACTTCATTGAACTCATCTTAGTATCTATTCTATGAATTTTCATATATAACCTTCTATCCAACCTCAAGATCTAAAATGATCTTTGTCCTTTAATTTTTGCATCAACACTACACATTATGTTGCTCTGGATTATCCACACCAACCACACCACTTCTTAGGTAAACTCCTCATTGAAGGAACCTCTGTTTCGAAATAATCAAAAATACCCAAGCCCCAACAACAAGCAACATTCAGACAGGGTTAACCGAAGCTCAACTATTTCAGCCAAAACTCATTTGGTGATAATGTTGAATCTACAACAAGAACATACAAAGCTACATAACTTTGACTCATACTCAAAGCTTAGTTTTAAACCCTTAAAACAACAAAGCAAGAAAGAACAAGAAATATAAACCTAAGAACACACATAAGAAAAGTTTGACATGGTTTGAATTATGAAGAAATCCTACATCCATGGGAAACAGACCCACGATTTCATATATATGAGCAGGGTCGGCCCTCCCTTGTGCCACTTGAGGTTGTTGCCTTGGACCCCAATTTTCAAGTGGTCATTAAAAAAAATAGGTTAGGGTTAAGCAGAAATCGTCATAGTTCTCTTGTTCATATTTCTTTTCTTCTCTCTATGCTTGACAAGATACATCGATATAATTTTTAAGGTATTTTTTTTATGTTTTTTTAATGTTTTTATATCGGTTGTAATGGATATATATTATTAATTATTATGTTTTTATATTTTTAATTATTAATATTATTTTGTAGTGGCATGTCTTCGATAAACTGTAGAAAGTACGTTTCTAGATCAAAATAAGAAAGTAAAAAAGAAAGATGGAGAATTTGTTAAATCACAAGCAAATATGCTTAAGTTCGTAAAAAATATGCGATTGTCGAAGATGAAATCACAATAATTTGTTAATTTGTATTTTATTTTTATGGGTTGTAGAATACTTATAATTTTATTTTGTTTTGACAAAAAAAATTATTTTGTTCATTTCTAAAATATTTTACAAGGTCCTATTTTTTTAAATGCCTTAGGCCTCATAAATCACTGGATCGGCATTGTATATGAGGTTACAAGAAGACTCTTCAAACACATAAACACTCAACCACTCATCTTTGTTACAAAATTTGCTCAGGTTACAAATGAAATATGAATCTCAAAATGTTTATTCAAGTGTTAACCCTCTACCTCAGCTATAGCCGAAAGTTTCTAGACTTCTCTTTCAAATTTCTCACAACTATTTCTCTCATACAAATGACCGGCAATAACTTGAATACATATCTTTCATTATTTATAGATGATCAATGATGTGCATAAAACTCTCCGTAACTTACATCCGCGTTTGGATACCAATTTTTCTATTTGACCAAATCGGATGCTCGTACTGACATCCTTATGGCAGCAGGCCTGCATCGGATGCTTGTACCTTTTGTCTAATGTAGCAAGCCTCGATCCAACGTCGCTATGATTAAAAGTTGATATTAAACTTTGACTTAGAACTTTAGTGCTCTAATTTTTTATGAAGATTTTAGGTATCTTCAAAAGCACTTTGACAGCGATACGACAAGCCTCGATCCAGCGTCTCTATGATTAAAAGTTGATACGAAACATTGATTCAGAACTTTAGTGCTCTAGTTTTTCATGAAGATTTTGGGTATCTTCAAAAGCACTTTGACAGCGATACGCTAGCGTCGCAGATGATCAATAAGTTCATTCGGCTTTCCGTAACAGTATTTTTTTTTTTTTTCGTAAAACTTGTTTTCAGACTCTAACAAATATCTTTGCACCCAATTTTTTTATCGTATTTCGGTTTCCATATGTTCGTTTATCCATCTTTAACAATATTTTTGTTTTTGAATTAATTTATAGTCTACATTTAACAAATAAAATATAGTTTAATTTACATTAGAAGTTAAACCGTATCAAAATCCACACCTAACTCAAGATAGAAGATGTTACGGAACCAAAAATACATTATTTTTATTACTATAATATTTAAACACCGCTCTTAAATAAAGATTTGTAGGTGCATGTGGTGATTTGATAAATATTTCTCACTAAAATCTTAACTAGTTTACTAATATTTTAGCATATTAGTGGATCTTAATTATGATTAAAGGTGTCTCGCTTTTTTTCTTGGACCATGATAAAGAAAAAGAGACGTTTATCATCATTTTGTTGCTACGGTATTTCCTTTTATTTGGACCACGTCTGATTAGACAAAACTTAATAAAACGTAGTAGAGAATAGTGATTGATATAAACAATAAAAGGAGTTTTGGCGAATATATGTACAATATTTATAATAATTTACTTATTAAAAGCCACTGTTCTCGAGTTTAATATGATCAATAACAATATAACTATCAGAATTTAATAAAAAAACCATTATTATCTGACAATATTATTAAATTATCCTACGCTGTTTCTTTTTTTATTATTATTATCGACATGTGGTTTTATAATTTAAAAATATCCATGAAACCGTAAATTTTAGTAAAAAGTTAAATCTAAAAAGTAAATGAAACTAAATTTTAAATCTAGATATAAATCATGGACAATTGATTCATGAATCAAATACTGTTGGGTTTGGTAGGATAAATTTAAGTTATATAGTTCTGAATTCTAAATAATTTTTTAAAATATTGAAGAAAATATGATTATAATAGTGTTTGTTATTAAAACGATTTTTTATGTATAAATAACTTTTTATCTATACAATATTCTCCGTAAAAAAGATTATGCATATTTATTAAATATTTAAGTTAGACAACCTATAACACGAATTTTCATTTACTGGTTCCAAACTTGATCGTAACTCTGTAGTTTAATGACCTCTAGCCTGTAAAATAATTTTATATACGAATTTCATCCAAGCTGGTAGCCCTCTAGTCTTTACAAGAGCACCGAAAAAAAATTAGATTATTTACTGTATTCAGGACAATAACTATATTGGTTTTACAGTGTTGAAACTAGAAAAAGATTTAATTTAGGCTGATGAGTTTTGTACAAGTTAAAACCATATATAGAGACTCTAAATATATGGCAACACTATTCTAGTCTACTATAATAATATATATAATAAACTATGTTTGAATATTGACTATAATAAACCATTTTAGTCAATGTTTATTATTATTTTCGTTAACACTCTCCCTCAAGCTTGTGTCATAGCTTTGATAATAACGTTGCCTTTGAAACTTGAACAGAAGTACTTGAAGTGCAAGCTTGATCGAAAGACTAAAACGAAATTACACTCCCCTCAACCTGGGGCATATATATTAATCGTGCCCAACTTGTTACAAATATAAGTAATTTGTGATTCATTGAGCGCTTTTGTAAATATATATCCTAGTTGTTACCTATCTTGATATGTCTTGTATGAATGAGATTTTGTTGAATCTTTTCGCGGATAAAATGACAATCAATTTCAATATGTTTCGTTCTTTCGTGAATGACATGATTAGACTCAATGTGCAGCACCGCTTGATTATCACACCATAACTTTGACTCATACTCAAAGCTTAGTTTTAAACCCTTAAAACAACAAAGCAAGAAAGAACAAGAAATATAAACCTAAGAACACACATAAGAAAAGTTTGACGTGGTTTGAATTGTGAAGAAATCCTACATCCATGGGAAACAGACCCACGATTTCATATATATGAGCAGGGTCGGCCCTCCCTTGTGCCACTTAAGGTTGTTGCCTTGGACCCCAATTTTCAAGTGGCCATTCAAAAAAAGTAATAGGTTAGGGTTAAGCAGAAATCGTCATAGTTCTCTTGTCCATATTTCTTTTCTTCTCTCTGTGTTTGACAAGATACATCGATACAATTTTTAAGGTATTCTTTGATGTTTTTTTAATGTTTTTTTACCGGTTGTAATGGATATATATTATTAATTATTATGTTTTTATATTTTTAATTATTAATATTATTTTGTAGAGAATAGTGATTGATATAAACAATAAAAGGAGTTTTGGCGAATATATGTACAATATTTATAATAATTTATTTATTAAAAGCCACTGTTCTCAAGTTTAATATGATCAATAACAATATAACTAGCAGAATTTAATAAAAATCGATTATTATCTGACAATATTATTAAATTATCTTACGATATTTTTTATTATTATTACTAATATGTGGTTTTATAATTTAAAAATATCTATGAAACCGTAAATCTTAGTAAAAAATTAAGTCTAAAAACTAAATGAAACTAGATTTCAAATTTAGATATGAATTACGAAAAATTGATTCATGGAATCAAATACTACGTGGGTTTGGTAGGATACATTTAAGTTATATAGTTCTGAATTCTAAATATTTTTTAAAACAAGAAAATATGATTATAATATATTTGTAACAATGTTTTATATATAAATAATTTTTTATCTATACAATGTTCTCCATAAAAGATACTATGCATATTTATTAAATACACGAATTTTCATTTATTGATTACAAACTTGATCGTATATGATTCAATGAACTCTAACTTCTAGCATGTCAAATAATTTTATATACGAATTTCATCTAAGTTGGTAGCCCTCTAATTTTTGCGAGAGCACCGAAAAATAGGTTATTTGACGTACTCGGGACAATTGCTATATTGGTTTTACAGTGTTGAAACTAGAAAGATAATTATTATAGACCGATAAGATTTGTACAAGTTAAAGCCATATATAGAGGTTCTGAATATATCGCAACATTATTCTAGTCTACTATAATAATAATAATATATATAATAAATTATACTTGAATATTGACTATAATAAACCATTTAGTCAATGTTTATTATTAATTTTGTTAACACTCTCCTAGTCTCTCTCGTGCTTGTGCGAAAGTACTTGAAACTGTCATAGCTTGATAATAGCGTTGCCTTTGAAACTTGAACAGAAGTACTTGAAGTGCAAACTTGATCGAAAGACTAAATCAAAATTACATTCCCCCTCCACATGGGGCATATAAATTAATCATGCCCAACTTGTTACAAATATAAGTCATTCGTGATCCATTGAGCGCTTTGTAAATATATCTCCTCGTTGTTACCTATTTTGATATACCTTATATGAATGAGATTTTGTTGAATCTTTTCATGGATAAAATGACAATTAATTTCCATATGTTTCGTTCTTTCGCGAAAGACATGATTAGACGCAAAATTATCACACGATAACTTCGCATGCATGGTAGTCTTGATGGCAATAACATTTAACAACTCGAAAATCCAAATTATCTCACAAGTAGATTGAGTCATGGTCCTATATTCAGCTTTAACACTCGATCTTGATACAACATTTTGTTTCTTACTCTTCTAAGATACGAAATTACCCCCTAAAAAACGCAGTAACCAGTGGTCAATCTTTTATCAGCTTTAGATCCATCTGAATCTGCATCCGCAAAACGCTTTATATTAGTATGACCAATAATGTCATACCACAATCCTAGTCCAGGAGATGATTTGAGATAACATAATATATGTTCTAGTGTTGCCTAATGATTAACTGTTAGAGAAGACATAAGCTCACTTACAACACTGACTGAATATTCAATGCATGGTCGAGTTATCGTAAGATAATTGAGTTTTCCTACTAATCAACGAGACTTTTCTGGATCCTTAAACAATTCTTCGTCATCTTTCAGTAATTGAAAATTAGAAACCATTGGTGTATTACATTATTTTGCTCATAGCTTTCATGTTTCCTTCAACAAATCCAGAACATATTTTCTTTGCGATAAAAAATACCTTTGTTGCTTCTTGTTATTTAACCCCCAAAAAATACTTCAATGGTCCTAAATATTTTGTTTGAAATTATGAATGTAAAAATGTCTTAAGCAATGAAATTTTTTTAGTATCATTCCCAATAATAATGATGTCATCAACATATACAACAATGAGTATACTTTCATTTGTAGAATGTTTATAAAAAACAGAATTATCACAACTGTTATTCTTCAACCCAAATTTATTTAGTGCATCACTAAATCTGGTGAAACATGCGCATGGACTTTGTTTTAATATGTACAATAATTTATACAAACGACATACCTTTCCTCTTCCGTCATGAGCAATAAATCCTGATGGTTGCTCCATATAGATTCTTCATGGAGGTCTCCATGTAAAAATGCATTTTAAATATCTAACTGATGTAATGGTCAATAATTTGATGTTGCTAAAGAGATAAATAAACAAATATAGGTAAAATTAGCTACTAGAGAAAAGGTTTCGGAGTAATCAACACTATAGGTTTGAGCATACCCGTTTGCGACAAGTCGTTCTTTGAGATGATTTAGCGTCCAATCTAGATTTATTTTTACATTAAACACCCATCTATAACCAATAGCTTTCTTTCCATTAGGTAAATCAACCAACTTCCAAGTACTAGTGTCTTCTAATGCTCTTATTTCTTCAAACATTACAGCTTGCCAGCTAGAATGACATACAGTTTTTGGAATAGAAGTATAATCAAGAGACGCAATAAAAGATCGGGTAGAAAAAGGTAATTTGTCATATTTTGCGAAAGAATAAATTGGATAAGTACATTATCTTTAACCTTTTCGAAGAGCAATAGAAGATCAGGAGTGAACTCATTATCATATGTAGCAGGATTTGGGGATGAAGGAATTGGTAGTGGACATGATGGAGGAGGTGTTTTACGTCGAGAATAAACATAATTCATTGGAGGTTGATATGGTAGAGACGGTACATCAGATCTTTGAACTGTGGTATACATGAGTAAATCATTATTGACAGTAGTAGTTTATAGATCGACATTAGACAGAACTGGAAAAAAAGAACATGTTCTAAAAACGTAACATCCTTAGATACTATGTACCGATGAAGATATGGGAAAAATATTTATAACCTTTTTTAACCCTAGAATATCCAAGAAAACACATTTTAGGGGTTTGTGATCTAATTTTGTACGAGTAGGACTAACATCCCCAACAAATCAAGTACAACAAAAAATGTGTAGTTCACCAGGAAATAGAGATTTAGATGGAAAAAGCACAAAATATGGAATCTTATTTGAAAGGACAACAAACGACATACGATTAATTAAAAAATAGGCAGTGGAATCAACATCTGCCTAAAACAATTTTGGTACTTTCATTTGAAAAAGAAGTGCACGAGTAACCTCTAAAAGATGTCTGTTTTTTCTTTCAACAACACCATTTTGAGATGGTGTGTCCACACATGAAGTTTGGTGAAACATTCTTTTTTGTTCCATAAATAATTGAAATGCATTTGAGCAATATTTTTTACCATTATCATTTCTTAAAATACGAATATGACAACTGAATTGGGTATTAATTTCTGCAGTAAATGTGAAAATATTGAAAATAACCCAAAGCATTTTTTCATTAAATAAAATCATGTACCACGGGAATAATCATAAAAAAAACTAACAAAATGTTTAAAACCAGTTTTGGAAACAACAAGACAAAGATCCCAAACATCTGAATGAACTATTTCAAAATAAAATGTGGTTCGTTTATTGATATGAGGATATGATGGAAGGCGATGATGTTTAGTAAATCGACATGACTCACATTCCAATGATGTCAAATGCCGAAATTTAAGATAAAATTGTTTTAAAGAGATTAAAAATGGATGACCCATAAGACAATGTGCTTCAAATAGAAATATGTTTCACCTCTCCGCCTAATAGTTTATTTATAAAACTCAACAAAACTTTACAAAATATGACTTCAAAAATAGATTTTTTGAAAATTAAAAAACAAATTTCGTCGTGATGATGTTTTGATATCGTCACTACAAACTTATTTCGTTCTTGCGATAATAACCTGTAATTCTAGAATTTGTGAGTTATTGTCGGAATAAAAAAGATTACAGATCCTTTTCATCTATTTTATTTTAGATTAAATTGCATATCTTTATAAATTTATACTAATAATACGAAATGATCTCAAAACTTATAGTTGTTTATTTTTTAGTTAATAGTTTAACAAATATTTAGTAACAAAATTTAATACTTATAAACTCTGTATACCAATTTTATTAGTTATATTTATTAGAAAACTTATCCTTAAATCATATAATTTATTTATTTTAAGTCCTAACTTCACAATTTTGGAAATCATGAAAGGTACTTTTTTAAGACTATTATATATAGTTATAAAATACCTGTATTTTGTTTCTCCGTATTTGGTAAAATTGTTGACCCTCAAATTTCGATTGTCCTATCTATTCAATCCAAATTCAAAATTTAAGAAATTCTAAAGTACATGAACCAATGGATATACAAGATCACTACTAATAACAGTATTTAGGAGGGACTAATTAGTATATATATTTATATATTTATATATATATATATATATATTATTTATTTGCGATTTGGTCCATAAGAATGAAATTTACTGCAGTGACAACGGTATGAAAGTTATTTATGTTAGCATTAAATTATTCACCGACTTCACAATTTCAATTTTGACAATAAAGAAACTTTTAATTTTCTACCAACTTTGAATATTCAAATTTTAAAAGAATAGCCATAAATAATGCAAAATATTCACATAACTTCCACCAACCTGATTGTGTTCATATTACAACGATGCTGAAGTTTAAATTATATAGCAGAAAAAATAAATCTCACCTGGGTACTAATCGTACTACGGCTAGCTAAACCAAAGCCTCTTCTGTTCAAGGTTATGTAATAGCTTGTTCTAGGTTACATTTTTCTTAAATCGATTTCGTCGTCTAATTTTATGTTCAACGAATTAATCGTGATCAATTAAATCGGTATAGTTATTATAGAGGGACTTGAACTCATGACCTTTGGTCACAAGCATGTCTTACTCAACCAACTCAGCTACCCTAAGGATAATACACATTCAACGAATATGGATAACAACATGATTTTCGATAGAGATATTGAAAAAAATTAAACCGTACCTAAAGACCGAGAACAATCAAAACTCTAAAAAAGACACGACCAACGGATTTTCCTCAAAATCCAATTCCTCAACATCTAGTTAGCACATAACCCTCATAGATAAGAATTTAGTTACTCATGCAAATTTTTTTATCAAAATGATATGAAAGTTAGGAACAAAATATTAAAAGATGAGATTTTATCTCGAAATATAAGATCACGTATTTGTAGAAAAAGATAAACAAAGAAAAACGACTATGATTTTATTATTATTTGTAAAAATATAAATACAATAGGTAGAAAGGTCTCTATATATAGATAGAGACATCAATAGTAAATATGAGAATAGAATAACGATATGGGAATGAGATACACACATAATATAAGAAGACTATATATATTAACATCTCCTCTCAAACTCATGATGGCTTCGTCAAAAGCATCAAGAGTTTGTCAAGGAAAAAAAATTATTTGAGTCTTTGTAAAGAAATATGCAAATTGTCTTCAATCTTCAAATGATCTTCAAAGGACCTTCTTCAAACGACCTTCAAACGTCATCTTCTTCATATCTTTCAAACAATTTATTTTTCACATCTTTTTTCACACATATTCTTCTTCATATTTCTTCAACAATATCTCCAATCTCAATTTAAAATCTAAAATATTCAATCTCAAATCTTCAATTCGTAATATCAAATCTCTAAATTTCAAATGTCAAACAAAATCCATATGCCAAACGAAATCTAAACATCTACCAAAAAGAAATCCAAACAATAAACGTCGATCTAAGCAAAAGTGAGACAAATTCTTAACACTAAAAAGAAATCCAAACGACAAATGTTCATCTAAGAAAATGTCAGCCAAAATCCAAACGTAAAAAAATCCACTTCAATCTCCTAGATACCAATACCAAAATCAAATCCAAATACAAATTGAAATCCTAACTTAAACGGAAATCCACACCAAATCTAAAATTAAAATCATACCAAGTCCAAATTCAAAATCTCCGTCGAAATCACAATCAAAATCCAAATAAAATACCAAAATCAAATTAAAATCCCAACCAATTCCAAATTGAAAAATATAGTAAAATCAAATCAGTATCCAAACTTAAATTCAAATCGAGTCCAAATTCAATCTCAAATCAAAATAAATTCTAAAATTATTTTATGCGTAAATTCAAACATGTTTTACCAACAAAAACACTATACTTGTTCCAATAGCAATTTCTCTCAAATTGTAGCACTAAATCACAATCGAACGGGTTAGATTGAAGGATTAAATGTCTTGAAGACGCCGTCTAAAAATCAACAAATCTAAAAACCAAAAATTTTATATCTTTTTGTGACGATGGAAAAAGCGGAAGACAACCTTTTTTTTTACGAACAGCTAAAAAAATTGTCCGCAGGCACATCGGAAGACATAAAAAATTAAACTCAGGATATGAACCTACATTCTGATACCATGTAAAAAAGATAAACAAAAAAAGATGGTTACAAGTTTATTATTTCGAGGAAAAAAAGATAATTATAATAGGTATAAAAGTCTCTATATATATAGATAGAGACGCACATAGTAAATAAGAGAATAACGATGTAGGATACAAACATAATATAAAAAACTATATATGCTAACCACAATTATTGATAAATATGAGTTTTCTTAAGTAGTGCGTTCTAGAGATGAGATTATTGAAGGGACTCAATTTTGAAGTTAGATAGTGGTAGTCAGGTTATTGGTGTTAGATATATAGTTAATTAGAGATATTACGCCAAATAACCCATTAGATTACTACCTTATATATAGTGATTTAACCTCTTTGTAAACATATATATTTTCTTTTACATGGTATTAGAGTTATGTTTGAATTTTATCTAATATAACTAGAGGTTGCACAATAGTTTGCGCAATAACCCATATCAGGTATTTTATTCATTTTTAAATTTCGTTAGGATTTTTTTTGGCGTTTGGATTGCATTTGACGATTGGTGATTGGCGATTGGCGATTGGCCATTTCCCATTGGCGCCTTACGGCTGAAGATTTGGCTATTCGGGATCACATTTGGTGATTGGAGATTGTATTTGGCATTTGGGGATTGGAGTTTGACATTTAACGTATGACATTTGACGTTTGGTGTTTGGCATTTAACGTTTGGTGTTTGGAATTTGGCATTTCGTGTTTGGCATTTGGTATTTGGAGTTTTTTGTTTTCGTTTGGATTTTTAATTTTTGGAGTTTGAAGTTTGAAGTTTGTAGTTTGTAGTTTGTAGTTTGTAGTTTGCAGTTTGTAGTTTGGATTTTGGATTTTGAAGTTTGGAGTTTGGAGTTTGGAGTTTGGAGTTTGGAGTTTGGAGTTTGGAGTTTGATTTTTGAGTTTGAGTTTGGTTTATTTTTGTTGTTTGATATTGTTCTATTAGAGCTTGTGGATTTCTATTGCAAATGTGACATGAAAATATGATGATAAGATTTTTATCATATCTATATCTGCATACCACTCAGGTTTGGCTTCGTCTTCAACTTTAGGTATTGATTTATCCTTGTGAATTTTGGATTTTGGTGTGTTTTATCATATGTCACCTATGTATCACACTTTTTCGTTGTTTCCTATTTCACTCATATATGATTTGTCTGTTAGTGCTACAATAATATCGTTATATGAGATTGGCTCTATTGATACCCCTCATTTATCACTCTATGATGTTTACTATGTTCTTAATCTTTCTTTGAATCGTGTTTTAGTTAGCCAATAATGGAAATCTAATCATTGGGTAATTTTTTTTCTGATTCTATTTGTGCTATACAAGATCAATATACTCGGAGAATAAATTAACCAAGTTATAAAATAAAAAACTCTATCTTTTGGAAAATAATGAAGTAACTAATGTGGATATCTATGGTCTTACTAGTGAAAACACATACATGACTGATATTACTTTCTCTACTATTAATTTGTATTTCTTTCGTTTGAGTTCTTTTTCATTTGGAGTTTGGGAAGACAATATTTTTTTCTCCAAAGACGGCTAAAATAACTATAGATAAAGACAATGATAGTGAGGTTTTTGGTGTTAGATATATATTTTATATGATATATCAGGCCCATTAACCCATTAGATTGCTACTCTATATATAGTGGCTTAACCTCTTTGTAAACATGTCTTATTCTATTTTCTCATCAATAAAATCCTACATGTATTTTCTTTTACATGGAACCAGATCTATGTTCGACTTGTATTTGATATAATTAGAGGTTGCACATTAGTTTGTACAGCAACCCGTATCAACTATTTTGTTTGATATTTTATTTTGTTTGGATTTTATTTGACGTTTGGATTACGTTTGGCTTTGGTGAGTAGTGATTCATGACTGACGATTGGCTATGGCGATTGATGATTGACGATTGACGATTGGTAATTGGCGGTTGACGATTAGCAATTAGAGATTGACAATTGGCGATTTCAAAATAGGGGATCACATTTGGCAATTGGAGATTGGGTTTGACGTTTGAGGATTGGTGGTCAACGTTTGATATTTGGTTTTTGGTACTCAACACTTGGCATTTAGTATTTGGCATTTGGTGTTTCGTGTTTGGCGTTTGGTATTTGGTATTTGGAGTTCATCATTTGTCGTTTGGATTTTGGAGTTTTGGGCTTTGAGTTTTGAATTTTGAGTTTTGAGTTTAAGTTTTTGAGTTTTGAGGTTTGACATTTGAGTTTTGAGTTTTAAGTTTGAGTTTGAGTTTTGAGTTTGAGTTTGATTTGGATTTCGTTGTTTGATTATGTTGTATTAGAGCTTGTTGATTCCTATAGCAAATATGACATGAAAATATGATGAGAAGAATCGTATCATGTCTACATCTGCATATCACATAGGTTTGTCTTCGTCTTCAGCTTTAGGTATTGATTCATCATAGTGAAATTTGAATTCTAGTGCGTCTCATCATATGTCACCTCATGTGTCACATTTTCTTTCGTTGTCTCTTATCTCACATTTGAATCGTTTTTTAGTTAGCTAATAGTAGAAATCTGGTCATTGGGTTTCATTTTCTGATTCTTCTTGTGTTATACAATATCAACATACTCGGAGAATAATTGAAGAAAGTTATAAAATATGAGAACTCTATGTTATAGATTATTTGAAGTAACTAATGTGGATGTCTATTGTGTAAGTAGTGAAAAAACATACATGACTGGTATTGTTACCTCTGGTGTTGATTTGTTTTTCTTTCGTTTGAGTTATTTGTCTTTTGCATGTTATCTTTGGCATTCTCGTGTAGGACATGTATATGCATCATGTTAGAATATTTCAGTCTTGACATGTATTCTAGATCATTTGAACATATATAATATCTCGAGTTGCAGTGGTTGTAAATTGGAAAAATTTCTACCTTATCGTTTATTACGAATGTCTCTTATAGAATTGCTCATTTTGATATTATCCACTCCGTTGTCTGGGATCTATCTTTTGTTTCCACAAAGGGTGGTTCGTCCATTTATGTATCTTTTATTGATTACTATACCCGTTATATGTGAGTTTATCTTATGAAATGATTATTATAGAAAGTTTAGAGCATTGGTTAAAACTCAATATTTTATTGTGATAACGTGCTTGAGGTATGACTTGGGAGGTGAGTATACCTCCAACGTTTTCACTATGTTTCTTGCATACGGTGGTAGCATAAAACATTCGTCTTGTGCTGACACCCCTCGACAAAATGGGGTTATAGAAATGAAACATTGTCATCTTCTTGTAATTAATCGTCCCTTGTTGTTATCAACAGAAGTTTTAGTGTTTTTTGGGGAGAAACACTTCATACTGTATATGCTATTAATTGAATTACTATTACATATAATTTAATAATTTCACTTTTTCATAAGTTATATGGACATCTTCCAGATTACTTCTTTTTACAAGTATTTGGTTGTACGTGTTTTATCCTTTGTCTTTATGTCCAAAGGAAAAATATGTCACCTAAAAATGTTATGTGTGTTTTTTGTGTTATGGTATTACGCCTAAAAGATATCACTGTTTTGATCCCACAAGTCAGAAGTTATATGTATCTCGTTATGTCATATTTCTTGACCACATTACATTTTATTTGATTCTTGAAAAATCACATGATATAAAAAAGATAGATGTTCGAGTTATTGATCTGTTTAACAATGATATCAATATAACTATTATTCTTGATGTGTCAGCTTATGAGACATCTACACAAAATGATACCACTTTAGTTCCACCAATGCATTTATCTGCTTCTTCCTCTGGTGACACTACATATTCTCCACCTCTCAAGTAATATACTCGTACAAGTAAATCTTGGAAAACTTTCATATTTTGCTTATTTTTCTTACTCGACTATTTTTGCATCTTTCATAGAAAATATACACGATCTATATGAACCTAAGTTGGTTATTGAGGTTTTTTCGATCGTTGTTAGCAAACTGCTATGCCTAAAGAACTTACCGTTCTTTATCAGACTCATACCTGAGATGTGGTTAAACCTCCACCTAATAAGTATATAATTGGTTCTCACTGAGTTTTTGAAATTAAAATAGAGTCTGATGGTTTGTTGATAGGTAAAAGACTCATCTTGTAGCAAAACAATATTCACATAAAGTATGTTATAGATTATGAGGAGATTTTTGCCTCAGTGGAAGAAGTGACAATCATTCGTACATTTATTGTTGTTGAATCAGTTTGCTAGCGGAAGATATTTTAATTAGATGTTTAAAATGAGTTTGTAAATGAATATCTTCATAAATAGTTTTATATGACTCATTCTTCGAGTATTGCTCACCAACCATGTGAACATTAACGACTTAGGAAAGCTTTATATTGTCTAAAACAAGCTCCTCGTGGATGGCTTGAGAAATTATTTATATTTTATTATTTCACTTGGTTTTCATGCAAGTAATCATGATTTAGATTTTACTTATCAGATGTACGATTGTAAGACGTATTATTGTATCTTTATATGTAAATAATATGATTATTACATGTGATGATATTAAGGTACAAAAACGTGACTTGGCTAATCAGTTTGCTATAAAATACTTTGGAATTTTGGAAAACACCCTCTTGAAACCAATGGCCAGTGTTGTCCAACTGATGTTGTTTCTTTATCAGACTCAACTTTGTATCATACTCTTATAGAGAGCTTGGTTTATCTTATAGTTATTCAACCGGATATAGCTCATGATGTTCATATGGTTAGTCAATTTATTATAATCATACTTATGTCCATTATGGATTTGTTCTTCGTATATTACGATATCTTCGTGACACTGAATTTAAAATATTTTTGGTTCCTTCAACTTATTAAATCAAACTGCATGCCTATAACAATGGTGATTGGGATAATAATCATCATAATAATAAATCCAATACTGATTTCTATATTTTCCTTGAAGATTCATTAATATCATGGAAAACAAGAAACATGATGTTGTTTATAGATCTTCTACCAAGGCTGAGTATCGTGCTATAATATTGACAACATATGAGATTGTTTGGCTATGATGGATTCTTGTAGATTTGAGGGTTAACATTACTAAGCATACTTCTTTACATTTTGATAATAAAAGCACCATACAGATTGCAAACAATCTTGTTTTTTTATGAAAGGATGAAGTACATTGAAATTAATTGTCAATCTACTTGTCATCATCTTTAGTTCGCTTTCTGCTTTCATTTGTTCCAATAGCTTTGCACGTTGCTGATAACTTCATGAAGGCTCAGTCGGCATCTCATTTTTATTTTATGTGTGATAAACTCTCAATGATTATTACTGTTCTATTGTGAGTTTGAAGGAGAGTGTTAGAGAACATTAACCTATTAGATTAATACTCTATATCTTTTTGTAAACATATTTTATTTTATTTTCTCATCAATAAAACCCTAGTGGTATTTTCTTTTATAGTTGGGATATAACATTATATATAATTACAAATTGAAATTAATTTGGGCTCTTAAAGGAATATTTGAATTTGTGGACGTTGGATGCAATTATTTTATTATTAAGTTTTCAATTGTATAAGACTTTAATTTTGTATTATCGCGTGAGTCATGGATGATACTTCATCATTATCTCATAGTTTGAGAATGAACACCAAATATCAGGCCTCAAGTGGACTATGTTACCACTATGATGGCTTGATTGAGAATTCTAATATCGGGATGCAAAACTATACCTTGCGTATTTGAGGAAGATGTGCGATTGGATTGGGTATACAAATAAAATTAACCCACTAACTAAGATAAGGAATAAAGTAAAGTTTATAAGATAAACGATGAAGATTGATTTTGATAAGCCATGGGTATTATAAATCCACATTATAAGGGAAACATGTAATGTTAAGTATGAAGGATTACACTCGATTTATTTTGAGTGTGGTCATTTGGGTCATCAAAAAGAAAATTTCCCTTTGAATGTACATCGTCAAAAAAATACTATTATAAAGATTAATATATATAAGGATGAATAAAGGAATACCGATGATGGAAGAGGAATATATTTTTAGAGATTGGATGATGGTTAAGCGAAAATAAGACTTATCACCATCCTAGGGTAGAGTCTTCAAATGGATCTAGTTCGAGTGATGGTCGTAATGGGATAATAAGAGGGATTAGTCACATTTTGAGGGGGTTACATATTGACGAGCCTATTAAAATAAAATCTTGGTTCTTGTTGGAAGTTAATACTGTTAAGTATTTAAATGTGAAATATAACAGTTCTGATTGGTAAAAATCACTAAAACAAATAAGGGCAGCTCAGATCATAAGATCATCACAATGACTGAATTTGAGAAAACGAAGGTTTTGACGACAAAACCCCCGGTGGTTGTACTTGTTGAAGGGACTTATTTACAAAATTAAAACGCAAAATGGGTAAAGGAAAATCTCAGAGAGGTTTGAGTCAGAATAGTACGAAAATGGGAGATGCTCATGTTGGGGAAACCTCATATATGTCAAGGGTAAAAGTGAGTAATTTGGAAAGAGCAAGTTCAATATAAGGGAGATAAACAATAGATTTAGCTATGTCGTATGGTCGTGGTGGGCGTACGGAGATTAAAAAATGAGTGGCATGTGCTTTGTTTAGCAACAAAAATAAATTTGTGAACGAATCGTATATATCAACAAGTCATGTGAGACCCGATATAGTGGGAATTCTTATGGAGAAGGCTAGTAGGTGTCATGCGATTGCGCAGTCCAAAGTGAGGATGAGTTGCCGGTTTTTTATTTTTCAACATTAGATGAATTAGACCCATGACCAAAAAATTAATTATGTTTGAGGTCTAACGGATCTTGAGAATGTTCATGCTCTAAAAGTTAACCTGGTGGCGAGTACGGTTGCAAAATCACATTGTTAAAATGAAGTAGAAATGGGTCACGAGAAAGTCATCATTGATGATGCTTCGACATGAGGTTAAAAATATAAAGAGTAAATAATTAAGTTTAATACGTCATATTTTTATTATGTGTACACTAAATAAAAATATTATTGTGTGAGATTGAACCACTCACTTGTTAAATATAGTGGTTTGGAATTGAAATGAGACAACGATATTAATTTTCAATGTGTACTTCAAAAGATGATATGGGTACATCATGTGTGGTTAGTTGTTATAGTTGAGCCATGATTAAGTGTTGACAAGGCTAATGAGATCATCCGTATTTTGGGTAAATTATGCACAACAAAGATAGAGGCGCAAACGTTTAAATGTCGGATTTCTTATTTAGGATGGCTTAGATATTGATATCCAGATCTTATATGTGGGTCAACAAGTCATCAGTATTGAAGTCTCGAAGCATGGGAATTAATCATGGATTTTCTCTGCAGTGAATGCTAAGATCCAAGACATGAAGCATGGGGAATTGTGAGAGGCACTTAGGGTTGTTTTTCAAGACATGAAGCATGGGGAAAGATATATAAGATTACGAGAAAAATGTATAAATTGAAGAATGAGTGTGGGTTGAGTGACTTGGGTTTCTAATAGTCAAGGTTTACATAGTGTGATTCTTGGAATTTAGGTCAACAAATAATGAGGTGCCTGAATAGAGCGCATAGAAATACGATGTTCCATACTCTTTTTATGCCTACAAATGTTGTTAATTTTAATCGTGATCATTCAGACGTCAATCCTATATTGATATAACTTACATGAGTTAGTCCTACACTTCGAGATCTTAATCACTTTATATTGTGTTACCTTGGTATTTGAACAGTAATTTCAAGATTTTTATTTGGGATAAATGGGGCACATCTAAGTCAAACTTATGCGAAATTATGGAAAGATGAGGTGTTTGATGATATTGATCGACAAAAGAGATTACTTCTTGCGAGAACTCAGAGAATTCAACTTTCATTTCAAATGTTGTACAATTCTTTTCTTTTCAAACTTAGTAAGAAGTTAAATGATGAGTATCTGATTCTCCTAGATAAGAAAGATATTTTTTCAGTGTTTGAAAGAATAGTGGATAAGGTCGGTTGAGCATAACACACTATTTCACAATCTCTCAACCATACGAAAAAGAAAAACTTTGATAACTATAAATTTCATAAAATGATCAAATGAGATGGATTTCAGATCTGCCTGAGGTTCAAAGATTGGTTAGATCGATTTTCAAGAAATTATATTCCATATATATTGATTTTGTTGGTCCGTTTTCCTTTTCGTATATCCCATGTCTAGGGAAAGTCAAATCAGATTGTCTAGATGAGGATATTTATTATGAGGAGATACAGGAGGTCATGTTCTGATTAAACCCGTCAAAAGCTCTTGGATCATATGGTATGTCTGCTCTATGATATCATAAATTTTGGAAGGTGGTCGGCTCAACGGATTGGGAGATGGCTTGTAATGCGACTGGAAGAGGAAAAATCCTTACTTGGTTTAATGGTATAATTGTTAATCTGATTCCTAAAGTTGCTGACTCGAATAAAGTTCATTAGTTTCACCCGATAAGCTTGATCAATGTTTCAATAAAATTTATTATATCATTTATGGTTAACAGATTTTGAACCTTGCTACCGAGCATATTGGACCTAATAAGACAAGTTTTCTTCGTAACTGGTCTACTACAGCTAACATAGTATAGGTGTATGAGGTGGATCATCGGTTGCATAGAGTCATTAAGGCACAAGATTATATGGCAGTTAAGATCGACTTAGCCTAAAAGTATGGAAAACTTGGCTTTTAGTTTATTGAAGATACTATCACTCAGTTTTGGCTCCCAATGACATAGGTAAGGCTTATCATTATCACCATAAGGTAGAATTTGATGTCATTATGTAAAATTGAGAATTGCTTGAGCCTTTCACACTGCAATAAGGTATCTGGTAGGAGGATTTGTTGGCTCATTACTTTTTTATCATGTGTATTTAACAATTATATGTTAGCATTCAAGGTCTTTATAGTAGTAGTAAATAAATTTCATTCTGAATCCATAAATAAGCCCCCCGGTATCCATGTATTTTGTATTTGATTTAATGTTGTTTGTAGAGACTTCGGAAGAAACATTCGACTTGATCAAATAAGTATTACGTCTGTTTTGTGATGAATCTGACCGATCGGTAAATGATAAGAATTCGATAATAGTATTTTATAGGAACATACAACAAAGTCGCAAGAATGATTTGGCATCTATGAATGAATTTTTCCTACTAAATCCTTAGGGACGTATCTTTGTGCGCTAATTCTTCGGGTCACATTGTAAGGGGGTTTTATCAGTAAATTACTACAAAAATAAGGGGGAAATAACCGAATTGGAAAATGCATAATCTCTCTCTAGCCAGTCGGTTTACTTTTGGACAATAAGTTTTGAGTGTGATCCTGACTTATGGTAAGTTTGATGGACCGTGTAGGTAAGTTGTCAAATTCGATGATGTGTAAAAACATCTTAGAAGAGTGTCACGTGCTTATTAATAAGGTGCGTATAGTTTGGTATTATGAAGGAGAGAGTGATAAAAATAGAAATTGAAGCCATTATGAGTATTATTGGTAGAATTTACTCATATTTTGTTGACCCCACCGAGTGAAGATGTAATATTCAAATTGGGGAAGCTCCAATGTTCAAGTATTCGCAAATATTACGAGTACTATTGTGGCATTTCATAAGCAACAGGCTTTCAAAAATGGTCGAATTTGGTGAGACAAGATGTTACAACGACTATTCATTATAGTGGGTGTGGTAAGGTCCTGAAGAAGGTTATTTACTTGCTAAGATATTATGAGAGATACAAATATATTTGGGAATCATTTAGTGGCCTTCCGGATTTATAAAAAAACTAGGAGATCATGATGCAATTGGTATTACTAACTAGAGGAGCGTCAAAACTTCAAGGTGGACAACGAGCAATTTCTATTTGCGCACCAGTAAATAAACCAGCAGATGCAAGATATTTTAGATGGTTGAGTGAATTATTAAGGTGCTAAGGGAAATCCAGAAGCCTATAAAAGTCAAATCTTGGTTAGGTTATTATATGACATATATGGCTGGATACAAATAACGTGATTTTTCAACTCAATGTGTGGTAAAAGTCTATAGAAAAAAAAATCAGATTACAGTTTGGAGCACGACCAAATATTATATTCGAGCGTGGGGTAAAGAGGTTGATGGGGACTTATAATTTTTTCGGAAAGTACTATGATAAAATTGATGAAGCCAAATGCAAGTTTTAAAGTCAACGCGGATGGGTACTTCTGGTGATATTATTTGGCATCAAGTGTATGTGGAGTGTTCCGAGATGTAAACGATTCACTTTTAGATGGATTCACAGACTCAAACTTGGTAAGGTGAGATTTTCAGGCAAAATTTTATGTGTTACAATCGGGATAAATATGGCATTTGACCATAAGTATGTGATGCTTGTTGTAAAAATAGACTCGTTTTATATGCGCTAGTGAAAGATTGTAACAGAAATGTGGGTCGTGGGAAATATGCACTTATAAGTATGGAAAGAAATATTTGCGAATAATTCAAACTTCAAATATAACAATGGTTATAGAGAAACTAATTATTGTGCTGACTAGATGACCAAATGGGAGGCTTCAATGGTTGTTGGAGAATAAGCTCGCTCTCTTACTTGATCAGTTGTCTCACTTCGTTTATATTGAAAATAATATACAATATATAAGTAAAAGAAATATCTCAACTAGTACGAGGTTTTTTGGAAGTATACCTAAGAGCGAAGCTATGCGGACCCTCTGCTAAAACGGACAGTATCATGCTAGCAAGCGAGACCTAATTCGCACTTATGTATTCTTGACATAGTTGAGGGTAAAGTCCTAAACGACGTGTTTAACATGTGACATTCATTTCGCAATACTATTATGGAAAAAATCATGCTCATTTCTCACTATGAAAAATTTCATGCCCATTATATTGAATCAAGTTTAAGGAGAATGTTGGAGGATAAACTCGATCCCTTACTTGATCGAGTTTAAAAATAATATACAATATATAAATAAATAAATAAATTTATATAAGTGAATGAAATCTCTAACTATTATGAGATATTTTGAAAGTAATGTATGAATCCGCTCAAATTATTTTAACTTTTTTCTATAAAATATAAATACTAATAGACCTTTTAAATTTGTTTATACAACTTTTAAAAGTTTAATAAAAATTTTATCGGTTTTTAAATCTCAATTGTATAAAAAAAAAACTCAGTTTGATATTTAAATTTCGGAAATCATATAAATTAATGAAACGTACCGATATTTTTTTCTCAAAAATATTAATGGTGTTGTCGTAGTTTTAGTTTGATAAGGGAATTTCGTAGTAGTCCTTTTTTCGATTTGGGTCCTATTATTTTCACTATTTCTATCTAAAGACAAAGCTCGAGGGAAATTGACAAATTGTGTACTAGGGATTAACATGGGAAAGGGTTGTGTTATGGGGACAATACGAAGGTTCTGGTAGGTAGCGGAAATCAAACACAATGTCATGCTGTCAAAATAGTACTCTGTCGGATAACTATCAATACTAATAAACAAATTAAAATTAATATTTAAATTTAAAAGCTAGAATTTCAATTTAAAATTGTGATATGAAATCATTAAAGTCATATTTTTATTGGTTAAGGTTATATTTTTATATTATTGTTAATTTTTAATATATATTTTTATGTTTTATTTTATTGTTATTTTATATATATTTTATTTAATATTGATAAGAATATTAGACAATAGTATATTTAATATTAAAAATATTAGACGGTAGTTATTTTTTCAACAAATTATAGGTTAAAGTTTTTAGTTAGTCATCCGAATTGATCATGTGTATCAAAAGAGTTACGGATGTTTTTTCTTATAGAAACGATCTTTTTTGTTGGTTTAATTTTATATATGTGATCAATCTTGTTTGTCTCGATTTGCATAAGTGATTAACCTTGAGTAACTACGGATGCCAAATAGTTAACATAAATAATTGATTTGATAAAAAATATCAAAAACTATTATGATGCACATGACCAATTCCGGCAACTAACGAATTTTTTTAATTCAATATATAAGTTAAACATTCAAAATAGATTTCAACAAATTATATAAAAAATCATACAAATACCGTTAAAATGTGGAAAAAATAGATTCACTTTTTTAGTGTTAGGTGTTATATTTTTACAAATTCAATCAATTTTTTTATATGGTAAAAATGCATTAAAAATAAAATAGAATAGATTCTTACAAATACATAGAGCATCTGAATGACACTAAGAGTTGAGAAAGACAATAATCGGAGAAGTTGACCAATACATGACAAAACAGATACAAACAGAGCGAAAGAGTCAAGGGAGAAATGATCAACCAAAGCTTGCCAAACGAGTACAACAATCTAAATGAATATGTTAAGACTGATATGATCAGATATACTAGTGCGTAGCGAGAAATGAATGCCAGGGAAACAATCCATAAGGAAAAGATGGTTGCATCAAACAAACACAACATAAATTAATTTAGAAAATTAAAGCGGTTGGATAGGTCAGACAACCTTGGTGGCAAGAAATCTGAAATGAAGGTCAGACAACATGCGGAAAGAAATCGTAGAGGAAAGGGTCGAATACGATCTAAAAATTCTAGCATTCCTCTCACACCAGACGTAATAGACAACTGCGCCAAGACAAACACGCCAAAGGTGTCAAAATCTAGATTGAGGCCAGTTGCATGCCTCTTGGATCCAAGACATTCAATTCTTGACTTAAAGAGAAACCAAGCTTAGAGCTTGTGAATCCTCAAATGCTCTGAGTGTAACTACATCCAAAGAGGATATAATTAATAGTTTATCAGGCGGAATCGCATAAGACGCAATTTTGGGATGTTTAAACCCCAATTCGGAAGCTTATATCGGGTGGATAGCTTACCATATATAGCAATCCAAATGGTGAATAGATGACGGAGAATTTTAAATTTATGCCAAACAAGCCCCGCTCACCCGACGAGGGGGTGGGAAAACGAATAGCATTGTAGATATCATTGATATTGAACTTGGTAATTCCTCTCCTAACATTCGAGTAGTAGACGTCATTGTAGAGGATGCTAGAGTGAGGGAGGGATAAAATGAGATGGTTAATCTCCTGGAAGGTACGATGGTTCCTAGCACTAGCTGACCTTATGAGTAGGCCAATACCGACGATCATCCCGAATGATATCAGAGACTCTTAGGTTGCTCCCGAAACGAGAATCTCGAATAACACCGAGCACATAGTGATTGAGCAATGAGGTAGAGAGCAACCAACAATCAAACCAAAAGGAGGTCTTATCCACGTTACCAATCACGATCCTGTACACATTAGTTGCCTAAAATTCAATATTTTCTCCAAATCCAAAAGGAGAAAGTTTTTAAAGACCATAAATTATTATCTTTAATTTTCTGTGAGTAAATCCAGTTACACCACATTAAGTTATCAATTTTATTAACGATGGACCACAAAAATGTTTAAGGACGACCATCTGATTCTAGATTTTTAAATCTAGAATCAATTTTGAGACACTACCTATATTTTTTTTCAAATTTTACATATATGTTTTTGAAATCAAATTTTTCCAGTGAATCTATGAAACATGATATAATTTATTTACGGTTTCAGTGACTTTTTTGTTTTAATTTTCTTTTGGTGATAATATTTTTGTTCTATTTAAGTTTTAAATTGTTTAAAACATAAAAATATAAAGTAGATTTAATAGGATTTAATTTTTTATGGTTTTGGCTAAATTATGGTCCCTTTGGATAAGCAGCCCCAATTATAAGCATACCCATCCATATTTTAAGTAGCCCCAATTTAATACCAAAAACACCCTTTCATTTTTACTAAGTTCTAACCCTAGCCACTAAGCATCCCCAAACCTAAAACAAATCTAAATCAGCCCCACTTTCCCTCTCATTTCTCCACTACTCCAAACTTCCAAATCAACCCCAAAAAATTCAAACCTAAAGAAGTTCAGTAGATCGATACTTAGTCAAAAACGACAATGGGAAAAGGAAAAGAGTAAGTTTATCCTCTTAAATCTTGTTTTTTTTGCTACATTTTGCTTTACTTAAGTTTTGATGATTTTGATATAGAATGGTTGTTAGTATAGATGATTAATGTTTATTAAGTTGTTTTTAGTTTTCTATGATGCTAGGGTAGAGTTGGTGTGGTCGATTATGTGTTTTAGGTTAGGATTAGGAGGTTTTGTTTCAGGTCTCCAATGATGGTTTTGGGTCTGTTGTTGACCCCCCCGTCGGGGTGAGCATATTCACACCGGCGGGGAACCTAATTTTTTTCAGATAGTTCTTCTTCCCCGCCGGTTGTAGTCGGTTTGAACCGGCGGGGTAACTAACCTGGGTTTTCATGTTCTTAAGCTCCGCCGGTTGTGGCTGGTTTGACCCGACGGGGTCGAAATTGAATTTTAAATTAAAATTAAATCCCCGCCGGTTGAAAAGTGTTGACCTGGCGGGGTAAAAGATAGATTATAAATTAAAATTAAATCTCCGCCGGTTGAAAAATATTGACCCGACGAGGTCGAAATTGAAATTGAAATTAATTATATTTCCCCGCCACGTGAAAATAGTTCAACCGGCGGGGACCTAGTAAGTTTTGTGAGATTTGTAACGTATTCTGTTCTATTTTTTCCCGCAGACACGAAACACCTCGCCCCGCGAAAGAGAAGGCGACAAAGATACCGAGGCGAGAACGGGAGAAAGGCGAAGGAGGTAGCCGACGGTCGGCGGTCGATCGCCCCGAAGTAAGGGAACACCCCGAGCAGCGTGAGGTGCGCCCGGGCCACACCGAAAGATCCTTGCGGCATAGAAAATATGATGCCACAAAGGATCATGATGCCACAAGGGAGCCCGCTGTACGACCTACTCCTCCACGTGCGCTTATAGACGAGGTCGAGATGGAGGAGGAAACGGAGGTCCCAATGCCACAACCTCGAACACAGGGTACGCAGGATACGGTCGGACGTCTTACTGATCCGGAAGGATGGAGGAACTTATTTTTATCGCAAAACAACATCGTTCTGTTCCCGGATTACGCGCAGCATGAGGCATAACACACATTCATGGACGACGTAAGTTTTTTTAATTTTGGATTAACTTATATTTTGTTATTAGTTTAACTGTTTTATTTGTGTTAAAATTATATGTGTGTTTGGATTTTCTGCAGGCACGGTCTAGTATCACCGTCCACTCGAAGTACGGTCTGCTTGGTCAGTCGGACCTTAGTAAGCAGTTGGGTGTAAGAGCCTATTTGGAACAGAGACCGTTCTGGCCACTAATGTGCGCGCCATCTTCCGAAGTTCAACATGCACGTACAGTTGGCGGAGGTGTTCATTGAGAGGTGGCACCAAGAGACCAACACCTTCCAGTTTGCGTTCGGGGAGATGACCATCACGCTAGATAACGTGTATATCATCACTGGCCTCCCGGTCGAGGGGAGAATTATCGACGTCTTTAGGATGGAGGATATAGGTGCAACATATGCACGTTATGCAGATTTGCTGGGAGTTTCGGCGGATGCTGTGTGGGAGGATATGGAGGCGCATAACGGGAGTGGGTTTGGCCTCCGATGGATACGGACGACGTTCTCCAGGGAGGAGTATTTGGATTCCAATGCCGACCTTACTACCGAGATGAAGAAATCGGCTGCTAGGGCATACATCATGTTCTTCCTTGGGTGTACCATCTTCGGAAACACGAGCCAGAAGAACATCCAGTGTGATTTTCTCCACTACCTCGAGGATTTGTCTGTCCTCCGTAAGTATGCATGGGGTACATGTGCACTCGTGTGGTTGTACAAAAGCTTGGGAGGTGTTTCGAAGCACTCCTTGAAGAGCTTGGTCGGGTTTTCGGCCATGATGGAATGTTGGATCTACGACCACTTTCCCATCTTCCGGGCGGCGGTTGACAGCGGTTATAGCCCGGCCGACCCAAAAATGCTGGCGTGGTTGCCCAAAAGGATCACGGGATCAGTAGCTCGCGGGAAGCCTTACTACCGTGACATCCTAACGGCGCAAGGAGAGACGGATGTAAATATGGTTGTTTATGTATATTATTGTTTGACTATTAATTATATGCTTATATGAGTAATTGCTTTTTTGTAGGTGATATTCCATCCGTACGAGGATGTGCGTGCAGTGTGGCCGGAGCAGGCAATAGGGTTGTATCGGAACCCTATTCGCCTTATGCTAGTAAGCGAAGCATATCACCCGGACCGAGTGATGAGGCAGTTCGGTTGGATCCAGGAAAAGCCGCTGGATCCCCTTTTGGCTCGAACCGGGTGATGAGGCAGTTCAGTTGATATCGAGTCTTAAAAAACAATTTTGAAGTCATTCTACCCGATGGTTGAAAATTAGTCAACCGTCGGGGACATTGTCACCCGCCGGTGTGAAAATTGTGGCCCGACGGGGTCCTAGACCAAAGTTACATTCGAATTGAAAAGCTGATGTTATGAATCACCCCGCCGGTCTAAAAAATGTAAACCGCCGGTGTAGTATTTCAACCGGCTGGTTGAATATTCTGACCCGACGGGGTTCAAGCCCAATTAAAAAACAAACCTGAAGAGTAATATTACGCTTCAACCCCGGCGGTTGAAAATGCATATACCGGCGGGGTAGTACTATGAACAAAGTAGATGACTCTCCCGCCAAAAGAAACTCATTCAAGTGCCACTCCCGCCAAATGAAACTCCCGCCAAATGAGACTCCCGTCAATATGTTTTACCATTATAAATATACAAGTATTATCAAGCAACATGACATCATACAAACACTCAAAAACAAATGGAGTTTACGCCTAATGAAGACTACTATATGCTTATAGCAGTGAAGAGCTCCCGCGCCGAGTAGGGTGAAGATATGAGTGACGCATTTTTCGAAAGGGTCTTATGTCATATGTATTACAATTACGGTTGTTTACAAACTGGAAGTGTTGTTGTGCACAACTGTGAAGAAATCAAGAGACGGTACCTTTTCGTCCAACCACTCACGAAGTTGTTGTTCATGCGGCGGAGAATAAAAGAGGAGGCGGTAAAATTCTGGGACATGACAGTCTGCGACTATATCACTAGGGATATGGTAGCGTATGTGGAGGATATGGTTATAGAAATGAAGGGTGGAGACGATGTTTTACACAGCTTGCGATACGACTACTAATAGTGAAATTTTTTGTCTTTGAACGTGTTTTTATTATTTATGTTTCGAAATGTTGTTATTATCCTCATTTCTTATGTAATGATAAGTTATTATGTTTGAGTTTCTAGTTGTTGTTCAATGTTTATGTATTTTATATATCACCGCATTATAAGAAGATACTTTCATCTAAGGAGATACATTCATCATTAAACCTCATACAATAGAAGATACATTCATCTAAAGAAAATTAAACCGAAAGACAAACTGATACAAACAGGCACTATCAAGTTAATCACTCATTTTCTATAAGCGGATGTCGATTATGTCTGAACGAACCCTATCCAGCTGAGCCTCCGTTATCGAATCCGTGTCTTGACAGTTGAACCGGTTACACGCAAGACGACGCTCTAATTCGGTGAGTCCAGAAACCGGATGCAGACGGAAGTGTACGTAAGACTGACCACCTAGCCTTCACCTCATCAGCACGCCTTGAAATTTTTGCCGGTTGGACACCATCCCTTCCGTATAAGAAGTACATCTGGCATAGCAATGCCTCTTAGTACGCTTTACGCCCCTCTTCCATGTGTGTGTTACCAACTTCGATTGATGTTTTCATAGATATTGATCTTCTAACTCGTTCCACGGACACATTATTTTTGGGTTTTTTCAAGTTGTTTACCCTTCAACGTGTGGATAGAACATTTATTTTATACACATTAATTTTCCGCCAAAAACTTTGGCGCAATAAACTCCCGCAAAAAACTTTTCCACGTAAACTTCCACCAAAATAAGTCCCGCCAAATTCCAACTCCCGCCAAATAAGTCTCCAGCCAAATGAGACTCCCGCTTCGAAACGTATAATAAACGGGAATAAAAACACCATTTCCCGCTTATTATTTTAGAATTGACCACCGAGTACTAGTCTATAAATCCTACAATACGAGTATGAAACTAAACATTTAAGTTATAACAACGGCTGATTCTGGCTGGAACGTGCACGAAGATACAAACCTCATAAGCGCATTTGACTTCGTCAGAGGTACGATGCAAGAGGAGACTCCTGGTTTCGTCGACGTGGTTTTGTGCAGAATGTTCTTCAACCACGGTAGGGAGGCATCGTGTCCAGGATGTTTGATGCCCCGACCACGCGGACGCGAATATGTGGCCGATAGGTCAGCTTATCTTAAGGAAGTGACTATACAGATTGAGTCACTTCCTTATGAAGTCCGAAGCAAAGTCCGAAAAGTATTCAACATGGGATTTCAAAGTACAATTACGCAGGAGATGGTGTCACATGCAGAGCAGCAAATTGAGCAAGAAATAGCCGAATTAATAGCCAACATCGTTGATACTAGCACAACTCCCGAAGTAAGTAGTGAGGAAGATGAATATTCATTCGAAAAACGTTTTGAGTATAGAGGGAACTATCCTACTCCATAAAACTGAGTGCGTTATGTTTACTCAGGGTTAGCTTATTTATCAGATGTTTTAACTTATTTGCTTATGTATTTCTAATTATGCAATGCCTTCTATTTAAGCGTAATGCTAAAATGCAATCACCGGAGAACGGAGATTAAGTGTTATTTTTTTAAATATAATGTTCCTCTCCCGCCGGTTAGAAAATTGTACACCGTCGGGGACGTTGTGAACCGCTGGTTGACAACTTCTCACCCGGCGGAAACCTAGACTAAATTACTTGAGGCAAATTCAGGGTGCACTTCAACCGCCGGGATCAAAATGGTATACCATCGGGGACATTTTCTCACCGACGGTATGAAAATATCCACCCGACGGTTGACTAACATGAAATTAAAAAAGCCTTTTTACTCAATTCCTACCCTTCAACCCCGTTAGTATGAAAATTCTCAACCGTCGGGGATGTTTTTACACTAGCGGGGTAGTATTTCAACCGCCGGTATGAAAATATCCAACCGGCGGTTGACTAAAATGACATTAATTTATTTTTTTCTCCTCAATGCCCACCCATGTCCCCGCCGGTTTGAAAAATATAAACCGGCGGGGAAATTATTCCACCCGATGGTTTTCAAAATTGGAACCAGCGGGGTAGACATGAAAGTTTCAAAAGTTGTTACTTTCATGCCAAGCCACGTCCCCCGCAAGAGGGTATATATTATTTGTATGTTGTTAACGTTCGAGGAACATGCATAAAAGAAACGACCAACTCAAACATTAAATTATTGTGTTTTTATGACAAACATCAACTAAAAAAAACCAAAGTTTAGAATGCACGTGCATTACAATAACATAGCAATCAAACAAAAGCGGATAAATCTGTTACATCGTGGCAACCATTTTTTAGTTCTGCAACGAGAGACAATCGACAATGCCCAACCCTCTGCTTTAGGTGAACGCAGCTTTAGGCAACATGGATGTATTCTAGCGTAAGGGGCGTCCACCCTAATCCCAAGCTACAAAATGAATCGTTGATAAAATAAATGTCTTAATGTTAGAACTAATCGTGAAGGTAAAAAAATACTTACGTTAACGAAATGGTTGGAGTTGACCCAACCCAATCCGATTTCCACCCGGTTTGACATTGGAGGCGGTGCACCTCTTAGGGGGAGAAAAGTGAAGCCGACGTCCATATTTCGGTACACTCCAACAAAATGGAGTACGCAGATAAACGCAGATGGAATTTCCACCCCCATCTCGGGCATGGACATCCAATGGGCTTTAGTACCCACGTTATTAGAGCACTTCACACACTTTGCAACATCAATTAGTTCCTCCATTCTTGTAAATATTTTAACATACACGGATGCATAATCCATCAGCTTGTTTTAAAGGGAATCCCTTATCAACCTCCACCCATCTTGTTGCCTGCTTAACGCATACGCGATGAAGCGGTACCCGCAATGGCCATCGGCTTTTACGTCATTAATTGACTCCACAAATGGTCTAAAGTAGACGGGGAATTGTCTTAGGTATCCTTTAGGGTCTACAAAACTTGCCTTCGCCAGCAACATTGAGCTTGACCTACAACCAACCGTTCCACTAAAAAGCATCGTTCCACTTGCTTGGGTTGGAACCGGACTACCTTTCTTACGAGCGGCAACACTATCAGAGCTAATTTTAGTCCCCAGAATTTTTTCCCCGGAATTTTTTCCCTTTAGTTGACGTTGCCGGAGGAGATTTGAATTCATCCGCAAATGAAGGAGAACTATCATTTTTCGATTCAAGCACATACTCGTGCCCACTTTTGTCGCGTTTAGTGGATGTATCATCAACGACAATAGAAAGCTTGCGCTTGTTAGGTTGACGATCGCGCGCTTTTGGCTTCACCAATGGCTCCAAAATGGTAGTAGTTTCCGGATGGACGACGACAAACTATTTTTTGTAGACGTGCTCTATTCGCGCTTCATCTTTGGATTCTATGACATCACATAGTAGTTTGTTAAGCTTCGCTTTTAGTTGTTCCATAATCGTGAGGTTTGTACGGATTAAAATTTCCAACCTCTTCCAATGTTCGTTAAATAACTCTAGCGGCACCTCTAACCCTTTGGCAACAAACTCGTAGATATCGTGCGCGCAAGAGATACCGTGCGTGCTTCATATTGAGCAACCACAAGGCATACAACCCGCGATTGTCATGTTGCGAGCACAATCTACTTCGCCGGACAAAATTTCCAAGGTATAGTGTGAGACGTTGGTTTTTAGTTTGTCGTACACCTTGTTTGCGAACTTATGTAAGGCTAACAAGCGGAAATTTTCGAATGAACCTTTTATGTCCCCGTGCTGCAATTCTATCAAGGTATGCAACTTCAACCAAAAAGAATCAAAGTTACCTTTGCTCGTACCGATGAAACGTTTGAGGGTCGAATGAACGCTCTCCACGCGGTTTGTGGTTTGGTTACCAAAATGCATCCACTTGTTGGTTCTCCACGTCAAAAATTTGTCACCGTAAGGCCCTAACCAACTTTCGGTATACTCGATTGCTTGCGGATACTCTTTGAAGTCAGGGTGCAATTCGGCTCGGTAGGCGTTGAACACAATTTCCGTTTCAGCCAACATCATTTCATTCCACACTTTCAAGAATGCGTTGGACACTTTCTTATCCTTTATGATTTTTTTTGTTTTCGCTAGGACGTTCATGTTGATGTGCCATCGACACAACATGTGTGTTGCATTGAGGAACACATCCTCCACCGCCTTCACAAGCGCCAAGTCTCTATCCGTCAAAACGATGGATGGTAATTCGATGGAGTGAGTTACCATCAAAGAATGTAAGAACTCTAAAACCCATTTGTAGCTCTCGAAGTTTTCCCCTAACATGAACACAAATCCGATGTAGAAAGTCTTCCCCGTGCAAGTGGCTCCGACGACCTCGTATAATGGCATCCCGTATTTGATCACCTTGTACGTGTTATCCATTTCAATCACGTTTGGAAATGTGCGTAACAAATCCAAACTAACCGGGTGCGCGAAGAAAAGCTCGCCTATGATATTGCTTCCGTCTCCGGACTTTCTATGAAATTTGTAGTAGTTTAGCCGCTTAAGTTCGCCCAACAAGTATTATAATTGCGACCGACCACCTTTCTCGAGCTTCCGATGTTTTAGTTGAGCGTTGTAGACGGTGCGCATTGAAGAAGAATTTTTGGGGTTCAACTTCTTAGCCCCACCGAGAATGTCTCGAGGACGTGATCCCATTTTCATAGAACTAACCACGAAATCCATCTCTTCTTTGTTAAATCGTCCCAAGTAAGAATGACCTTCTTTGTACGATGTAGTATCATGATTGTGAACGCCGCATTCGACCTCTAAACCCCACAAATCGTCACCCAACTTCTTTCCTTTTAGGGTAAAAGGGCATCCGCATTTTTTCGTGCCGGTTGACTTCCTTTTTAGATCCTTCAGATCTACCAATTTTTTGTAAACTCCAGATCTTTCGCACACAGACTAAATTCTCGGAGTTTTTCTATTAAGTCTATCGCATCGTCGTAATATTACCACAACCTCGTTATTGTTGCGGTATGCTTCACCCATTCGATCAACTCAACTTGAGAGTATTGACATTTGGTGTCGAACAAATGGCTATAATCGACCGAGCATGGCACCAGCGTTTCCTCCTCCTTCACCATGCACGAACTAAAATCTGCGGCCTTAAAATTTTCCTCCTTTAAATCTTCCTCCTTATAATTTTCATTCTTTAAATCTTCGGCGTACGTTAAAAAATGGGAGATTATGTTAGGGTTCTAAAAAATTTATTTATTAACGCCTTCCCCCGCCGGTTCACAAATACCCGCCCGGCGGGGTGGACAAACAACACCGGCGGTTTAATACTTAAACTCCGGCGGTGCAATAAACACCCCGGCGGTTGGGAATTCTCCAACCGCCAGGGGCGTTGTCAACCGTCGGTTGACAATTCCTCCACCGTCGGGGTTGAGTCTCCATATTGTTCAACCATATGTAAAAATTCTAAGGGTTCAGCCTTGCCGGTGACGTCACTTTACCCCCGTCGGGACTCTAATGCTAACACCGACGAGTGGTACTCGAAGCCACAGCCGGTTGATTCATCCTTAAAGATGAATGTTCTTCAACTCCGTCGGTGGAGGAGGCTAGCCCCGGCGGGGTAGTTCGGGTCCAACTTTCTAAAAATGGAAAATCTACAAAAACGGAAACTTTTTTCGAAATATTGGTTAGAACAAGTACCATATTTGGAGTTCCACGCTCTTCGTCAACCTTCTCACGTGTTGAATCCATTCTTTAATGATTTGATTTTTTTTCGAAAAATTAGTTGATTTTTGGAGGTTTGAGAGTGTATGGAGTTTTTTTAGTTTTTGGATTTTTTGGACTTTCAGAATTATTTTGAGTTTTTGAATTTTTAAATTTTTGGTTAAATTTTTAGTATAAGAAGGTTGTTGGGAGGAGTGATTTTGTGTTCTTCAATATTTGATTAACTATACTCACAATGCACTAGAGGACAAAATTAAAGATTATTGATCAAAGAGCAAAACCGTCTCTAACTATTTATTGAAGAAAAATTCTCTAAAATTTGGAAATGGTCAATATTTTTTTTGACCATAATTTAGCCAAAACCATTTTTTATTCGTAAAAAATAATAACTTATGTATACGAATGAAAAAAAAAATGAACTCAAATGAAATCTATTTAACTCTTCCAAATTGAAAATTCAATTTCAATTTTCAATGTTCGATTGTCAGCTTCTGAATTTCTACTGCTTCTGAATTTCTACTGTTTCTCACTGTAAATACTGTATCTTCTCAAGCACAATTGCAGTCTCTGTTTAACCTGCATTTCATAAACAAATCTTTTCTAAATCTTTTCTGTCACTTTCTATTTCTATCATCGTTATATATTATTGTGTTTATTTAATTTTTTTTAATTAATATACTAATTTTGTTAATGATGTACTGTATACAAAAGATATGAATGATGAGATTTGAAAACGTGGTTTTCGATGTTTGACCAATGTTGTAAATATTAACTCAAAAAAAGAGGTAACCCCAAGTTCCATGTGACACATTCATGTTGTGTATTAATTATCTCAATTTTAAATGGTATTTTGGTACAATAACTATATAAAATTTAATGTTTTCAATTCGTTAACAATTAATAATTTTGTTATTATTTATATATAATTATTGGGAAATTATATATAAACACAAGTGTTATTATTGGGAAATTTAAAATAAACGAAAAGAGTAGTAATAATGAGATCAAATAAACACAAGTGTTATTTGTTATTTTAAAAGGTTTTAAAATGGAGATAACCTGGATTTATGATCCAAATAATTTTTTAAGTTTAGTTTATTATTGTTATATAGATAATCGGAATTAAAAGTATAATTGAAATTGAATAATATTTGGAGAAACAGAATCTGGTCAAAATTTTATAGCTCTCCTAATACTGTCAACAAAGCTATTGATAGAATGATATACATTATTAGAAGCATGGACATGTCTAATATGCTACCATATAAACTCTGAACTAATGCATATCGTGTTGGTGTTTCTTTAGGTTGTAGCTCAGTAATAAACAATAAAAAAACTCCAAAATACCTCAAATGGATTGCTTCAAATCCTAGAAGAATGAAGCTCAATGTGGATGGATCGTGCAACAGTCATAGAGAAGCTAGCAGCGGCATTCTGATTAGAAACTCCGAGGGCGACATTTTGCTTGGATCCAGAACTCTTCTAAGCAAATTGAATCCTCTTTTCGCTGAAATCAATGCCCTAATTGCGGGTTTGATTATTTGTAGACAAAAAAACTTGATTGACGTCGATGTGGAATCTAATAGTCTGATCTTGATTAATCTAATTGCTAACAGAAAAGAAGCTTGGTACCTTTAATCTTCATTGGACATCTGCAGATTCCTAATTCACCTAAAGATGACGATCAAGCACATCTCTCGAATTCAGAATCAGTGTTCGGATTGGATTGCTAAAAACGTTCCTACCAATAAGAAAAATCTTCACTTTGATAATCCTCCAAATGAACTGCGAATAATTGCTCTCCTTGAAAGTATGGGTCTGGGTTTCGTTTCGTGAATCGCTGAAATGCTACAGAAGAACATGAAGTTTGAGTTTGAATCTAAGGAGGGATTTTGGGCGCCTAATTTTTAAGAATATTTCCTTTAAGTCCTCTCTCTTATTCTTTGTTCAATTTCAATCCCAAACTTTTGTAATTTGATCAATTTAGTAATAAATGTCTTTACTTGCCAAAAAATTGAATAATATTTGATGTCTAAAATCTTTAAGCGAAACTTTAAACATTAACTATATATATTATAACTATAGCTAATTAAAATTATAATAAATATAACAAATTCTAATTAGGATTATAATAATTACTATTTTGATGTTTAATATCGACTATAATGATTACAGTCAATCTCACTAACTAAACTAGCATGACAATTTATTTATCTTACGTTTATAGTTATTTTATAATAAATATAAAAATATTTTAATTTTTTTTAAAGTTGGAGAGTGTAAATCAATAAAATTTAAATTTGTTACACAATAAATCAAATTGATCTTTCATGATTGGTTTAATAAATATGTCTCTCAATTGCTTTTTTGTAGAAATATAATACGGACGAATTCTCCCCGATTAGCCGTGGAAAACTGGACCCGCAATATGTAAAACCTCTTCGTTATCACAAAAAAATGATGTTGATTTTTCCAAGCCGACCTTCAAATCTTTAACTATGTATCTCAACCAGGTTAATTCTAAATAAGTATTCATCATTGCTCTATACTCTGCTTCTACAGCTGTCGTGAAACATTAGTCTGTTTTTTTTTATTTCTATGATATGAGTGATGAGCCAAAGAAAATACAATAACTGGAAAGATATTGTCTTTACATACGACATCCACCACAATCTGAATCACATAATGCGTGAAGTGTCAGATTGTTTTCTGATGAAAAAAGATCATGACTTGGTGATTTCTTGATATAATGGAGGACTCTTAATACTCCTACATAGCGTGGCTTCCTAAGTACTCTCATAATGTACTCAGTATATGCATTGAATACAAAATATCAGAACTGGTCACTGTCAAATATATTAACCAGCCAACCAGTGTCTGATATGAAGTCGAATTATGAAATAGTTCATGGTCTTTATCGGTTAATTTCGAATTATGCTCTATTGGGAATTTGTCGAATTTCACTCCTAACAATCCTGTGTCTTGCAAAATATATAATGCATATTTTCTTTGAGACATAAATATTCCTCTCTTAGGTCGAAAAAAATTAGATAACTAGAAAATAGTTTAACTTGCCAAGATCTTTAATGTGCAAATGTTGGAGTAAATTATTCTTCGGCAATTTGATTTCATGTAACTAATTGCCAGCCAATATGATATCATCAACATATATGATAATATAAGTAAAACTGTTACCTTGAGATTTAGTAAAAAATTAAGTAATTTGTTTTTTACTCTATGTATCCCACGATTTCGACGGTAGCTGAAAAAGTGGAGAACCAATTTATGGATCCTTGTTTTAAACTATAGATAAATTTGCAAAGCTGACATACCAAATTCTCCCCTTATCGGCAAAAAACATAAGGTGGAGACATATATACCTTCTTATCTAGATTTCTATGAATAAAGCATTATGCACATCAACTTGATGAATATACTATTTTTTTTATGCTGCAACAATCAACAAACATCAAAGAGTGGTGAGTTTAACAGTTGGAGAAAAAGTCTAATAAAAGTCAATACGTTCAACTTATGTGTAGCCTTTTACCACCAAACGGGTTTTATATCCCTCAATGGTTCCATCAGAGTTGTATTTAATCTTGTAAACACCGTGACATCCGTTAGGTTTGTTTCCCCGAAGAAAGGGGAACCAACTTCCAAGTGTTGTTATGTTCTAGAGCCTGAAGTTTAGTGGGCATGGCTTGGCACCAGAGTGGATAACGATTAGCATTTTCAAAAGATGAATGCTCTGTTTGTGCTGATAGAAAAACTAAGAAATCACGATGGTTACAAGAAAAATGTAAAACATAAGTATGAGATGAGAAATGATACTTTGTAGATTGATGAGAACTTGAGTACGTTGAAAATTGATTGATCTCGGTTGACATGTCTTAGTCTTGGTTTCATGCATGAGGCTGTATGTGAAGTGTGGAATGATGAACCAAGATATCACTAGAAACTGGATGAGAAAGTTATGTGGTTGGGGATGATGATGAAGCGGAAGATGTTGGTGTAATTGAAGGTGATGATAAAGTGATGAGTGATGGTAATAAATTTTAAGCTGCTTTTGGGGACATAAGAGAGGAAAGGGTTAAATGTGCGAGATTTATGGGATTATATGAAGACAAAAATGATAAAAGGTTGAGGTTTTTGTTAAGGGAAAATTTAAGAAATAATCTGCCAAGTAGTAATTTTATTAATCGGGGAAAAAAAGATGATTTTTACATAATCGTAGACCTATTTATACTCTTTACAAAGCAGTTTCATATTCTTACTAATTACATAATTTCACTAATTATCATCGTGGAACTGAATTTATGGTAATGGACCTATAATCATAATCATTACTCTCACATGGTGTGTTACGCGGGTCGTCTGGTCAAAGTTCTTTTAATCAGTGTTGAATTCTTTTATGACATCTTCATTAATCGTTGTTGGTGATATAACTCTACAAAAATCAATAGATGTGCGTCGTTCCTCGATGGGCCTTGTTTTGCAATTTGCTTTTAGTGTGTGGCCTCTGTTCGGTGGAGCCTCTGCTCGATAAGATCCTGATTGAGCAGTGGCCAGCTTATGACTTATGCTTATTTTCCTTATTAGTTGGCCATGCCTTGATCATCTTCCGTTGACCTTCCCGTACGACTTCTGCTCAGTTGCTTTTTGTAGGATGACCTCGACGTCCCTTATTTGGGCCTCGATTCGATCGTTTGCGATGGTTTTTCCCGATGGTTTTCGGTCTTTTGCGACTAAGAGTTACATAAATGTATTACTTATGGGTTACCTCGGTATTCTACCAAAAACCCATTGGTTTGGTTTTGTTAATGTCTTGATATCATTTCTATCTGCTCGGACTTTTCCTGGTCTATTAACATAGTGAGGGTATCCTCATCATTTATGAGTCACAGGATATAGGATTGGGAAATAAATTGATGATTAGTTGCATGCTTATTTAAAAGATGATTATGATGATTGGTTTAGAAAAGGCAATGTTGAGGCGGGATGGAAGGGAAATATGACTTATGCTCATTTTCCTTATTAGTTGGGCATGCCTTGATCATCTTCTGTTGACCTTCCTGTACGACTTCTGCTCAGTTGCATTTTGTAGGATGATCTCGACGTCCCTTGTTTGGGTCTCGACTCGATCGTTTGCGATGGTTTTTCCCGATGGTTTTCGGTCTTTTGCGACTAAGTGTTACATAAATGTATTACTTATGGGTTACCTCGGTATTGTACCAGAAACCCATCGGTTTGGTTTTGTTAATGTCTTGATATCATTTCCATCTACTCGGACTTTGCCTGGCCTATCATCATAGTGAGGGTATCCTCATCAGTTATGAGTCATAGGATATGGGATTGGGAAATAAAATTGATGATCAGTTGCATGCTTGATTAAAAGATGATAATGATGATTGGTTTGGAAAAGACAATGTCGAGGCAGGATGGAAGGGAAATAGATTTTTCTTAAAGTAGAAATCACGGTTTATGAAAAAATTATATGTTTGAAAATCAAGAACTTTGTAGCCTTTTATTCATAAGGATACCCCAAAAACATAAATAGATACACAAAAATCAAATTTATGTTTGAGATGAATATTAGTTACATTGCATACACAACTAAAAACACGCAAGTGCGTGAGTGAAGGGGACAAATTATATAATATCTTGAATGAGGATTTATTTAAATAACAAAAGAGTATAATTGTGGTTGATTAGACAAACGTCTGTTGAAACATAATTTCCCTAAAATTCAAGTGGTACATTTGATTGAAACATGAGAGAACGAGCAACATTTAAAATATGCTGATGTTTTTGTTCGACAAATCCGTTTTGTTGTGAGGTGTAAACACACATTTAATACATTTGTTCAGAAAAAAAAAGTACGAAAAGGAATAAATTCACTACCATTATCCACTCTTATTGTTTGAACATCTGTTGAAATTGGGTTTCCACAAATTGTAGAAAATTAGTTAATGGATAATATGTTTCTGATTTATGGTGCATAAGAAAGGTCCATGTGCGTCGAGTAAAATCGTCAAGAATTATAAAGAAATAACGTGAACTAGTATAAGAAGGAGAAATTAAATTTTGTATTTGTTTTTGGGAAAAGGCAAGCGTGTTTGCTTTGCTTGTGGACAAATTATACAATTATTTCCTAACTCTTTGTGCATACCTGAAAATAATTCCTGCAAAATACAATAGTATAGACCACCATGTTGTCTATCCAAGCATATATACCATCATGTTGTCTACAAAGATAGACGAGCTATGAAAAAGTGTCATAGGTCAGACGATTATGACACCATACAGACAGCTGATTTGTTTTTAGTTCATATAGTATAGACCACCATATATCTACCTGAGCCAATCATCTTTCCCAAAACCAATCCATGCAAAATACAATAGTCATGAAAGAAAACGATGCAACAATTCTGATCTTTGGTGAGTTTGCTAGCTAATATTTAAATTTAAATTAAAAGTTGGTCTGCATAAGACATCTGTAAGGGTAAATATTGTATTAAATTAAATGTGCCACTGTGAGTGATTTTTTTGTGATGCACCATTTGTTAAATTAACATTATTAATAGTGGAAGGTTCGAGATCGGCTAAAAGTGATATATGAGAGACACTATGATTTATGGTGCCATTATCCAAAATCTAAGGACTTGTACTACTAGAAATAACACATACAATAGTAAATAGAATCAAACCTGCATCATTCGCATAAGAATCAAGATCACCAGAATTATTGTGATTCAGTGCACTGATTGCTTGGGCTAATTGTTGTATTTTTTGTTGTTGCGAACCCCTGAACAATGCTAGCAGTATTAGAACCTTTTGAGTCAATGATTTGGATCTCCGATTGGAACATGTAAGAATCATCAGCCATGGTGACGACATAATCCCCAATGCAAAATGTCCAATTTTTTTCCTATAAGAATGAGAATTGTAATAATCAAGAGAATTATAAACTTTTCTTTGATACCATGTCAAAGAGTGATAAAGAGTTATATTTATTTTCAATAAGAATAATTCTCATATATATATATATATATATATATATATATATATATATATATATATATATATACACGTGAATTATTGATCGAGCTAATTATAACTATAATCAATACAACAAATCCGAATTTTAACTATAATAAATACAATCAATCCTACTACCTTCATGTCGTATACTAGTGCAATTATCCATCTACGTTTATATCTATAATTACTTTACAATAACTACAAATATACTTTAATAGTTAGATTTATGTTTAAAGGATAATTTTACAACAAGAAACAAAGAATAAAAGAGTTCTGAGGTTTTTATTTTTTATACAACAAAACAAACAATAAAAGACAACATGTAAAAACCAATCAATTTTTTAACACGATTCGAATTGTGAAAAAAATACATTTATGGAAAATTGACACAAAATTTATATAAAAGTAGGTTACAAAAAGATTTCTCAAACTAAACTAATTCAACCATTTATCTTTTGTTACAAAGCACATTCGGCTTACAAAGTGAATTATGAATTTTAGAGTTTCTCTTAATTTTATTTTCTACCTTACTTCTCTCTTTAAACCTACCTTAATTTTTATAAAGTTAGGTTTTCGTTCCAAACTTGATTTTGGGAATTTTTTTCATTATTTCATTTAGTCTAAATTTTAACAATCTCTCACTTGATTAAATTACATCTTTCATATTGTCATCAAGATAATATTTACTTATAAAGTAATCTATGTGGAGCCATATTACATATGTGCGGGTTAAACCCACATACGAAGATACGACAGACTATGCGAACTTGGTAAATAATAATGTGGCTGATAATTTAAAGATTATTACGTAGATTGAAAATCATGTTACTCATTTCGTTGGTGGTTAGTTGACTAAGATTAGATGACTAAATAAGTTTGGGATCATCTAGCTAGATGGTATACATACTCTAATTTTTCTAAACATTATAAGTTGGAAAACTTATAATATTGTGACTTTGAAAATATACAATAAAGTTTGTATGATATTTCATTCTCGTTAGGTATTATGTAATAAAGTTTGTATTTTAAAATATATTTTTTTAAATAATATCGACAAATATTATAATAATATTGATGAAACCTTAGATTTTGTTTTCAAAAAGAGCTCGAGCTACATGAATAACAATGTTTTTAAAAAATAATTATTTTTCATTATATAACTGCTTCGGTAATTTTGAAAACATATTGCAAGATATAACAAGTCTTTTAATTTTTTATACGTGAAGTATAAATACTCTTTAATGATAAACTTAATAAATAAATAAAATGAGAAATTTTCAAAGTAAGAATATTATAAAACATGGTTTGAACATTCATATCGCCACTCATCGTACTTTTTCCGAATTAACATACATAATTAAAAAAATATTTAATGAATTGCCACTATGCTATGCTATGACATATTAAATATTTAATAAATTATGGGGGTTTTGAATTTAGGATTTATTTGATTGGAATATATTCACTTTTGAGTTGGTTAGTTGAAAATTTATTTTAGTTGATTAACGCTCAATTGAATGAAATAAACTACATTGAAGTTATCTTATAAATATTGTTTTATTCAAAACAAGCATATGGAGTTATATTACAGATGTGTAGGTTCAATCTAAAGATGATAAGGTAGCCGACTATACGTCATTGGTCGACAATTATGAGCCTGATAATTCAAAGTTGTTATGTAAGCTAAAAATATTATTATCCATTTTGTTTGTACACACTTTGATTATAAAAATAAAATAAATGAAACTAGTTAAATCAAGTATTTTTAAAAGAACCGATTTCGAAACATGTATAATGATATTTTTAAAATAAATATTTTTATTATATGGAATTTTGATTTAACTAATTTTTTATTAGGTTAGCATCATAAATATAATAAAATATAAAAGTAATAAATAAAATAGGTTTACATAAATTAGAACCGATTGATATAGCTAGTAGAAAATTTGGCTAAGATGATATGCGTAAATAAATTTGGAATCATCTAGCTATATTGTATACATATTCTAATATTTAGAAATACTATCACTTGAAACACTTATAGAAGGGTGACTTTGACAAATATAAACTTGTTAACTATGATTTAAATTTCATAAATTTTACGAAAGCATGGTTTCTTTTATAAAGTTGTATTCAGAATAATGAGATATTAAAAATTCTAATATTTTCCACATCGATTTTTTATTTTTTCTTTAAATCTAAATTTTTAATAAAAATGACTAAATTGTATCAATATTATAGAGCTAGTTAAATCAAGTATTCAGGATCTTTATTTGACATATAAAATATTTTTCCTTTTAGTTCATTCAATTTTTATTTTGTTCAACAATATACTCAACGAGTTACTGCATAATGTTCATACAAATTAAACTCAAATAAAAAAAATCTAGGTAGGTAATTGCCGTGTCATATTATCTCGTTTATATAATCAAAATGATGTAGGTGGATACTTTTTAAATTTATCACTTTGATTGTTGATATTTTCATCTCATTAGTTGTTATGGTGTATAACTTATTTTTGAATGTTAAGAAATCATTAAATAGTTTAAATCAATATTATAGTAATATCCATTAAACTTTTGACAAAATATCATTTTTTTCCGAAGAAACCTTGAGTTATGTAAATAATCATGTTTAATAAACAAAATTATTTCACTATACAATTGCTTTGGTTATTTTAAAAAATTATTCCAAGATATACTATACAAGCAAGTAGAAATAAATGTTTTTAATGATAAACTTAATAATCAAATATAGAGAAATTTACAAAATATAGATATTATATAATATGATTAAAATATAAATTCTGATTTATGAACATTCATATCATATTATATTTACATGTCTAAGCCACCCTTTAAAACTAACATACCTTTTCATAATCAACATACATAATTGAATAATATTTTAATGGGTTGCACGTATATATAATGATAAAAGATTGAGCTCATTCAGATTTATTTTATTCGAATATAATTTTTTTAAGGATTTAAAGATTTTTTGGGTTTTCATGTTGAACGTAATATATTTTTTATTCGGTCTGTCTTTTATGTCTAATTGGGTCAAGAGATATATTTTATTTGATCCCGTTAATAAAAAATTGTATTTCTCACGTCATATTGTTTTTAAAGCATATTTTTACTCTTTGGTTCTTGCAAGTTTAAATCAAATGAAGCCATCATATCTTATTCGCATTGATATTTTTAATATTAACCCAACCATGATATATATGATATTTTAATTTATGAGGTATTCATCTTAGATGCCTATGTCATACGACCATCCAGTTTATGGAAGAGATTGCGGATGATCCTCCTTTAGGTTAGTTCAAGCATATTTATAAGACTATTAAACTCTCTCATTTTGAGTACTCATTTTTTTAAAATTTTATTTACCTAGTTTGTTATTTTTTTCATCATTTTCTAGAGCTATATCTTATATAAAGGATTTTTGTGATCTATTTTGGCATACTACTATGGTTGATGAACTTACTGCTCTACGCTGAAATCATACAAGGTATTTGGTTTTGATGCTGTCTTTGAAATATAACATTGGTTCTTGTTGGGTCTATATGATTAAAACCAAATATGATGGATCTGTTGAACGATATAAAGCCCAATTTGTTGCTAAAGGATATTCTCAAGAGTATGTCATGGATTATGAAGGAATTTTTGTTATTGTTACAAAAATGACGACTATTCGCACTCTCTTTGCAGTTGCGTCCATATTTTGTTGAAGAATATCTCAAATAAATGTCAATAATTTTGTCTTGAATAGTGATCTTCATGAAGAATTTCATATAATGTCTCCTCCCGGTGTTTTTTCATTAGTCTGGTATACTTTGCAAGCTTCCCCAAGCTCTTTATGGTCTTAAACAAACACTACATACTTGATTTGAAAAATGTTTTATAGTAATCAATTCTATTGTCTTCCTACATAGTCATCATGATTCAACGTTATTTATCAAACATAGAACGACATGTCTCATTCTATTATCCTTATATGTTGATGACATGATAAATATTGGTGATAATTATGATGGTACTGAATCTTTACAATTTGAATTGATACGTTTCTTGACTATAAAATACTTGGGTATGCTACGTTATTATTATGGACTTGAGTTGATTATTCTCTAAAATATTATCTTTTATCTCAATCAGAGCATATAATTGATTTTTAGTGTGCTCGACTCACTTATAACATAATTGTTGATACTTATCTTGAGACTAATGCTCTATAACTTTCGTTAGATGACACTCATTTGATAAATTCCAATCTATATGGTACCATTATAGGCATCATGATTTAACTTATTGTGATATTTCCAAACATTACGCATGTTATTCATGTGGTTAGTCAGTGTTTCACTGCTCATACTATAGTTCATTGGTTTGCCATTTTCTTATACTCGAGTATCTTCGGGGTACCGACTTTCATGGTTTATGGTATCCTTATACGTACCCATTCTAGCTACGTACTTACTCTGATGTGGATTGGGCTGGTGATCCTATGGATCACAAGTCTACCACCATATTTTATATTTTTCTTGAGGACTCACTTATTTTCATAGAAGATTAAAAAAAAAGTTATAATTTCTCAATCTTTTAATAAAGTCTAAGTATCGTGCCATGACCTCGACTACTTGTGAACTTATTTGGTAATGTCGGTTGCTTACTAATATGTGTATATCTCTTCGTTATCCTACTCAGTTACATTTTGATAATCAAAATATTATTCAGATTGTACGAAGTTTAGTTTTTTCATATATGCTAATCATATTCAGATTATAAAACATGAATATAACCTATCTAAATCCTCGCAAATTATTTTTTTACCATAATTTCACATAACGAAAATAACGTAACTATATTTTATACTACACGATATATCTCACATTTTCTATTTTGGTACAAGTTTACAATTTTAAAATATTCTTCTAAATATATTATTATATCCCATTTATATTTCATTTTTCTTTCAATAATTTCATTTAATTCAAATTCCAATATATAAATAAAATCTTCATCTCCAATACATTAAGAAATACAAACTCCTCGCCAAATTTAACTATTTATATTCTTTTTATCAATAAAAAATATAAATTACCGCCTAAATTAAATTTAAATCTACAATGAAAGATACTCTGGGGCATTATCAGTTGGTTTCTGGACAACAAGTTAATAATGAGAAGTCTAAGATTATTGTATCAAAGAAAATTAATAATCAAAAGAGCAGATTGATTAAGGAAACTTGGCAGATGACACAATCTTGTTTGCCTTTTGATTATTTAGGTACAATTATTTCAAATAATACAAGAATATCTCACTTTGAGGCTGTTGTATCTAAGGTTAGAAGCAAAATCTTGGATTGGGATAGGCTTCATTTGTCCTTTGCTGGTCGTCTCTTGCTAATCCAATCTGTGTTGCTGTCTCTTCCTCTCTATCATCTTCAACACACTGCTTTGCCAATTGAGATCATCAATAGACTGGAGGTTATCTTCAATAAATACCTGTGGGGAAACAGTGAAGATAAAGGAAGTGTTAGTTGGACTAGATGGAGGAACTTGTGTAAACCTTTCAAAGAAGGAGGCCTGAATGTTAACAGTTTAAAAGATGTGCAACATGTATATGCAATGAAAAATTGGTTTATTTTCAGGCAGCAAACATCTCTCTGGGCCAGGTTTCTTCTTTCTATATACTGTAATAATCATATTCATCCGGTGCTTGCTATTTCACCCTATAGAAGTTCTAAAACTTGGAAAACTATGATGAAAGTGAGAGATGAAACTGAAAGTTATCTTTTTTGGTTGCCTGGGCAAGGTCAGATTAGTTTTTGGTACGATAAGTGGTGTTCTGATAAGCCATTTATAAAAGTTGACAGTGATAATGATAGAAGAAATCTTTGGGAATCTCCTAATGCTCTTGTTAGTGAATTTTGGCAGAATGGTTCGTGGGATCTGGGAATTCTTAGAACAAAGGTAACTTAAACTGAAATTGCAAAGATTCAAGATATCAGGCTTTCTAATAAGCAAGATGTGTTGCTCTGGACTTTGACACAGAATGGCACTTTCAATCTAAAAGACATATTGAATCATGTTAGAACCAAAGGTACTGTTTCTAAACTCTATGATAAAACATGGAATTCAGTTACACCTAGAAAGTGTTCATTTTTGCTTTGGAGGCTGTTGCATAATTGGGTTCCTACTGATGAAGTCATGCAGTCTAGAAAGCTTCAATTGGCTTCAAAGTGTGTCCACTGTGAAAGTAATGAAACTACTATACATGCTTTTGTTCAATGTCAACAGGCTTGGATGGTGTGGAAACACTTCAGTGACATCCTTAAGGTTCAAATTCAACCTTTCATGACTATAACTCATGTTGTAATGAAGTGGTACTGGTCTGCTCAGAAGGACTGTGATATCTTCACAATTCTTCCTTCAATTATAGCTTGGTGTGTATGGGCGGCTAGGAATAAGATGAAAATGCAGAATGTGGCAACCAGTTCTAATACTATAATCAGTCATGTGATGTATATTTTATCAAGTTTGGACAGAAGTAAAACATTAAACAGGAAGCACTGGGGTACGTTCTATCGAGAAGCTCTAATCTTAGGTTCTGTTTCTCATATCAAACCTGGGTTTAAAGCTCTTCATCTAAAATGGAAAAATCCCAAACAAGGAAGGTATAAGATGAATGTTGATGGTGCTAGTACCTGGTTTGGAGAATCTGCAGGTGGTGTATTGATACGCGACAGTAATGGAGAGATGGTAGCTGGTCTTGGTTGTTTATTTGGCAAAGGCTCTTCTTTAATTGCTGAAAGCAGGTCTTTATTTGAGGGGTTGAAACTCTGCAGAAGGTTACATTTGACAAAGGTTGATATAGAGATTGATTCTGCAGTGCTAGTAAATTTGCTGCTATTCGGTAACTCACCATGGTATCTCGAACCTTTGATATGTTGTTGTAGAAGACTTCTTAATTCTGAAATGGTGATTAATCAGATCTTTAGAGAACAAAATCTGGGTGCTGATTGGATTGCTAAGAAGGTGCTTGATCAGAAACGAAACTTTGAATTTGATAAAGACAATGCTCCTGTGAATCTGAAAGCAATTGTGTATTTGGAAAGAATGAATTTTGGTTACTTAAGATTACGAAATTAGGGTTTATTTGGGTATCTGAAGGTTGAAGATGAAGTGGTTCGCGGTTTTCTTTAAGGGATTGGTTTTGAATTCTTGTAATATTGCCTTATGGGCTTGTAGTTCTCTTTTGTTTCAATAAAAGCCTTGATTAAAAAAAAAAAAAAATTTAAATCTACAAAATTAGTACTTCAAAACACTCTTTACAAATTAGTCACTTTGTTTGTCTCATACATATGAATGAGTGAAAGAGTAGAGGGTAAGTTTTTAAATGTTTACTTTTATGAATGTCTTAAACACTCTACCTCAAATTCAATAGCAACTCCTACATGTTTGGTAATATAAATGCACATTGCATGCACTCAACAATCAATGAGGTTGCTCACACATCCCTCCTCCTCCACTTCCTCCTCCTCCTCTTCCTCCTCCTCCTCCACTCACCTCTAATATTTTCTCTCACTTTCTCACTAACCAAGCACCAACCAAAAAAAATGTTTCCTTTCTTCTTCTTCCTCCTCTTCACCATTCTCTCTCCACCGACTCTCACCCACTCCCTCTCTCCAAACCAAGAAGTACTCCTCCTCCACCAAATCAAACTCACTCTTTCCGACCCGGACTCCTTTCTCTCCACTTGGAACGACCACGACGATTCACCGTGTCACTGGTTTGGTGTCACTTGCGACTATGCAACTCACTCTATCAACTCCGTTGATCTTTCTAACACCAACCTCGCCGGACCATTTCCTTCTCTCCTCTGCCGTCTTCCGAACTTATCGTTTCTCTCTCTCTACAACAACTCGGTGGGTTCGTCTCTTCCTCTCGATATCTCGTCGTGTAAAAACCTCGAGCATCTCGATCTCGCTCAGAATCTTCTCACTGGTGCACTGCCGCACACGCTAGCTGATCTTAGTAACTTGAAACATCTTGATTTAGCTGGGAATAACTTTTCCGGCGAGATTCCGGTGAGCTTTGGAGGGTTTCGGAATCTAGAGGTTATTTCTCTGGTTTATAATCTGATGGACGGTGAGATTCCGGGGTTTTTGGGGAATATCAGCACGCTTAGAATGTTGAATTTGTCGTATAACCCGTTTACACCGAGTCGGATCCCGCCGGAGTTTGGTAATTTGACGAACTTGGAGATTCTATGGCTGACGGAGTGTAATCTGTATGGGGAGATACCTTCTTCTTTGGGTGGATTGAAACGACTCGTTGATTTGGACTTGGCTTTGAACAATTTAGAAGGCGCGATCCCGAGTTCAATCACCGAGTTAACGAGTTTGATTCAAATCGAGCTTTACAACAACTCGTTAACCGGCGAGTTACCGTCGGATTTCGGTAAATTAACGGGACTGAGGCTGGTGGACTTGTCTATGAACAAGCTGAGTGGAACGATCCCGGTCGAGTTATGCGCTCTTCCATTAGAGAGTTTAAACCTTTACGATAACCGATTCGAAGGCGAGTTACCACCGGTTTTAGCGAAATCACCGAATCTGTACGAGCTTAGGCTTTTTCAAAACCGATTCACCGGCGAATTACCTCAAGAACTCGGTAAGAATTCGCCGTTGAAATGGCTGGACATATCGAATAACGGTTTCACCGGCCAAATCCCGGCGAGTTTATGCGAGAAAGAGGAATTGGAAGAGCTGCTGATGATTTACAACTCGTTATCCGGTGAAATTCCGGCGAGTTTGAGCGAATGTAAAAGCTTGACTCGGGTTCGGTTAGGTTACAATAACTTATCCGGCGAAGTTCCTGCTGGGTTTTGGGGCTTGCCTCATGTTTACTTGCTTGAGCTGCATAACAACTCGCTTTCCGGTGAGATTGCGAACACCATTGCAGGTGCTTCTAATCTTTCTCTCTTGATTGTTTCGAATAACGAGTTTAGCGGATCATTACCTGAAGAGATTGGATCATTAGATAGGCTTGTTGAGTTTTCGGCTAGTGATAATAAGTTTAGTGGTGTATTGCCTGATAGGATAGTGAATTTAGCTGAATTAGGAACTCTTAATCTCCAACGTAATCAGTTTTCCGGTGAGTTAAGTAAAGGAATCAAATCTTGGAAGAAGATAAACGAGCTTAACCTAGCTAATAACCAGTTTTCCGGGAAGATCCCTGATGAAATCGGAAGCTTATCCGTCTTGAACTATCTCGATTTGTCTGGAAATCGGTTTTCCGGTCAAATTCCGTTGTCATTACAGAATTTGAAGCTAAACGAACTTAATCTGTCGTCTAACGAGTTATCCGGCCAGCTTCCTCCTTTGTTTGCTAAGGATCTTTACAAAAACAGCTTTCTGTATAACCCCGGTTTGTGTGGAGATCTTAAAGGTCTTTGCGATAGGAAAGAGGAGAATAAGAACCAAGGCTATATATGGTTGCTTCGAGCTATTTTCGTGCTTACCACTCTAGTTCTAACAGTCGGTATAGTTTGGTTCTTCTTCAAGTACAGAAATTTCAAGAAAGCAAGAGCACTCGAGAAAGCGAAATGGACGCTGATGTCGTTTCATAAACTGGTTTTTAACGAAAACGAGATTTTCGAGAGCTTAGACGAGGATAACGTGATCGGAGCTGGATCTTCGGGTAAAGTTTACAAGGTTGTTCTAAACAACGGAGAGGCTGTTGCAGTTAAAAAACTCTGGAAACAACCGGAAAAGAATTTCGATAACTGCGATTTAGAAAAATGTCAAGAGGACGGGTTTGGAGCCGAAGTTGAGACACTAGGGAAAATCCGGCACAAAAATATAGTTAAACTATGGTGTTGCTGTACAACTAGAGATTGCAAGCTGTTAGTTTATGAGTACATGCCTAATGGTAGCTTGGGTGATATGCTTCACAGTAGTAAAGGAGGATTATTGGATTGGCCAACAAGGTACAAGATCATGTTTGACGCAGCTGAAGGGCTTTCTTATTTACATCACGATTGCGTTCCTTCGATTGTGCATCGAGATGTTAAGTCCAATAATATTTTGCTCGACGGGGAATTCGGTGCTAGAGTGGCTGATTTTGGAGTCGCGAAAGTTGTTGATTCTACTGGAAAAGGTCCTAAATCCATGTCGGTGATTGCTGGCTCTTGTGGTTACATCGCTCCAGGTTAGCTATAATGACATTCTTTAAGCTTTATATAATTGCTTGACACTATTTTAAAGACCTATACACTTTTCGTTTCATAGGTCATGTATTACTAGAGTCTAGACATAGATCGCGTCCGACATAGTGTCCGGATTCAAAGAACTTACACATTAGTCAGAATCTGTCTATTCTTGAGCTTTAGAATTGTCGAAATGTATGATTATTAGTTTTCGATTTTCTGTATTGTGAGATGCCTTGTCGAACAAGGAACCTTCCAGCAAATGTCATATTTCAGTTTTTAACGAAACATTGCTCCAGGTTAGCTATAATGACATTCTTTAAGCTTTATATAATTGCTTGAAACTATTTTAAAGACCTATACACTTTTCGTTTCATAGGTCATGTATTACTAGAGTCTAGACATAGATCGCATCCGACTTAGTATCCGGATTCAAAGAGCTTACGCATTAGTCAGAATCTTTCTAATCTCGAGCTTTAGAATTTTCGAAATGTATGATTGTTAGTTTCGATTTTCTGTATTGTGAGATGCCTTGTCGAACAAGGAACCTTACACCAAATGTCATATTTCAGTTTGTTAACGAAACATTGATTACACGCATAACTATTTACAGAATACGCCTACACGCTTCGAGTCAACGAAAAGAGCGACATATACAGTTTCGGTGTGGTGATTCTCGAGTTAGTCACAGGGCGACTTCCTATCGATCCAGAATTCGGAGAAAAAGATTTGGTGAAGTGGGTCTGCACGACATTGGACCAAAAGGGCATCCACAGCGTCCTCGATCCAAACCTCGACGCTTGTTTCCAAGAAGAGATTTGCAAAGTCCTTAACCTTGGACTGTTGTGTACTAGTCCGTTGCCGATAAACCGGCCTTCGATGAGAAGAGTTGTGAAAATGTTGCAAGAAATCGGTGGAGATAAACAACTTATCGGATCGAACAAGGAAGGGAAACTAACTCCTTACTATTACGAAGATAACTCGGATCATGGAAGTGTTGCTTAACTAGTTTTGTATTGAACTAAAAGCTGATTAGGAAGGTCCTACTTGTTTTGCTTTTTAGGGTTTCGTAAAGCTAATCTCGTAGTTATTGTACTCATTAGGTGGTTTGCTTTACAGGTTGGTTTGAAGTAGAGAGGGTTTGTTTATGAAGAGTTGAAGTTCATTGTATAGTTATTTAACTCATGAATGTTTTTTTTATTCTACTTTGATACGATTAGGATTCTACTGATCACAGTTGTATTTTTGTATTGAGATTGGGCTTGAGAACGATCAGAGAAATCAAATCGAATTTTAACGGTTTAATTCGTAATTCTATTTAAAAATTCAAAGCTGATAAATTCGAATCGGTAAAATTTAGGAACCGAGCTAATAAAATCGTTAAACTAATACGGTTTATTCCGTTAAACCGCTATCCTAACCGAAATCACAATTTTATAGTAGATTATGGAAACGAAACCTTGTTGGTGTTAAATTTAAATTTTGGTTTTTATGCTCTAGGGGAGTGGAGTCTAGCTACTCTAAAAAAATTGCTACTTAAATTTTTTTGTTATATTTTTATTATTATTAACTTTTGTGAGTTTTGAATTTTATAGTTCGAATTGGTTCGGATCGAATCTAACCGAAACGAACTGAAATTTGATAAAAACGGATCAAGTCGAAATCGGACAAATCAAAATAAACGAAAAAATAGACTAAAAAACAAAAAATTGTTAGGATGACTACCAAAATCAAACCTTCCATGTTAAACATGAGAATGATCGGTCATATACAAATAAAAATATATATATTTTGAAAATAGACTAAAAACAATATATACAAGTTCAAAACGACAATATCACACTAATACCATATTCTGGACCGGACCAAATGATAACCACTTCAATCAAAATAAAATATTGGGTTAAGATTAGAGTTGTTAACGGTTTCGATGAATCGAAAACCGGATCAGAACCGAACTAATAAAAATCGGATCGAATTTTAACGGTCAGTTTCGCGATTTATTTTAAAAACCGAGATCGATAAAGAACCGAAACAATAAAACCGGTTCGAAACCAGACAGATAAAACCGATAAACCAATCAAACCGATTAAAAACCGAATCGATAAAATGGTAAACCGATAGAACCGATAAAAAACCGAACCGATAAAATTGATAAACCGATAAATCCAATAAAGAATTGAACCAATAAAACCATTAAAACCGATTATTATTTTATTTTATATATTATATTTGTCAAAATTAATAGTTAATTACTAATTTTATAATAAATACCAAAAATTAATTTATAAACTTTATTATTTATTTAAACTAAAAAGTTAGAAATAAATTATAATTTAATCTAATTCTTTTAATGGAATAGACCGATTAAACTGGACCGATATAGATCGAAACGAAATAAGAATGAATCACAACCGAATTGAAAATTTAACAATCTAGTCCGGTTTAAAAAATAAAACGAAAAGCTTAGCGGTTAAGTAGTGATAATTAGAAACCAAAAACATTGATAATAAATTTTTGAAAATTTGAAAACAACATATGAAAACATAATGAATACGGGTGAAGGACAGCATTGCGTATAATAAGATTGTGACGTTAATTTGTGTCTGACAAAAAACTCAGGTGGGTTTTGAAGAAGAGAGTAAACTAAAGTGTGGTCCTTTAAAGTTTTAACTAAAAAAGAGTAAATACAATTGCACAATACACGTGAACACATCTAAATACGGCAATTCTCAGCCTGACCCTATTTGTGTAGTAGGTGTGCATCTTTTACGAACTACTACATTTACTCCCGTGTGATGATATTTTAGCCGGTATTAATTCTTTCATAAAAAAATAATAATATTATATTAGCATTTGTCATTATTTTATAGTTATATATGTTAAATGTTTCTCCGTAGGAAAAAAATATCATTTAGAATAATATTTTATTAATTTTTAAGAACTTCAATTATTACTTTTTTTAAATAAATTGGTGAGCTTTGAACAACAGTACATCGTCATTCGACTATCGCGTTTGGTGGTAGATAGTGTTTTGACTTTCAAATGTTCGTTAAGAGTCCCTAGACTATCACGTTTGAATAAAGTTAGTCCACAACATCCTCAGATCCATGAATGACTGCCACCTGTCATCATAGTCAAAAGATTTTTGTATTACCACTAGTCTATTGAGTTTAGTTATATGTAATATTCTACATTTTGGTTTGACCTAAACTCAAGGGATTAGTGGTGATCTAAAAATCTGGAAACTATGGTGACATGTGACAGCCTTTCATGGATGAGAGGATCTGGTGGACTAACTTTATCCAAACGCGATAGTCTAGGAACTGTCAACGGACATTTGAAAATCAAGGGACTATCTGCCACCAAACGCGATAGTCAAAGAATGATGTACTGTTCAATGCCTAAGTTGGTGCGATAATATAATTAAAATAGTTAAATAGTTGGTTGGTGAAAAAAAGAAAAAAGAAAAAACTAAAAAACGACGGATTTAAATATTAATTCATTTTGAAAATTTAATAAATAAATTAATAAAAAAAATACGACATCAATGAGACGTATGATTTTACATGTTAATTGAAATAATTTTATTAACACGTTAATTGAAAAAGTATATTTAACATTTAAACTAACGTATCACTCTACATGCTCTAAAAGGAGCACATATTAAATACTTAATTATATGATAAATTCAGATTATTCCGATATTAATGTGCATTTTTATATATAATAAAATTAGTCTGCAATTAAGGGCTGTTTTTTTTTATTTCATTAAAAGTTTATTTTAGATGGGTTTAATTTGAAAGTAGGATGGAAGAAAAAAACGCTCTAAGATCGTGTTATGCTCGAGCAGATTTTTTATCTGGCATAGCCCCAAATCCTCCTCTTCTCAACCTCTATTCACTTCAAGCTTATTCCATGGAGAAATTAACAAATCAACCTCATCTCGAGGTTCTGCAACCCTTATTTCCGAAAGATTCATCAAGAAATCAATATTTAAATGAAAATCAACCAGAAAATTCTCCAATAGAAGACTACCCAACATTTTTCGAACAAATCAACCTCAATTTGACTATTCTCAACCTGCTGAAAAACCACCCAAGAATGATTCATTAGCAAGTCATCATTCAAACGAAGATCCACATAAAGAAATAACAAAAAAGACTTTTCAACACTTCCATGAGCTCAAAAGCCTGAAAGAAAGACGTATCCAATCCCAAAATGGGAGATGAGATCTAACCCTGTCTTTAAAGAATCATCCATCAGTCAACATTAAGGAAATAATAAATCTTTCGTAGAGCTCTTGAAGCCTCAAATCAAGTCATTCACACATGAAAAAGTTGGATTCTAGCTCAAAGAAGATAAAAAAGCAATCACCTTCAAGGAGATAGATAATACATTTCTCCTTCAAAACTTTAAATTTACGCTTATCGCAAAATTTTCTATCGGTAGGCCAAAATTATCTGAAATTATATATTTCTTTGATTTTTTTCACATCTTAGGTTAATACAGTTTATATATCTATGATTATAGACAGATATCCATAGAATTAGAAAACATCCTAAAAATTATATGGAAACGAATCTCTTTTAGACTATTAAAATAGAAACCCAATTTTAATCCTAAAGTAGAGTCTCCTAGAGACTCAAGTTTGGGTTTCTTTTTCTAAAATACTAGAAAATCTATATAATATTGACACAATAAACCAAATATCAAAGGCAATTGGAATGGTCTAATTTGTATTCCATCTTTTAATAACGCGGGCTTTAATTATGTTAAAGCTCTTCTTATCATTGAGGGAAGGATTTTGATAGGGCGAATACCAATGATCAAATGTGATAAATTTTGAGGGAAAGTAATGGCTAAATGTGGTGGTTGAAAGATTGAAGGTTTATGTTTTGGAGATTGGACAAGTTATTTTTGTATTTTTTACTTTTATGATCAATTTCATAATTTCATTGTTTACGATTCTGACTTGATTTAGTAAACGAGATGGTGAAAGAAAAAGGAAAGAGGGTGAAGGACTACGATAACCCAAACGTATATGAGATTTACTCACATAGCCTAGAGGGTACTCTAAACCTTGAAACCATGAACCACATCCTCTTCAATAAAACCACTTATACGATCTAATGAGCCATAACCTTCCTATATCTCTAAACGCAAGTTGCTGGTTCCATCTTCACTATCAACGAGGGATCTTCTTCCCAAAAAAACCATAGGAATCTCCAAAACCCCCTCAAGAAATATGGCTGCCTACTGGAATGAAAACCTTTATATCATCCTTATCCTTATCTTTACTCTCAATTTTTCTTCTTTGAAGAAACTCACCTTATTCTTAGATCTTTCCTTAGTCATAAGACTTTTCCGTTCTGCCTGATTGTCTAACTACAAGTATCTCAACTCTTTGATTTTAGGGTCGTTTGACATCCACTAGATATAGAATTTCCGTACCATACATGATAATATCCACATCGTTATCATAGGAAATTGGTAACGATGTAAAAACAAACAAGGTTTGTTCCTCATCAGAGATTGTGATATTAATATTATCTAGATCCATGTTATCAAGATGTTCTGTCATGACTATGCATTCTTTCAACCTGAAATCATACAAGTACTTCTTCAAGTATAAGCGATTCACAATTTATTTTTATGAGTAAAGTTCTTCCAACTTATTTCATGCACATGCAATAGTCTTCTCATCGGTAATCATGCAAAGAATATTTTCCTTTATAATCATTAAAATCTAAAATTGATCCCTTTGTAAATATTATATTTCCTGTATTCTTTCATTTATGCCAATAACTTATAATCTAAGATCTTCCATAACCCTTGCAGTACCAATGACGGTTTTGACTTAATCTTCTACAATTCCAAACTGTATGCCCATTAAATCTTTCAATTTTGTATTTTGTTGATGTATACATCACTTTTAACCTTTAATTGCAATAACTTATGCTCTGATACCAATTTGTTAGAAATCAAGATGAATTATCTATCATGAATGACTCATACACAAAAACAGAATAAAAACATCAAAAATAAATTTACAAAGGATTTCAATGTGGTTCGACAATAATATATACTTCCACGACTGCCACCAGATAAAATGTTTAACTATGATAGAAAAAAGTTACAATTTTAGTATGATATTTTCTATTATCATATGAATATATTTATAAGGGATTAAACTAAAAACATATAATGACTTTTCACATAATAGACCTAATGGGCACAATACACGACTCTTGAACAATAAAAGAAGAATCATTGAGGACACACAAATCACTGTGAATATAAGAATTACTATAAACACGAGAATTACCATCGACATAAAAAGAAACATTATATCACCAATCATGAAAAACTTAAAATTATTCGACTCATTTTTACCAAGTGTATCGGGATAAACTCCATAGTGATATATCTTTTTACTTAAAGTACTGATACATATAATTTGTCAAAAACACACCATTAAGATCGATGTTGTTAGTTTAAAGGATCATTGATTTCAGTGAGAACATGTAATAACTTCCGAAATATGTTTTATATTTAGTTGTACACCCTTCAATTTTGGTTCATACAAATATATAATTTTTTTAAAAGTTTTAGTAACTTTTATATATAGATACGAGTATGTATCATATTATTTTTTGCTATACTTAGATTTAAATAATTGATTATTCATAATATAAAATTATTGTTGTGTTTTTAGTTTTTTTAGTTAATCATCCATGTTCATTTTATCTTAACGTATAATAAAATTGAAAGAGAGTCATTAAATAAATACATCATATAAAATATAATGGATATCGATTTGCTAACATAAAAACAAAATACATATATAATAAAAAAATAAAAAAAACTGTTTTGAAAAAATAATAAATTAAGGATGCAGGCCCAAGAATGCTCCAAGGATCGCTTCTTGACTTTGTAGATTTCTTATCTGCGATAGCCCATTTTCTTTCGATGTCCTTTCGTCTTCTTAACCTACCTATTACCTCTGCATCCAAGATGACCATTGATGCGGAGACACTCCAAAATAATTTTTTTTTAGAAACCCACCTCATGTCAAAATTTACATGAAAGAAACTACTGAAGAAGATTTCATTGTCTCTCCAAAGCTAAATAAATACTTCGTCTATCAAGGCCAACAATCATCAAACCCTTCTTTCAGTCAAAACCAACAGTCAACGACAGATATTCAGGTTCAACTTCTATTAGAAAACTTTCCCCTCTCTCAGGAAACGGTAAAGTTCCTCCCGAAATAAAGCAGATCCATTCAGAGTAAGAGATGCGCTCCAATCTTGTGTTTAAAGAATCTCCCATCATCATCTAGAAAGGAAAGCAGAAATCTTTCGCAGACATATTGAAGCCCCAAATCAAATCTTTCATCCACTTAGAGGTCGTCTATTAGAAAAACAACATGAACACAAGGAAGTAATCTTCAACAACTCCTCTTTAATCTTTAACTCCAAATTTGATTTTGTCGCAAAGGTTTCTTTTGGAAAACCTAAAATTTCTGAATTTAGAGCTTTTTTAGATTTATTTAACTTTTCTGGAAAATACAATATATTCATATATTATTATAAGCATATATTTATAGAGTTAGATAACATAATAGATCTAAAATCTCCCTGGAAATAAATGTCTACTTTGTAGGCATATTCTCTTTCAGACTTTTAAATTGGAAACCAAACTTCAATCCCAAAATAGAGTGTTCCGAGACTCTAGTTTGGGCCATCCTTCTTCAAATCCCTGAATACATATACAACTTTGACTCAATCAACCAAATTGTAAAGGCACTGTGAATGCCTTTGCATATTTGGATTCCAACCTATAATAGAGATACCTTTAACTGTGTTAAAGCTCTACTTATTCTGGATCCATCTAAACATATTCCCCAAAAACTCTGTGTAGAGTTTAAGGAAGAAAAAAGATTTTGGAAAAAGATTTCATATGTTTTTATGCCTAAATACTGCAACCTCTGCAAACACTTAGGCCGTAGTAAAGAAACTTACAATAAAAACTAGGAAAATAATGAAAGATTTGCTCAATTGGATAAGCAGCAAACCTCAAATACTTTCTCTCATTGAACCATACTTCCTATAAAGAAGTATGGGTCCAAAAAACTACAAATCCTTCTACCAAATCTCCCGTAGCCCAACTGAACTCTAAAACTTCCCAAACGAAAGAGACTGATGAAATTAATAAAAAAATAATCTGAAAATTCCATTACCCTTCCCATTAATGATGTTATGATCACAACTATAAAATCTCAGTTCCCTCTGGTAACTTATCAAATGATAATCATCGCAATTCTCCTTCTACCGTCAAACCAAATGTTAATGATGTTTCTGATACAAACATCATTGAAGCTCTCTAAACCATTGATCTTGCCAACTCTCTTAATGTTTTTAAATAAATGGATAATACTGAAGATGAGCTAACTAATTCTGTAATATTAAAAACTAGTAGTTTATCTAATTCACATGTGAAAAAGATAACTAGTAGTTAAGAAACAACAAATCATCTCAATAAAAGAAACAGAAAACTAAAAACATCTCAGATTAAAGATTTTAAAAAAACAAAGTTACAAGTATAAAAAAGTCTTTAAGATCCTCAAATTTAAAATCAAAATGACTTTAAATTTTTTAAATTAGAATGCAAGAGGTATTAGTAACAATGAAGCCATAAGAAGACTTAAATTTATAATACAAAGCTGAAATATATAGATTCATTGCTCTTCAAGACCCAATGATATCTAATTCTAAACTTATTAATGTTTGTAACAAAATTGGTTTCAATGATGGTTTTGCTAATGTTAATAACAAATTTTGGATTTTCTGGTACAATCATTTTAATATTCAAAATATCACTAATAATGACCAATTTCTTCATTTGATGGTGACTTACACTTTCACTAATATGGAAGTCCTGATCACCATCATTTATTCCAAATGCTTAAGATCCCAAAGATCTATTCTCTGAGATCAATTAAGAGTCATCTCCTCTACCAATCAACCATGGTTGATTGTTGGAGATTTTAGTGAAATCACAAATGTTTCTGAGAAACTATCATGTACCGCTCTAAATTTAAGAGGTATGAATGACTTTAACTAGGGCTGTCAACGGTTCTCCAGAACCGAGAACCGGACCGGGACAGAACCGATAAGGACCGGACTGAGAACCAGACCAAACCTTAACGGTCCGGTTCGCGGTTCCATTCTAAAGACCGAAAACCGATAAGGAACCGGAACAAAAAACCAGTTAGGAACCAAACCGATAAAACCGATAAACCGATAGGACCGATATGGAATCGAACCGATAAACCGATAAAACCGATACGGAATCGAACCGATAAAACCGATAAACCGGTAGAACCGATAGGAAATTGGACCAATAAAACCGTTAGAACCGATTATTTATTATTATTATTTATTCTTTTATAAATTATGGTACCAAAATTAATAGTTAATTACCAATTTTTTTTAACAAAATCAAAGATTAACTTATAAACTTTAGTTTTTATATCATTTACTTCAATAAAAAAATTAAAAATCAAATTTTAATTGGATTTTTTGTTTTTAAGTGGACCAAACCGGACCGAAACCGGACCGAACCGAAACGGGACCGGACCGAACTTGGACCGAACTGGAACCGGAACCAAACCGAATCGGACCAAATCGGACCGAACCGGACCGAACTAAACCGAAAGCTTAGCGGTTTGGTCCGGTTCCAAAAATTGGAACCGAAAGCTTAGCGGTTCGGTCCGGTTCCAAAAATTAGAACCGAAAGCTTAGCGGTCCGGTCCGGCCCGAACCGATAAGCTTAACGGTCCAGTCTGGTTCTCTCAAAATCCGGACCGAACCGGACCGATAACAACCCTAACTTTAACCATATGACTCTGGACTGTAAGTTAGAGGAACCTGGATTTTTAGGTTCCAATTTCACTTGGTCAAATAATCATAAATGGAAGCGCCTTGACAGAGTTCTCCATAATGTTGCTTGAAGATCTCTTTTTAACCTGGCTTAGATCATTCACCTCTTTGTATTCATATGTCATCTTACTCAAACATCCCAAAATCATCTTTTAAATTCTAAAATATGCGGATCCTCCATAAATATTTCTTAAACATTGTTGATTAAAGCTGGAAAAAAGCTCAATTTGGTGATCCCATTTTAATCTATTGGTTAGATTAAAAAATCTTAAAACCAATCTCAAATCTTAGAACAACAATGTTTTTTACATTGTTGCCAAAGCTGATGAGAATGTCAAATATGCAGAAGAATGTTTTGAAATTTCAAATAACCGGATTAATAGATTGAATCTTACTAAAGCCAGAGTTGGCCGTTTAAAATTATTGGCCAGTAAGGAGGCGTTCTGGCACCAAAAAAGTGCCTCTCTATAAATTCAAAATGGAGACAATAACTCTAAAAGCTATCATAACTATGTTGAAAAGAGATATAAAAAGAATGGAATTCATGGTATCAATATTAAGAACTCATGAACAGAGAATCATACTCTTGTAGGTAATTCTGCTGTTGATTATTTCCATGATCTTCTTAACTGTAATAACTCTGATATCTTTTTAGATCATTTTCATGAGAGCATTTTTAATCTTTTATCTGATACTGAAAATATATCTCTAACCTCAATTGCATCACCAAATAAAATCCATTTTGAATTAACTTCTTTAAATGATAATCGTGTATTTGGTGTTGATTGATTCAAGTCTAGATTTTTTTCACACTTGCTGGCCTATCATTTAATATGATCTTTGTAATGCAGTTTGTGAATACTTTAGAGGCTCCCATGTTCCTAAAGGTATTTATGCCATTGCTATATGCTTAATTCCAAAAAACACTTCTCCTAATTATTGGCAAGAATACAGGCTTATAAGCCTCTGCACAATATCCAATAGAATATTGTCCAAGCTTTTAAACAATAGACTGGATAAGATTCCCTCTAAAATAATATCTCATGAGCAGGCTGGTTTTGTTGAAACTAGAACATCCATGAAAGCATATTGATTACCAAGAACTAATCCATGACTTAAACAAAAAACCCAAAGGTAACAACTTAATCTTAAACTTAGATATGACCAAAGCTTTTGATAAAATTTATTTCAAATTTATATACTATGTTTTGAAATCATTTGGTTTCTATGATTATTTCATTAAATTAATCAATAATGGCATTATAAATGGATAATCTCATTGATATTTTCAGTCTTGCAATGGTGCCAGACAAGGTGACCCTCTGATCACCAAATTTGTTCATCATTGCAGATGAGTATTTATTAAGAGGTATTAAGCTTTTGTTTAATAAATATAATTACTTGTATGACATGCAAGAAGATATATCAATATCCACTGCCTTGCCCATGCTGATGATGATGTGGTTATCTTTACTAATGGTTCCCTTGACAATGTCAATAAAGACTGTGACTTTCTTGACCATTATCAGGTTGTGTCTGGCCAGCAGATCAATAAATTAAAAACAACTTTTATTCCTTCAATTCATATGAGCAGTAGCAGATCAAATAACATTGCGAACACAACTGGTTTTAAACAAAAGTTATCTTCCTTTTAAGTATCTTGGCATTTAAATTAATTCAACCAAAAATGCTTGCCATTTTGATGACATTGTCTCCAAAATAAAAAACAAAATTATGGATTGAAATAGTATCAATCTATCATTTGGTGGTAGATTAATATTATCACAATCTGTCTTTCTTTCATTTTCAATCTATCATACGCAAAATTTTGTCCTCTCTAAGATTGTCATTAGCATAATTAATAAGCTAATTAATAAATTTATATGGGATTGTAAAGAAAACTCAAAAACCATAATTTGGTCTTTTTTCTAATATGTGCAAGCATCTTAATGAAAATGGTCTTACCATTAGAAAAACTCAAAAGACATCTAAAATTCATTCTCTTGCAAGCTTTGGTTAACGTTCAGAGATCACAAATCTCTATGGGCTAACCTTATGCATTCTATATTGCTCATATTTTCATCCTAAAAACTTAAAAGATTGATTAGAATTAGAGAAACTGTTGAAAAAAATCATTTCTTGGAAAATTGGTAATGGCAACATAGATTTTTGGTTTGATAATTGGAATCACGCTCACCCTTTTATAACTTTGAATTGTAATAATGATAATTCTTGGTATCATCTTGTCCTTGTCAATGAATTTTGGCATAATGATGCCTGCAATTTGAATAAGCTAAATGATAGTGTTCTCCAATATGACATTAACATGATTTTTAAACTTAAAATCAAGGTTAAGATTGATGATGCTATTATCTGAACAATTTCTCTTGATGATTTCTTTTCACTTAAAGACACATGGCACAAGATTAGACAAAATATGATAAATCCATCTTACATTATAAAATATGGAATAATAATTCTCCAAAGAAGTGTTCTTTCACTCTTTGAAGAATTTTAATTAATTACAATTGTGTAGATTATGTTCTTCAAAATTGTAATTTCAGTCCTGCATCAAAATGTCAGTTTTATGATAACTCTGAAAATATAAATCATATTTTTGTTGCTTGTAGCATGTCTTGGAATGTATGGTCTCACTTTGCTGTTTATTTGGTATTCAAATTAATAATAATATGTCTATTCGTCATATTGTCAAAAATTTGGATCATGTCAACTAATACTCCTAATTATATCAGATTATCAATATCTTCCCTTATCCGTTGGATCATTTGGAAAACCATAAATAAACCTAATACAAAGACACCAAGCCTTCCTCTATTAATATAATAAATAAAATAATAATGTTAATCACTAACTTAGATAGTGCCAACCTTTTAAAAACTAAGCATTGGTCTAGTGACTTAAAAACTACATATTTAATATGTTCTTTTCAACATATTCCAGTTCCAATGTCTTAATCTTACTTTAAATGACACACTCCTAAGAATGACAGAATCAAAATCAATTGTTATGGATCTTGTTTACCTAATGGGGAATCTAGTGGTGGCTTTGTAATTAGAGATGCTAATTGTTTATTATTGAATGCTATTGATACTATATTTGATAAGAATACTCCTTTAATTGCAGAAACCAAAACCCTCCTTAAAGGTCTTATTTTCTGCAAATCAAACAATTATAACCACCTTGATATAGAACTTGATTCCTTGATTTTAATTGAAATGTTGAGCTATGCTATGAGAAAGCTCCCCGATACCCAAACCCTTAAATCTCTATCTGTAGGAAGCTTATTTCTCCTCAAATGAAAACAAGGCATATATTTAGAGACCAAAACCATGCGCGTTTGAGTGGCCAAACATACCATCTCTTCTAAGACCCATTGTGAATTCACCTAAGCTAACATTCTTGTTCAATTATCAGTTATTATATTTTTGGAGAGTATCAACTTAGGTTATATAAGATAACTAAAATGATATGTATCTATTATACTAATTTTCAAGGCAAGTACTTTCCTGACCATATTTTTTTTTGCATGTTTCAGTTTTCAATTCAAAAAATCTCATCAATGCATTCAAAGTCTCTCTGTCAAGCTTGAAAGCTTAAAGAATATAAATGCTTGAACAAAATCTGATACAAAATTTCTAAAATCGACTTTTTTTTAATATTTTAGGCTTTAAATTCATTTGCTTTTGTAAGAAATAACTATATTGACATACTTGTAACTTTGAAGCCTCTAACTCATCTAATTAATACAAGTTTTTTTCTTTTGAAAAATAAAATAAATAAATCATAAAACCGTTTCAAAAAAATATTAATTGTCAATATATGAATCGATAATTACAGTACAGCTATCTTCGAGTTCGAATTCAAAACTCTAATCAACCTAAAACCTCCACACTAATATCGCTCAAAATTGTAGCAACAAGAGAAACAGAAGGTCTATTCTTTCTAGAACTAGCAACACAAGCCACTGCAACATTAGCTAACCTAACCAAAGGATCCAAATCACAAGGAACCAAAAGGTTTGAGTCAAAAAGTTCAGCAAATCTCTGATCTTGAATCACAGGAACTGCCCATCTAACAAGACACCCTTCTCCACTTCTCCGACCACTCAAAATCTCCAACAAAACAACACCAAAACCAAACACATCATTCTCTTTACAACCACCATCATCACTACACAAAAACGACAGCTCGAATTACACCCTCGAAACAAAATTAATATCTAATTCTATTTATATATCAAATTATATATAAATATTTTTAGTATTAATTATTTTCAAAAGTAAGTTCCTATATAAAAGCTATACGATTTTTAATAATTTTTGAAGGTGTATATTACTATGAATACTGGAATTTCATTGTAACAAACTCAAGCTCCTTTTATACATGTTGTAGTCGCACCATGTGAAAATAAGAAACAAATTATACAAAATACTAAACAATCTCAAATTTTAACTAGTAGTGTATTTTTGTTTTAAAAAAAAAAACAAAATATCCAATTAGAATTTCGAAATTTTTGATGTATCTAATAAGGATTAGTCATAGTAGAACACACTAAATAAATATTTCAAATTAAAAATTTTAATGTAATTAATTGAAAAAAACTAAGTTTTTAATTATCCACCAAAGTATCCTTAACATCTATTGTTAGGAATATGGGGTCCGGTCCACTAGTATGATATTGTCCGCTTTGGCGATGCAGTTTTCCAAGTTTCTCGAATTATACAAAAATTTCAACCCCTCTACATATTCGTTTTGCGTCTTGGTTCATGCTCTTATCCAGGTAAGCATTTTTGTCCCGCTTCGTTGCTCTTGCATCTGTTTCTTCCATATGGGATCATGTGAGGTTTTTCAATCATATTTTAGTTCTTATGAGAAATACAGATTTTCTTCTAGCTTGGGTTTTAATTTATTGATTCAAAACTACATTCAACAAATAAAATTGTAAGATGGATTACATGTGTTTAAGCTCACGAGGAACCGTGGTTTGATCTGAAGTAAGAAGTTTGAGTTCAGTTTTATATGAACTTCTTAAAACTAGGCACTTTAACTTGGCTTTGGAGTTGTTTAATTAGATCATGTAAGCTAGTATATGTGCTTATATGTATTCGTTGATAGGATGATTAGTAGTTTATGTGAATTAAAAAACTTTGTTCGAGTATAATGTATGATTAAAATAGTAGAGTCAAATTAGTTGAATTTAAATATGTACCATAATATATTAGCCCCAATGTGATTCATATAGAATTCAAAAGCAGCAATATCTTTTTGGACACAAAATTTTATGTCAAAGTGTATGATTTTAGATTGGTAGGGTCAAATTTGATAGAGTTGGTGGGCATGTTTCAACTCGTGTCTTATGCATGTAAAGATATATTTCTCGTCAGTATGGATTATGGAACATTAAACTCTTAAATAACCTAATGGTAATAATAAAGCTTCAAATAGTTCTAACAAATGTTATAAATTATAATTATAAATAAATATGCATTAACATGACAGTTAGCAAAAAAATAAATTTGTTACAGCTATGAAATCGGGCTTTCAGAGTTGCTAACATGAAGAGTCTCGGTTAATACAAAAAATACTCATAGTGAAGGAGTTCTTGTTTCTTGTGTGCTCTATTTTACTCTCCTCTAATATTTCGTTGTTGATGCAAGTGAAGTCGAATGAACAATGTATATTATTATCTATCATGACAAGTTTAAATTCAGTTTCCAGTTGAACTATAGTTTAAGCGCCTACACTTGGATTGCAATCTAGCCTAAGTAATTAAAAAAATACATGTTTGTCTATGTTTCCTGTTAAACATCTGAAATATTAACTATGTCTGTTTTAAAAACTTTTTTCCTATAGAAAGTCTATTTGAGTTGATCTATCCGGAATACAATACCGTCCTGACCTTTCTCCATAAATTCATATTTTTTGAACTAGACTCTACTTAAAATTCAGACAACACATGTTTCAAACTTGAATTTTTGGTTCAAAACTTATTATTTTGAATTGTTATTAAACTTGCAGTTGTTTTAATAATTTGATTAGAAGAAAATAATGAAACGATATTTAAAAATTAGTGTTTTCACTCTAACTTTGATATAATGTTTTTTTCTCTAATTTAATATATTACGTGTGTGACATGAAAATAAGAGTGTTTATATTCTCACTGGACCTTCACACACATATGCGTATAGTATAGTTAATCATATATTTTTGTCGGTCTAGATCTACAATAGTTCTTGTTTTTAGAAAGAAGATAATCAAGATCTTATTCATGGAGCTCTCTATACTTCATTAGATTTTGTATAATTCAGAAAGATTTAAGATATCTTATGGTAGCAACAGAGGCAGATCCAAGATTAGAATTTAGGGTGTGCCAAAAAATATTTTGGGATGGTCCAAGTTTCAAACTTTTGACCTCAAGCTTAGAAAAAGAACACTCTTACCACTATACCAAGCTTATTTTTAAAATTTGAGATGGTCCATGACATACATGGCCACACCCTAGATCCGTCACTGAGTAGCAATATCTAAGGCTCATGTTCTTTCTCTATAAAAGCTCGATTATGGGAAGCAATAACTAATGGCAAGGTTAAAGTTACATGTGAATTTTTAAAAGATTTTCTGATCAGGTAATTCTGATCGAAGAGCAATAGAAGACTGTATAGTAGTTGTTATACTAACATATTGTGGAAACCTTTTTTAGAAGCAATTTTTTAGTTAAATTATATTTGTATAATTCAGATTCTTATACTCTTTGTGGAAATAACAAAAGATATATATATATATACTCTTAATAGTTGTAGATTAGCACCGAGTGTGCAAGTAGTATCGATGGTGCCCATACTTACACCGGCTGTGCAAGAAGCACTAATGGTGCAGTTGCATCATCGTACTATTATTAAGTACTGATGGCGTCAGGTGCACCACTAGTATTGGGTATCTATTCTGCCAGTGCAAGGGCCCATAAAATTTCTAGCCAACTTTACATTCCCGACAACCATAATTTCATGTTGCAGATTTTTTCCCCATCAAATACAATTTTCTACCAAATATGATTTCACGCATACTCCAGCATTTACTTATCTACAAATATTTTCTCGGGCATAACATATTTATGTATTCATCAAATAACCTAACTAATCAAATTTGTAATCTTTTAGATATGTAATTGATTCTCCAAGAAGAAAACCATTTGACGTAAGACGTTAAGTATGTGAAAAAATAAGGTCGGATGAAACTACCTATGATTTTCAATGAAGTTTTGTTACAATTTGTTACATGTCGGATGAAACTACCTCCACAAAGTCATGAAGAAATCAAGACCACGTACAATTATTTGAAATCAGTTTCAAGGGTTCGGGTATTTGACCTCTCGTACGAATTCAAGCAAGAGGCGTGCACGAAGTTTAATTTTGAAAATTATTGATTTTATTACAAAAGATATGCTAGGTTGTGTGAGATCCTTCCTGAACAAGTGAATATGTTAAGGAATCGCACACCAGTTTGAGGATATAAATTTAACAAAGGGTATGAATTTAATTAATATTATGTGTGATATCGCAATTCATGTTTGATGTTAATTTTATGTTCTTAAGTTATTCTATTTCCTACTTCTTAGTTTTTTTTATTTTATGTTAAATTTTACTTTTGTAAGTTATTTACATTTTGTATTGATGTTATATGTCTCCATCGGATTCAAATATTTGAAATTGGTCCCAAATATTCGATTTTTTACCTCCTGCGCGATGTCATGAAAGATGCACATATGATGTTTGGTTTGCACATTTGGTATTCTATTAAACAACATATGTTGAAAGAACTGAACCTCGTTGAAAAGAGACTAGAACAAGTGAAGAAGAATAATTAAAGCGATAACAATATACATAAAATAAAAATACATCTCAAACAAATACATTACATATAAATTTAAAAGACGTCAGATGTCTTTTAGTTTTATGTGTAATGTATTGGCTTCTAATATCTTTTAATTTTATGTGTAATGTATTTGCTTATGCTGTATATTTATTTTATGTATACTTTTATCGCTTTAAGTTTATTGTTTTGAAATCATTAGTATAATAAAATTAAATGAAAACAATAAACAAAAAAGGTTTTTAGCACAAATATATTATAATGAAAAATAGTTACAAATAAGATATCATGTGATATTAGATGAATTCATCTAAATCAGTCACATCAAGATTGATATACAAGACTTACAGATTTCAATCTCTTAATATTTTATCATCGAGTTATAATCTGTAAGTTCCAAGCTTATGTTTTTAAGCTACACAATACTATACAAGAATCATGTACCTATGAGCATGGTATGACATTCACAAAAGGAAACTCATATTCATCAACCCTGAATATGCTATAAAATGAATTATGTGGCTAAACTTCGATGCGATCACGACCCCCCAACTCAGGCATTGTCATCTAGTTTGATATACCTCCAGTATCTTCAGAGTATTATATACTTTTAATAACCTTTAAATAATCAAATTTACCATTAAATATATGCATATAAACTTCAGGTTTATCCATAATATCATTGTAAATGGTGTAATTCCATTCATTCTTTGCACTTTGACTGATAAAATTTTAAAAATATTATGTATGGAAAGTGCACTTGCTTTTTTCGAATCTAGCACGTGTTTAAAATGCAAGTTATCTCGTTTAACATATGATAAAATAGATAATTTATGTTTGACAAAGGAATGACCATGTGGGTTTTGTTTATCTAAAGGTTTCAAAAGAGAAAATATTTTTGGATAAACTATTTCAAACTATTTTTTGTAAATATGTTATATGCGTCATTCGTCGTTGGATTTTATGAAATCAAGTACAATTTTATCCAATTTTTATATTACGAGATCTATCTTAGTTATTTTTATTTGTATCATCATATCTAATATCTTCCAATGATCGTTTAAAGATTCTAAAGATGCTATTATACATTTTCTTAAAAATTCGTGAGTCTCGTGCCAACATGGCATATTGTGCGTAAATTGTATCGCACATGTGAAAATCCCATTCGTAATCTCAATATATTTAGAATCTTCTAATTCAAGAAGTATTATTTATAAAGCAGTGATCGAGACATTACCTCTGATTTTTTTTCGAACACCTTGTCTCCAAATTTATGTTATGTTATACATTGACTCTTTTTAAATAATTCTCTAATTGATCCATGTTACATTTCGACCAAATAATATATCTTATCCAAATATAACACAAAGTTAAGTTTACTCTTACCAAAAAACCGTTTTACGTTAGAATGATGGCTCTTGACCTGGTAAATGTTTGTGTTTTCAAAATGCATGAACTTGTTAGTTTTTCATGTGACAAACTTATTAATATAGATAATTAACTCAAAATTTTTAATATATCTGATTGCTTATACATATTAATATGATTATTTTTTAATTTATGTTATATCTGTGAGTACGCTATCTTATTCCAAGAAATCATTAAAGCATATAAATCGTTTATTTTTATGTACTTATTCGTATTCCTAAGAACATTCTTGTTAATGGGTCATTGAAAAAGCATGTGCATAGTTTAATGGGAACACTTGTTCGACAATATTCATCAACGTTAACTCTATATCCGAAAAACCCACGAACGGTTCATAATATGGTTAGATACAATAAACGATTTCAAATAATCTAATACCCACTTAAAATTGTTAACTTTCTCCCGGCCATGAACGTAAATCTGACGTAAAAAGTCATACCAATATTGTTTACTCCAACTAGCTCAAACAATGACATCTTGTACCTTATTATCCTTTAAGTTCTATCTATTGTTAATTTTTTTAGAAATATCCATAACAAATCCACACTAACTGGGTGTGTAAGAAAATATCAATAATGGCATCACTTTGATCATTTGCTAGATCTATGTCATTCAAAATAATTAAACTGTTTGTGTTCTTACAAATGTTGCAACTATGACCGACCAAATTTTTCTAACGTTCGGTATTTTATCAAGTGTTGTATATGGTGCGCATGAATGACATATTTTTATCTTTTCACTTTTTTACTACGCTTAAAATTTCTTTAGGGTGAGTTCTCATGAAGGTTGAATATTCTACAAATTCTAACTTTTTTTAGTCGTGTACGAATGACCTTTTAAGTGTTTAACATGTGGATGATTGTGAATCTCGTGTATAACCTTTAAGGACCGTTCATCTGGGGTTACCATAATTCCCTTAGTATCTATACTTTTTTATTCGGTGTACTTTCTCTTAAGATAATTTAAATCTACCGTCTAATTATGAAATCTGGCTCTCTCGCATTCAAAGAATATTCGAGGATTTGATTTACTATTTGGAGAATCGCAACATTTTATTATAATAACCACAATGTATTCTATCCCGGTCTTATTAAACCACTCAAACAATTTGTCTTACGTATAATATAATGCTATGAAAAACATATCACTATACTCCTTAGCATTTTGATTTGTATAATTTTCCTCCTACAATTCCAAATTAAATAAAAATGAAAATAAGTAAACAAAACATAGTCCCAAAACTAATTCAGAAAAATGGTTAGGAAGATGCACCGCCGACGTGGAATATTATTGTGTTAAGTATGAGGTTTGCAAATTGGTGACCCAATATCATAACTCAAATACTTAAAAAAATATGTTTATATTACAATTTCAATATAATAACATAAACGAGTACATTATTATATAAATTCATTTAAATTGGTTTCTTCTGGGTTGGCGATGATAGGTTTTCGACCTTCAAGATCTTTATATTTTTGCATCGATTTAGTAATGGTAATCCACAAGTTGTTGCATCATCGCTACGCAATGTTGTTCATGTAGGATGTATATGTGCACATGGTGAGTCACTAGCAATGGAAAGCTATATACACAAATGAAACCAAATGAGGATGTCGATGACTAATTAATATAATAAAAAACATCAAAGTAAGATAAACTACTTAAATTTACAAAATAGTTCTTATTAACAAAACTAAATCCGATTTTTACCCTTTTAGACATCGGAATAGGTGCATCACAGTGGTAGAAAAGTGTAACTGCAATTCATCGACCCTGATTGTGATACAAAATGCACAATATGTTGAAATCTTATTGCGATGGTATCCTCATATTTAGCATTGACATCCTATAAGATATACCAACAGGTACTCTATAATAGTGTATACTTTTAGAGACCTTTAAATATTATTCTTTACTATTTTATATCTTGTTGTAAACATCATAGTTATCCATAAGTTTGTCATAAAGCCGATATGACAATGAACGATACTTACAATACCCATTAGGTATAACATCGTTTGTAACGGTTATAAAATGTATGAAATGAAAGGGAAATTATTGCAAGTAAAACTTTGAATCACTGTATATTTGTTTAAAACCGATATTGGAGCTTGGTACGTTGTAACTAGATAGCGACATCATCAAAGGAGTTTGAACTACCGAATGTTTATATGCATGAACGGTATAACCACTACCTTGTTTTGGTGGTTCAGAATTAACATGTTTCATTTGCGCACCACCCAAATATACCATATTGATCTCTCGTATTCAAATAATATTTGAGGATATCTTTTACTATTTTTCTTATCATGATATTTTATGTTGATAACTAAACCATTTTGTGTTTATGTCTTCTTAACCGACTCAACCAATTCGTATTGCATATGATATTTGGTTGAGAAAAAAATATGAGTGTAATCAGTACTGAAATCCTCCGCATATCCATTTGTAGCATAATTTCCCTACATATCCAAATTGTCCAAAAAATCAAACTAAGTACATTAAACGTAGCTCATAAACATAAAAGAACAAGTACAAAAATGAACCGCATTCTAACCTGTGTTGAGGCCCTGCATCGATGGTGCAGGTGGGTAGACCCGACTTGGTGCACCTATGCATCTTCGGTTCAACCCCACGGAAATAGTAGTTGTACCAAGTAAAAAAAATTAATATGATTTTTTTTATCTTCCTCTCCGGCGAATGTAGCTCCTCCAAGAAGTTTCATCCTCATTTTCTATCTTCACATCCTTCGATAAATTCATATTTCTTTTAATTTGGTTGTGTTTTTGTTGAAATTTAAGATTTTGTGAAAACAAAAATATTCAAAAACAAATTTAATGAAATGTTTAAATTATCAAGGAAATGATTGAATGTTGATCTTAACTAAATTAACTAAAAGGTATGGCTAGATCTAGTTCCAAAAAGATAACTAGCCCCAATTTTTTGTCCATTTTAAGAGCTTACCAAAAATGTTCATTTATCCCCGTCGGGGTGGATCTTCTCAACCGGCGGGGAGCTTCCCATCGGGTGAATATAAACGGCCCGACAGGTGAGAAGGCTTCACTCGGTGGTTAAAAAGATCTCACCTGGTGGAGATCTCCCCGGCGGTTTAGAAGGTCTCACCGGACGATCAAACGGGATGTAAAAACGAAATATTACAAATTCAAAAATACTTTTTTTTAGGCTGATTAGCATTATTTGGAACCAGATTTAGCTATTATACCATTGTCTAAATAGCTAGTCTTTTTTCAAAAACAAATTAAATATCAAAGTTGATACAAAGAAGATATTGATATATTTTAGATTGTGTTAGATATTAGAGTTGCGTTTAATGTTGTCGAAATTATAATACATTTAATGTTATTTTTGTATTAATAACCGTTTCATAAATAAAAAGTTAACTTTTTTTTTTTAAATTGAGATGAAATTAAATTAAATTTGCGTAAATTTAAATTTACAGATGTAAAAAAACCCGTTTCGAGACCGTTACATTTTGTAGTGTTTTTTCAACCGTTACATTTTGTCCTTATTACAACATGATTTAAGAAATATCACGGTGGTCCTCTCTTTCAATATGTGTCCTTATTACAACATGATTTAAGACATATCACGGTGGTCCTCTCTTTCCATCCGTGTCGTAATTACAGCGTGATTAAGAAATATCATCTTTCGATTTGTGTCCTATTATTTTCACTATTTATACTTGAAGACAAAAGTTTAAAGAAAATTTGGTACAACGGATTAACATTGAAAAGGAGAGACAATTCAGAGGTCCTTCGTGTACAAAAATTTCAAACCGTGGAAATAGTACTTTGTCGGACCACTTCTTATATTTCCTATCCGTTGAAAGTTTTGTTGATAAATTATTATTCATTATTTTATTTAAATGTCGAATATGATGTATATGTCATGCAGAATTAGCTACGATTTAGATGTAGAATTTTATCAATGACATTTAATCAATTTTGTGTAATAATATTCGTTACGTTGGTAAACATTAGTCATATTCACTATTTTATTATATTATATTAATTTTTCAACTTTATTATTTTATCCGTTTAATAGGCAAAAATAGATTTATGGTAAGTTTGAATATTATATTAGCTGATATTGTATTTTATTTTTCACCTAAATTTTATATTCAATAGCTTAATATATATATAATTTTTAATATTTTGATAATATTATAAAAATAATAGATAAAAAGATAGGTACAACTAATCATAATTCGGGCTTTTGGAAAATTTTAATGTTTAGATATTCGTCTAAGTTTTTTTGATTTTAGGTTTTAGTTTTTACCATAAAAATATCACACCAATCACAAATATACAATATAACGACAATTCAAATAGATATTTTGTATTTAGTTTTTAAGTTTTTAAATTTAATCTCTAAAAAAATTGGAACACGATTAGTAAGAATTAAAAGATAAAATGACTTGAGATTACATGATCAAAATAGTAGTTCGAATGGTTGCTCTTAGAATTTAAAATGTCAAAACAAAATCAAGGCGTGCATCATATGTCACGAGACAAATAAAATGTATTCTCATAATATGGTATGTTGGGCAAATATACCGTCGATATTGCCACGATAAAATTTGGATTTGTCGCAACAAATAACAATCTCGTTGCGGCGAACAAAGCATAAGTTTTTTTGAATAAACTCATGTTAGTTCATCGCAATAAATAACTGACTTGTATATCGGTGTGTGCTAATATGTACCACATCGAGATATTTGTATACAACTCGTTGCAACGAGGTTTATTATTTATAACGAAAAAAACTTGACATATGAAATAACTCAAAATATTGTTTTATTAAAATGTGTTGAGTCTGAAAATTTTCAAAAATATTTCTCTCAATGTTTAGGTGTATCACAAAAACACTTGTTTCTCCCATAATTCTTTTAACTTTTGTTATATCTTAAAATATCATTCTAAATAGACCTAAGTAATCATACTGTTAAAAATGGTTATTTTTAGTAAACATATATGATACGTGTAGTGCTCCCTCGCAAAATATATGACATATTTATACATGTCTACATGTTTTCAATAAGATTTGTTATGTTGTTTATTTTTTCAAATATTAAAAATGTTAGGAATGGGCTAGAAGTAATTCATTAATAAAGAATTGTATAAACATGTATAGACATATATAAACATGTATATGTATGTATAGATATGAGCTGAGCCTAAGCATGGTGGTCCAAAATATGATGGTCTGAAGTAAATTGGGCGTAGTACCACAACTGGACCGAAGTGAAGTCTTATATTTGTTAGATCTTCTATAATTATTAGATCTCATATATTGACATTTATATATTAATTAGATCCCCTTAATTAATTAGGTCTTATATTTTTTAGATCTTCTATAATTATTAGATCTCATATATTGACATTTATATATTAATTAGATCCCCTTAATTAATTAGGTCTTATATTTGTTAGATCTTCTATAATTATTAGATCTCATATATTGACATTTATATATTAATTAGATCCCCTTAATTAATTAGGTCTTCTATATTAATTAAAATTTATTATTTATGAGGTTTCTTATATTAATGGATTCAAAGTTATTTTAGTTATTGATTTATCAGCTTTAATCTGGAGTGTCCGGTGAATAATTATTTTTTTCCCTAAACCTATGAATAAAAGAAGATATACAATTGCAAAGGTGTGATGAGACATACAATGTGATGTGATTCACGAGCATCATATTTCCTAAGAGAGATAAATAGATTTAGGTCTTTTAAGAGATAAGTGAGGTGATGGATAAACATTAAAGACAGAGTTTTGTGAATCATGTCATCTTTTGTAGCAAAAAGTGATCCAGTCATGATACGTAACCTAGTCGTTTATAAAAGAGTGTATGTTGTCGTGGATGCAAGATTTTTCCACAATCTGAACTACGTTAAATATTGTCTTATATGTTTAGTTTTATTACGCTTTCTTTTATTTGTTACTCATCTTGAACAATATAAATTAAATTCGTATTCCATAGGTTCGTTAGTCGTACACGTTGGTTCTTGCGTCGGACGAACTGTAGTGGTTTCCCTAATAAAAAATAATTGCATACCATCGTGAGTATAAACATGATACAATGAACAATAAAAGTAATGTATGCAGACTTTTTTTACTTAACTGATTTAATGACACAAACTTCATAATCTTACAAGCTAAGTTAAATATCCTCGTCATCACTCTAAAATATTTTCTCTATACTTGATCCAAATTTGGCTAAATTGTTTGAGCCAACCAATGATGATACTGTAACATAAATTAAAGGAAAAAACATAAAAAAGAAGACGAGATTATATGTTGAGACACATTCTGAATGCATTAACTAATCAACTTTATGATCTATGTATAAATGAGATATCTGCACTGACAATTTGGAAGATAAATACCAAAAAGTTCTTAATGTCTCGATATTTTGATTATAGTCTATAATTTACAAACCTATTTTCCTCTAAATTCATGAACTTAATATAATTATAAACAAATATGTGTGCATCAAAGTCACATTTCCTTTATAGAGAGACTGAAAAAATAAAATTGTTTACAAATACAATAATTATATATCAACTATGTATTGAAAAACAATTCGCATGTAACCGAGAAGACATATGAAGATTCTAAAGTGATAATTGTAAGGAGTATAAACACGAAGAATCTTAAGATAAAGAAATACATATTATCCTAAAAAGTCGTTGGTTGGAAAACCAAAACAAGTTTTAAAGAACTTGTTTTATTTACTATAAAATAGGCACCTTGTAAGAGGTTACAAGTTTGAAAAGATGAGTGAAAACATAAACCTCATTAAAGAATATATTACGTCAATGATAACAAAGATAAACATCATAAAAATAAGATTACAGATGGTAGTATGATACATACGTCTTAATACATGTTGCAAATGGCTAAAAACAAGTCCAAAGTTGTAGTCAATGGGAAGATCGAACTAATATTTATAAGTGGTAAAAATATAGTACTTTCAAATATCCTATATGTTAAAAAATAGGAACAAGAATCTTGTTTCCAATAAATTCTTAACAAAAGCAAAAAATTGAGTGATCCATAAATCTAGTAAACTATTTGTATCCAACTCTATTATTGTCGCGTACAATACATACTTGTGTGATGTAATTGATAATTATTGATAAATAATTTATGAATAAAAATACTTGTATTTATTATTATGCTTAAAATATATATACTTTATATCATGATAAAATGTCTTGCATAGGTTATAATACGTAAGATTAGTAAATAGTAAAAAATTAAATTTCACACAATTTTTATTTATTTATTTATTATAGAAATACGTACATACTAAAAGTTTGAATTATGTGTTGAATATAAATGATAAGAAAATCTTATAAATTTCAAACATATATATTTATGAAATTAAATGATGTCTTAACTCATAGCGGTAAAATATACTTTATAACATTTATAGATTACTACTATATATTTCTAATGTCTAGTATATATTTAAAATCTTCAAAATAAAAATTAAAAGCCAAATAAACATTATGATTAAAATCTTGTGCAATGAATTATATGACGAATATTGTTTAAATTATTGTGTGGTACTTTTTTTAATAGATAACGTGAAAGCATACTTAGAGACTGTCATTTTCTGGAGAGTATATTTGGCAAGAGTTTATTAACGATATATGGCTTCAATTATTTAATACAATATTTGGAAATTTATGATTTATTTTTGAAATCACAAATTTTGAAGTAATTGTGTGATAGAACTATACAAGCATGCGAGTTACACTAGTTGCAAAAACATTTAACAAGAATAAGCAATATATAACTTTAATAAATACATTTGGGTTGTGATAACCATGAACATAGGAATCTTATTTATGATTAGATTGGTACAAAGTATCAAAATTTATCAAACTGATGTAAAACAAAATCCTAAATAAAAATCTTGACGAGATGGTTTTCGTGGAATACTTAAGGAATTTTTCATCCCAATAAATAAATCAATTGTTTGTAGATTCTTTTAACCATTATATAGTTTAAAACAAACATCTAAGAAAATGCATAACAAATTGAACATTTCGTTTTATTTGATGAGTTTAGGTACCACAATACGACTAAGAGTATGTGAATTAAAGTATGTGGTGATACGTTGGTCATTGTTTTCTTATATGTAGTTTTATTATTTATTATAAGTAATGATAAGTGTTTATATGAAGAAAGAGGTTTATATCTTCTACTTTCAAATAAAAGATGATAAAGAAGTAAATATTATTCTGAGAATAAAAAATAATTAATATAATGGAAGTTATTCCATAAGTCTATCTCATGACATTGGAAAAATGTATCTCATGACATTGAAAAATGCTTGCCAAGTTTAATCATCTTAAGTTAAAAAAATGTCAAATGCATAATTTGATCATACTATAGAACTGAGAAAAAATAGATGATTGATGGGTTAATTGTAATGTGATGATACTCACGAAGTCTCACGTGTGGTTCTTTTTATACTATGACTCATATTTAGTTTTCAATTAGTAATTTAAGTTATTTTACTAAAAATATGTGCAATTTGAAGGGTTTTAAATACATAGAAAACTACATAAACATATATTTTCAATAATATACTTGATAGCAAATTGATTACATGCAGATTTTTACCTTTGTGGATGGTGTTGTTTTTTGTGGATCAAAGAAACAAATATTTACTTCTCCTGGGATTATAAAATCGAAGTTTAAAGTTTTAGTGCAATCAAAAAATAATTAGAATAGTTGAGAGATATATTGTTGGAAATAAAATTCATTGTTATAATAAAAATGGCAATCCAATTACATTGTGATATTTAAAAAACATTGGGTAAAGCTTATAAGGACATCTACAATGGAAAGTCTAGACATATTAGTCTAAGACATTAATATATGAAATAGTTGATTGAAGATAGAATCATATCAGTCTCAAATGTACATGATGGTGGAAACTTAATGAATTTTATTACCAAATTATTGTTACAAGAATTGATAAACTCATCATCTAGAGACATGAAATTCAATTTTTAATATAAAAATTACTAATGATGATAACCCAAAATTGTAATTAATATTTAGCCATTAAATCTTAAATAGGTAATAGCACGTTGCTAAGCCAAAAAATAGTATTTATAAAATAATTAGTTTTATCTAAGATATAATATGATGGTAATAGATGAACAATTAAGTTTATACATTTTTTTAATATAATATATTCTAATCGTGACATATGTTTCAAAACTAACGAAAAAATATTTCAAAAGTTATACTTTTAAAACTTTCGATGTGTATCGCTTTGAGTGTTTGAATTTATTTGATATGATTTTTATATGAATAAACAAATAGAAAAAATAAAAGTAAACAACAACCGATGATAAATGATTATGTTAATTTATGTAAAATTGTCTATTTTGCTACATGGAACCAAGAGTCTAATCCTATAAATAAGATAATTTATGATAAAAGTTTACTATTTCAATATTAAATCATAATTCAAGTAAAAAATTATGTTATTTTATACATTAATATAATCATCTTCCGAAGAAAAAAATGTCATTTTAATAAATGAGACATTATTTAATTTTAATTAAAATTATGATAAAAATACACATTCAAAACTAAATTTAACTAAAAAAATATCGAAATCAAAAAAATAATATTATAATATATAGAAGTTAAATTTAAAAAAACTTTCGAAATTAAAATAAAATGTGTGTCAAACTAAAATTGCCACATATGTTATCATATGTGATATGCAAAACACTACATGACATTCAATATAACTTATACGATGCCAATGCCAATAAATATGTTCACCAATTTTATGATCGACGTCGTATTCGTTGGAAAAGTATCATCAATTCGTTTCAATGCAACCTGTCACAATAAGTTTCATTATATTTTTTAATAAAATAAAATATACAAAATGATTGAAATATAATTTTTAAAAAGCGAGATTAGTTTTTAAAACATGGTAAAACTATAAAAAAAAGGTCGAAGTTATACTATTTAAAAAAATTAATTTATAAAATCCATTTTTTTTAACTTTCATCCCTTCTCATTTTATAAATTTTATCAAAATAAGATTTTGATATTTTGATTTTTATATTTAATTCTAATTATATTTAAAAGTATTATTTTAAATAAGCCAAAACCACTGAATTAGAATGGTTTAAATAATATTTTAATTAAAAGGGCGTAAATAATTTTTTTCTACAATAAATTTAATATGTAACTAGAAACTTTTTCGTATGGTACCTTTACTTTTTAAATAAAATTGAACTATCTTGTGTACTTTTTCTAATATTCAATTCTTAAAATCTCACATATCAATCCATAAATCACCGAACCCAAATAAAAATAGTAACTTTTTCATCTCAACATTAATCAAACAAAAATAAAAAGTGATTCTTGAACTTATTCCAAACCCTAAGAACCTAAATAAGAAAAACAATAAATAAAGACCCAAGTCCGCCTATATTTTTCCTTCAGTTCACATAGAAGTGTATTTCATAATAACTAAAAAGACTTTATCAAAGATCTTCTCTTTAAATCTCCTACTACAAAAAGAATAATTTTTTAAAGAAAAACATGAACTTTAGTAAGAAAATAGCTTATGGTTTTGTTCTTGCTCTTCTTATGATCTCTATAATCACTTTTTCTACTCTTCTTATAATCATTTGTAGAAGAAAAAGAAAAGAACACGAAGAAAGTGAACAAACACTTTTCCCCAAAAAGAACTCCCTTCTTTGTTATTCCTTCAATGATATATACACGGCAACAAATGGTTTCGATCACCAAAGAATCATCGGTCAAGGCAGGTATAGTTATTTATATTTACTTTTTTATCTTTTAATCTCGAGTAATTTATATTTTCCATTCAATATACTATATAAGTAAGAACAACTCGATCTCTATATAGAATATTTGTTTTTTGTCAGAAAGTCGAGTTCTGTTTCTGATCATTTTCAAAAAAATTTAAAATATGTTTCTAACTATGTATCATTGATCATTTTTCATGTTTAATATTGTCAGTTTTTCTGTCTAAAAGTCCAGTTCTACTTTTTATCAATTTCAAAAAATTTCTTACTCGTTAAGATATACCTATATATCATTGATCATTTTCATGTTATACGTAAGATTTTAGTTGCGTCTAACAAAATCTAGTTTATTTGGTTAAGATAATCTAATTTTCTAAATCGGCCAGGTTAGTATGATATTGTCGGTTTTGGACCTGAAAGCCAGGTGATTTATTTTTGGTGGATTGTTTTCACTTATTTACCATTGATTTTTTTTTTTCATGTTTAACTAATATTAGATCTAGAACTTTCGTCATGACTAACAAAATCTAGTTTATTTGGTCAAGAGAATCTAATTGTCTAAATTGGCCAGGTTTGGTACGGTATACACAGCCGTTTTATCAAGAGGAGAGCTTGTAGTAGCCATTAAAAGAATTCATTCAAGTCTTGTTTTAAACAATGCAGGGCTAAAGTTATCTTCGTTACTCAAAACCCTAACCCTAGCACAACACCCTAACATAGTTCCGATATTAGGGATCTCGCAAGCACCCGGAGAAAGAATCATAGTAATGGAACTTGTTCCAATGATGGGTTTGGATATTTACTTACACGAAAACGAACCTCTAGTATTAGATTGGAACCAGCGTTTGAAAATCGCAGCCGGAGCAGCTAGAGGGTTAGAATGGTTGCATGGAGCTAACATCATGCATGGGAATTTCAAAAGTTCCAATGTTTTATTAGATATGACTTTTGTTCCGAGGGTTTCGGATTACGGGCTGTCGTTTTTGTGTAGTGATGATGGTGGTTGTAAAGAGAATGATGTGTTTGGTTTTGGTGTGGTCTTGTTGGAGATTTTGAGTGGTCGGAGAAGTGAAGAAGGGTGTCTTGTTAGATGGGCAGTTCCTGTGATTCAAGATCAGAGATTGGCTGAGCTTTTTGACTCAAACCTTTTGGTTCCTTGTGATTTGGATCCTTTGGTTAGATTAGCTAATCTTGCATTGGCTTGTGTTGCTAATTCTAGGAAGAATAGACCTTCTATTTCGTATGTTGCCACAATTTTGAGCGATATTAGTGTGGAGTTTTAAGTTTGATTTGAGTTTTGAACTCAAAATTTGAATAGGGAGTTTGAACGTTTTCAAGGATACTATGTATTTTTTTAGTGTTTTGTATGTAATTTATATATTTTTTTTAAATTTCTTGATGTTTTATCTTCATTATGTTATCGGTCCAGTCCGGGTTTTGAAGGAACCGGACCGGACCGCTAAGTTTATCGGTTCGGATCGGATCAGACCGTTAAGTTTCCGATTCTAATTGTTGGAACCGGAACGAATCGCTAAGCTTTCGGTTCGGATTGGTCCGGTTCGGTCCGATTTGGTTCGGTTCCAGTTCTGGTTCGGTCAGAGTTTAGTCCGATCCCGTTTTGGTCTATTTTGGTTCGGTTCGCTTCGGTTTCGGTCCACTTAAAAAAAATAAATCCAATTAAAATTTGATTTTAATTTTTTCTATTGAACTAAACGATATAAAAACTAAAGTTTATAAGTTAATCTTTGATTTTTGTTAAAAAATTGGTAATTAACTATTAATTTTTGGTACTATAATTTATAAAAGAATAAATAATAATCGGTTTCTAACGGTTTTATTGGTCCGATTTCCTATCGGTTCTACCAGTTTATCGGTTCTATCGGTTCGATTCTGTATCGGTTATATCGGTTCAGTTCCATATCGGTCATATCGATTTTCCGATTCGGTTCCGTGTCGGTCCTATTAATTTATCAGTTTTCGATTCATTTCTTAACTCATTTTTTTCGGTTCTTTATCGGTTTTCGGTTTTTAAAATGGAACTGCAAACCGGACCGAACTGTTAAGATTCGATCCGTTTCTCGATCCGGTCTTCATCGGTGCGATCCCGATCCGATTTTCGGTCGGTTTTGGAAACCCGTTGACCGCCCTAGATGTATATGTGAATCATCTATATTGTTGACTTTTTTATTTCGATTTTTTCTTTTTGACATTGACTAATCAGAAGAAAAGCCAGCCAAAGAAGACTATTAGGTAAGAGAGAATGAGAGAATGGATATCGGTGCCACTTTGTCATATAAATGTTTGAATTCAAACTTATATTTTCGTGTGGGATAAGGTATCCATTGTATTGGTTGTGATAGATTGAAATATTAACTATCAATTAAATTTAGAAAAATAGATGTATATTAGGGTGGGTAGCTTTTGACTGAATTTATCGGTATGAATCGGATTGGAGGATTAAATTGTTAGTTTGAATTTTTGTACTAAACCGGGTCATTAACTTTTTTTTTTTCGGTTATACAAATTAAAGTTTACAAATTCATTTTTGACATTATTCTAATTGTTTTTTTTTAAATAAGTTTGGTAATATAATATTTAAAAGTAAATTATAAAAAATCGGTTTTAATGATATTGGTCTATCAATTTTGTTAAATTTAAAAATTCGGAAAATTGATTTTGAAGTCGAATGGCTAAATGAAAGAAAACGAGATAATCGATGGATTATACATCTATTTAAACCTCATTTATTATTTAAAGTATCACTATTACTATTACTTATCTAATATCTATTTTTGATAGCTAACTCCAAATTAGTACCCATTTTTCTAATAATATCTCAAGTATTCATCTTTCATCACTAGCCACTAACCATCTTTTTCTTTTTTAACTAAATCTTTTCTTTTTCATTTTTTTTTCAAAGTTTGCATCTTTCAAAGCGGTGCTCGATTTTTTTTGAAAGTATCATCGTAGTTATTTTTTTAAGACAAACAAAACTAGATCCATCGATGACGTTTTTATGCCAGACCCGGTATCTCTGGTCTCACATTAAGTTTTCCTGGTCTCGCATCTCGTACTTCATTTTATCTTGGTCTCGCATGATGTAATAGAGAGATGCGAGACCAATTGTGATGTAATGAGAGATATGAGACCATGCATGATGAAATGAGTAGATGCGAGACCATACATGATGAAGTGGAGAGATGAGAGATCATGCATGATGAAGTGAAGAAATGTGGACCATGCATGATGAAGTGGATAAATGCGAGACCCGTCACGATGAAGTGGAGAGATGCGAGACATGTATAACATGATGATAAAGATGCGAGACCAGACCACGCATTATTAAATCATGCAAAATTAAACATGATAGAAGTGGATAGATGTGAGATCAGACATAATAAAATGGAAAGTGCGAGACATGTAATACTTGATAAAGATTTGAGACCACGATTACTAGGTCTGATGAAAAAAAGGATAAAAAAAAATCATCCATGGATATAGTTTTGTTCAGTTAAAAAAAAGATCGATGATACTTTCAAAAAAATTTCCCCAAACTATGGTTTGAAATATATAAAATTTTTAAGAAAAATATTAACAAAAAATAAGAAAGAGCAGGGTTGGTTCAAAAGTTATTTGTGGTTTTTCTCCTTGATCCAGGGCCTATTGGTAGTTTACTAACTTTCGAATTACGTGGAAAAAAAATTTCAAGCTATTTATGGGTAGTTAACCTTTTTGTTTGTTTATTTTCTTATATTTTTTTATGATTTATTGATTACATGTGTATTTGTTTTTTTTAGTGCTCTATAAAAAATAATATATTATTTAAAATTTTGTTTTTGAATATCTATGCCGGCCAAAATCAAAATAATTATTTTTATACAATCTTTTTATTATTGATTGTTTCAATTTTTTTATATTTTATGAAAAGATTCAGACCGGTCTAAAGATCACATACACAATAATAATATTAGAGAGATGTTCTAGAGAAAATTATTATTAAGAATGGCTATAATATTAATTGTTTGTATTTCTCAAGATAGATGAATTCTCTATTTGTAACCATATAATTATACTTTTGGTACACAAAACTTAATTACAAAGAAAATCTAATGAATTAGTGATTACATGAGTTCGTTTGTCCTGGTTCAATAGTTGGTTCATATCTGTATAATGATCTGATCAATAATTATTTTATCAAAGTTAAAATAATTTGATCAATTTTTAAATAATAATATTTTGATAATTAAAATAATTTCATTATTTGCAATAACTATTATATATAAATGTTATAAATATATACATGATAAATAATAAATAAATAGATTTGTGTTAAGAAACCAAGGTATTTTATCTAAGTAGAATCCAACCAACGCGACGTACAAAGATCAATAAATTGAAAATAAGAGTTTTGGTTATTGGTTTTTTTTAGTTTCATCACTTGTCTTTAAGCACAAAAGTACATGAAACTATTATGCAATTGCTGAAAATAAAAAATAAATACAAAATAGAACAACAAAAGATTTACATGGTTCGGATTAAGAATCAATCATACATCAACAGGCAAAAATGTATGATTTTGTAGATTACAAAGAATAACAATTAGCAAAACATATAAGAAAATATGCATTGTTTAAACTTCTCAAAATAGAGTATCAAGTTTCAGTAGCATTTTACAGTGTTTAGTATTTTCTCAATGTCTTTCAAATTATACTCTTTAAGAAATTTCTTAGTTTCTAAATCACTTAATTCCTTAACCGTTTTCTCTCACAAGTAAAAACTTCTCTATCGGTAAACTTTAGATTCATAAAGCATTCTCCCTGTTAAAACAACTTCCAGATCAACGACTTTGATCAACATTTATACCAAATTGTTATAAAAATATGTACAAGATGTTAAATAAATGGTTTTGATCAAATAATACATCCAATTAAGTTATAATAAACTTATATCACTTTGATTCATCAGTTATTTTTTATTTAAATCCGTTTCAATATACAAATTAATTCAATATTGATTTCCAGATAATAGTCGAAGCTCACATCTTCCCCATAAGAAAATTTCCAAATTATCTTGTCCCAGTTTCAAAACTTGACTTCATTTACCAAAACTTAGCTCATACCAAACTGAAACTCCATGTTGAGGCCGCAATATTGCACTGGATGAAATCCATTATCATGACTCTAACACCCTACACTGGCAGATAGCCCACATTAGGGATATGCATCCCTGGTGAGGTATTAACCTCTTATAGTGCAATTCGGTTAAAGAATCAGCAACTACATGGGCTTTATAGTCATTCATGGTTTGAAACTTATATCATAGTCTTCCAGATCTACGAACCAACAAGTCAAACATCTAGAAATACCATGTCTTTGTAACACTCAATGAAGAGGAAAAAATGTTCGGATAATAATGAAGTGTCTCTGAAAATAGAGGTTCATCATTCTTGCTGCAACTACTAATGCAAGATCTAAATTTTCCAACTGAGGATACGTTGTCTCCGCCTCAATAATATTTTTTATCATATAATAGATTGGTCATAGATTTTTATACTCGTCACGAATCAACATGACACTCACGGTGTAATCGAACATTTCCAGGTAGATGTATAATATTTCTCTAAGCAATGGTTTTGATAATATCTCTAGAGAAACCATATACTCGGTTATTTTGCATCAAGATTTTTCATACTCCTCAATTCATTTGAGTCGATGGGCTTTTTCAAAAATTTAAAGAAAAAAGAACATTTATCTTAAAAATAAGATATGAATCTGTGCAACACTACCAACCTACTAGCCAATACATACACCTCCTTTATTGACCTTAGAGGGTGAATTGATGCCATTTATTCTAACTGTAAGGAGTTCATCTTTATTCATCTCTCTCTTACTCGATACCCTAAAAACGTGCCAGATCGAACTCCAAAAATGCATTTCTAGGGTTCAGGTTAAGGTTAATGGCCCTTAGGTTATTGAATGTTTCCTTCAGATCTGGGATCCGATCATCGTCCTCGAAACTCTTTAGCAACATATCATAAATATATACCTTCATATTCCAACTTATTTGATTGGAAGATTCCATGTTAACAAGGTTTTGATAAGTGGTTACGATATTATTTAATCCAGAAGGCATGACCTTATAGTATTGGAGGCCTCAGCAAGTATGAAATTAGTACATTCTTGGTCTGACGAGTGCATTTGTATATGATTATACCTAAATTATGAATCCATGAATAATAGTATATTGTTGCTCGAAGTTAAATTTAGCAAATGGTTTTTTATGGTAACCAGAAATAGTTCATGGAGACATGTTATATTCAAACTATGAAGTCCATATATATATTTGATATTTTCCATTTTCTTTCGAACCAACTTTAGATTGGGGATCCATAGTGGGAACATGGACCCTCATATGTGTCCGGTCTAAGATAATCATTCAACCTCGGCCAAGATTTCCTCTAACTTCTTAGTTGAGAAATATTTTATCTTCTTAATAATAGGCTAAAAGTTAGGATTTACTGATACTTTATAAAAAAAATACCCGAGGGTAACCCTGCTACATCTTTTGATTTCCAAGAAAAAATATCTATGCTAGTAAAAAAGATAAAATGGTAGTGTGTAGACTACAAGAGAGAGTAGTGCCAATTTTCAAACTCTTACCCTTAGCAAGTTTAATTGTTATGGTCTCGTTTGGGGCCACTAAGCTTGGGGCCTCATAGGGATCCTTCACTCCATCTACATCCCGCGAGACCTTTTTTATTTCTATTTATTCTTGAGAATAAAAGAGGATGCATAATAATTTCTAGAGGTTTTTGGATCCTCTCTTGTAAATCATACTGTACCATTCATTACGTACTTTACATATTAGTTATTGTTTAAGACATTGTGTGCAACTTGGTGAACTATGATTTCCATAGAGTGGCATTATAGCCAGTAGGATTTCAACTATAATAAACAAAGTGTTCAACATTTTTTTATTCTCCTCTTCCTAGGTAAAAATTGAGCTTCATTTCACCTAAGAGCTTAACATCTTCTCTTGTAAACTCAATAAGTTCTATAAAAAATTTCAGTAAATTTACATTTTATTTTTATTTTTTCAGAGGTGTTCTTGAAGATTATGTTTGTAGAACTGTTTGTATCTATAAAAATGATTTATACTTCTACCCCAGCAAGGCAGTCAATGATTAGTACAACGTCGTTATAAGGGCCAACTCGTCCTTGAAGGTTATCGTCAGTAAAGATTATCGGCAGAAAAGAAGTCAGGTACAAACGAGTAAAGGTTTGTCCCTCGAGTTACTTCTCGAGTCTGAATGCATGTATTTTCTTGGAAGCAGTGGTTATGTCATACTTTTTTACACTCTGCAATTCTCATGACTATGTCTTGATTCTCATCAAAATCAAACTAACCTTCTTCTTATGATTCAACCAACACTTCAGGGAAATCCTGAATAATCATAGCAAGCTTGTCATTTGGTTGTCCTTTCAGTTCCTTGATCTTCTTTTCTTCGGTTTTTGGTTTGTTTTTACTTCTTTTTTTACTTGTAGAGCCATTTTATTTATATATTTAATATAGTTTCCATCCTCGATAAGGGTTTACATCTCTCTTCTCATAATCTTGCAGTCTCGAGTGTAATGTCTGATGTTACTATGGTACTTGTAAAATTTGTTTGGGCTTCTGTTATTTGTAGAAGTGGCCATTGACAAAGGCTTTAAAAAATGTATGTAATCATTATCTTTTTAATTAAATTATGTTTATGATCTCCATTGATTCAGGGTATTTATTCTTGATATTTTTTTATTGTTTGACTCTTTACATGCGAACCACATTGGCCCCGCATATCTCGTTGATCACCCTGTAACCTGGTTTGGTAGTTCTCTCTTTGTGATTTGGCAGGTCGAAGTATCAAGAGTGTTAGGGTGGTTAGGCTAACTTGATTTATCAATTGAAGGTTTTAAGTTTGTTGGTTGGAATCTTAGGTTGGGTGATATGTTACCATTATTAAAGTTTTAGCTGGAATAAGTCGAGTCGGTCTCAACCTCATCATATCTTATACTTTGATTTGTGAATGAACATCGGTCTATATTACGTCGAAGGAAAATACTTTCTTCTTCATCACGTCTGTGGCCAACAACCCCGACAAAATCTCATATCTAAAAGAATCAGAAGCTACTACCTTATCACAATACTCAAGACTCTTCGTTTCAACTAATTTTTGTGTATAATCTCTTAGGATCTTATTAGGGTCTTGTTTACAACACATGATGTATTCCCCATCATCTTTGACAAACACACCTCCTTTATCTCACTACTCTCTACCCAAATTAAGTAAGATTCAATTCTCGAACACCCTAAAATACCCTCCAATCACCAATTATCTTCATCAGATAAAACTGCAACCATTCATTTTATGTATCTTTGTTGGATATAATAATAAGCCAAAGCCTCAACGATGGTGAAATATTTATCTATACAACAAAGCGAATCTGTATTGGTTTTTTCTATTTGTGATTTTCGTCTATTATTTTCCAATGGATATTATTTGTATTTAAAACACATTTTTATGTTCCTTCTTTTAAAAGTAATATAATTTATTTTCCTATATTATATCTTGTCTTTTTAGAGACGATGAAATTTATTTTTATATACATGATAACGTAGTTAGATATGAAAATTTAATAACTAATGATAACTTGTGTTAACTAATAGTTTTAAGAATCACAAAAAATTGAACATAAAATAAGTCATATTTCTAAAACTAGGATTAAAAAACTTGTTTTTGAAAGTTTATTAGATTTCGTAAATTATTCAGATTTTGATGTTTGTGTTGAATGTATAAAAATAAAGGATATCAAATTAAAAAAATTAGATGCATACAAAACGAAATATATATTATAATTGATACGTACAACTATATATGAATCGTTCCCTACAACATCATATGATGATCATCAATATTTCACAGCATCTATAATTGATTTTTTACACTACAAGTATTTATGTCTTATGCACAAAAATAAAAAAACAATTAATAAGTTTAAATCTTATAAGGTCGGGGTTGGAAAAAAAACTTGGCAAAATAATTGAATGCGTTAGATCTTATTATATTATGATAATTAGTGCATATAAATGATGGCTCAGGTGAGAAACGTCATGCACCATTTACAAAATTTCTATAGGAATACATAATAATTTTTGACTATATGATATCGGGTTCACCTAATAGTAAAAGGGTCTATGAGAGATAAAATTGTACGCTAGAAGATATGGTAAGAAATATGATTAGTTATTGAAATTTAGATATCACTATGGGGAAAATAAATAAAATGTACGGTCTATCTTCTTAATAGAGTTCCAATGAAAGAAACTGCTAAAACATTGTATTAACTTTGGACTAGATGTAAACCTAGTTTAAAACATTTACATACTTTTGAATGTCCAACCAAAATGTTAATAAATTAGAATCCAAAACGGTAACAATTATTATATTGAATATTTACACGATTCAAAGGGTTTTAAGTTTTATGTACCTCCCAAAATGAATATTACTTAGACAAGATTTGTCAAAATGTATAAAGAAATTGAGTTTGAGGGGAAAAATTCAACAACACACATTCATTCTTAAGAAGAATATTTTGAGATTCATGAAGGTTATTACAATAACTTGGTGTTAATTTTAATCATTGCAGAACTATTAGAAAATATATGGTGTTTATCATTCATTTAAGATATTGTTCAAGATGAAGAAAATGAAGTGATTCAATTAAACCAAAATGAAATTGTTTACGAAGAACAAACTCTGCCTTCTCAAGCAAGGTAAACTGAAGTAATTGTACATTTGTGGTGTACAATCATTTAAGTTTTTGTGAATCCAATAAAAGTTATGATTCTTAATTGTTGATTAATACAATAAAATAAAATATTAAAATCAGTGGAAGATACTCTAATTTAAGAGCTTGTTCCAATAATTGGAGGAAAAAATCCATCTTGTATGGATATGGGTACCACATATTCCGTCTCCATAAGTAAGAACAATCCAATCTCCACACTAGTATGATATTGTCTATTTTAGGTCCAAAGACCCGCACATGTTTGTTTTTGGTTCACTTCTAAAAGGCCTCATACTAGTTAAGATTTGTTCTTACTTATATATACTGATCCTTCCCATGTTTAACCGACACGAGATGTGGGACTTTGGTCGCAACCCTAACAAATCTTCCTCTCGAACAAAGTACCACCTTAGCCTCCTCTTAATTGACATTCATCCACTCATTCTAATCAGGTTGGGGCTACCTGACCTCTAGAGCTTTTACATCGGATCTATCTGCTCACTCGTCCACCTTGCATGTTCCTTAGTGCCACTCCATAGGCACTGTGAACAGGTCTTATCATTGATCACACCGTTTGTTCTTTAGCGCCATTCCATTAGATTCTGTCTTGTCTTGATCTAAAGAGTGACAGACACTCTTAACTAGGTTGTATAGAGCAGATGATTCACCTTGAGCATGACTGCTGGTTCCTCATTTTTTACCTTCAAGATTTCATCCACATTTCGTTCGGTTTGGGTCTGGCTCTGATACTATTTGTTGGGATATGGGTACCACATATTCTTCCTCCGTATATAAGTAATAACAATCCAATCTCCATACTAGTATGATATTATCCTCTTTGGGTCCAAAGACCCGCACGAGTTTGTTTTTGGTTCAATTTTAAAATGACTCATATTAGTTAAGATATATTCTTACGTATACACCACTGATCCTTCTCATTTTTAACCGTTGTGGGATGTGGGACTTTTATCGCCACCCTAACACATATAATTGTAACTGGATTTTAATACCAAACATGATGAGTGTGACTCGTGGCAATCATTTTTACTCAACATGAATGGATTGATTTAAGAAGATTATTTCTTTGGTTTCATCAGAATACATTTTATCGATAATCATGGCACTAGTGACATTAAGAAAATTATATGCATGGTGCAAATTGAAATTTTATATTGTGGTCCAATGTCAGTGGTGTACAAACCAAAGAAATCTATCTATGGGCTCGAATAAACTTCTCGTTACTGGTATCATAATTTTCTTTGGTTTTGAGATAAATTCAGTAGAGGATTGTGTGTATTAAAATGTCTGAGGAAGTAAGTTCATATTTTTGGTGTTGCATGTCTATGATATATTATTGGCCACAAATGATAGATTTGTTACATGACACCAAGAAATTTCTAATGAATAAATTTGATATGAAAGATCTTGATGGTGCATCTTTTGTTAGGAATCAAAATTCACATGGATCTTGTATAAATTTGAGTTTATCATATTGAGAGCATGATATAATGTTACAATATGAAAACCAACAAACTAAAAGATACATCTATTGTAAAATGAGATAGGTTTAGTCTTATTCAATACATGAATATAAAACTAGAGATTTAAAAATTGCAAAAGATTCACTATACTTCGGTGTACAAGTCTAATGTATGTTCACATTTGTACGATACTGGATATTGCATGTGTTTTCGGGATGTTGGGTAAATACGTAAGTAGCCCGATGATGGAACATTAATAAGAAGCTAAAAGAGTTCTTCAGTATATACTATGAATAAAATATCATAATATTGACATATAAAACATCAAATTAACCGGAAATCATGGATACCCCAACATAGATTTTTCTGAATGTGTGCATACTCTAATTCAGACATCATATTTTTTTAGTGGAATGTGTTATTTCTTAAAAAGGTGTAAGGTCAACACTTATTGCTTATTCCACTAAAACAATTTAATTTGTTTCATATTTTGAGGCATCCAACCATGCACTTGCTTTGGTTGCGGAATCATATTGCAAGATTGCGAATTATGGAAGATAAAGAAAGATCCATATTATTTTATTATGATAATAATTTTTACTTAAGTTTTAAACAACATGAGCTCAGTTAAGTCCAAGCATGTGAACACAAGTTCTTGTCTATTAAAAAGAAAGTTCAAAATCGTCTAATTAATATATATCATATCATAAGAAACTCTATCTAAGTAGAACTATAACTAAAAGCTTATCAACCAAAACATTTCACAAACACACCAACAACCAATCTCCACGAAATTGTCCGTTTTGGATCCGAAGACCCGCACGAGTTTGTTTTTGGTCCACTTCCAAAAAGCCAACTAGTTGAGATATGTTCTTACTTATATACCAGCGATCCTTCCCATGTTTAACCAATATGGGATGTGGGACTTGGTCGCCATCCTAACAAATCAATCTCTCGAACAAAGTACCACTTTATCCTCCTCTCAATTGACTTCCATCCACTCACTCGAATCAGGTTGGCAGACTACCTGAATCATAGAGGCACTATGGTTGTTGTTGCTCACCTCCTATTAGACCACCACTGTCTTTTTCCTTAGCGCACTCCAATCAAGTACCATCGTCTTGATACACTCAAATCAAGCCACACTGCTTGACGAGCCATATGCACTCTAAACTAGGATCTTTAGAGTAGCTCATTCACCTCTAGTTACGCTTGTCGGTTCATCATGTTCGACTTTCGAGAATTTCATCCACCATCGTGTTTTGTCTAGGCCTGGAGCTCTGATACCATTTGTTAGGAATATGGGTAGTGCATATTCCACCTATGTATATAAGTAAGAACAACCGATCTCCATACTAGTATGATATTGTCCACTTTGGGTCTGAAGACCCACACGAGTTTTCTTTTGGTTCACTTCCAAAATGCCTCAAACTAGTTGAGATATGTTCTTACTTATATACCACTGATCCTTCCCATGTTTAACTGGTGTGGGATGTGGGACTTTGGTGGCCACCCTAACAATGGGTGTTATTTGTTTAGAGGATTATTAGTTTTAGTAGAAGTTTGTGTTCAATTGCTGATTTATGTTAGTATTATAATATATATATATATATATACTTTAATTTAGTAATGCAAAAATAATATATATATATATATATAGTATGCTTTATTTCTAGTGATTTCTCATACTCATTTATAAGTTGATCTCTAACTAAGAATGACCATTTAATAATAGATATGTATGACTACACGTCATATTATTCTTATGCTATTCATCATGATTGATTATTGTTATTGATTATTTTATTATTATGATTACTAATGCATCCATTTGTTTATCAAACAATGAAAATAACTTCAACCCTATCTCGATGATATTGATGTACATGATTATTTAGTTTATCAACTTTGATAATTAAAATTTAGAACGTTCATTTAGTGGATGCATTCTATAATAGCATATGATCATACAAGTGCGATATTTTTAGAATTTCTCCAGTTTAGATTGATCATCACATGTTTAATGATGCATTTGACTATCATTTATTATTCTGAGAAACAATAATCAAATATTAAGAAAATAATTAATGGATAACAATAATATCATTGAAGTGATTTCATAATTATTAGATTTTTTCCCGATATTATGAAGGATTAAATTCACAAATAAGCAACTTAAATGAAACTAATTTTTTTTGGGGGAGGGGGGGGGGGGGGGGGGGTTATGATCTTTAAGTGTGGTAATTTAACTTTAAATGGTTACCATTTAGTTTTGAATTTATAAATTGTAAATCCTGAAGTCTGAATATAAATAATGCTTAGAGAAAGAAAAAATAAACTCTAATTGAGAAATAATCTTACACGTTCAAACCACGTGTCAATATACCAGAGTAGAGTTGTGAGTCCTTTGAAAGCAACCTAAACTAGGCGGTGTCAAATATTTTATGCCCTTAATTGATGAATATTTTAGAAAATTATGAGTTATAATTTTGAAGACCAAAGATGACATAATTGATGCTATTAAGGACATGAATAAGCTGGTTAAGAATAAAATTGTGAAGTTGTTGAAGAAGTTAAGGACCAACAATGGTTTGGAATTTATAAATGAATTGTTCACAAGATTTTTTTTTTTATAAAATTGACATTGCTAGACATAGAACCGTGAAATGAACTCCTCCACAAAATGGTCTTATTGAGATAATGAATCAAACCATCCTAAGACATCATAAGGTATATGTTTCTAACAACTGGTATAAGCTGAAAGTTTTGAGGATAAGTTGTCAAAACAGTTGCATTCATCATCAAAGTATTTCATCTTTGGAAATTGAGTTCAAGTATCCATAATAGGGAAAATCTGTAAGAAAACCAGTGCAGAACCATTTTAGTTTGTTCAGATGTGCAGTTTATGCACATATGAACATGTCAAGCTTCATTCAAAAGCACTATAATGCATGTTTCTTGGCTATTCAGAAAGAGTAAAAGGGTACAAGTTGTATTTTCTGGAACCTGGTAATGATAAAACATTAATTAGAAGGGATGTAGTATGTAAGTAAATTGAGATACTACAAATAAAGAATGATATAACTATGTTCATTACTTTCGATGGTGGATATGAAGTTGAGAGGAAGTCTAAACAAGAGAGATAAGTTAAGGATGTTTTTACTGAAACTGGTTTCATACTTGGTAATAAGTTCGCCTCTTACAGAGGAAGTTCAACCATTTCATGAGTTTAGCCCTAGTCGAGAGTTTTATGTTTTAGATTGTTTAGATGTTTAGACCGAAGTAGAACACAATGATACTAACAGTTATCAGTTGATGGAGAATATGACACAAAAACTTAGTAATCCTACGAGAGGTACTTATATGTTGATATTATACTTTATGTTTTATATGTTACATACAAGAAAATATTCTTGAAACCAATAGTTATCACGATGATATGAATAATAATGATAAACTAAAATGACAGAAGACCATAAGGGAATTAATGAATTATCTGAAGAATAATATCACCTGGATCCTTGTAAAACAACCAAAAGGTTAGAAACTTATGGGATGTAAATGGATATTCAAGAAGAAGAAAAGTACTCTAAGAGTTGAATTACCTAGGTACAAAGCTAGGCTGGTGGAAAAAAGATTTGTGCAAAAAGAGGATGTTGATTTAAATTAATGTTTCTCACCAATTGTGAAAGAAAACTATATAAATGTTCCACTATCAATTATTGCTAGATTTGATATTGAGCTAGATCAAATAGATGTTACTAATACTTTTTTGTTTAAAAATATGTTAGAGACTATCTATATGATCTATCCTCAAGATTTTGAAGAAGGATATGAAAGTGATGTGTGTTTGTTGAAGAGACCTTTATATAGGCATAAATAGTCGATGAGACAATGCAATAAGATATTTGAATCTTTCATGAAGTCAATCAATTATGTGAAAAGTTGTTATGGAAAATATGTCTATTATAATGGGGAAACACACATGAAAAGACACATTATGTTGATTTATATGTTGATGACATGCTTATACCTAGAAGAAATAAAATGAAGATTGAAACTATATAAAATATCTTAAGAGAGTTTAAAATGAAGAAAATGAGAAAAACTAAGAGGATTATGAGAATAAATATGAAGAAGAACATATTGAGATGTTATTTATATATATATCTAAAAAAAGAATACATAAAGAAGGTAGTCAGGAAGTTCAGAATGTCCGAAGTAAGATTTGTTGAGACTCCATTGAAGCTTAATTCAAACGCAATAAGCTCAGGTTGATGAAAAAGTTAGGAAGTTCATGCAAAATATAATTTATACAAATAAAATCATAAGTATCGTGTATGCTATGATTTTCACTAGACATGATCTTCAATATTCAATTAAGGCTTTTAGAAGATTTGTGACTTATCCACGAGGCCTTACTAGAATAATCTAAAATGTCTCATGAGATAATTTAGATATTGTAGTGTGTTATATTCAGAAACACATAAATAACCATGTGTTGACGAGGTATGTAAAATCTGATTATGTTGTCTTCTTTGATACAAGGAAGTCAACCTTGAGATATATGTTTAACATGTTTGATGGATTGGTTAGTTAGAGAACTAGTCTTTAGAAGGTCTTTTTCTTATCATCTACATAAGTTAAATATATGGTTGCAACTGATGTAATAAAATAAGTCATATATCAAAAGGATTACTATTGTAAGTGGATACAAAATTTTGGATGCTCTATCAAATGTACTACTAGTTTTGAGTTTACATACTTTCAATGATACTTGTTAAAGTATGGGATTTAGGTGGACTAAATGCCTTTGGAAATAATGATTGGATCATTGAGGAAATTGTTAATGGAGTAACTTAAAGCCTAAGGGGGAAATTGTTATGTGTAGGATTTAAATGATAAGTGACTGGAAGATGCAATAAACTCAACATGAAGTTCTGGTATAAGCTTTAAAGGTTTCAGTAGTGAAAATATTTGACCATTGTAGGGTTTTAGATTCATAGTAGTGAGTTTCAACCACTATAAGATATAAGTCTCAAGAGGGAGGGTTCCGGATTGGTGTGATTTAAGTCTTGGTACATGAAGTCAATTTTTAATACCGAGAGAAGATATTTTGGGAAGTTTCTTATAGGGAATATGTAACCTTCGTTTGTTATGTGAAAATAAGTCTGGAATTTATTTGTATATTGGAATGGATTTAAACAAAAAATAATTGATGAATCAAGGTTGTAGAATTTTTTAATAAGTGAATTGGATATATTACTTGATTAAGCGTTGATTTAGAATATAGTACATGTTGTTATAACAACTTGGTGTACGAGTTGATCAAAATCCATTGATTTAAACCTTGTTGTAACAAGCTTGGTGTAGCTATTGTGAGCATGATGTATGTTTGTCATAACCTATACTATTCTACATCATATATATACTAATGAAACCTCACTTGTATAAGGAATCCTAAAAAGATTAAAAGAAGCATTTTTGCTAAATACAGAGTTTCTAAAAAGAGAACTATTTGCTTGTGAGATAAAACGGTTAAAGAATTAAGTGATTTAGAAACCAAAAGAGTTCTTAAAGATAGTCGTTTTGAAGACATTGAGAAACTATTGATACCACTAAAACTTTATATTATGTTTTGAGAAGTTTGGAAAAAATTATATTTCCTTCGTTGCCGAATCTCTCTGTAATTTTACTCTTGTTTGTAGATTCTGAAAAAATTCGAACATCATTAGTGGTATCGTTTGTGGGAACAGACTGGTACCCGAATAATATCTTTCCAAAACCATATAATTTTTTTTACTAAACACTAACATATTTCTTTTCAATTATCGAAAATGTTATACAGGTTAAGGTTGCAACATGGGTCGAGGCTGTATTAATATATGGGAAGTTACATGGTTCTAAAAGCTTGATACAACAACACAGGCCCAGTTGGCTGATGAGCATCTGAACCAAAACTAAACTGGACCGGACTAGCCAAACCGAACCATATCAGAAGTTTAATGGTCTAATCCGGATTCGAAAGCTAAAACAAAAAACTTAAGTCGAATTGAACCGGACCGGCTAAACCAAACCATATGAAAAGCTTAACGGCTAATCCAGTTCCGAAAACAAAAACAAAAAATTTAACGATCCACTCTAATCCAAAAAAAACTTAACCATCTTATCCGATTCTATTTAAGCCTAAACCGCTCTAGTAGTGATATCTTTATTTGCATTTTTCTAAATAAAATTGATCGTTAATATCTCAATCGATCACAATCAATACAAATACAAAGGACACCTTAACCCACACGGTTGACAAAGTGGCACCGATATCCGTTCTCTCTCACCTACTAGTCTGCTTTGGCTATCTTTTCTTCTTGCTAATCAATGTCAAAATAACAAAAAGAGAAGATCAATTTTAACAAAGTTGGATTGATGATTCTTGTATACACATATATTATGAAGATGAAATATCGAGAAATTTTCAAACCAAAATATAAATTACATGCAAAACACTAAAAGAAATACATAGTATCCTTGAAAACCTTCAAACTCCCTATTCAAATTTTGAGTTCAAAACTCTACTTAAGCTAAAACGACTCCACACTGATATCGGTCAAAATTCTAGCAACATGAGTAGGGCTGCGGTCCGGTTTGGTCCCGGTTTTGATAGGATCGGACCGCTAAGCTTATCGGTTCGGATAGCTAAACTTTCGATTTTAATTTTTGGAATCGGACCGAACCGCTAAGCGGGTTGGTCCGAATTCGGTCCAGTCCCGTTTCGTTCGTTTCGATTCGGTTCATTATCAGTCCGATTTCGATCTAGTTCGGTCCACTTAAAAAAATTAAATCCAATTAAAATTTGATTTTTAATTTTTTTATTGAAATAAATTATATAAAAACTAAAGTTTATAAGTTAATCTTTTTTATTTTATTAAAAAATTGGTAATTAACTATTAATTTTGATACTATAATTTATAAAAGAATAAATAATAATAATAAATAATCGGTTCTAACGATTTTATTGGTCCGATTTTTTATCGGTTCTATCGGTTTGATTTCGTATCGGTTTATCGGTTCGATTCCATATCGGTCCTATCAGTTTATCGATTTTATCGGTTTAGTTCGTAATTTTTTTTTTCGGTTCCTTATCGGTTTTCAGTTTTTAGAATGGAACCGCGAACCGAACCGTTAAGGTTCAGTCCGGTTCTGGAGACGGTCGACAGCCCTAAACATAAACATGAGAAATATAAGCACTATTCTTCCTAGAATTAGCAACACAAGCCAATGCAAGATTAGCTAATCTAACCAAAGGATCCAAATCACAAGGAACCAAAAGGTTTGAGTCAAAAAGCTCAGCAAATCTCATATCTTGAATCACAGGAACTGCCCATCTAACAAGATACCCTTCTTCACTTCTCCGACCACTCAAAATCTCCAACAAGACCACACCAAAACCAAACACATCATTCTCTTTACAACCACCATCATCACTACACAAAAACGACAGCCCGTAATCCGAAACCCTCGGAACAAAATTAATATCTAATAAAACATTCGAACTTTTGAAATTCCCATGCACTATGTTAGCTCCATGCAACCATTCTAACCCTCTAGCTGCTCCGGCTGCGATTTTCAAACGCTGGTTCCAATCTAATACTAGAGTTTCGTTTTCGTGTAAGTAAATATCCAAACCCATCATTGAAACAAACTCCATTACTATGATTCTTTCGCCGGGTGCTTGCGAGATCCCTAATATCGGAACTATATTAGGGTGCCGTGCTAGGGTTAGGGTTTTGAGTAGCGAGAATAGCTTTAACCCTGCATTGCTTAAAATAAGACTTGAATGAATTCTTTTAATGGCTACAAGCTCTCCTCTTGATAAAACAGCTGTGTATACCGTTCCAAACCTGGCCGATTTAGAAAATTAGATTCTCTTGGCCATATAAATTAGATTTTGTTAGTCGCGACCAAAGTTTCATATCTAATAAAAGATGAATGATACATAAGTAAAAACAATCAACCAACAACAAAATGTGTGGAGAATATCATGCTAATGTGTCGGGTTGTTCTTACTAATATATTGGATAAAATATATAAGTGAGTCAAGACTGAAAGACAAAAGAAAGAATAAAATTACTATACCTGCCTTGATCGAGGATTGTTTGGTGATCGAAACCATTTGTTGCCGTGTATATATCATTGAAGGAATAACGAAGAAGAGGGTTCTTTTTGGGGATAAGGGTTTGTTCGCTTTCTTCGTATTCCTTTCTTTTTCTTGATCATAAGAAGAGCAAGAACAAAAGCATAAGCTATTTTCTTACTATGGTTCATGTTTTTCTTTAAAAGAAGTTTCTTTTTTAGTAGGAGATTTAAAGAGAGGAGCTGCTTTTTGTTATTTTGATAAGGGCTTTGGCTAAGTTCGTTATTTTGTAGTAGGGGAAATGGTTTCAGCCTACGGGATAAAAAAAACAATTTTGATACGTTTTTGGGACTGTTTATCGAAAAAGACTCTAATTTAGCCAAACACTTTTGATATGGTCTTTTTAGCTATTTTGAGATATACCCCTATGTGAACGAAAGGAAAAGGATAGACGGAGAGATAAATAAAGCTAGAATCACACCGTTGGCTCTTAATTTATGTTTTTTCTTCTTTTTTTTGTTTAAACTTGGACTTTATTAAAAGAATTATCAAAGTACAAGGATTTTTACAAGTTTGGAAACAAAGTTATAGGAGGGAAACGAAAAAATTGAAAATTTTCACTGCCGTCTTGAATTCATCTTCAAGCACCCTTTGATGGCAAAACAGACATTAGACTAGTGACTGCAACTCCGATCATCTCCTCTAGTAACCAAAAATACCAACCAAAATCATTGACAAGAACCATCTTTCTCAAACTTCACTGAACTTCACCAGACTTCATCCTTGTTTCATCTCCACGACAGATCTCCATCCGGTAATCAAAATTAATCAACATTTCTGATATACCCAAGCCCGATACTTTCAAAGAAAACTATAGCTCACAACTGGTTTGGAGCTGATGAATGATTGAAGTCTGAATTCTTCCTCAACTGTAGAGTATTCTTTGCCACCCAATCTGCAACATTGTTATGTTCTCTAAAGACATGCTTTATCGACATAGAAGAAGTGATAAGCTTCCTGCAGTAGCCTACAAGGGGATCCAAGAACCATATCGATCTTCATCTGCCAATTAAGTCGACCAGAACACTTGAATCCACTTCAAAGTCAAGATTTGTGATATTTAGGGATTTACAAATGGATAAACTATCCATGAGAGCTCTAGTTTCAGCAATAATTGTCGAATTCTTTCAATAAATTATGCCAAAACCGTGAAGAATGGTTCCTTCATGGTTCTTTATCACACCACCTCTACCAGCTTCTCCATATAACAGAGATGCCCCATCAGTATTCAATTTGTATGGATTGAGTTTTGGAGCAGTCCATTTGAGAGAGGGGAACTATCATCTTAGTATGATGAATATTGCATCCCAGTTGAGTTGCAAATTTGATATCCTTACCCCCAATGGCGTCTTTTGAGGAGATTAGCGTGAGTCAGACCAGTTTTATTGCGGATTACCTAGTCAATCAGAGACTTTGGTGAAGTATTTATGTCTTGGTGCTTTTGTGGTTCCGTGCTTTCCAGATTGCCCAAGCTATGATTGCGGGAAGAATAGTTCTTATGCTGCAAACCTTATTTGAACACCAGTACCAAGTACGAATAAGATGCTGAAGAGTCATGTTCATAGTAAAATTTATTCTCAAAATGGAACTGAAATGATTCCACACAGTCCATGTCTGTTTGCAATGAACCATGACATGTTTGGAACTCTCTTCGTTGTAACTGAACTGGAACTTTGAAGCTAAATAGAAATTATCTCTCTGAAGATTGACCTCAGCAGGTGACTAATTCAGAAGAGCTCGTCATAGAAAACTTCTTGGGAGTTACAGGACTCCAGCTCTTTCTGTACAGGTTTGATTCGTTTCCCTGGTTTCTTATTGCATTCCATGTCAAATTTGAGTTCAAATTTCCATCAAGATTTATAGCCCACTTGATTCTATTAGGATTTCTGTTGAGCTTGAGCTTAAGAGTATTTGATACAATAGGGCTAGTGACAGTAGTACTCAACTTGTCAATATCCCCGTTGTCATTGACCCAGAATTGGTTTAATCTAGTACTCTCATGCGAGCTTCTGTTGTACGTAAGGATTTTCAGTACACCACATGTCTAACCAAAATTCGATCTTCCCACACCATGGTATCCAAAAGATATATTTATCAGCTTTGTCTCTAATTCCTGAGATTCTAGACCAGACTTTTGATTTTCTTTTGGGAATAGGAGCAACAACAGGATGATGACCTTTGCAATAGGTAGAAATCATGAACTTTGCCCACAAAGTTTTGTTAGTTCTAAGTATGAACCATAGTTTGTATGAGTGTGTATCCTGCATTGTTTCATGCTTCTTGACATTGAGTCCCCCCTCAGCATAAGGTTTACATATCTTGCTCCACGAAGACCAATTGATTGCTTTTAGTTTCAAGCTTGTTTCCCAAATAAATTTATTGTAAAGATTTTCAATCCTCCTTATTACACATTTAGGAAGTATTGTGTTCTGAATTTGATAGAGAGAAAGTAGATAATACTGAATCGATTAATACAAGTCTTCCACCAAAGGATAAAGTGCAACCATCCCATTAAATTATTATTTCTCTGATAATAGAGACCAGGCTATCAAAGTGACTTAATCTGCTTTTGTTACTTATCATTAATCCCAAGTACTTAAAAGGCATAGAGCTATGCTTTATTCCCAGTATTTTTTCAGCCATGTTAATCCTGTGAGTCTTCATATTTTCAACAACTATTAACTTTGATTTTTCTTTGTTTATAAGCTGACGCGAGATACTCTAGTATTATAAAAGAAACTCTGATACTTTGAAGATGGAAGCAGCTGATCCATTGTAAAAGATGGTGAGATCATCAGCAAAGGCCAAGAAAAGTATGACATGATTCCCATTTGTTTTATATCGGGTAAAATTGCTAGTGATTGATCATCTTAAGGCCCCTTATCAAGAACTCCTCAACCAATATGAAAAGACTGAGGGAAAGGGGTTCCTCTGTCTCAGTCCATGATTAGACTTGAAGAAACTTTTATAATACCATTAATAATCAAAGACAAATGGTTGTTATTAATATTGTTGTTCATCAGCTCAATAAATTGAGAGTTGAAACCAAAATCTTTAAGAATGTTCTGAATAAACCTGTGAGACAGCCTATCAAACGCCTTCTCCATGTAAACTTTCAAAATCAGATCACTTTCCGTTGTTTTGAGATTGAGATCGTAGTATAAATCTTTCGCAATGAGAATATTTTCATGGATGCTCCTGTCTTTGACAAAAGCTCTCTTCTCTTCAGAAATCAGATTAGGGAGGATAAGAGTCATTCTGTTGTTGATGATTTTAGAATATATCATATTTAGTATTATGGTCAAACTAATAGGCCAAAAATCCTTTCAAGTTTTTAGTGAGATGACTTTAGGAACGAGGCAAATTACTGAAGCATGAATTCCAGAAGGGATTGTAGCACCTTTAAATATATCTTTGATAGCAGCACAAAGATCAACTGAAATTATAGGCCAACACTCTCTGTAAAATTTCCTACTGAATTCATGTGGTCTTGCAGCTTTGTTATGATTTAGATTGTTGACAACCTTGTGAATTTCATCAGAGGAAATAGCTATTAACATCGTATTATCATAGTCAGATACCAGCTTAGGAATAAAATCAAAAGCATCAGAGCATTCAGTAATATTAAAAGATTCAGTTAAGAGAGTTTAGAAGTATGAAATTGCAGAGTTGGCTATTGCCTCTTGATCCACCAACCACTGATTTCCATTCCATATTATGTAAACAGTATTCATTTTAGCTCTCTTTTTTACCAGATTGTGGAAGAAGAAAGTAGTGTTTATGTCGTTATCTTTCAGCCACAGAGTATGAGTTTTTATTTCCCAGAAGCTCTCTTCTCTTGCCAACAGATTTAAGTAATTTTCTTTTTCCATGTCCAATAGAATCTTGTTAGAAATAGCCTTTGTCGAATGGTACTTTATTTCCTTGAAAGATATTTCCTCTTCAACTTGCTTAATTACGCCAAACACATTTCCAAAAACTCTATTGTTCCAAGTCTTCAAATCCCCCTTAAGCCTTTTTTAACTTGTGCCAAAACCTTTATATAGAATTTCCAGGCATGAGACCAGACCAGATTTTCTCAACTGTTTCTAAAAATTCATGGTGTTGTACCCACATGTTTAAGAACTTAAAGAAACGTTTGAATATGTCATGATTAGAAGAAATTATAATAGAGATGGCTGAATGATCAGAGCATGTCTTTGCCAAGTGAACCAACCTTGTATTGTCAAATTAACTGATCCAAAGATTATTCTAGAGCACCCTATCCAATCTCTTTCATTTCCTGCCATTAGTCCAGTTATATTTAGATCCAGAATAGCCCTCATCAACTAGGTTGCAGTCCAGAATATCATTGCTAAAATCATCCATGCTTCTCAAGCAAGTTCTAGTACAACAAAACTGCTCATCAGTGTTAAGCATGTTATTGAAATCTCCAAACACTATCCATTCAGTAGCATTGTCATTTACCCTTCCAAGAGAGTCTCATAGATCCAATCTTAAAATTCTGCTGCATTTAGTGTAGACCACAGACAATCTGAAGGTTTTGTTCAAAGTAGTGTGGTTGACACCGACGTGGATAATCTTATCTTCATTTATTAAAAAATTAGCCTTGAAGTCATCTCTCCATAAAATCCAAATCCTATTGTTTACATTCCAAAAGGACTGACTATAACCCAACTTCTTTGCCACATTTTGAATCTTTGTTGAGTTAATCAAGGGCTCTTGAATAGCCATAAGAGTAGGATTTTCAGACCTCTTTAAAGACTTTAGTCTCCTCATAGCTAGCTTGTTCCCCAATCCCTTGACGTTCCAGTTAATAATCTTGATAGTCATTTGTTTGGTTTAGATTTAACAGATTTTTTGAGTCGTAGGAGTTTGGATGATGTAGGGCCTTTGCTTTTCCAGTTCTTTGTTTTCTTTATTTTCTTGCCTTGAGTTTTTGTGAATTCACTGTCTTTATAATCACTGTATTTATAATCATGTGTAGGAGAACATGGAAGGCTACCTGTTGTGTCTCTGGATGGAGAAGTGATCTCAGGGATATGTTCAAAAGGTTCTCTTCCAACTTCAAACAAAGATCTTGTTTCCAAAGTATGCAACGCTTTAATCATTTCAGGATCGTTGTTGAAATCTTTCTCAATTCCACCAGTTCCTTAGGATGAGTCTTTTAGGATCTCAAGGCTCGCAGTTGAATCACTTTGCTCTCTAATATTGGTTGTTGTATGTCTGTTTGTATTGAGTTGATTATAATTCTGATCAATAATTTCTATTGTATTTTTTGTATCAATAATCATAGATTTGAGATGGAGAGTTGTTGAGACTTTTTTTTTTCAGTAGAAGTTTCAGTAGTTTGTTGACTGACTTCTTTGTTTCCATGCTTTGATTGTTGATCAGATTGAAGGCTTTAGTTCCTTTTATTGTATTCAGTTTCATTGTGGCCAATATGTTTGCATACATTACAATAACTTGGATGTGGCCCATAGATAATTTTCAATTGGTATTCCTCATCATCACCCAACTTGATTCTGATCTCATTCACTAATGGTTTCGAAATATCTATCTCCACCCAAAATTTAACACAGTTATACCTAACTCTATTACCTGGAGGGATCCAGGTTTTCAAAAGAACTCCAAATGACTTTGCTATTTCAAGAATCGTTGCTTTCATTATATATAAACTCTGGTAGATTTTTTATCGTTATCCAAACCGGCGTCAATGGGATCTCTTTATTGGGATCAAATAAGGGACTCCACTTGAGCAAACACATTGTTTTCTCACCAACTTTCCAGACATTGCGAGACCATATCCTTTTCAGATCTTCAAAACTGTCAAATTCTATAAACACATGCTGATAGTCACATATTACAACGTTGAAAGAACTGGTGAAATTGAAACTGCCCATAAAATCTTTGATAATCTCATACTTTGGTTTACCATAAGTAAACTTCCCTATAATTGTGTGTTTGGATATCATCTGTAATCGATCCCTATCATCCTTTTCAAAACAAATTACCGTACGATCCAGATTATATGTATCAGAGACATTGTTGTGAAGAATTCCTTTATTGTTTGGCTTCAATACATCAGCAAAAGATTTTTCATCATTCCTGTATTTTGTTTCATTCCCGTGAACATTCCTTAAACAAGAATTCTCGAAGGCTGAATTAGAGATTACATGAACCCCATCCAACCTTTGTTTCTGATCTTGAATTTTCTGAGGAAGCAGAGGCAATTCACTTTTAAAAATAGATCTGTTGACAGGCATAGATCGTGTCGAACTTGGCGAATTTGAAGATGGTGAAGGTAACAACTCCCCTTCTTCCATGGAGGAAAAAACTCATAACTGAAATCCAATCTAAACAACATCAAACTTCAAAATTACAAAGTCGTATCCTCCTTTTATGTTTTTCTTATTTATGTTCTTAAGATTTTTAATAAGTTCAAGAATCACTCTTTATTTTTGTTTGATTAATGCACAGATGAAAAAATTACTATATTTATTTGTGTTAGGTTATTTATGGATTGATTTATGAAATTTTAAGAAATTGAATATTAGAAAAAGTACATAGATCATTTTTTTAGTTAAAAAAGAAGAAGAAGTTATAATATAGATTAAATGTTTTTATTAGAAAATATAAATATATATCAAAGAGAATTACTTACACCATTCTGATGATTTTGGCCTATTTGAAAAAAAAATATCCGTAAATACAATTAAAAAATATAATATAATAAAAAAAACCGAACTACTATTTTGAAAAGTTTTATAAAATATGTATATATTATATGTCGTGGTACATGTGGCAATATTTTGGTTTTACACATTTTATTTTATTTTGGAATGTATTTTTTTATCTTCGTAATTTATCTTTCAAATTTGTATTTAGATGTTATTTTTTATCATATATTTACTTTAACTAAACATGAGCCATATTATAAAACAAACTGCACATATGATACTTACTGTGACTATCAGTGCACTCTAATTAACCTGTCAATTTTCTATTGTTTTCTAAGTTACATATTAGAATCAAATTATGTATTTCGCTTTATTAACTTCAAATGATTAAATTTTGTAAGTGTTTTTTAGTGAGATAGACTATGAAAATAATCCAATAACCGTAGTCTATAAGTAAACTTTAACCATATCCAAGAAAAGTACCACACAATATTTTTTGGTAATTTTTTGAAAATTTCTTTCCAAGAGATAGAAAGAGAGTTTTTGAAATTCTATATAATCAAACTTTAAATATTTTATGATCTTAACATGTGTGAGATTCGTTTGGTTGCTCTTCGACAATAAATGCTTATATTTGTACCCATATTCTAGTTTTTATAATAATATGAGTTTTGTTATCACTATATAATATAGAGTCAAATCACGGCAGAATGAACACCGTTCGATATTCAACACATTGCTTTGATCCGGTTCTGATACCATGTTGAGATGGTAAGAAATGTGAGACTTTGGACCAAATATGACTCTTCAACATTCCCCTTAAACTTGATCTCATTAATGGACTGAATGAACGTCGTCAAATCACAGCGGATCAAATTATGTATTTAGTTCTCTAAACTTAAAATATTAAACCTGTCAAGTGTTTTTCAATGTAGTGAGATACACTTAGAGAATAACCCCATAATCTCTAGTAATAATAGCATATAAGTAAGCTTTAACATTATATGTTTTAAAAAAAATACCACAAATATTTTTTGGTAATTTCTTGACAATTTCCTTCCACGAGATAGAAAGAGGCTTTTTGAAATTCTATATAATCAAAATTTAGATATTTTATGATCTTAACATGTGTAAGACTCGTTTGGTTCCTCTTCGACAATAAATGCTTATATTTGTAACCATATTCAATTTTTTATAACAATTTGAGTTTTGTTATCACTATATAATATAGAGTCAAATCACAGCAGAATGAACATCGCTAGATATTCAACACATTGCTTTGATACGGCTATGATACCATGTTGCAATGGTAAGAAATGTGGGATTTTGGACCAAGTATGGGATGAAGTTTACTTTTCAATTTCCCCCCTTAAACTTGATCTCATTAATGGGTGGAATGAACGTCTCCAAATTACATCGGAATGATCATTGATAGATATTCAACATATTTCGCTAATTGGCAGAATGAACGTCGCAAAATCACAGCAGATCAAATTATGTATTTAGCTTTATTAACTTGAAATGATTAAACTTTTCAAGTGTTTTTCAATGTAGTGAGATAGACTTAGAGAATAACCTATAATACAGTAATGATAACATATAAGTAAGCTTTAATGATACATGTTAAAAAAAGTACCACAAATATGTTTTGGTAATTTCTTGACAATTTCCTTCCACGAGATATAAAAAGATTTTTTTGAAATTCTATATAATCAAAATTTAGATATTTTATGATCTTAACATGTGTGAGACTCTTTTGGTTGCTCTTCTACAATAGATGATTATATTTGTAACCATATTCTAGTTTTTATAACAATTTGAGTTTTGTTATTACTATATAATATTAAGTCAAATTACAAAACGGAATGAACATTGCTGGATTTTCAACACATTGCTTTGATCCAACTCTGGTACCATGTTAAGATGGTAAGTAATGTGGGACTTTGGACCAAGTATGGGATAAAGTTTACTCTTTAACACCCCCTTTAAACTTGATCCCATTAATGGACGGAATGAACATCACCAAATCACAGCAGAATGAACATCGCTGGATATTCAACACCTTCTGCTAATAAACGGAAACCAAATCACAGCGGATCAAATTATGTATTTAGATTTTTTAACTTAAAGTGATTAAACTTGTCAAGTATTTTTCAATGTAGTGAGATCAACTTAGAGAATAACCCCATAATATCTAGTAATGGTAGCCTACAAGTAAGCTTAACGTTACCTGTTAATAGAAGTACGACAAAATATTTTTTGGTACTTTTTGGACAATTTCCTTCTAAGTGATAGAAATAGATTTTTCGAAATTTTATATAATCAAACTTTAGATATTTTATGATCTTAACATGTGTGAGACTCGTTTGGTTGCTCTTTGACAATAAATACTTATATTTGTAACCATATTCTAGTTTTTATAACGATTTGAGTTTTGTTATCATTATATAATATGGAGTCAAAGCACAGCGGAATGAACATCGTTGGATATCCAACACACTGTTTTGATGCGGCTCTGATACCATGTTAAGATGGTAAACAATATGGGACTTTGGACCAAGTATGGGATGAAGTTTACTCTTCAACATCCCTCCTTAAGCTTGATCCTATTAATGGGAAAAATGAACGCCACCAAATCAACTAGTTCTGATACCATGTTAAAATAAATGTGTAGGTGTAAAACGGGCCTCACAGACTAGCAAGATATGTCCGTTTTAGACATGAAGGCTTGCATGGATTTGCCTTTGGTACACTCCTAAAAGGCCTCTTGCTAGTTGAGGTGGGTTCACACTTATATACACTATATTATTTTCAATAAAAACAATATGGGATGCTGGACCAAGTATGGGATGAAGTTTACTCTTCAACACATAATCAACAAAAAAACGTCTTATGGATTTAATACCCAATTTGAATCTTTCTCCATCATAAACTTGTAAAATAAGTCACTCCAGTAACTTTAGAGAAACTAATGTTTGTTCTCTTTTATTTTCATAAATCATATGATGATATCCCATTTTTCATAAGACGAACACAATTGATAGGATGAAATAATTTAATAAAGGTTTCACCCACCAAATTAACATGAAATTTAGATCTAAGTAATATAATATTATATATTTATTGGATAATCTATTTTATTGCAGTATTAAAAGTGTCAAATATTAATCAATTGCCCAATGATCTTCAAATAAAATATAAATCATTCAAAACTATTTTTCATGTATTTCATTGCACAATATTTTTATCATAATATTTATTTGGTTTTAAATTTCTATTTTGAATATTTTAAAGGTACTATAACTAATGTGAGATATTTTTCTATGATATAAAGTATAAATCATTTAACCATAATAGTAAATATTGTTAGAATATATCTCACAAACTAATGTGATGTTTCCCACTTTGGGCGATTAGACCTGCACAACTTTGCTATTGGTCCACTCCCAAAAGACCTCACATTAGTTAAGATATTTCATTCACTTATATAGTGTAACTGTGTAAGTAATTTTTCATTCTAAGCGATGTGGGAGGTTTTGAATAGTATATCATCCCTGGATTATCACATTTGGTGACAAATAGTCCCTTGACTTTCAAAAGTTCGCTGGTAGTCCGTGGACTATCAGCTTTAGATAAAGTTGGTACACCAGATCCTTTGATTCATGTGGTCCTGCCACCTGTCACCATAGTCACGAAAATTTTATATCACATTGGTCCCTTAACTTTAGGTCAAAGTCAAAATATGGTCTACAACATGTGACCTAAAGTTAAAGGATCAATGGTGATATAAAATTTTTGTGACTATGGTGACATGTGGTAGGTTCACTTGAATCAAAAGATCTGGTGGACTAACTTTATCCAAAGCTGATAGTTCGAGGACTACCAGCGGAATTTTGAAAGTCAAGGGACTATCAGTCATCAAATGTGATAGTCCAGGGATAATATACTGTTCAAAGCCCAATGTGAGATAAAAGCCCAAGTTTACTCACTCTTAACACTCTCCCTTCAACATGATCTGCACAATATTTTTTCTCACTCAATACACTATGAATTCCACCTCACTCTCACTTCATTCTTTCTGTGTTTCACTTAAACACACATACCTCACTCTCACTCTGTTTGTGTTTTTCTCAAACAGATCTCTTTTGCTCTGATACTATGTAAGAATATATCTCACAAAATAATGTGATATTTCTCGCTTTGGGTGATTAGACATGCACGGATTTGCTTTTTCACTTCCAAAAGGCCTCACACTAGTTGAGATATTTCATTCACGTATATAGTGTAAGTACTTTTTTAGTCTAAGTGATGTGGGATAAAAGACCAAGTTTACTCACTCTTAACAAATATAAGTATTTTTATTCATAAAGATTATATTATCTATAATTATTGATCTTATCACACAAGTATATATTTTGCGCAAAGATAATCGATTTGAATACAACTAGTTTACCTAGATTTATAGATCACTCGATTTTTAGATTTTGTTAAGAATTTATTAAAAATAAGATTCTTGTTCATATCTATAACATATATGATATTAGAAAGTATAATATGTTTTTACCACTTGTAAAAAATTGTTTGATGTTCTCATTGACCTCAACTTTGGACTAGTTGGTGTAAGCCATTTACAACATGTACTCTGACGTATGTATCATACCACCATCTAGAATCTTGTTTTACGATGTTTATGTTTGTTATCATTGCCATAATATATCCATTGGTGAAGTTTATATTTTCACTGATTTTTCAAACTTGTAATCTCTTACAAAGCGCCTAACTTTACAGTAAATAAAACAATTTCCTTAAAACTTGTTTTGTTTTTCCAACCAACGAATTTTTATGATACTATATATTTATTTATCTAAAGATTCGTCATGCTTACATTCCTTACAGTTTCCAATTTAGAATTTTCATATGTCTTCTCACTTACATGCGATTGTTTTTCAATACATAGCTATTTTTCTATTTTTCTCCATAGTATAATTCTTATATTTATAAAATTTTATTTTGTCGGTCTCTCTATAAAGGTGGAAATTTCAGTATAATTTCTTTAACTTAGAATACTTTTGGAAATGTAACTTTGATGTACACATTCTTGTTTATAATTATTTTAAGTTCATAAACTTGGAGGAGAATAGGTATTTAATTATAGATTATAATCAAAATATTGAGATATTAAGAACATTTCGATATTTGTTTTCAACTTTTCAATGCAAATATCTTATTAATACATAGACCATAAAGTTGATTAGTTAATGCATTCAGAATGTTTCCCAAACATATAATGTCGTTTCTTTTTATGCTTTTTTCTTTATTTTATATTGTAGTATTGTCATTGGTTGGCTCAAATGTTTTAGCCAAATTTAGATCAAGTATATATAAAATTTTGAGAGTGATGAAGAAAAAATTCAACTTATCTTGTCAGATTATGAATTTTTACCATTAAATCAGTCTAGTCAGAAAAAAGTTTGGGTACATTAATTTAATTTCTGACTGTATTATGTTTATAGTCACGATCGTATGCAACTCATTTTTATTGGGAAACCCACTACCGTTCATCCGACACAAGAACCAATTTCTATGATTGACAAACCTATGGAATAAAAATTTAATTTATCATGTTCAAGACGAGTAGCAAATAAAATAAAGCGTAATAAAACCAAACAAATAAGACAGTATTTGATGTGATTCAGATTATGAAGTTATCTTGCATCCACAAGCAACATACACTCTTTTGTAAACAAGTAGGTTACATAAAGACTCTCAACCACAAATGACTTATCATTATTTGGTACAAAAGATGATATGATTCACAAAACTCTACTTTTGGTGTTAATCCCTTACCTCACTTATCTCTCAAAAGACCTAAAGTTATTTCTCTCTCTTAGAATATATGGTGCTCATGAATCTCATAACGACTTTTGTCTCATCACACCTTTGCAATTGCTTATTTTTTTTATATTTATGGGTTTAGAGAAAACCTCAATTCTTCACAGGATACTTCATATGAAAGCTCATTAATCAACGACTTAAACAATTCTGCATCTTTTAATATAAGGATACCTTATAAATAAGAAATCTTAATTAATATAGAACACTCAATTAATTTAAAGGATCTAATTAATATCAAAAGGTCAAAATAAAAGATTAAATTAATATAGAAGACCTAATAGATAGAAGACTCCCCTTCGATCCAGTTGTTATACTACGATCCAACTTGCTTCAGACCATCATGCTTTGACTCTGCTCATACCTATAGGCATCTATACATGTCTATATATGTCTATACACATCTATACATATCTATACAATTATTTGTTGACGAGTTACTTCTAGCCTATACATAACATTTTTAATATATAAAAAAATAACATAACAAATCTTAACGAAAACTTGTAGACAAAACTTACGCATGCATACTTTTTTTGGTGATGGAACACTAGACATATTATATATGTTTACTAAAAATAATTATTTTTAACATTATGATTGCTTTGGTCTAGTTAGAATGATATTTTAAGATACAACAAACGTTAAAAAAATTTAACATAAGTTTGGACAATTTTATTTTTGAACGTTGTTCGTGTTTATAGTTTTAATATGTCTCTATACTAACATAAATTTTCAGACTCAACATAGCTTCATGAGACAATATTTTGAATTATTTTATATGTTAAGTTTCTCAGCGATAAATAATAAACCTCGTTGCGACAAGTTGTATACAAATATCTTAGTATGGTACATACTAGCGCACATTGATGTACAAATCAACTTTTTATTGAGACGAACTAACATGGTTTTATTCAAAACCTTATGCTTCATTTGTCGCAACAAGTTATGATCATTGTTGCAACAAATCCAAATTTTACTGTGGCAATATCGACGGTATGTTAGAGATATTAGGCCCAAGCCTATTAACTTATATGTCATCTATAAATAAGAGCTTATAAATAATTTAACATGGTATCAGAGCATATGTTTAGATCTTGAAGTTTTCGTATCTTCCGTTGTACCGGCGGACAGTTGTTTTAGTTGTCCGCCGAAAGAAAAAAAAATTGAACGTCTTCCACTTTCTTGGTCTTCAAAAAAAGAGAGAAAAAAATCGATTTCTGGATTTTTAGTGCGCAACCACAATCAACAGTCTCGATCGAGAGGCAAATCGTATCGGTTTTTGTTGAATTTTGGAGAGAATATTCTGAACATCTAATCCTTTAATCTAAACGGTTGGATTATAATTTGGTGGTACGATTTAGAAGAGATCGTTATTAGAACAATATAGTATTTTTTAAGTAAAACAATAGATTCCATTTCAATTTGGTTTTGATTTTGATTGGAATTTAGATTTTGTTTGGATTTGGTACGACGTCAAACACTACAAAAACTTAATTCAATAAAATAAAACTAATTATTACAAAATCGATTAGAAACAATAATATTAAACTTTTCGGATAAATATTTTGGTAGAGAAGATTATTTTTTGGAACAAAACTTCATTTGTTTTTAAATAAATACGAAACTCAATAATAAATTTATCCACCTATCCAATTTTGAACGAATCAAAATAATAATTTTGAACGAATCAAGATAATAATTTTGTACGAATCAAGATAATAATTAAGATAATAATTTTGAACGAATCAAGATAATAAGGTTTATGGGAATGACAATCCAATTATTGCTGAGACAAGGGCATTGTTCGATGGTCTTCAATTCTGTTTTGATAGAGGTATCAGTGTTCTAGACGTTGAGGCCGACTCTCGTATTCTAGCTCAGATGATCCTCACGGGAAGATCTCCCTGGTATCTTAAGGCTATAATCGATTGTTGCTACAAACTGATTTCTTCAAACATGAAAATCATACACGTTTTCAGAGAACATAATGTAGCAGCTGATTGGGTTGCTAACTTAGCTCTAGAATCTGTAAGGAATTTCACATTTGAAGAAAGCGAAATTCCTGACAGATTAAGGGCTATAGCTTTTCTCGAAGAATTAGGCTTATGCTACCTAAGAAGAAACCAAAATGATTAAGGAAGATTTTGTACCTGGCTGATTCTGAAAATCCTGAGCAATTCTTTGCGAAGCTGGAGCTATCATGGAGCTCTGTAGATTGATTTGGAACTGTCGATTAATTCCTGGGTTTTAGTTGATTAATTTGTTGTGTGGTTGATTTGGTGATCGAAGAATCGAAGATGGCGATTGGAATCGAAAGGAAGATAGAGGAGGATTTTTAAGGTTTCTATGTTTGGGACTTTCTCTTTAATAATGGATAATGAGCTGAAAAGTTTTCAGCGTGTACTTTGTTCAACCCAATTGAAATAAAGGCCCAATGGTTAGCTCAAAAAAAAATTTAGTGCTACTAGGATGTGACGGTAAGATCAACGTAAGAAACATATATCGTAACTGAGAAAAAACTTAAGGGTTTGGTTTTTTTTTACAGCAAAAATTCCATTTATCATGGAGAAAGGACCTTTTTAAAAGAGTTACAAGACCACAGGGGTCGCAAATAATATTTCCAAAACGAAAAAAGAAAGGCGCTAATGTTTCCTTCTCATCTCAAAATTAAAAAACAGAAGAGCAATAGCAATGGTCTTCTTTCTTCTCCTAGTCATCATAGCCAAAACTTCGTAGCAGCCCGTCCTTCCTCAATTCATCCTCCTTGATCCAAATCCCGTTCTTTTCTCCGTTTCACCTGCAAAAAGAGACACCAGAAAAATGGTATCCATCCAATTTAACTTTGAGACAAAGAAAGATATCCCAAACCCAAGCTTTCTAAAAAGATAATCGATTGGAGCCTGTTCGGGATTTCAAAATTCGGAAAGTTTGGTTTCATTTTACATCTCAGAGTCTATTTAGCAAGCCAATCCGCTACTTGATTTTGGACCCTAGATATTTATTTAAAAACTATCGAAGAAGACAGAGTTTTCTTGCAAATTTTCAGAATAGGCTCCAGGAACCAGGGCTCACCACTGAAAGCCAGATGATTTATCAAAGTCTGACAGTCCGACTCGATATCAACATCCTTGCAGTGGTTTTGCTTGCAGATTAGGAAACCATTCATCAAGGCACGAGCCTCAGCAAGAAGAGGAAAGAGTTTCCCATAAGTGTTCCTGTTGAAAAACAAAGAGAGAAGTAGCCGCAAGAAGCGGCTAGGGTTTTGTGTTTATTAGAAAATGTTCCCTTTTGTTTTATTGTTACATTAGAGATGTTAACTCAATAGTAAGGCTCTCAATATATAGAGAACTTAGAGGCCTATACAAAGAAACTTAATACACTGAATATTCTAACACTCCCCCTCAAGTTGTTTAGTGGGATCACTAATACCCAACTAGGATAAAACTAATTCGAATGTTGTTGCAGCAACCGCTTTTGTCAGGATGTCTGCCAGTTGGTCTTTGGATCTAACAAACGGAAGTTCGACTGTCCCATCTTCAATCTTTTCTTTTATGAAGTGCCTATCTAATTCAACGTGCTTTGTTCTATCGTGCTGTACCGGGTTCTCTGAAATCTTAATCCCAAATTTATTATCGCACATTATCTGAGTTGGACACTTCAGAGGGGATCCGATTTCTTTCATTATCTTCTTTAACCAAAGTATCTCGGTAACCCCTTAACAATTCCTCTGAATTCTGATTCAGCACTTGACAGTGATATTACTTTTTGTTTCTTACTCCTCAAGTCACCAAGTTACCTCCAAGAAGAGTAAAGTAGCCAGTAGTTGATTGCTTGTCGTTAGGATTCCCTCCCCAATCAGCATCTGTGAATACTTCAACATCAAGGTGTCCATTTTTCATAAAACATTATACCTCTTCCTGGTGTGCCTTTGAAATACCGAATAATCCTCATTACTGCCTCCATATGGTGTTCCTGAGGATGATACATGAACTGGCTAACTACTCCCACCGCGTATGCAATATTAGATCGAGTGTGAGCCAGGTAAATCAATTTTCCCACCAACCTTTGGTACCTTTCATTACTCGCTGGTCTGGCTCCTTCAATTATCTTTAGTTTGTGATTCACAACCATAGGAGTGTCATTTGGTTTGCAATCCATCATGCCAACTTCAGCTAATAAATCCAATATATATTTCCGTTGGGAGATATAAATCCCTCCTCTTGACCTAAGAACCTCAATTCCTAGGAAATACTTCAATCCCCCAAGGTCTTTCATTTCGAACTCCTTGAAGAGGTTTTTCCTAAGAGAGCTAATTTCTTCTTTGTCATTCCCCGTTATAATCATATCGTCGACATATATTATAAGACAAGTGACTAATTCTCCTCTCTTTGTGTAAAACAAGGTATGATCCCCATTACTCTGTTTGTAGCTATACTGCTTCATTGCCATTGTAAATCTCCCAAACCAAGCACGAGGAGACTGTTTGAGCCCATATAATGCCTTTTCAGTTTACATACCTCATTTTCTTGAAAACCATCAGAGAACCCTGGTGGGGTTCCATATATACCTCTTCTTCCAAGCTCCATGTAAGAAAGCATTCTTTACAATAAATTGATGAAGAGGCCAATTTTTATTCGCGGCTATTGAAAGTAAAACTCTGATAGTGTCAATCTTTGCAACCGGAGAGAACGTTTCAGAGTAGTCTATACCATATGTTTGTGTATATCCTTTGGCAACCAATCTTCCCTTGTGTCTCTCAATGGTGTCATCGGATTTATATTTTATATTAAACACCCATCTACACCTGACTGCTTTCTTTCCTTGTGGTAACACACAATTCTCCCATGTACCATTCCTTTTTAGAGCTTCCATTTCGGTATTTGCCTCATGTCATTCAGTCATCTTCTTAGCTTCTTGAGCTGTTTTAGGGATTTGTTCAGAGAGAATAGTAGATGAAAACACATTTGCAATCTTCGTCATTCCTTTCCTGTCCGTTTTTACCGGATATGTGGAAGCACGAGGAACGTGTTCTGGTGAATACCGGTCAGGAGGAACTCCTCTATTTTTTCTTGGGGGAAGAACCATAGTTTGAGTTTCAACAAATGAACTTCCTGAAATGTCATGGCCAGTAGCATTTAATGAATTATGACATTGTAAATTGTTTACCTCTTGATGGACATTTTCTTCGGCTGATTCGCTGGTAGTATCCATGGCATTTATTTCTTGTTGGACATTGTCTTCGGGAGAATCATTGGTGGTAAGAACTTCCTCGTCAGTCTCCTTTATGTTGGAAGAGGCGTGTTCGGTGGCGCCATCTACCAACTCTGTCGGCACATCCTCAAAGTAACTTTTATATAGCAACTAGTCGAGTGATTCACTTACTTTCGCCCCCTGAGCACGAGATTGGTGGTCAAAAAAATAATCAGATTCTAAGAAGTCACAGTCCATGGTGACATGGATTCAACGAGTAACCGGATTGTAACACCGATATCCCATTTGATGGACACCATACCCAACGAATATACACTTTTCAGCACACGAATTAAGTTTGTTTCGACTAGTTTTAGGGATATGAACAAACACCGAACAACCAAAGACACGAGGTGGTAAGGTCATAACAGATGGAATTGTAACTTGGGTGGCAAGCACTTGTAATGGAGTTTTATTTCCTAGACATCGGGTTGGTAGACAATTTGCAAGATACGTGGTTGTAGCAAGAGCTTCTGGCCAAAGAGAATGAGGAACTCTAGATTCAATCATAATAGCACGAGTTTTTTCAAGTAAAGTACACTTTTTTCGTTCTGAAGTACCGTTTTGTTGAGGTGTGTTTGGACAAGTGGTTTGATAGATAAGACCATTTGTTTTGAAAATATTATGCATTGTTTGGTTGACAAACTCTGTTCCATTATCAGAACGGAGAATCTATTTTTTTTTCAAATTGAGTCAAAATCAATTTGTAAAAACAAACAAATATTTCTGGTACTTCCGATTTATGTTTCATGAAGTATATCCAAGTCATTATTGAGAAATCATCCACAAATAAAACAAAGTATCTGATTTGATTATTAGTGGAATTTGGTGGTGGACCCCAAACATCAGAATGGACTAGCAAAAAAGCATAATCAACTCTAGTGTTATTTTGATTAAATGAGACCCTGCGATTTTTTGCAAAAATACAGGTTTCACATTTCTCATGAATGGAATTATTCAAAAAACGACTAGGAAACAAACTCTTAAGATAGCTAAAAGAAGGATGACCAAGTCGCCGGTGCCATAACCAAAGTTGCCTTTCGGTTGTTCCGTGAGCAAGCATGGCATGTCCCTTATGAACTACCTCATCAACATAATAGATACCTCATTGTTCAGTACCACGCCCAATGATCTCCTTCGTACGAATGTCCTGTAAAATGCAAAAAAATGGATACATAAGAACCAAACAGTTGATTTGTTTTGTCACTTAACTAACAGATAATAACTTTAAGGATAGTGAAGGAATGTAGAGGCAGTTTTTAATTTTCATTTTTTCCGAAAAAATAATTGAACCTCCCCCTTTGACTTCACAAATTTCTCCACTAGCAGTTTCAATATGGGACTTCTTTGGAGATGACATGTCACCGACGTCTTTAGGATCATAAGACATGGTGTCTGTAGCCCCGCAATCAAAGATCCAATTCATTAATTTCTCAAACCCTTTACCTCCAAGTTTTCATGGGAGTTTGCCGCCATTCCTCCAAAACCAGTGCCACTTCCTTGCTCATTTTTAGTCGGATCTTCATCGCCACTTGTAGACGAATCCCGTTTGACATTAGATCTGAAATGCGGGTTATTTTTCTCCTTATGACCGTCCTCCCACAATTCTGGATAGCCAACCAGCTGGAAACATGTCTCTTTAGTGTGTTTCTTCATCCCACAATGAGTGCAATACAACTTGGATTTATCTTCTTTCTCTTTGGATTGGAATTTAAACCTCTGTGCAGAATCTTTAGCAGCCAAACCCATTCCAATTTCAATCGAGTCACTATCAGAAGAACTTGATTTTAGTATATTAAGCCTGGCCACTTCCCTTCGTATTGTAGCATATGCTGTTTCCACCGAAGGAAGAGGATCATTTTTCAGGATATCTCTCTTGACTGGTTCCAGCTTGTCATTAATCGCCATTAGCAATTGATAGAGTGTTTGTTCTTGAGTCTTATTATTGTAGATCTGAATGTCTTCTGGGTCTTTCATAGGGTTCAGATCTCGCCTATCTATAGACATCCAGATGTTTTGCAGTTTGTTCCACTCGTCTTCTAGTGTATCGGACCCTTGCCTTAATGAACTAGCCCTCTTATGAAGTTCAAACACCTGTAACGAATCTGTGCCAAAACCGTATGTTTTGTAGTGGGATATTTCAAGACATTATTCACGAAGCTGGATTCAAGATTCTGGATAATCCATGCGAAAACACATTGATCATCTTGTTCCCACCTTGTATATGTTTTGTCAGTTTTGGATGGAGGTGTCGGCTCCTCTGTAATGTGAGAACCTCTCCCCCTTCCCCCAATTGCTTTTTTCATCAGGTTTGCCCATAGGGCATAGTTATCACCACCGAGTTTAATCCCTAGGGATAAATTCTCGGGGTTAGTTGTTTGTTGTTGTGTTCCGAGACCATTTCTCAGAATGGCAGCAATCTGCATTGTTAATTCATCAGGGATTTGACTGGCCACGGCTTCATTGCCAGCCATCTTTGTTAAAGATGTTCAGAATTCCCAGAATCACATATGCTCTGATACCATGTTGAAAAACAAAGAGAGAAGTAGTCGCAGGAAGCGGCTAGGGTTTTGTGTTTATTATAAAATGTTCCCTTTTGTTTTATTGATACATTATAGATGTTAACTCAATAGTAAGGCTCTCAATATATAGAGAATTTAGAGACCTATGCAAGGAAACTTAATACACTGAATATTCTAACAGTTCCCATAACACTGAATCATGTGGCCCTGGGAATTTCTGAAAATGCAGCTCCCATTGGACTTTGCATTTCTGAGGACGGAGGCGTCAACATTGAGCTTTATCCTACCGTTAGCAAGGGCTTTCCAGGCAAGGTAGTGAGGCTTATACTTAAATCTAGAACATCCCAAGGTAATATTCGCATTCTTAGTTTTGTACCAGTGTTTTCTGGTCAGAGTATTTGAGACATCTAAAGAGTCAATTACTCTTTTGATGTAATTAATGGAATCATAAGTACTTTTGGTGACACCAGAAAACTTTTCCTTGTTTCTATTACGCCAAATGGTCCAACATATAAGAGCCGACATCAAATGAGTTATATGAGTCTTACTTACAGTGAATCCTTCCAAATTTTAATTACATGATTGATAACCATATGTTTATCAATACGAATCTTGAAAATGTTGCAGAAGTAAGTCCATATTTGCCAAGCCTGATTGCAATTCACGAAAACATGATTGATATCTTCGTAATTCTTATAGATTTGACACTTTGATGCCATTTGTAGGTGTCTCTTCTGCAAAACCGAATCGATAGGAATATATTTCATGATTAGTCTCCACAACAAAAAAGAAAACTTTCTATGAATAAGGCTTCTCTAGAGTTTTCTAAACATAGAAGAAAAAAACTTTTAGTTCTGATATTTTCCCAAATCAGAGTATCCTCTTTGCTACTATCAATTGTAAAGGGTTGAATCAGGTTCATTCTTTCTAGAGGTAAGAAGGAAGACAAAGAGTTAGTGTCCCATTCCTTGTTCCTCCAGAAAGAATTAACTTTATCTTGCAAATAGTTTGAATAATCTGTAGCAATAGGTTGATGATTTAACTAAACGTCCCTCCAGAAGTCTATCTCCCCCTTTCCTAGAAGCCATTTGGCATTTATCTTCGCCTCTCTTCTGATACCTGTAATTATTTTCCATATAAGAGAACCTGGTCTGTTATAGTTAGTATAGAGAGGATGATTATTTTTTGAATAAATGTTATGCATCATATTGGCCCAGAGGGATTTATTGATTCTAAAATTAAACCAGAGCTTGTGAGAATAGACTTGTTGAATTTCAGTAATCCTCCTGATGTCCAGACCACCCTCGCTGAAAGGATTGCAAAGGGACTTCCAATCAGACCAATGGATAGACTTCTCGTTAAAATTTGATCTCCACAGAAACTTGTTCAAAGTTTTCTCAATTTTGTTAATAATAATGATAGGCAAAATGAAATTCTGAAGCCAATAACAAGGGATAGACATAAGAACACTTGAAATAAGGACCAACCTCTCTCCAAAGGATATATGCTTGCAATCCCGATCCCATATCTTGTCATTATTCTCATCGATGATCTTAATGTAGTTGCTAGAAATGTTTCTACTGTTTAAAGTAATCTCTAAGTAGTTAGTTGGGAGACTTTCAAACTTGAAGCCTGTTTTAGCTTCAATATGGTTGATTCTACTCTGATTATGAGAGTGGAAAGAGATAAGATTCGTTTTATTTTTGTTAATGGCTTGCCCAGAAATCTTTTGATAGGAGTCCAGAAAAGATTAAAATGTCGTCTGCAAAGTCCAGACAGGGAATAGACATATGAGTTCTCGAGTTATAATGTATTTTTGTGTTGTTCATGTAAAGATTTTGGAGCCCTCTCAGAAGAACCTCTTCCCCAATGATGAACAGACTTGGAGACAGGGGACCCCCTGTCTCAAGCCTCTTTTGGGATTGAAGTATCCATAATTGCCTCCATTGATCAGCTTCGATATATTAATATCTTTAATCAACCCGTTGACAACCTAACTTAAGGGTTAGGTTAAATTGTGATCTATTTTGTTATAATGAGATATTTTTATATAAATTTAGCGGTTTTTTTAATTAATATGGTATCAGATCGTAGGTTTAAATCGTGAAGTTTTCATGTCTTTCGTTATGCCGGCAGACAGTTTTTTTAGTTGTCCCCGGGAAGAGAGAAAGAAAAGAATTGATTGTCTTCCGTTTTCTTGGTCGTCACAAAACGAGAGAAAATTTCAATTTCCGGATTTGTAGTATGCATGCACAATCAACTGTCCTAATCGAGAGGTAAATAATACCAATTTTTACTGAATTTTGGAGAGCATTTTCGGGACATCTAATCTTTCAATCTGAACGGTTGGATTGCGGTTTGGTGCTATGGTTCGGGAGAGATCACTACTAGAATAGTGCAGTAGTTTTGTAGGTAAAACCATAAATTCTATTTTGATTTTGATTTTAACTTCGATTGGAACTTAGATTTGGATTTGTCTTTTTCTAGATTTGGATTTGGTATCAAGTTTGTTTAGATTCGTTTGATGGTTACTGGATTTAGTTTTGGATTTGGATTTAAATTTTGTATAGATTTTGTTGACGTTTGGATTATGTATAACGTTTATTTAGATCGACGTTTATCGTTTTGATTTGTTTTCCGTTATTTGGATTTGTTTGGAATCGTTTGGATTCGTTTGGTGTTTAGATTTTGTTTTTCGTCTGGATTCGTTTGGATTCGTTTAGTCTTTAGATTTTATTTGGAGTTTGGAGATTGGTGATTGTCGATTGGTGATTGGTGATTGGTGATTGGAAATTTGCGTTTGGATATTGGATATTGGATATTGGATATTGGATATTGGATAATGGATATTGGATATTGGATATTGGATATTGGATATTGGATAATAGAGATTGGAGATTGACGCTCGACTTTGGGTTTTAACGTTTCAATTTTTGTTTTTCCATTTTGCTTTGATTTTGGCTTTCGATTATGGTTTTGGTGTTTGGTGTTTGGTGTTTGGTGTTTGGATTTGTATTCGATTTTGGTTTTAGATTCAATTTTTGTATAGTATTTCAATTTGGTTTTCCGTTGTTTGGATTACTATTGGTATTTGAGTTTTTTTTATTGTTTGAAACAAACTCACAATGCATTAATAAACATTGTGAGTTTGAGAGACGGTGTTAGAGATATTAGGCCCAAACCCATTAGCTTATATGTTTTATTTATAATTAACAGCATATATTTCTTAGCGGCAGCTTCTTCTTCTCTCTTTTCTTTCTCTTTGTTTATTAACAGTTTCTAATCTTGGACAACGTAAATTGTTCTTCTGAAAATGATTGATAATCGCACCTCGAGTGTGGCTCAACTATACAGTAGTACATCGATTGCTAATCTGAAGGCTAGAGAACTATATCTCGTATGGAAACCGAAATCTACAAAGATAAGTTCCATGAAGCTTAGCTTAGAAAAAATTGATGGACTGAATGAATTTAAATTATAGTGTCTATTTTATAGGGATTTGTTATAGTCGTTGATTAAAGGGATTTAATTTGAGTCTTATATTGTATTAGGGCTTTAGTATAGTCGTTGATTAAAGTATTTTAATCTAGAGCATCTGAAATATTAGGGTTTTATCTGATCCGTTCAATCTGAAGTGAAACTAGGTTTTTGAAGACAATAAATAGAATAAGCAACAAAAATCTAGGTGTGGCGAAGCTGCGATACAATCAATTAGACACGTAATATTGATTTATTTGGAGGTCTTTTTATAATCTAAGTACATAGAACATAGACTCGTCTTTTAGAGAGTGAAGTCGGGTAAGAGATCAACACTAAAGAAAACGTTTTACGAATCACTTATCTTTGTAACCTGTGTGAGTTTTGTAGTATAAAGTGATTTAGCCTTTTGTGTTTGACGAGTCTTTCTGTAACCTCCTTGATAATAATAATAATAATAAAGTATCCATTTTCCGTGGATATAAGATAATTCCACAATATGAACAACGTTCAAGACTGTCTTATGTGCTGAGTTTTCTCTATATTTTGTTTTATTTTTTGTTTCTACTAAAATAAAGCTTTTTTGACGATGAACAATTTCCAAACAAGTAGTGCGAGGAGCACGGACTAACAAACAAGAGACTTAGGTCGATTGAATAGCTTAATATTGGAGAGAAGAATATCACATGGAAACTTAAAAGCCACAATAGACGAGTTCTGTGAAACTAAACCTAGAAAGATTCAACATATTGAATGACTTTAACCTTTGGAGAATTAAGGTTAAGTAAATAGTACTGAAGGGATTGGATGCTACTATCGATGAGAAATATACACAGGTTGATGTCGTGGTATCGTCTAAAACTCATACCACTATTGTACTAAGCTTGTGAGATTAAGTGTTGTGTGAGGAATCTGAATTACGATGTTTAGGATGTTAAATTAATTGGAAGGTATTACATAACAAAATCCCTAGCAAATAGATTGGATCTCAATAAATTCTATATACGTTGTTTATGAATAGTATAAAATAGATTTAAAGGCATCTTCATGACTACAACAGAATCATATTTGACTTGAATGCAGTTGGTCTAAAGAAAAAATGAAGAGGGATAAAACAATCATCCTCTTAAAATATTATGTGAAGGTGTACAAACACTTTATGAACATCATGCTCTACAAAAAATACTCTTGTACGATGTTCGAAGTGAAGAGCGACTTGAACTCCAAATATCTTCAAAGGAAAAGTTTTTAGAAATGTGACTCTGAAGAGCACACACTGAGTGTGAGGGGCAGACTAGGAAAGAGAGATTCCAGCAAGATGAAAGGAAACTCTCGATCTAAGTGCAAGAGGTTTGTGATAGGTTTGAAAGTAATTTGTTAGGTATGCATGAAGAAAGACTATATTAGTAGGAACTGTCCATAGAAGGGAAATGGCAACCATCATCAGAAGACTAAATCTAGAGATGTTGTAATAATGTGTGATGATTGTGAGTATGTTAACGGGTTAATGACTTCTTATTGTTGTAGGTAAAATGATAAATGAGTTTTTTATTCGGGTAGATCATTCCACATGACTTCGAATAAACATTGGTTTAGAAACTTGAAATTGTTTGAAGGTGGAAGCGTCATTCATAGAAATGCTAAATCTTATATTATAAAAAGGGTAGGAATTGTTAAGCTCAAATAATCTAAATGAATTAAGATAGTGAATATAAACCTAAGGTATATATCTTAAGTTAAACGTGACCTTATTTCCATTGGGAAGTTAGATGAGGAAGGGTTCACTAATAGAGGTAAAAATGGAAAACTTAAGATTTTACAAAGTTCATTTGTTGTTATGAAAGCCGATACGACTAATTCTGTGTTATTTCTTGAGGTCTTTGTAGTGGTAGGCGGATTGTCTAGTATGAAGAATAATTATACCAAGTTGTGGCATATTCGACAGGGGAATTTACGTTAAAATGTCATTGTGAACTTAGCAAACAGGGTCTCTAGATGATATTACATTTTAGAAGCTGAGTTTTTTTTAAACTGTACATTGGGTAATATCGAGAAGGTAAAGTTAATGCCTAACAACCATACAACCAATGGTGTTCTCGAGTATCTTTCTTCAAATCTTTTGGGTCCGACACAAGAATCTAGTATAGGTGGCGCAATTTATTTCATTTCAGTGATAGTTGATTACAATTATGCTCGACAATGAATCTTGGAATATTGTTTTCCAATTCTTTCCCGAAATCTTTCATCTTCGGTGCACCGCAATGCCTAGCCTGTGTTTGGTAAAACACTTTTAATACAACAAGTTTACCTTTTTTTTCTTCCTCATTGTTACCTAAATAGTACTTATGCATCACTCAGTTTGTTTCGTTAGGTTTCTTCTGCCTACCGTAGTTTGTGTGGAGTACTAGAATTATTTTAGAACCTTTTATTTCACCGTTGATATAAAAAGATCTTGTTTTGCCTATTGTATGCCACATAGTGTCTCTTCCTTCTTCAACCATGTTCATTTTTTTTCACTTCCTGGTTGCGGGTAGTGTAGGTCTTTGATGGCTGATGAAAGAAATGTCGGACTTAGTCGTCGTTGCTTAATCCTATGTGTTATTAAATACAATCTAAAGATGTATAAGTGATATTTTTAATATATATCTAATGTTCAGCAATTAATATGAAGATATAATAGATACTAATAGTCTAATATAATAAACAAAGAATACACGTTGCACTGATGATATGTTCTTACTGATGCTCATGTTGTAATTGTTTAGTATGATAGCTCTATCGATAGATTCCCTTTCAGTTAGTATGATATAGGTATCAGATACCTTAGCATTGAGCGTGTTAATAACCTGCCTAGCTGACTTGACTGCAGTGACATGAATGGAGCAATTCGAAATGAGCTTCAAAACCTCTCCCACACTCCCGACATCGTTGTCGCAAAGCAAAATACGAATTTTACACCTATCAGTAAACCCATCTCCGCCTTTATGATCTTTATACAAGTTCATCTCCATTGATCCTCTGATAGAGAACACCACAATCCCTGGAGTTTGCTAATTTCTCTCTCAAAATCTCAAGTCGAAAATACAATATGCCAACCTAAGAAACTCAAATATCAGAAAACTTCAAACACAGATCTCCTCTTAATAGTCCAAATCACTCGCCACCAACCTGGTTGATTACCAGATCAGTGAACCTGACCCGATACGAACCCCTCAATTTCTACGCCGATAAAACTAACAACGGAACTAAAACAGACAAAGTAAACAAAATCGGAAAGGTTTACCCAGTGAATCAGACGGTATAAATCGATCGGAAGTACACTTAGATCATCGGAAATAATTGTCACTGCCGAGTTGATGATCCAATACGTTTGAAAATATTTTTCAATATCAAAATTTACATTTAAATTTTTGTTTTTAAAATTCTCAGATATAATATTTTTTTACTGATTTTATTTATTCATACAAACATCAATATTTTGTATAAGATCTATAATTATATTTATCAAATGAGAAAATAGAAATAACTCTAATAAAGATTATAATTATATTTTCTTGAAAATGTTTTTTTAAAACTAAATTTAATATATCTCATCTTATCATTACTTACTTTGTTTTAGATTAGGGATGTAATTTGAGTATAAAGTAGATTTACTTAGAATGTGTATTATCTGTAATGAAATATGATAATTGATAACAATTAAGGTTTGAGAATTAAATTAAGCAAGGTTATGTCATTGACCATCTACGAGCTCTTGATGAAAAAGGGTTTATTTGTAGGCAAACACCAGAACTCTCATTCCAATTAAATATTGATCACAAGACCATGTCTTTGAGAATTCATAATTATAGTTAGATCAATCATCAAAAAAGTTTTGGTTGCTCTCTTATACTTAAAATGCATATAGATTGACAAAGAAACACTTAGGAAAAGAAATAAAGAAAAATGATAGACCATTAATTGAAGATCAATATGTAAATATTTTTTAAGTAAAGAATAAACTATAATATCTTATTCCTTAATCTATAATTATATTCATTTAAAAATGTGTTAATTTTTAGGAAATTTAATTTAATATAACTCTTCAAATAAATAAAACTCTAATACATCAAACAAATGTGTTAGTTATTTTGTTTTAGATTGGTTTTTTCACAAAAGATGAGCATTGAGAGAAGTCTCTGCAGGGATATGACAGTCATGACTAGATATTTAGATTTGAACCAATTTCAAGGTTTGTATCCTATTCATGAATATTTTCAAGGTTTGTATTCCTCATCTCAATCGTTTCATATACACACATACAAATTAACATAGACTTGTATGTATGGTAATGATTTTGAAAAAAGAGAGTATAATTTCGTGACTAAAATATAACTTCTTTTTTTTACCTCATCATGATATTGAACGTTGTTGTTGTGTCCACATAAACCACATGTTATAGTATTTAATTCATCGACTACCGCAATTATATGATTTTATTTTTGTTCTTGATTATTGATATGATCACGATCATCATGTGATGATGAATCCCACGTCGACGTGTTCATCGATTTTCTTGTTGTTTTTCTCTTTGAAAGCTATATTTGTATGTATTCAAGTTACAGATGCTTGGACGACAAGTGAGGTTATGTTAACCTAGATACGTTTCTATTTTAAATTTACATTACAATATGTATCGAAAGCATATAAACTAATTATCATCATATATTTGAGTGTTCGGTAAAAAATTTATTGATAAATAATAAGATGGTCTTATTGTTAAACTTTTGTGTAGCCAAATATTTACCGGTACGATCTAAAAGAGTGGCTCTTCCGCCTCCGATTTCAACTAAAAATCATTATAATATTGGACGATCTTTACAGAGAGGGATTCAAGCGTTATCCCAAAGTATATCCAAAAATCACGAGGTATCAGATATGAATTATTTTAAAAGATATAAGGATACCAAAAAACTGAATGTTACCGATTTGACACAATGGGTATTAATGTTTTTTTCAATTTTTAGTTTCTCTTGCATGTTATCGGATAATGAAATATTATATTGACATTTTTAATTATAATTTTGTATATATATTATATATTACTTATTGGTAAGGAATGGTGTGGGAGAAAAGTCGAACATAGCATTTTTTTTGGTAAAGAGGAACCAAGTGAAGCGATGAGACGCATACATATTATACATCTGAAAAGGGAAAATAAAGTAGTCAAATATTTATATTATTGTTTATTTTATATTATTTTTGTTTGATAATAATTTTTTAACGTTATATTGGATTGGATTTGCGTACAGTTCAATCGTAATAAAGACATTTATATTAACCTCGGTAAGAAGATATCAAAGAATGCTAAAAGTTCTAACAATTCTAACGTTGGTGAGCTTCTAAACATTCTCGGTTGCTTCCTCGACTTTATAGTTTGTACGAATCGGGTGATGAAAGAAGGAAAAACAGGGGAACTGCCTATGTAAGTTTTCTTTTCAAAAACATAAAATTGTATGAATCTAAAAGTAATTCTAAAAACCCGAAATAAAACCATATCTAAAGTAGTATAAAGTTTAATAGTTTCATATTAGACATTTTGAATACATTTTGAGTCTTTTTTCTCTTATTATGACTTAAATAGTACTGAATTTGAATAGAAATCCAATAACAATAATTTTTAAAATTTCTCATCAAAGGTTTATCAATTGTAGTTTTTAGTTTTTTTTTGTCTCTCATTTATGCGTTGTTATACTATTAGTCTAGGGTTTATTGACGGGATCTGGATTACGGGTAGAATTGACAAAATTCAAATGTTACATATACCCGGAAGTGGAGATCTAATTACAATGATAATAGAATTGAAAATATGTTATGCACGGTCCCTGCCTAGTTGTATTTAATTTTCATTACCCTCATTAAATGAAGGTGGTTGGGTATTTATACCCTTATCCTTGGGCCACATGGGCTTTCGGGTTGTGTTTAATGGATTTGGGTCGAATTTAAAGACCCATTAATTTTAAGTAGGGAGGTAATTAGCTTAGCAATGAAGTGATTAAGTTTTTAATACTTTAGTTCAGTTCTGATAGTTCAGTAAGTGGAGGTTGTCCGAATTGCCCCTGTCTGGTTAGGTGGATGTTGTTCGAACTGCCCCAGTTCGGTTCTCATAAAGAGTGGTGACAAAATCCGGAATCATCAGTAGCCCCTTTTTTAGGTTGTGTTCAAACGCCTTTGGAAAGACCTAAAAAATAGCCTATGCCTGGTCACAGCCATGTCCGGACAGATTTTCAAACCGTGTAACGGCTTTATCAGGACTGAAAAAAGTTATCAGAAATTAAACGGTTTTTTACCAAATATTGTGGGACGCGTGCCCTTCTCTGATTCGCCACACCAGCCGCTTTTTCCCTAGAACGGCGCTCCGACTTACTCTAAAAAGAAACCTCTTCATTTAATGAGGATGACATCAGGGCCGTTCTTAATCATTGCAACCCTTTCGAATTCTCCTAGGTATCGAAACATCTTTTGTATCTTTACTATAAATCAATCCCTTTCTACTGTTTTACCATCTTCATTATCATTGCTCTGTTAAACCTCAAAGCTTTCATCTCTCAAAAACAAACACTTCATTTTGGTGTGAGTTTATGTTCACAGCAAGAAACGCTTGAATAAAAGGTGGGTGGCTCAATTTTTCAGAGTTAGAAAAAGCTCAAAAGGTTGAACGAGAAAGGCGCATTGCTGCAGGCCTCCCTGTTTCCCCTGTTGATAAATCAGAAACACCAAGCTCAGAGCCTGACCGGGGTTCTTCTTCAACTAAGAGTGTTAAACCTAGGAGGTTGTTCCAACCCAACCTTTCACCAATTGTTTCGGGCTCATCGGTTCAGGAATCAGAGCCTATTGTTGAACCAGGACAGGCAGTCACCAGTTTCAAGAAACCTTCCCCATTCATTGCCATGGGATCGGATGCTGACGCCTCTCCAGAGAAGTTAGTAGATCGGAGAAGAGGTCGCTTGGTAAAAGGGCAAGCTCCAAAAGTTACACCTTCTAAATCGGGGGCTAAAAATAGAAATATGGGATCAGAAGCACCCATTAAAACTCCTAAGGACAAGTTGTCCGGCCCGGAGGCAACTAGTTCAAGTCTCCGGAAATAAACCACTGCATCTGAGCCCCAACCGGAGCCCAGACTACAAGAAGCCAGTACTGCCCAACCATCCGGAGGGCCTGCTGAGCCAACCACTAGCTCCCCTCACCCAAAAACAACTGATAACCCTTCCATGATAATGGAAGAAGTGTTGGAGGATTCTGTTGAGGAAGCTCCTTTTGAGTCCGAAGTCTCCGGGAAAACAAGTGAGGTTGTTGCTGCTAAGAAGGACAAAGGCAAGGAGAAGCTATGCTTAAAGCATCCGGATTTTCCGGAGAGTCTTGTGGGAAAAGTGGGACCTTGCTTCCACAAGGTAAGTGTCAAATACCTGCAGCTTTGCAAAAACTTAATTATGCTTTCATCCATACTGCTGAATTGGGGCGGATGCGAACAAAATGGGGGATTCCTGAGAATGTCAAGGTAAGGATTCCGGTGGATCCGGAGACACCGATGGACTGCAAGCTCAGTGAAATAGTTTTCTTCACTAAACTCTTCAACTGGGGACTAAGGTTTCCCCTAGACCCAGAGATAGTCAAATACTTTCACCTCATCAAACTCTGCCCAATTCAATTGAGCCCCAATGCATGGAACACTCTCATGTCCTGTATTATGGCCTCCAGGCTCTCTGGAATTCCTCTTCCAATGGAGCAGTTTGCAGGTGTGGCCAGCCTCTATAGAAACCACCTTATCCCCTTCTATCACTTCAACATGGGTGATAATTACAAAGTAGTGGACGAACTGCTTGAGTTGGAAAGGAATTGGAAGACTCAATTCTTATTTGTTAGTAGCGCCTGGGAAAATGGGCGGAAGATAGAAACCGGTGTCAACCCAAGTCTGCTTACCAGCAGATGGCGAAGCGATGGTAAGAACCTCAACTCACATTTTCATCTTTATTTATCACAAACTTGTTTATCTAACTTGTCTCTTTTTTTCGTTTTTTGGTAGTGCTGCCTAAGGACTTCAGTGACTACTTGAAGGCTGGACAGACCACTTGCTCCAATCTAAATGCTTGGACTACTGAGAAATGGGGAAATCGCTTCCACAATGCTTTCACTGGAGTCAATCTAGCAAGGTCCTACCTATGGAATACCACTGACCGGAGGGACTTATCCTGGGAGGAACTTACCACCCCACCCCCTCCGGAAGTAGTCCTCAAAAGAACATACGCGCCGGATGGGTCGTTTATCTGCCCAATAGAGCCAAAGCCCCAAGTAAGATGAAGGGAAAGAAAGGTAAAGGCAAGCATAGTATGGTCGAAGCCAATCCTACCGAAGTAGAGGAAGCTGCCCCAACAAACCTAGAGGGGTCAGAACAAGGACAGATTGATGTTGCCCTTCTACAAGTAGTGGAGCATGAAAGTACTAGAGAAGTGGCAAGATCTCCAAAACCTCCAAAGGTTCCTAAGAAAGATAGTAAAAGAGGAGTAGAAGGCAAGAATAGGGAGGCCAAGAAGAAGAAAACCTCCAAGGGTGATGAGATTTCCCTCCGGCCTTCGGAGTCTTTCCCTCCTACTGACCCTATTGACCCCATTCATGCAGAAGGCATCCCCAGTGACTTTCAAACCGGAGGGGGTGCAGGAGGAGATATCAGCATTGATGGTGTTGATATTAGTGGTCTTGAAGAGATTGGTCTTTACTTCAAAAACCTCCCTAAGGATGTTTTGTTGGGCCTTATCTCCCCTCGAGTTCTTCAAACATTGTTACCTTCAATGGTAAGTCTTTCTCTGTCTCAAGTGAAAGAGATGTCATAACTCACTCTATATTAAGTAATATTCAGCCAGTGCTTAATTTGGAGAAGCAAGTAGGAGGTCAGTCAACCATCATTACTGCCTTTAATTCTGACAAAGAGAAATTGTCTGGTGACCTCCTCATTGCCAATCAAAGTGCTGATATTTTGAAGAGGGAAAATGAGGAGTTGAAGAAACACCAAAAGGATTGGGCCACAAAGGTAGCCACCTTGGAAAATACTATCAAAGAACTCCGAACAAAGCAATCCGAGTTGGAAAAATATCTCTCTTCTTCGAGAGAGGAGGTAAAGGCTAGGGACAGGGTCATTCATACTTTGACCAATGACAAGATCTCACTCGAAGACTCGGTGTCCAAGGCTGTACAAGAAAAGGCTGATTTTCTAAGGGGGCAAGAGGCAAAAATCCAGGCTAGGATTGATGCTTATACCAACCAAGTGATAGATACTCAAGAAGAAAAATTTGCCAAAGTGAAGTCGGACATGGTCTTGCTCTTCCATGAAAAATTCCCGAAGAGGACACTTGGAGATTTATGGGCTTTTGTAGAGTATGAAGACATTCCCCATCATACTATGGCTAAGGGTGATAGGCATGGCTTCTCTAGTGGCTGGGATGACACCACTGATGAAGAAGAAGAGACCGGGGAGAGCCCGAATGACGACCCAAAGAAGAAGAAACCAAGTGAGGCTGAGCCATCTTCAAAGGCTCAGTCTTAGAGTGTCAACTATCTTTTTACTTTTGTTTTGATTGAACCAAAGTCCTTGGATGGCCAAGGAATGTTTTGTAACCGTGTCCGGTCCTTGTCCGGATAAATCTTTTTGTTTTGACAATTCAAAGTCCTTGGATGGCCAAGGCACTTCGTATGTTTTAACGGGTAGCTTTATTTTGCACAACTCTTGCATAGTTTTTCAATTTTGGTGGTTAATGTTTAAACAGCCCTTGGTTATTTCATAAGTGTTTTAAAGTGAGAGTGTTTAAATTCTCCAACGACAAATGATTAAGTAGTCATCACTCCTTCAATTTAATCCGATCTGTTCAAATAAAAACTTTACCAAAAATTATTAACTGAAAACATTCCGGATTTTTAAGAAGGCGTCAAATTTTATAAAAGAGCCTGGACACCTCATTAAAACCTCCCCGCGCCACTAGGGTAGGAAAGAGTATGCCCCCAAATATTTACATGAACTTTTAAACAAGTAAATATTTACATAGTTTCTATTCCAAGCACAACAGGAGGTGCTCAGTATTCCAGGGGTGATTCAAAATCCTTCCATCTTTGTCTTGGAGCTGATATGTCCGAGGTTTAAGCTTTTCAATAACCACATAGGGTCCTTCCCAAGTTGGAGCCAACTTACCGAAATGCTTCTCTTTAGTATGTAGGAAAAAATTTCTCAATACCTTATCCTCCGGTTGAAAATCTCTTCTCTTAATTTTAGAATCGAACCTGCTTTTCATCAAACCTTGATAGTGTACAGCTTTAAGGTGAGCCTTAACTCTTGTTTCTTCTATTAAGTCAAGCTGGCCTCCAATTGCCACTTCGTTAGTGTGTTCAGAAAAATTATGAACTCTAAATGAAGAGAGAGTGGCTTCTATGGGAGCAATGGAATCCATCCGATATACTAAGGCAAAAGGAGACTCTTGTGTGGCAGCCCCAGGAGTGGTCCGGTAAGCCCACAAAACTTCTTGCAAATAACTTGGTCATTTCCCAGCAGCCCCTTCTAAATTCTTCTTCAGACCGGACAGTATTGCCCTGTTAGCCACTTCGACCTGGCCATTTTCTTGCGGGTGGAAAGGGGAAGAGAAGCAATTTTGTATGCCTCTACAGGCACATAAACTCTCCATTTCTTTGTTGTCAACTGTGGCCCATTGTCTAGGGTTATCTTCTGTGGAATTCCAAATCTGCAACAGATATTGGATAAAATGAATTTTATGACAGCTTTTGATGTTGTACCTGCCAATGGAGCTGCTTCGATCCACTTCGAAAAGTAATCAATAGCAACGATTATTGTTCTGCGCCCCCCGGATGCCTCCAACCCCCAGCGAGCAAAAGGTATTGGCTCAGAAATTGACTCTAAAGGGATGGTTGGGATATGAATTTCATTTCTATATCTCCGGCATGGGTCACACCTCCTCACCAACTCCTTAGCATCTTGCATTATGGAGGGCCAATAATACCCAGCTAATAAAACTCTTCTTGTTATAGCCCTGAACCCACAGTGAGCTGATCCCTCACGATTATGTAATTCAGAGAGCACTATTTGAGATTCGTAGACCCCCAAACATCGTAAAAGGGTTTACTATAAGAATTTTTATAAAGAATATCTCTTAGGATGACAAACCACGAGCCTTGTACTTTACTTTTCTTGCTATTGATTTCTCCTGAGGTAAGATGCCATCTGAGAGATATTGAAGGAGAGGAGATCTCCAATCTTGAGGCTGTTCTATCTGTATATTAAAACTTTCTTCTTCCTTATCCGGATTGATTTGAATTAATAGGCACTCCAGCACATGAATCCAAGGGTAGGACTCATATATGCTATGGTTGCCAAGGAGTCTGCTAGTATATTTTCTGTTCGGGGTATGTGCTCATAAATGATGCTCTTGAAATGAAGTGCAACTTCTTAAGAAGAAGTAAGTATTTTACCAGCTGCTCCTTTTTTGCTTCGGATTGACCTTGTGCGTGATGGATAAGAAGCTGAGAATCGCTCATCAACTTGACCCTTTTGGCTCCACAAATAAGAGCTAACTTTAAATCAGCTATAGTAGCTTCATATTCGGACTCATTATTAGAAGACCCGAAAGCAAAACATATAGCTTGGTACATTCTGTCACCGTACGGGGAGGTCAAACATACCAAGCACCACATCCCATGGTACTGGATCCACCCTCAGTCCGGACAAGCCAGGCTATTTTGTCTTTCACACCAGTTGTTTGCTTTGTATCCCTGTCTGAGTGAAATTCTACTAAGAAATCTGCCACCGCTTGAGCTTTGATTGTTGTCCGAGGGGCAAAATCAATATCGAAGTCTCCCAATTCCAGTGACCACTTAGTCATTCTACTTGAAATGTCGGCCTTTTGGAGAACGTTTTTTAAGGGAAAAGACGTCCGAACAATAATGGGATGAGCCTAAAAATAAGGTATCATCTTCCTCGCAGCAATCACCAAGGCTAATGCTAACTTCTCAAGCTTCAAATAGCGTTTTTCTGCAGTAATCAAACTCTTGCTAATGTAATACACCGGGGGTAATTATCTACCTCCCTTACCAATACTGCACTTATGGCACAACTGGAAACTGCCAAGTATATGAAAAGAGTCTCTCCGTTAATGGGTTTAAACAAAGTCTTGGGGGAGGACAAATGCTTTTTGATCTCATCGAAAGCATCAACACACTGTGAGGACCAATCAAAATCCTTTGTACCTTTCAAAGTTTGAAAAAACGGGGCACACCTGTCGGAAGACCTTGAAATGAATCGATTTAATGCAGCCAACCTCCCAGTCAATCGTTGTACTTCTTTAACATTCCGAGGAGGCTCCATTTGAAGTAAAGCATTAAGTTGGTTCGGATGAGGCTGTATCCCTTGCTCACTTATTACATACCCCGAGAATTTCCCGGACTGCACTCCAAACACACACTTTTCTGGGTTTAGTTTCAAATTTACTTTTACTAAGTTAGCAAAAGTTTCTTGGAGATCTGTCAAGTGTAGTTCTTCGTCCATACTTTTTACCATCATGTCGTCGATGTATACTTCCATGTTTCTTCCAATTTGATCAGCGAAAGCTTTGTTTACCAACCTCTGATAAGTAGCCCCAGCATTTTTTAACCCAAATGGCATCACCTTGTAACAATGAAGGCCCTTATCAGTAACAAACGTAGTATGCTCCTGATCTTTCAAATCTATTTGAATCTGATTATACCCGGAGAAGGCATCCATAAAAGATAGCATCTTGTTTCCAGATGTGGAATCCACCAACTGATCAATCCGGGGGACTGGGTATAAATCCTTTGGGCAAGCTCTGTTGAGATCTGTAAAATCGATACACATACGCCACTTGTCATTTTTCTTTTTTACCAATACCGGATTGGTCGCCCATAAAGGGTACTGAGACTCCTTTATGTGCCCCATTTTAGTAAGTTGGTCGACTTCTTGAACTATGACATCAACCTTTTCTTTAGAAAAAGCTCTTCTCTTTTGTATCACAGGCGCTACGTCCTTTCGGATGGACACTTGATGTGATATAATATCTGCTGGTACTCCGGTAACATCAGCATTGCACCAAGCAAAAACATGCTGATGGTCTTTTAGGAACTTTAGCATTTTACCTTTAATTTCGATGTCATCTTGGACCCTATCTTGACATTTTTTCCTTCAGCCAAATAATGTGTTTCAACTTCTTCAATCGGTATTAAAACTCCAGGGGTCTCTCTAGGGTCATCGATTTCACCCTCTCCCCCAGAAAGCCCCTCAAACTGCTATTCCTCATTGATCCGAACTTCCCCCAACGTTCGAGGAGTCAGTGTTGTTGCATAACACTCTCTTGCTATCTTTTGGCTGCTCCGAACAACTCCCACTTGTCCTTGCACAGCATATTTCAAACATTGGTGGAGTGTTGAGGCCACATCATGCATCCTAGAGAGCCAAGACCTCCCTAGAATAGCATTATAACAAGTGGGACAATCCACCACGACGAACAATATTCTAACCATCTTTTTAAAAGGGCCTTTGCCCAATAAGACATCCTCCTAGAATTCTCCGATCACGTCTGCTGAGCTTCCTGTGAAGCCCACAATCGACATGTTCAAACGTTGAATTACTGCTGGATTTCTCATCTTTTTATATGAAGTTAAAAAGATAATATTGGCAGAACTTCCGGTGTCCACCAAAATTCGCCTTACGTCATTGCCCTCGATGTATGCTCCTATGACAACATCATCTTCATGAGGACCAGCTATATCCATCAAGTCATCCTCATCGAAAACAATGAAAGGAAATAGGATCTTTGATTGATAGGAAATCATGCCTCCTTCCAATTGGGTAGCTAGAGTATGAACATGCCTCTTTCTCGAAGAAGCAGTTGGTGCTGTCATGGTGTCTCCTCCGAAAGTTGTGAGTGATTCAAAAAATTTAATAAGCCCGGACACTGTCTTGCAATGTTCCTCAATGGCACCCACTCTATTCCGAGTCGGATCAGGGTCCAAGTACTCTGACTCTACATCGAATCTCTCGATTATCACCATAGCCCCTTTCGGAGCCGATGTGCCTGCATTGTTTGGACCAGCCCGATGAGCGTTATCAGGCCTATTTCCACCTTTACTTTTAACATATGCTCCAAACTTTCCTCTCTCAATCAAATTCTGGACTTCTTGCTTTAAAGCAATACAATCCTCAGTGGTATGGCCAGTATCATTATGATACTGACAGAAACAATTGTTACGGCTCTCCCTAGGAGATTGTAACGCAGCCGACCTTCTATAGTGTACTTCGTCTTTTGTTTTGTCATAAATGGTGGCTACGTTTTCTTTCAACTCAGCAAACCACTCCGGTTGAACCTAAGGCCCTCGTTTATTTCTAGATTGTTGACTCTGGGCTGGCGCAGCTGGCTGAGACTGAGCTTTGGCTCTGTTATGACTCTGCCCGGTCTCCCTAGCCTTGTTTCCGGACTGATTTTGGTTTGGATTTGGTGCAGCCGGAGCAGACCTCACCTGCCTGTGCACCCTAGTTTTCTTTGTTTCATCTACATTAATCTGCTTTCCAACCTGATTCAGCAGACCTCCCAATGTCATGGCCTTTTTTTCTGGTTACTGAATCAGCCAAGTTTCCAGGGTTTAAGCCCTGCCTCAGAGAAGCTATCGTTACTTGTTTGAAGCAATCAGCTAATCTATTTTTGGTGTTTACAAAGCGACTTATGTATTCTTTTAGAGATTCGTTTGGTTCTTGGGCGCAATGGATAATTGTGTCTCCATTGCCCTTTACTTCCTTACTTCCAACAAACTGTCTTCGAAAAGCCACCAAAAAAGTATCGAAATTTCTTATGCAGCCTTGTGTTAAAGTGTTGTACCACTTCAGAGCACTCCACGTAAACGATTGGGAGAATGCTCTACAGAGCAACTTGTCGTCATCATCAAAATTCATCATAAAATTTTTGAACTGTTCCAAGTGGTTATCCGGGTCTTTACTGCCATCGTATTTTTCTATTTTCGTACTATCAAACATCTTAGGGAGGTTTCTGGACAGGATCTTGGAGGACAGTGGAGATTGTCTCCAATTCCGACCACGAATGAAAACGGTATCCTCATTAGGAGTTGCAAAGATACCTGGTTCATCATGAAAGGCAAAAGGATCCATCACCATTCAATCTATGTGTCTCCGGCTATGAGATGATCCTTTGCCTATATTCCTCTTTAACTTCCCATGTCTATCCATTTTTCTTGAATACTTTTTAATCAACTTTTGCTTCTTTTTAGATCGACCCTTACCGCTGCTGGAGGACAAGGATTCTTCAACTCCATCTTCGTCCGAGGAGCTACTGGAAGACTCTGAGTCTGAATCAGAGCTCTCCACTGGCTTGGACCGGTGAGACTTTTTGGAGCTAGCATGAGTCTTCTTCGTACTCACATGGGTTTTCGAGGGCTCATGCTCTCTAGGGTTATCGGTATGATGAGCAACTGGCGCCTTTGATTTCTCTTTTATGCCCATCTTTTCCCTTTCTGCCCTCAAAGCTTCTATTTCAACTTTTAATCTATCACGCTCCTCGATCGTGTATTCATCATTTTCACCCACCACTTCTACCAAAGCTGGTGGTATTTCTTGCACGTCCGGATTCATCCGAACTGTTTTTTCCTGATGGTTTTGAATACTAGATTCAGGCACCTTCGCCCAACCATTGTGGTCGCCAATTTGGTGAGGTTTATTTTCGTTTGAGGGTAATTTTGTCCAGAGTTTTGAGATATTTCAAAGGTATTTAATGTTTGGATAGAGTGTGGAGGGAGAATTGAGCTGCCTGGTTGTATTTAATTTTCATTACCATCATTAAATGAAGGTGGTTGGGTATTTATACCCTTATCTTTAGGCCACATGGGCTTTCGGATTGTGTTTAATGGATTGGGGTCGAATTTAAAGACCCATTAATTTTAAGTAGGCAGGTAATTAGCTTAGTCATGAAGTGATTAAGTTTTTAATGCTTTAGTTCAGTTCGGATAGTTCAGTAAGTGGAGGTTGTCTGAATTGCCCTTGTGCGGTTAGGTGGATGTTGTCTGAACTGCCCTAGTTCGGTTCTCATAAAGAGTGGTGATAAATTCGGACTCATCAACTTCTTGGTGTGTTTTATTTGTTGTCTAGATGGTGGAAGAGCTCCAATACTTATAGAACCATAGTGGAGACAAAAAAATCCACCATCCAAGAGCTTTTGGATACTTAAGCACTCAACTTCAAGACTACACCCAAGGTAAACGAGTTTTAACACTAAATATAAAAGTGTTTCTTGCACTCAACCTAAAGATGGTCTTACACACAACCTCCACTATAAAATAAATTATTAATTAAAGTTTTCTAGAAGATTCTTTCTTGATGGGCCTTATTGAGTGGGTTGGACCTTTTAAATGGGTCAAGTTGCTCCCGTAACCCTTAGTAGTTTCTTGTTTGAAGTCTATATTTTTCAGTGGCTTGGTGAAATATCAGCATCTTGATCTTGTGTCTTCACATATTCAACTTGCACATCCTTTCTTAAAATACCCTCCCTTATTTGGTGGTAGCGGACATTGATATACTTGCTTTGATCATGGAATACTGAATTCTTGGCTAAGGTGATAGCTTACTTATTATCGACATACACCTTCGTTGGCTCATTTTCTGTTACGTCTCGCTTCTTCAAAAGATTTCTAAGCCAAATTACATGACTAACACATGTAATAGCAGTAACGTATTCTGCCTCACAAATGGACAACATAACCATCAGTTGTTTATTTGACATCCATGTGAAGGGAATATTTTCTATAAAAATACAAATCCAGTAGTACTCTTTCGATTGTTTATGTCTCCATCCCAATCAATATTGGTATACCCTACAAGTTTATAATCATTAGGAAATTGAATAGAGTAAGCGAAATTCAATTATACCTTTCATATTACGAAGGATTATCTTTGCAGCCTTGAAATGAGTTGTTGTTGGAGATTCCATATAATGGTTAACCAATCCAACTGAATAAAAAATATATAGTCTTGTGCAAGTTAGATATCATAGAATTCCCACCAAACTCTTGAATCATGTTGGATCTACACTTTCGCCTTCTTCATACTTGTATATTTTGACTCTGAACTCCATGAGTGTGCTTATCGGGCTACAGTTCTCCATCTTAAATTTCTTAAGGATATCTTTTGCATTGATTTCTTGTGAGATGAAAATTCTATCTTTTTCGTGCTTAACTTTATGCCAATATAGTACGCCATGAGCCCCAAGCCTGTCATCTTGAATTCCTTCGTTGTCACTTCCTTGAATTTACTGAACATGTTTGGGCTATTTCTGTTGAAGATCAAATCGTCCTCGTAGAGGCACACAATCAAAATATTGCCATCTTTGATCTTGTTATATAGAGCGTGCTCGTAGGGACATTTGTTGAAGCCATTCTCTCGGAAATACATGTCGATTCTACTGTTTCATGTCATTGGTGCTTGTTTTAGCTCGTAAAGAGCCTTATTTAGCTTCAACACCTTATCTTCTTGACCTTTGACCTCATAACCTAATGGTTCTTGAATGTAGACTTCTTTTTCAGGGACGTCAATTAGAATTGTGACCTTACATCCATTTGTTGTATCTTCCACTTATTTTGAGCTGCTAAAGAAATTTTAGTCTAAAAATTTATAATCGGGCAACGGGGGCGAATACCTCATCATAGTCAATACCCACCTTTTGACTATAGCCTTTTGCAACAAGCCTTGGTTTGTATTTTTCAGTTTCCCCCTTAACGTTTCTCTTTATTTTGTATAACCATATGATGCCTATTGTTTTGCACCCTTTAGGATGTGAGGTGAGATCCCATGTGTCATTCTTCTTGATGGTTCTAATTTCTTCGTCCATCGCATCTCTTTATTGTTTCTCTTGTGTAGCTTCTTAAGATATCAATGGTTCACAATCCGTAAAGAGACAAAATAGTGTAAGGTTATCCATTGGTTCGGTTATCTCATAAATATTATTAAGGTTTTTGTATGTTCCACAACTCTCTCACTTTGAGTGTCATCTGATGATAATAAAGGTAGCGAGTCTTCATGGATAGTTGATGTTGGTGAAGCATATGGGGTTACAATCTCTTCTGATTTCTCATTTAGTACCTGCTCATCTTCTTCAACTTGGGGGGAAATGTGAACTCATTTGTATGAGACCCAAACTACCATTCACCTTCTTCATCAACTATCACGTCTCGACTTATCACAACCTTCTTATTGTTTGGGTTGTAAACTTGTAGCCTTTGGAACTTGATTTGTAATTGGATAAAGATAAAACATTTTCTTACACCATCGAGTTTGGTTCGTTGTTTGTCTGATACATGGACACGAGCTATGCTTCCAAATACTTTAAGGTGGGAAATTTCAGGCTTTCTTCCAGTCCACGATTTTTGTGATGTCTTTCCAAAAACACTTCTTGTTTGAGATCGGTTGGACAAGTAGATAACACATACCACTGATTCCATCCAAAAATCTTTAGGCAGTTTCTTACTTTGAGCATGTTTAACGTCATATCAAGGATTGTTCTATTCTTCCTTTCTGCCACAATTTTTTTAAGAAGATCTAGGAACTTTCAAGCGGAAACGAATTCCATGTGCTTCACAAAACTCTTGGAATTCATTGGATGTTAACTCCACTTCTCGGTCAAATCTCATGGCTTTAATCTTATTTCCGTTTTATTTTTCCACAACTACTTTAAACTTCTTATATATTCCAAAGACTTCGGATTTCTGTTTCAAGAAATATACCCAAGTTTTTCTTGAAAAATCATCAATGAAGAGAATGAAGTAGTTACTTTTACCTAGAGAGCTCGGCTTGACTGGACCACAGACATCGGTATGAATAAGCTCGAGGGGTTTGTTGGCTCTTGATTCTGACTCCTTTGGAAAGCTTTTTCTGAATTGCTTCTCAAGTAAACATCCTTCGCATAGTTGGTCAGTTTGATTCATACACAATATTCCTCTCACCGTTTCTTTCTTAGACAATAACTCTAAACTCGTAAAGTGTAGAAGCCCAAAATGAACATGACATAGCCACGATGAATCTTTGTAGCAAGCCTTAAGGCGCTTTGCAACATCATTTTGAATATTCAAAGGAAACATTCTATTCTCTTACATTTGAATTTTAGAAATTAAATCTCCTTTGTCTTCTCTCCTAAAAATATTATAATTCTTCAAATTAATATCATAACCATTTTTCTATGAGTCGTCCCAAGCTCAAGATATTGGTTTTTATGCTATGTACGTAATAGACATTTAAAATTATTTGGTAACTACCATACTTTTGACAAATAAGAATGTTACCTTTTCTATCATCTCCAAAAGATACATTTCCACTCACTTATTCATTAATATCTACGAACATACTTCTTTTCCCATACATATGGTTGCTTGCATTGGTGTTAAGATACTAATTGTTCTCTTGACCTTCATTAATATTTTTGTATGTTAGTAGTAACATGTCGTTTTCCTCCGTCTTCTCCTCCATATAGTTGGCCATCTTCTCAACTCTATTATTGGAGCCTCTATATTCTGAAGCATAATGTCAAAACCTTTGACATTTATAGCATCGGATTTGAGATTTATCATACCTCGAGTTCGGATTTCTTTTTCCAAGACCTCGTGTTGAGCTTTCTCATTTCTGGTAGGTGTAGTTGGAATTTTTGTTTTTCTAATTCCAGCCACGTCCACGGCCATGATAACCACCTCGTCTGCGACCTTTACCTCTGCCTCGGCCACGTTGATTTTATCACCCCCTTGATTTTCATGTAAGTCCTAGAGTTCTACTTTGAGGAGTCTCTCAGTGATCTCTTGCTTTCTTTTTGTGCTTTTCTTCATAGGCCTGTAATGAGACTTGAATTTCTTCAATCATCATTTCCTCCATGTCTTTAGTATTTCAATCATCGCGACGATATGCTCAAATTTAGGATCTAACGAATGAATTATTTTTTCTATTACTCTCACATCTATAAACTTCACACCATTTCTTTTTAATTGATTAGAAACGGTTGCTACTCTTAAAATATTACGATATATACTCGGATGTTTTCATATGTAAGAACTTGAATTCACCTCTTAACATTTGGAGACATATCATTTTCACCTTTTCGACTCATTTGTATGAGATATGTAATTTCTTCCACGTCTGCTTGGCGGAAAATGCGCTTGAAATCTTTACGAAGCCATCATAATCTAATGTTTGATAGATGAGGAAGAGAGATTTTTTGTCTCTCTTTCTTAAATCTTTGAAAGTTGTTTGCTTATCTTGAGTAAGGTATGTTTCATCTTCGAGTTTATCAAACCTTTTTTCTATGATATCCCGCACATCATTTGCTCCAAGGAGAGATTTCATTTTGATACTTCAATTGTCGTAGTTGTTGTTGAGTGTTGAAACTTAGAAGTATGATACACCATTTGCCACATTTTTCAATATGTTGAATATTTAAAAACAAAATTTTGGATAGAGCTTGTGACTCTAATACCACTTTGTTGACGGAAAATATAAAACAACACTATTTTCAAAACAAACAAACAACTTTGATATAGATTTAAAATAAAGAAAGACACTCTTACGACTCACACTAGAATAGATAAACATTTTTCTTTCACTCAAGAGACCATTCTTGACCTTTTTTTTCTCTCACTCTAATTTCTCTCTAACTTTACTTCTTGGTGTGTTTTGGTTGTTGTCTAGATGGTGGGAGGGATCCACTATTTATAGAACCATAGTGGAGATAAAAGATTCACCGTCTAATAGATTTTGGATACTTAAGCACTCAACCTTTAGACTACACTCTAGTTAAAAGAGTTTCTTACACTCAACATAAAAGTGTTTTTTGTACTCGACCTAAAGATAGTCTTACACACAACCTTCAATTAGAAATAAATTATTAATTAATTATTTCATGAAAATGCTTTCTTTATGGGCCTTATTGAGTGTGTTGGACCTTTTAAATGTGTTAATTTTATAATCCAATAACATTTTACCAAGATTATAAATTGGACCCCAATAGAGTTATATCTAAAAATATAATAGATAGAGTTCAACCTTAAATGAACTAGATGGGAGCTATGTTAATGGTGTATCATTAAAGGTTAAAAGGTCCACGTCTTTATTTTATCTAAATTTTTATCTTTTATTTTTTTTGTACAGGTTGTAAATGATCTAGTTAACCTTTACGTAAGATGGTGTATGAGTCTTCACTTATCATATCATACCTCATTGATTAAGTAAGAACATCATTTTTTTAAATCTAAAATTACATATCTATTTCATAATCCAAGTACATTATATATCATGTTATCAAGAGTTAATCAGGTATGAATTTGAAAAGGTGGCGGAAGGAGATAAAGGTTGCTTAGTCTTTAAGGACTGTTTTTTGAATCATGTGAGACTTATTTTTATTTTGGTATTATATTTTTTACACATATTTCACTTTAAAGATGGCGGAATTAATGAAAGTTTATTGTTAAAAAATTTAAGCAGGAACTTACTAAAAATAACTTTGGCCACCTACTTTTATCCCTTAAGAAACCCAGCAGGAACGGCGTAGTTTCCATGTATAAGAAACACATTCTATGTGATGGAATGAGAAAAAATAGGGGAGCTTCCTATGTGAGTCCGTTGTTGTTGTGTCCACATGAGCTACATGTTATATTATTTGATTCATCAACTGCGGTAATTATATGATTTGGTTTTTGTTTTTTATTATCGATATGATCATGATCATCATGTGATGATGAATCCCACGTCGTCATGTCCATCTATTTTCTTGTTGTTCTTCTTCTTCGAAAGAAATTGTAAAGTGATAACCATTGTTTTTAAAGTGAAAAAAATGTGAGATATTTTTTTAGAAATAAGTTAGGGTTGTTGGATGTTAGGTTGTACGTTACTATTTTAAATTTACATTACAATATGTATTGAGAGCATATAAAAAATTATCATCATATCTTTGAGTGTTCGGTAGAACAAATATTCACAAATAATAAGATGGTCTTATTGTTAAACTTGTGTGTAGCCAATTTTTACCGGTACGAATTAAGAGAGTAGCTCTTCCGCCTATGATTTCCACTAAAAATCATAGTAATACTGGACAATCTTCGCATAGAGGGATTCAGGTGTTATCCCAAAATATATTCAGAATTCACGTCGAATCAGATATGAATTATTTGAAGAAATATAAGGATACCAAAAACTTATTGTTACCGATTTGAAAGATTGTGTATTAATTTTTTTATTCAATTTTTAGTTTCTCTTCCATATTATCGGAAAATAAAATCTTATATTTATGTTTTTATTTTTTATTTTTTATTATATTTTACTTATTGTTAAGGAATGATGTCCAAAAAAATTCGAATATAGCTATTTTTTTGGTGAAGAGGAACCCAGTAAAACTATGAGACGCAAACATATTCTACATGTGAAAAGACAAAATAAGGTAGTCCAATATATGTTATTGTTTCTTTTATATTATTATTGTTTGATAATAAATTTTTAACGTTATATTGAATTGGATTTGCGATTAATCGTAATAAAAACATTTATATTAACCCCAGTAGGAAGATATTTTTTATTTATATAAAAAATGTTAAAATTATTAACCATTCTAATGTTAAAAGATCATGTCTTTTAATATTTTGTTATATCTTCCCACCAAGGTTAATGTAGATGTCTTTATTACGATTAACATGTACGCAAATCCAATCCAAAATAACAAGATTATCAAACAAGAATAATATAAAAGAAACGATAATATAAATATTTGGCTACCTTATTTTTTTTCTTTTCAGATGTGGAATATGTCCACGTCTCCTTGCTTCACTTGGTTCTGATGAGGGAGAATAAAAGACATGGTGAAATTGTAAAGAAGAAGTTTGTTAAGGAGAAAATTGCAAAGAAGAAGTTTGTTATGAGAGAATTGTAAAGAAGAAATTGTATTAGGGGAAAAACTGTATAGACTACTAAAGAAGTAGCCATTATGAAAGGATGAAAAGATATAGGGACCAAAAATGTAATAAACGGGAATTAAAGCGTGTGGGACCCGTAATTATACTATAAAAGGACCACACACGCTTCACAGATCCCAAGATGAATAGAATATTACTTTCTCTCTCTACTTAACGTAAACCTTACTTTCTCTCTCTAAAAATACTCATAAACAAAGTACTACAGACTATTTTAACACTGAGAGATCTTCGTATCACAGAATCACCCCCGAGCACTCATAAAACTCTTTAGCGGCGCCGTCTGTGGGGGCCAGCGAGTCGGAGACACTTTTGATGACTCAGATCTGTTGGCTCGAAGGAATGAACTGTTGCTGGAGATCGATAGGTTGAAGGCAGAAAAGGAAACTGTTCAGGCAAATCTTCGCTCCGAGATAAGAAGGGAGCCAGATAGTGGAAAAGAGGAGCGTGAAACCGATTTTCGTCCTAAAGCCAGGGACGACAGATATAGGGGATACGTACGACGATCGTCGAGGAGGAAAGAAAAAAGACGTTTGGATTCATCTAACTCGAGTGATTATTCTCGATACAGCTCGTCGGAGTCATCTCCTAGGAAAAATCACAGAAAAAAAAAAGACATGGTCGAGGACACGCAGATCACCGGAGGGGAAGAAGCTCGGAGAGGAAATCTCCGAGGGAGAAGAGTTATCATGCTCAAGATAATGAGCGGGGCTATGGCCAGACGAAGTTCCCCTCTGGAAATCAAAACGATGGCCCACGAAATTCAGAGTGGTAGTATCAATATACCGTACCATCCGAGGAGGGATTATATTTTCCAAGCCATGAAAACTTGATATCCAATGTTTATCGACCAGGTCATAATTGGAGGGCTTCCCCTTTGGCCTCGGAAATATTGGTGGGCAATCTCCCAAAGCATTTCGATATATCAAAGTTAGAAAAGTTCGATGGGACGCAAGACCCTGATAACCACATCGAGTAATTCAAAAACTTCATGATCAATTTCGATGACGATGATAAATTGTTGTGTAGAGCATTTTCTCAGACCTTCAAAGGGGTAGCTTCCAAATGGTATAATCGGCTTCCACAGGGCTCGATAAAGAATTTTGACATGTTCTGGAATATCTTCAGACAGCACTTTGTGGGGAGCAAAAAGTTCAGAGCTAACGGAGACACGATAATCTATTGCAGACAAAAGGTTGGGGAAAGCTTGAAGAATTACACCAACCGATTCGTCAAAACAAAAACTGATATGGAGTATTGTAAAGACTCAGTGGCACTTGCAGCTTTCAGGATGGGCCTACTCTCCGGACTATTAAAGGACACGGTGGCGGAGAGTCGGGCTATGACTTTTGGAGCCTTGTTGGATCAAGTTGAGAAGAGAATCCTGGTGGAGGAAACTCAGGAGTCTGAGAAAGGATCCGGCGACCAATTGGATCAGAACCAGTTTCAAAGATTTGAGTCTAGTAACCAAGGGCCTCGTGCCAATGTTCAGGCCAAAAGTACGGGTCAGTATCCGCCGAGGCAGAAAACAAACCCACAATATTATGGCAACCAGCAAAATTACAATCAAGGGGCTCGACCAATGTCGAATAAGTGGGTTCGACCGGACTACTTCGCGGAGTTAACGGAAAATGTAGCTGCTATATTTGATAAGGCGAGATCCACAGTGCCATTCAGGAAACCTTTTCCTATTCAGACTCCGAGGGAAAGCAGAAGCATTAACAAGTATTGTAAGTATCACGAAGATATCGGGCACGACACCAAGAACTGCATAGCCTTGAAAAAAGAAGTGCAAGCTTTGGTCGAAAATGGAATGTTGTTAGAATTAGTCAAAAAGCACTCTCAGAAAAATGTTGTGGTAAAGAATGTTCCAAAGAACACTGATACAGCCATGATGATTTCCGAGGAGGTTGATGTTTTTTATATTGAACAAGAGTATCTACATCCCAAGGAGGGCAGGAACAATGTGAATATAGTAGAAGAGATTATTCCGAGGGGGAAAGTGAACAACCTCTGTGCTTTCTTTGAGTCGCTGGCAATCTTTGGAGGGGATACCATCGCAGGGAATTCCAATAGCTCGCGGAAGAGGCACATGGTCAACCTGACTACCCAGATTGAAGCAGGGGTGTCAGCATAAATATACCGATCTCCCTCCCCCATTATATATTTTAATGATGATGATATGCGAAATATTACGGGCCCATACAAGGATGCGGTGGTGATTGACGTGGGTATTGTTAGAGATCAAGTTCAGAATATACTTATTGATATAGGAAGTTCGGCGAATATCTTGTTTATGAGCACTTATAGGAGAATTTCTGACCCACTAGTCATACGACGTTCCGACAGAACCATAGTGGGCTTTACTAGGCGCTACAACAGTAGTGGTTGGAGAATTTCAGTGTGTGGTCGAGCTAGGCCGTGGGCCGTTCAAGAAGGAGGTGGAAGTATTGTTTATTGTTGTCGACGCACCAACTTCGTATAACGCTATTTTGGGTCGCTCTTGGTTGTCCCGGATGCATGGTGTAATTTTGACGGTACATCAGTGTCTAAAATATGTGATAGGGAACAACATTAGGATAATCAGAAGTAGCCAGAAAATGGCCCGCGAATGTTACCAGATAGTTTTATCCTCGAAGGGAGTTCGGGGAGAAACATCGGATAAGGTATAGCAATTAACGGGGCCTTCCTCGGAAATCATTCCATGTGATGATCCGAGGGAGACCCCCGGATTCCTGGTCCCAGAAGAGGATTCCGAGGCACATGAATTTGAAAGTGGCAAATCTCTGAAGATTGGGGTAAAGCTTTCTTTTGAGTTCAGAGAAAGATTAATTGCATTTTTGTCTAACAAACTCGATATGTTTGCTTGGTGTACCCAGGATGTCACGGGAGTACCATCGGAGATAATATGTCATAAGCTTGCGGTGTGACTTGATGTTAGACCTATTGTCCAGAAGAGGAGACAAGTTTCTCCGGAGAAGGCTACAGTTATTCTTTTGGAAGTGGAAAGGCTGTTAAGCATAGGCCACATTCGCGAGTTGCATTATCCCGTATGGGCCTCGAATCCAGTCTTGGTCAGGAAAAAGAATGGAAAATGGAGAATGTGCATTGACTTCACAGACTTAAACAAATCATGTCCCAAGGATCCATTTCCCGTGCCCTGCATCGATCAGTTAGTGGATTCAACCTCGGGCAATCGATTGTTGTCTTTCATGGACGCGTATTTTGGGTACAATCAAATTCGGTTGGATGCTCACGATGAAGAAAGCACTTTGTTTATCACCGGGAGAGGGTTATATTGCTACAAGGTCATGCCATTTGGTTTTAAAAATGTGGGGGCAACATATCAGCGTCTGGTCAACAAAACCTTTGAGGGACAGATTGGTCGGAATGTCGAAGCATATATCGATGATATGTTAGTCAAGAGTTTGCAGAACAAAGATCATTTTGCTGACCTAGAGAAGACTTTTAATAATTTGAGTAAGGTCAATTTGAAACTGAACCCAAAAAGTGTGTTTTTAGGGTACGATCGGGCAAGTTCCTAGGATATATGATCAGTGAGAAAGGCATCGAGGCTGACCCAGACCGGATAAAAGCTTTAATCACCATGACTCCACCTCGAAATATCAAGGAAGTCCAAATCTTGACAGGGAGATTGGCAGCACTGAATAGATTCATTTCTCGATCCTCGGACAAATGTGCACCGTTCTTTAAGGTATTACGAAACGCCAAACAATTTAACTGGACTGATGAGTGTTCAACAGCTTTTCGCCAAATTCAAGAATATTTGACATCCCTTGATATACTGTCTAAACCATTGCTGGGGGAGAGATTAATTATCTATGTAGCAGTCTCAGATTGCGCGGTCAGCGCTGTGTTACTCCGCGAAGAAGATTCTCTTTTGAAACCTATATATTATGTCAGTAAGAGTTTGTTGGATGCAGAGAAACGATACCTCAAGTTGGACAAGGTAGCTTTGGCTTTGGTGACAGCTGCTCGAAAGATGAGACCTTACTTCCAAGCGCATCCTATAATTGTTCGGACGAATTTTCCCCTAAAAGGTTTGTTACAAAGGCCTGATATCTCTGGGAGGATGACTAAATTGTCAGTGGAATTGAGAGATTTTGACATAATATTTGAGCCTCGAACGGCTATAAAAGCCCAAGTTTTAGCTGATTTCTTGGTTGAATTCTACTCAGACGGAGAGGACAAGGAAACTATCGACCATTTTGATGACACAGAATAGTTAATACGAACGCATGGAGGGTCGAATAACTCTGGAAGTGGTGCAGGTGTCCAATTAATTTCTCCCAAAGGGATAGCTATGTTTCAAGCTATTCGATTTGGTTTCAAAGCAACTAATAATGAAGCAGAGTATGAGGCAGCATTGGCGGGGTTACGTTTAGCTCGGATATGTGGGGCCAAAAAGATTAAACTGACCAGTAACTCACAGTTGGTAATACATCAAGCTTTGGGGGAATCTGATGCCAGAAAAGATAAGCTGATACAATATCTTAAGGCATTAAAATATTTGGTTTCTGAGTTTGAGGAGGTCAAATTCGAACATGTTCGAAGAGAGGCAAATGTTGTCCCAGATTCTTTGGCCACAGCTTCACGCACGGAGGGATACCCATGGGTTTTAATTCAGGAACATCCTTCGGTTATGATTGGTGCGGAGCATTCACTGAATGTTACCATGGTGAGCAATGTGGTCCAAGATGACTGAAGGTCAACAATTATTGACTTCTTGGACAATGATACTTTACCTGCTGGAAAGTACGAGGCTAGGAAAATCAGGTTCAAGTCTCATGGGTATATCATGTTGGGAGGCGTTCTATATAAGAAATCTTTGAGTCGACCATTACTAAGGTGTTTGAACAAGGATGAGTCGCAATTTGTTCTGTCCGAATTGCACGATGGGGAAGGATCAGCCCACTGTGGGTATAAAGCGTTGATTCGATGGGTGTTTCTGGCTGGTTATTATTGGCCGACTATCGCTTCAGATGCAAAAGACTTGGTAAAACGTTGTGACACATGGCAGCGCTATGCAAACGTAATCCACAAGCCTGGGGTATTATTAGAGAGTATTTCAGAGGCGGTCCCATTTGACAGGTGGGGCATTGACTTGGTTGGACCCCTACCAATGGCGTCTGGAGGCAGACAGATTATTATAGTAGAGGTGGAATATTTTTCTAAGTGGGTAGAAGCGGAACCCTTAGCAGGGACAAAAGCCAAATATGTAATTAAATTCATTGTGTCAAATATTTTCTGTCGCTTTGGGGAACCATTGCAAATCACAATGGATAACGGGCCTCAGTTCGATAACAAGAACTTTTAAAGTTTTTGCCTTTCCAGAGGCATACGACAATGTTTTTCTGCCCCATTTCATCCCCAAGCTAACGGACAAGTGGAAGTGACAAATCGAACAATTCTTGATGGTTTGAAAAAGAATTTGGAAGGAAAGGCATGAAAATGGCCCGACTATTTACAAGAAGTATTGTGGGCTTATAGGACAACGCCTCGAACTGCCACTGCTGCATCTCCATTTGCCTTGGTATATGGTATGGACGCCATCGTCCCTTCAGAGATTATTTTCCCTTCATATCGTGTAGCAACTTATACAGCAGACATGAATGATCAAAGCAGAGCCTTGGAGCTGGATTTGGTTGAAGAAAAAAGACAATGCGCACAGTTGAAATCCTTACATTATCAAACTCTTATGAGGAGTCGATATGCATCTAAAGTTAGGCATAGAGATTTCAAGGTGGGGGACAAAGTACTACGCAAAGTCTTTCTACACACTAAAGAAAAAAGTCTTGGTAAATTGGGACCAAATTGGGAGGGCCCTTATGAAGTAACCGAGAAAGTAAAACAGGGTACGTATCGATTAAAAGACAAGGAAGGGCGATATTTGCGGCTGCCATGGAACATTGAACATTTAAATTGTATCTTGAATGAGGAACTAGCTAGAGCGTAACATTTGTTCCTTTTTTGTATCTCCAAATCATAACACATAGCGAGGGCATACTATTTCCTACCCTGATAGGCACAGGAAGGTTTTAACGAGGTGTCCCTATGAGCTGCTTAATATGACGTATTTTTTGCCTCGAACTATTATTTTGGTCACAGTAATTTGTGCCTCGATTTTTTGCCTCGAACTATTATTTGGGTCACAGTAATATGTGCCTCGAATTATTTTTTGCCTCGAACTATTATTTGGGTCACAACAACCTGTGCCTCGAATTATTTTTTGCCTCGAAATATTATTTGGGTCACAGTAATCTGTGCCTCGAATTATTTTTTGCCTCGAACTATTATTTGGGTCACAGTAATTTGTGACTCGAATTATTTTTTATCTTGAACTATTATTTGGGTCAAAATAATTTGTGCCTCGAATTGCTTTTTGCCTTCAACTATTATTTCGGTCATAGTAACTTGTGCCTCGAATTGTTCTTTGCCTTGTGCTATTATTCGGGTCACCATCGTTTGTGCCTCAAAGTGTTTTTTGCCTTAAACTATTATTTGGGTCACAATCATTTGTGCATCAAATTGTTCTTTGCCTTGTCTAACACTTCGAACTATTAATTGGGATCATCATATTTTATGCCTCAATGCATACCATGGCTAGAATTGAGGTAGAGTTGGAAAGCGATTAGGATAAAAAGATAAATAATAAGTTACACGATTACACATTCCCAGTTCTGGCATATACAAAAATCCGAGGAGTACATCTCCTCTAATGAAGTACGAGGGAAAACAAAAACCGCCTTATAAGGTCTTATACACAAAAACTACTAACTATGCCACCATCATTTACCTACAACTGGTATTTTTCAGGGGAATGGCTTTCCTCGGAGTCCGATGACTCACTCTCGCTGACAACAATTTGAGGAGGACGAAGATCCGGGGACACAAGTTTCCAAAAGCTGCCTAGGTCATATTCGGGGTACTCCGCGTGAAGTTGAGTTATTAGGCCTGCTCGAACTGTTGCATCTCGAACGGCAAGATTGGTTGTACACTTGGTCGCATAGGCATTCACGGCCTTTCCTTTCTCCTCTTCCACCTGCCGAGGAAAGTCTTCGATGTGCTTCACCAACTTTTCTTGTCTTTATAAAAAAATTCATAGTCATTACAGCAATCGCTAAAACCTTTGCGTGCCAATTCATGAGCCTTTTGATATTCGATAATGAGTTTCTCTTGGCCCTCCGTCTTCTTTTGATAGAGATCTATTTCTTCTTGGCAGCACCTTTCGAGCATGATGATGTAATTTTCAGATGCAGATATTCTCTCATACAGTGCATCTGTTTGGCTCTCCACAATGGCATATTGCTTCTTGGCTTCTTTAAGTTGTGAAGCCAACAGGGAGGCCTTGAACTTATAGTGATCTTTTCGATTCTCTAAATGTTGCATTTTATTTCCCCTATTGACAGAGGTGTGCAACAAGCTCCGCAGACTTAGTGACAATTCATCATCTCGAGGGATTTCAAAGGAGCTGTTGGGTGAGCCTAAGGCCGTAGCGTCAAAATCTGAGGCCTCCCCTTTGAGAATTCTAAGGTCAACATGTTGGGGAGGTTTAATTCGGGGAATTGGTAGTGGAGCTAATGTTGGGGGCTCTTCGAGGGGAGCTAGATGTGAAGCCTGGGTGAGAGGAGTGCTGGGTGTCAAGTTTGAGTTTTTCTTGGGAGAGTTATCTCCAACTTCATTTTCAGGTTCACCCAATACCCTTTGGGGCTCAGTTTCTTGGGCAGGTTCGGGGACGTCGTTTTACATTTTGCCGTCCTCGGATAACTCTTGGATAGGCTCCAGGGCAGCCTTGTTCTCTTTTTCTTTGGCTTTCAAATCTTTTTCTTCCGAGGGTGGACGGATTTTTTGGGGGGAGAGTCAGGATTGGGAGTCACTCTGTTGGCCGAGGAGGCCGGCTCTTGGACAATGGCCACTTCCATTTGTGGCTGCTGTTTCTTCGTGGGGATTTTCTCATCGGATTCACCCAGATGACTTTTTGCACGAGAACGCTTTGGAAGATAAATCACTATGTCTTTCTTCGTCACTCGCTCTAGCACCTCATCTTGAGAAGGTGGAGTCATTAATTCTTTCAAGGATAACCGATCAAGGGGGTTCAACCTCTAAAGTCTGCTCAAAGCCATGTTGTTGTCCCTAAACCACAAACGAAATCTATTTTCCCATTTTTCTTTGGCCCATTCGCTGAGCTTGATGAAGATGGTAGTGGCACTCTCTACATGATCAACAAATGGTTTGGAGACACCAGTCATAGCTACAAATATATCAAGTTAGAATCCCATTATTCGAGGGGTTACCATAAGTAAAATAGTTCGAGGACTTACATTTATTGGTCCACAAGAGAGATAATTTGTGGGGGTTCAAAGGGGTTGATTCTGAGCCTGTCTCCCAATGGCCTGAGAAGAAGATAAATTGCTGTCTCCACTTCTTGTCAACCTCTAGCAAAACCTTCAAAACTTTCTGCCTTCGGCTAAAGGTTAAGGAATAGAATGGGAAAACGGGTTCCTAGCTAACCCAGATAGTCCGCTGAGCTGCTCCAAGGTAAATTCTTGGCCTGAAATTCTCGATGCCATGATGCATGCCATCAATGTGAACCACATGTTGGGACCGGCTTGAGAAGGGAAAAGGCCGATTTTAGCAAAGTATTCAATGAAAAATGGGTCTAAAGGAAATCTTAGTCCCCAATTCATGATTTCGGTATATACTATAAGCTCATTATCCCTCACTGATAATGGGGTCTCTCCCTCGGAGGGGAACCTAATATCGATGTATGAAGGGATACACCAACGGGTCCGCAATAACATTTCTTCCGAAGGAGAAAAATACTTGTATGATATGTTGTGAAGAGCAACCAAGTGTTTGTTCTCAATCCCTCGGATATTGTGGCCTACGATGGCGTCGAGTTCTAGGGGAAGCGTTATGTCTCCCTTTGATTTGGGGGCAATTCGGTTTGCCTGCTCTTCATATGTTGTTGGAGGGGCGATAGGCATTTTGCTTGATGACTCTTCCGGGGTCTCAATGATTCTGTTTTGATCCATGGCCTGAATTGCTTGAGTAGATGGATCAGCATGGTCCGGGGAGATTGGCTGCTTGCTAGATGATGCCACAGGAATCTCGAGGACTTTATTCTGATCAACAACCTGAACAGCCTGAGTATATGGCTCAGGATTGTCCGAGGCGATGGCTTTTCCTTTAGCATCTAAGGCTCTGTTGCGCAGCTCTCGAGTCTCTTCTTCGGTTATTACTGTTTTTCTTGCGGAAAATCGGGGACTCCCAGTCGCAGTTATAGATGGAGTGGCTGGAAGGCTTGATACAGGATTCCCGGTCTTCGGAAGAGAAGTATCCACTACCACAGTTCGAGGAGGCTCAGGGTAGTTGGTGGCACTTCTTTAGTACGTTTGCGCTCCTGTGAATGCTTATCTTTATGGTGTCTCTTTCTCTTTCCCGAGGAGTGCTTGTGGTGTTTTTCTTTCCCCATTACTTCAAAGGTGGTGTGATTGGTGATTTGGTTTTGTTGTGATATTTCGAGGGGAATGATGGCCGTCGAATTTTCAGGAGGGGACCACGAACCGTAGAATATAGTAACAGCAAGTCGAGGTTGAGGCTCAGTGTACTCACCAGTAGCGACTCTCTCTTCGAACGTTTTGCTAATAAGGAGCCACTCTGGAATCCGACGAGGTTTATAAGCCAGCTTTCTCTCTCTAGAAACTCTGGGTGGAAAGTTTGAGCTATTAATGAAGGAGATCAGTATTTATAGAAGACAATGGGCCTTTTGGAAAAGTCGGGCCTGGGGATATTTTCTCTTGTTTGCCTAGGGGCATTACGGGAAACATAGGTGCACAAGGGTTGATCGAAAAAACGCGAGAGAAGGTGAAGAGGTTCAATCTAGTCTAGGGAATATGAAAAGGTTTCTAACAGATGTGCTCGCAAGGAAGTACGACTTCTGACGTCATATCTTCTTGATCCAATCCTTGTAATTTCTTAGACTGATATTGGTGGCTTTGATATGCTGATACAGTGAATTCTGACGCACGATGTTACCAAGACCTAGGTCAAGCCTTGCTAAGACATTGCAAGGATTGAGGGGCTACTGGTTAGTGTGGCAGAAAAAGTAGTTTGTATTCGAAGGATATACTTGTGAAGAAGACGCTTTTTCGAGGAGATATTTTTTCGAAGAGACATGTAGCATTGGAAGTTTTGTTCAAAAGCATTTTCAAGGGAGAAGTTTTACGGTTGAAGAGGAGTTATCCGAGGAAAAGATGTTCGAGGGAGCAATGGAGACTTCTTTACAGTCCTAGTAAAACTATTTTTACTAAGACTGGGGGCTACTGATGAGGGAGAATAAAAGACATGGTGAAATTGTAAAGAAGAAGTTTGTTAACGAGAAAATTGCAAAGAAGAAGTTTGTTATGAGAGAATTGTAAAGAAGTAATTGTATTAGGGGAAAAACTGTATAGACTACTAAAGAAGTAGCCATTATGAAAGGATGAAAAGATATAGGGACCAAAAATGTAATAAACGGGAATTAAAGCGTGTGGGACCCGTAATTGTACAATAAAAGGACCACACACGCTTCACAGATCCCAAGATGAATAGAATATTACTTTCTCACTCTACTTAACCTAAACCTTACTTTCTCTCTCTAAAAATACTCTTAAACAAAGTACTATAGACTATTTTAACACTAAGAGATATTCGTATCACAGAATCACCCCTGAGCACTCTTAAAACTCTTCAGGTTCCTCTTTACCAAAAAAAAGGTTATGCTCGATTTTCTTCCACACCATTCCTTACCAACAAGTTAAATAAAAAAAATTAAAAACGTCAATATAAGATTTCATTTTCCGATAACATGCAAAAGAAACTAAAAATTAAAAAAAAATTAATGCACATTGTGTCAAATCGGTAACGTTCAGTTTTCTAGTATCCTTATATTTCTTCAAAACATTCGTGACTGATTCCTCGTGAATTCTGGATATTGGGATAACACCTGAATCCCTCTGTGTGAAGATTTTCTAGTATTGCTATGATTTTTAGTGAAAATCAGAGGCCGAAAAGCTACTTTTTTAGCTCGTACGGGTGAAAATTTGGCTACACAAAAATTTAACAATAAGACCATCTTATTATTTGTAAATAAACTTTTTACCGAACACTCAAATATATGATGATAATTTTTTTTATATGCTTTCAATACATATTGACATGTAAATTTAAAAAATAAAAACGTATCGAGGTTAACAAAATCCACTTGACGTCCACGCAACTCTAACTATTTCTACAGAATGATCCCAGTTTAAAAACAATGGTTATTACTTTGCAATTTCTTCCCAAGACTTGAATATATACGAATATAGCTTCCGAAGAAGAACAACAAGAAAATCGATGAACACGACACGTGGGATTCATCATCACTTGATGATTGTGATCGTACCGATAATTAAGAATAAAACAAAATCATATAATTTCTGGAGTAGATGAATCAAATACTATAACATGTGGCTCATGTGTACACAACAACAACGTTCAGTATCATGATCAGGTAACAAAAGAGTTATATTTTAGTCAAAAAATTATATATATATTTTCCAAAACCACTATACAAGTCTATGTTAATTTGTATGTGTGTATATGAAACTATTTAAATTTAAATCTCTAGTCATGAGTGTCAAATCCTTGTAGAGACTTCTCTCCATGTTGATCTTTTTGGAGAAACCCAATCTAAAACAATATAGCTAATACATTTGTTTGATGTGTTAGAGTTTTAGTTATAGGAGGAGTTATATTAAATTTAATTTCATAATAAAAAATACATATTTAAAAGAATATAATTATAAATTAAATAATAAGATATTATAGTTTATTCTTTACATGTAAAATATTTACAACTAGATCTTATTAATGGTCTATCCTTTTTCTTTCTTTCTTTCCTTAATTATTTCTTTGTCAATCTATATGAATTTTAAGTATAAAAGAGAAACCAAAACTTTTTTGATGATTTATCTAACTATAATTAAAAATTCTCCAAGACATGATCTTGTGATTCAGTATTTAATTAGAGTGAGAATTCTGGTGTTTGCTTACAAGTAAACCCTTTTTCATCAAGACCTTGTCGGTAGTTGATAACATAACCCTACTTAGTCTATTTTTCGGATTTGATTTTTTCATTGAAAATCTTTAAGTATCTCCTAGTCCTTGTTGAATACTCAGATTAAGAGCTAAAATAAGTATATCTATGTCTTTGTTTAGTCAATCGAAATTTACAATATGGGTTCGGCCAAAATTTTATTATGATGAGTATTTATGGGATTATTTTGTGCAGGTATGACATTTGAACTCAATCAAGTGGTCATATTTTTTAAGTTGGATGATCCTTTTTTAACTTTTGGGTAACACGTAAGTTGATGGCAGAAATATTGCATGTGTTAAAAGTTACTTCTTTTAACTACACATGCACCTTCATGTTAATCCAACACAAAGAACATAAAATATCGATGGTTAGATTTAAATCATATATTTAGATAAATATATTACGTTTTCTTCCAAAAACTTGATACGAACAAGCGCAAGTGTACGATTTCTGTTGTAGTTTTATGAGTATATTAAGACTCGAATATCGAACCCAAGGGAATAAATCTATTTTCAAGTCTAGAGTCTAATATAAAAATATATTAACTAATAAACAAAAATTAAAGTTTAAATTAAAAAATAAAAATAAAATGAAATTAATAAATATTAAAAATTATTCCAGAATTAAGTATTTTACATAATCAAATTAACCTAACTTTTGCAATTATTCTTTAAAGTCGGGTTCTCTTTCAAAGTGTTGTTATCATATCTCGATCTCATACAATTAACCCTCTTGCATGGTTAGTTATATCTCTAGTCCCCTACCTCATACAATTGGGTCATGCAACCTAAGAACCTAGTCCATACCTCATACAATTGGGTCATGCAACCTAAGAACCTAGTCATGCAACCTAAGAACCTAGTTCCGACTTCATTGGGTCATGGTCGTAGTAAACTACTCATTCAACCTAATGGTATTGATATAGTTCAAAAGCAGATATTACCTCTCGGTCTCAATCTAAATGTATGATCAATCAATTAATCTCGTAGGAAATTGAAAGCATTAGGATTAATATCAATACTAAAGAATAAAAGAAAAAGTAAATTAATTAATAATATATAATACATCAAAAATTGTATCTAGAGACTCCTCGTGAGCATAACCCTAATAAGAAAAACAAAAGAAGAAGAAAGAAATAAAAGTATATTGTTGATCGTTATGATTTTATTTATAGGAAAATAATCTTCTAAAAATAAATCGAGAGTATAATTATAATGTTAAATAAAATAAAAGAATTAATTAATTCTTTTAAATTATATAATATAATTATAATTTAGTATTGAAGACCAACTATTTTATTCTCTTAAAATATATAGGATCATAATCTTTATGAAATAAGATAAAAGAATTATATTATTCTTTTAAATTAAATAATAAATATATTATAATTTATTTTTAGAAAACTAAATTATTTAGATCGTAATCTTCAATTAATTTCTTATCTTTGACTTTTTTTTTATTCTTACTCTAATTATATTAAGTCTTTGGTTTTATCTTTTTCTTTAATTATCGCTTTTATGTACTATCTTAACTCATTTTTCTCTAATTTCACTAATAAATCAAAAATAACCAAATAAGAGTATTTTCATAATTAATTAAAACTAACAGTTAAATTAGTATAAATTAATATAAAATTAAAAATAAATATATTTTTATCAAGTTTCTATTCTGTAATTTTTGTTCTCTTTCTTTTTTTTTCTTTTTTTTGAGTTTCCATTATTTTTCTTTTTATTGTAAAAAAAACTTTATTTTTCACATATGAATGAGTAAAACTGATAAAGAAAGTGGATAATCTAATAATAATATAGCCAAACCACTCGTTTCGATTTAGAGGAATAAGAAACTCTAAAAATTTCACAGTATTCTCTTCAACGAGTTCAGAAGAGAAAATACAGTTATTACTAAGAAGGAAAAATCTTTAAGACGCACAATTCTTTTATAGTATGTGCCTATTTTTCCTTCCAATTATGAAGGTATGAGTTCATCAATGGTGATTGGTAGCGGCTAGGGTGACTCTAACGGTCACCAAAATAAAGATTTAGGTGGAAGATAAGGGTTTGTCCAAATATTTGTTGAACTCTTTTTATTATTGAAAATATACTAAGTATTAAAAATGAAACTGGGTACGTATGACATGTACACCCGAGATGCGAGATTCTTCTTCAGTTATTTTACCTCATTCGGTTCCTTAACAACCTTTTGTTCTGAATTATTTAGTCAGCGCAAGGGTTATTAGAGATTGTGTTCTCTCGATCAGCCTGTTTCTAAGTTCGTAGATTTAGAAGATGGTCTGGTCGACTCAGGTGCTTTAAGCATGAGACTTATGTCTCCAGTCATGTGTGAAGTAGTTGTTAAATATGATAGAACTGAAACAGAAGGAGTCTATATTCTCAAGTAGACATATTGGAAGCCTTAGTTATAGCTTTGCTGAATCCTGAATATGAAGTTATTAACTATATGTCCCTCGCCAAGACTATGGTAACTATCAAACAAGATCGTGATGTGATTTTATGTTCTTGACCGAAGAAGATAAATAGTAATTCTCAAACTCTGGCATCTTCACCCTTAGATGTGGCCTTCTTTACTGATCATGAAACCTTTGTCGAGGTTTCTATGGAAGCTGATAATGAAACCACTGTTGAGATTTCCAATGAAGCTCCTAATGTAGTAGGTGAGCCTACTGAGCTGAATAATGCTTCAGATACCAAACTTATTAACCAACATGTTAATGTTGAGGCTGATATTGTTGTCTCCCATAAGCTCACATTACTTCTTCAGTGATGCTCAATATTTCTATCACAGTTATTGACGACTCTTCCAAGTTGGTTGATGATGTTCTTATATTAATGTATATCCTTCATATAAGTATTAGGGTACTCTGAATGAGTATTAAAATGGTAGTTCATCCGATTTAGGTACCTCTTTGATTGAAGTTTTCACCTCATCATCCCCTGTTTTCTCTTTGAGTCGGATTCATGAGGTTTCAACTCAGTTTGCCACATAATTCAGTCAGAGGATACTTCTCATCCACCTCATCCCCTTATAAATTTCCAAACAGTACTTGAACTTAGGTTTTGAGGTAAGATGAATTTTAGTAATTTATTTATTTATGTCCGAATTTATGTCGTTGTATCAATACTTATTGTATATTATTTTGTATTTGTAGGTTATGTTTAATGTTGTAACCACACTTCATCAAGCCAAAGTTAATAATGCAGTCTATATTTCTGACCTTCAAGGCATTCTTAATGGTGTTACGGAATCGTATAAAGACAACATGCATTGAAAGTTGCCCTTAAGTCTATGGCTGGAAATGAGAAGCAGTTGAAGACAGAGCTTGAAGCCTTCCAAGAGAAGGAAAAGTTTCTAAGACTTGAAATGTAGTCCCAATCTGAGGAACTAAAGAATGAATATTTTGCGTTATATCAAATGGGGATTTCATTATTGCATTGCCATAAGGACTTCTCGGCTAACTTTCAATATCGCTAGTCTTTAGAAAATGTAATTGTTGGACATAGTAAAGTTTTGTCAGCTTGTAAGGAGAATCTAATACCTCCAAAGCTTCTTTTACTGTTGCTAATGAACTGTGCTCATCCTTTAACAAAATACTCCTGGACACCAAGACAACAACCAAGGTTGCTAAGTTAAATATGTAAAAGTAATTGGATGCCAAGGTAAAGTCTGAGGTTTCCATGACCAAAGAACATGGATTTAAGTGACAAGTCTCCTAAATCTCTTCCTCATTTTTAAGGTTAGAGTAAAAATGTTAAGCGTATTTGTGATATTCTTGAGGAATATGAGGATAAGAAGACGAAGATGATGAATGGAGTGATATTGATAAATATGTTGTTGAGACTGGTGATGTCCTAGCTATTGACAGAGTTGAAGATGTTAAAGGTGTCGACGTGTAATAAATTGTTTATATCCCTACCAAAGATGTCACTCTACCTTAAAATAGTGTAAATTTTTTGCCACCGTCTATTTTTGCAAATGCTGGAAATATTGTTGTACTTTTGGATGAGTCTTCGTATTTTTAATAAAACACTTCTTTCGTTTTTTTCCTAGATAACTGATCAATTTCAATAGGATGAGACTTATTTAATGAATATTTATATCATTTTGCCTATATTTTTCTAGTAGTTTCTATATAATAACAAGGTGCATAACTCTCATTAGAATTTTTCATTTTTTATTAAGAAAAAAAATATGTTTAACTAAAAATTGATTCGTGGTCATCATAGGCTTATAATTATTGTAGTTTTGTTAAGCTTAATGTTCCATGTGGAATTTATTTGTTGGACGATGATTGATTCTTGATCATCTTACGCTTATTGATGGTGGATTTAGTAAATCTTAATGTTCATGATGGAGCATATTATTAATCAATGAGTTAGTGTTGGTGGTTCGAGACTTATAGTAGGGTTTTATAAGCCTTTGGTTTTCCTGTAATGTGGTACTACGACAGCTCAACAATAAGATGCTACAGTATGGAGATGATGACAGAATAAAGTGTCAAACTTTTTCCATGACACTCCGAGGAAGCCCCGTGTACTGGTTTAATAATCTCTTAAAAAGATGTATCAAAAGCTATAAGATGTGATGGAGGGCATTCAAGAACCATTTTATAGGTTCCAAGGTGATTATGGGAGATAAAGAATATATAATTCATCGTAAGAACATGTCTAATGAAAGTCTAAGAGAGTACACCAAGCATTTCGTGGAAACAAAAAATGAACTACAAAATTTCCATAATGCGGTGGTCACGCTGCATGTTAATAACAATCCACATTCAAAAGCAGAACTAACTAAGCAACAAGAACACTTTTAAGTATAATTTTATTAATATTAATCGCAAATCCACATACAAAAACAAACCCAATTAAACAATGAAAAAACATACGACAAATTGTTTATTTATGTTAATCCCAATCTCAAATTCAAAACAATTATTTGAATAATAAGACTATTAATATTATACAACTAGGAATAACAAGACTATTCATGTTAACAAATTTATTTATGTTATAGAGTCATAAATAACATGATTATTCTTGTTATATATTCGGGAATAACAAGACTACTTATATTATGCAGCCACAGATAACAGATTTATTCGTGTTATGCAGCTAGATTAACATGATTATTCATGTTATACAACCATGAATAACAAGACTATTCATATTATACAATCATGAATAACATGACCATAATTGTAACTATTTTAATCATACACCTGCATTAAAAAGCGAACCTAATTAAACTATGAGAACATATTTAACCATTTTTATTAATCTTAACCCCAAACTCACATTAAAAAAATAGATCTAATTAAACCGTAAGGACATATTTAACAACAATTTTGTTCATGTTAATCACAACCCCCATTAAAAAATATAGCAAACTAAGCCATGAAAACACATTTAACAACTTGTATGTTGATGTTAATCCTAAACTAACATTCAAAAATAGATTAAACTAAGCAACGATGATATTTTTAACTATAGTTTTATTCACGTTAATTGTAAATCCGCATACAAAAACAAACACAACTAAGCAACTTGAATCCATTTAAAATTTGTTTATTTTTTTTATTAATCTCAAATTCAAAAACATTATATGAACAATAAGACTATTCATATTATATAACTAGATATATATATATATATATATATATATATATATATATGCTATACACTTAGGAATAATAAGACTATTCATTCACCAAAAATGGTAATAAATAAGACTATTCATGTTATACATTCAGAAGTAACATGACTATTTGTGTTATATATTCAGAAATAACTAGACTATTTGTATTATTAAGTGATGAATAACATGACTATTCATGTTATGCAACCAAGAATAAAATGACTATTTCTGTTATTCATCAATGTATTCATATTACTCAAATATAGAAACTAAATAACAACCCTAACAAAGGTATAATAACATATTCTTAATATGCATTTAATACTGTAACTCAAATATGCAAGCTTAAAAACAAGGTGAACTACCCATATATACCCAACAAAGTAAGTCATTATTACATAATACCCCAAATTGGTAAATTACCAATAGATATCTGAACCATAACATCTAATAAAAATACCCATATTAGTATAAATAGGGTACAAGTAAACAATCGCTTTTTCTATCATTTGAACCAAAACTTTTCACATACTTTCTCTCTCTAATTTGTTTACCTCTTAAACCTAGAAAAAAACGTACGAACCAAAAACCAGCCTCCACGAACTTTGGTTTGAAGTGCGATTCGTTATTGAAAGACCGATTCTGAAGCTTCAATCTTTATTTGTCACGTTTTTCCTTTAAATGCTCTTATTTTATTTTTATGCTTTATATATATATATATGGTCACGATTGCCTTTGAATGGATTACATTTAAATGGTTGGAGTAGATAATATATTTTCCCTCAAATGGATTACCTTCGAATGATTAGAGTAGATAATATGTTTTCCTTAGAATGCTTCGAGTAAATAATTTGTTTACCTTTGAATGGATTGCTTTTGAATGGTTAGAATAGATAATTGGTTTACCTTCGAATGGAATACCTTTGAATTGTTGGAATATATAATATGTTTACCTACAAAATGATTGTCTTTGAATGGTTGGATTAAATAATTTGTTTAGCTTTTAATATAATAAGATTTATTGGATTGAATTCAAAAAGATGGATAAATCAATTATGACAATTATATTCAACCATAAGAAATTTAAAAGAAATAAAGCAACAACGGTTCATTGATAAGATAATGAATACAAAAATGACTTGGATAGACCAAGGACTTACTAAAATTCGAACATAGTACGACAAAAGTGCCTTGCATATGCTAAGAACTTACACACAACAACAACAATATATGAATTCATTTCCCTCTAGACTCATCCTCATTGGCGTCATCTTCCTCTAAACTCCCACCTTCGAAGTATCTTCCATCACTCTCCTCAAAACTATCAGTAGTTGAGTCTATAAATATGCCAAGTTGATCAGCTATGGGCATATCATTAGGACATAATTCCTCAGGCACTAACTCCCATAAATATATCTGAGTTTCATTGTTGTGAATGCCTTATAAAAATCTAATACCATGTTGGACTTAATCGAAGCATCCCATTTAGATAAGAATTCTAAGATCTGATCAACATATTCATCCACTACATCTTCTTTATCTTTTACAACTTGAGCTTTAAGAGTAGTTAGTTCCCCTTCGTATTTTTTAGCTAGGATATCTTGCTCTTTTAGCTCGTTCAACAATAAATATATAGCATCTTTGTCGCTAGTAAGTTGATCTTTTAACCTACGAATCTCCCTCACCTAGACAACTGCAACTTCTTATAGGCAACTTTTAGCTTCGTAAGTTCATCATTAGCTACCATACCCTCATTTGCTAAACCATTAGCACGAGCGCTTTCTTCTTTTGAAGCTTTTGTATGGCATTTGCACTCTTTTTTTAGTCAGGCAATGGTATCTTTTTGTGCCTTAGTTCCCCTTTCTAACTCAGCTATAGTCTTTACGAAGCCCAATATTGTATACGCCAGTGTATCATGTTCTTTGATCAATTGAAATGGCGTATCTTGAAAGGAGACTTCTTTGAAAGGTCCAGTTGCCTCAGGGAATTCTTTTTCAAAAGCCTCGAAGTCTATAAGATTGTTACTTTGTCACTTGTTCCTTTATCGTTGGAATCAAAGGATAAGTAAGGTCAAATACTAGAGGAAGGGTAGGTTAAACTGCGAAAGGCACAATATCTAAACTGGTACTCTTTTTTTCTCTCTTTTCTCACTTCTATTGTTGATTATCTTGTGCGTCTTTTTCTTCTTCAAGACACGAAGCTCAATGGGTGTATCACCCTCTTTGATATTAGCAGTGAGTGTTGATGGTAAAGATTCATCGGGTTTCCCCACGGCTTTAACACTAACAGTATCCTTCTTAGAACCTTGATTGGTAGTCTTACCATTTTTTGCTCGGTGACTAAGGGATCCAATCCTCGTTGGAAGAAACATGTTTCCATTTACAGCTTTAATGCTATTAAGGATAACCATCGGACAATGAGGGCTATTCAATTGTTTCCAAGATAATTCGTGTTCGGAATTGGTCCTCCAAAGGTGACTCTGGACCAAGTTATTAGGAGTAAAACATTTGTGAAAGACGTTGGACAATTTCTCCTTAACCTATTGAAGTAGTTTCTTGAATACGAATTTACCATCTTTTAAATGATGCAGATGATACTTTTACATTGGTGCAAAATAAAATTTGGGGTAATGTTCAAAAATAAGATAATGAGTAAAGAATTGAAAAAATAAGTTCGAGGAAGTACTAGTATTTTTCCAAAATCTAGAGACCCGAATTGGATTTTCCTTTGAAGATATATTCTGCTTATTCTCCCACCAACCATTGACGAAGAGAAATTGCATCTTCCACAGCTTATCAACTTCTAACAGACCATTCAAAACCTTGTATTCATCACCCATGTTATAGAAGTAAAATAAGATTAGTGAATTTTGAGATAAACTAGCAGTAGCAGCAAAATGTTTCATAGGCATTCAAATTTTTTCTAACGTAGAAGTCATGATACATGAAATCATATTAGACCAAGCATGCTGACTAGATTAGCTTGGGCATAGTCCCACCAATACGAAATAGTTGACAATTTTTTTGTCTAAGGGAAACCGGAGACCCTAGTTCAGCATATTTGTATAACCAACTAATTCTCTTCAACCACAACTCATAGTACTTTCTCCTTGATTGGGTAACCAAACCTTCACCTTTTTCGGGAATCCCCTCTCCTTGCGTATAACATTCAATTCATTGTATTAAAAATAGTTAAGGGATTTTTTTAAGGGCCAAAAGATACGTAAGGCTAATCTTATAAAAACTTTGTCCTACACATCCAAACAATAATGGGGGAAGTACTTATGCCTCCACTTCGGTAACCTTAGCCTTCCCACATTTACTGTTTTTTGCCTTCGGAGTTTTCTCCATAGCTGTTTTCAAAATCTCAACATTCTCTTCGGATTTACCAGATATCTCCAGAGGAGATTCCTCACTCACATTTTCGTCTTTGTCTACCAACTTCCTCGAATTAGATCCATAAAGTTCTATTCGATGAGAGATATTACTTTTTTCCCTGTTAAGCTGTTGTGATTGGGAATTGAGAGAAAGCTGAGTCTCTTTGGTGATTTAATTGGCCCTAAAATATGGGTTTGCATGAACTTTAGCAAGTTTGGTCAAGCCTGAAGGTGAGTTTTCTTCAGTATCAGATATCATAGCTTTAAATATGGATTGGCTTCTACGGCTAGTTGCTAGACTTCTTGAAGTAAACGACTGGGCAGTAGAGGAATGCTCTGCTGCAATATTGTACCTTTGGATTCAGACAATATTGTATGGATAGATACCCCTTTAATCGGTCTTCTAACAAGTAGTGGCTTTTCCTTCGGATTCGGGAAACCCCGTAGCTAACCCAGCTTCCGTTTTATCCTCTGATTTATCTGAGAAACATAACCATTCAGTTAAAACTGTTATGGCAGTGAACATGCAAACTGGAGGAAGATATCATCAGAGATCAACTCTGTGGTGGTGATTGTGGTGGACGATGTGGAGAATATTACCATCGGTTAAATATCACGGTGGTAAGAGAACTAAGTTTTTCTATTTAACAACTAACGTTATCTCTCTAGAACTTATTATAGTGGGGAAATGAGGGGAGAGTTTTTATAAGGAATTATAAAAGCCCCTTGAGTACGTTTGTTGAGAAGTTGGAAAAATCACCAACGGCTATAATTTCTAGGGGAGTGGAACCGCTTCCAGCTATTGATATGCCTTACCTATTGTTGAAGGAAATTATGGATCTAATAAATGAATGGCATGTGTCTAGGTAGGTGTCCGATTAAACAACACAATTAGAATATCACCCAAATATCTGAATGACTCCAACAAAAAAAATTAAGGCTACTTCTTGGAACAGTATAAAGAAAATTTTGAGGGGGTAGATCCGAAAGGGTGTTTAACCCTTATACGAAGAGCTTGTATGTTAGCCCTCCCAAAAAATACTTTTGTGAGACCTAAGAGGGCTATCTGATGAGGGCTGAATTATTCGACAAATCGGACAAAGCCATTATCCATATATTTAACTCATATTTGTTTATTCCTTTAGTTATTTAAAATAAGTTTAGATTATTAGCTAATTATTTTAGTTAAATTCAAATTTATGGGCTCAATATTTGGATTTGGGCTTGGACCTTATTCGAATTTGAGCATAAACCATATTTTAGTCCATTGGGTCTAATTGTCTATATATATATATAGTTTCTTAAGATATTTATGATAGGGGTATTCAATAAATTTTTAAACAAGACACTCTCTCTAAACATTTACTTAATCTCCTCTCTTATTTATCTACTATCCATTATTAGTTAATTAATATATCTCACCAAGAATGCTCTAACATTTGGTTATCAAAAGGTATCTCTATAAGAGGAGCTGAGAAAAAAATTATAATTAAATAAATTAGACAACAAGTAAAAGAAAGCAAAGAGAACATAAACTTACACTTAGAATTTCAAGTTCGTTAAGGAACGGCACTCCTGCCTTTGGTCTCCTAGTTGTCACCAACAAAAGCAAAGCTACCCTTCTATACCTTGTTAGAGTTATTGTTAGAGTTAGGTAGATCATTAATAATCTTTACAAAAGGGTTTCTTCACTAAATGGAACAATGGATTTATATTTTAACTTACAACCTTAAAGGTAATCAAAACCTCATTTACCAGAGAACCGTGTAAACAACATCTTGATAAAATTGTAAACAAAAATAACAAATTCAAAAGTTGAGAACCATATGGATGTGATAGGTACGGCTACTTGAGAACCATATAGACTGGCTTGGTTATTTTGATTATTAGAATATCTATTTTCTTCATTGTTTGTACCAACTTATATTTTGATTATTGTTATCTATCATTTTAGGTTGTAATCTCAGTCTTTAACAATGATTAAGAAGATACTTAAGGAATTTAAAGAAAAAATCAAAGCGGAAGAAATATCAAGTCCTTTGGCACAAAAAATAATAAAAAAAATGCAATAAAACACGTATAATTATTTATTCATCCTTCGTTCAGGACTGGAGGCTACTAGAATACCTTCATAAAATAAACTTGACCAAAACAGACCTTCTATCATAAAAAGAGCTGAAACAATAACTAACACTTCAAAAAACATGGTAGTCCTTACTTTATCCATCGCCAAAATGGAGGATAGTCACACGGTTAACATAAAAATGAAACGTTCCAAAGCAATTTCAAGTTTCAGTCAAACAAGCAAGATAAAAAATAATCATCAAGTGCATCGGCAGAGTAAGTGGATAATTCGGCTAATGTCAAGACCACTCGATATAAGCATTTTTTGTTATTCGTGTAAGGTTTAAGGTGGGCTACTGACAAAGATGTAAATAGTTTGATCCAAATATATTGACCTATCAGTCATCCAAGATCTAGAACCCAAAAAACTCGATCAAAAAAAACATTTAACTAAAATTTAAATAGTTACGTAATATTTTTAATATTTAAAAAATATTTATTGTAATACTAAATCTTAAAGCTAGATCATCCGTATCATTTCTTTAGAAACATTTATTATTATTGTGTTCTCCAATTTTTTAATATAAATATTTATTGTAATACTAAATCTTATAACTAAAAATATGAGATCATCCGTACCATTTCTTTCGTAACATTTTATTATTAGTGTGTTCTCCAATTTTTTAATATAATTCGATTCTCCAATTTCGGTTTTGAGTGAACTATTATTTGAAAATATCGACATTTAATCAGAAGTTCAATTTTTATTTTTATTTTTTTTTGAAGGAACCTTCGGTAGGTTCAGCTAAGAAAGTGTTTGCAGGGGATTCGAACTCATGACTTCTGATCATAAACATGTTTTATGATATTATTTTGTTTTCCAATTTTTCAATATAATTCGATTTTTATTTCGGCTTTGAGTGAAACTATTATTTGAAAATATCGACATCTATTCAGAAGTTTAATTTTATTTTTTTTAAAAAAGCGTTTGAGAGGACTCGAACTCATGACTTTTGATCATAAGCATACCTTACTTCATCAACTCGACTACCCTTTTCGGGACGAAGTTTAATATATATATATATATATATAATTTTAGTGTGAACCTTAGTTATATGTTTAAAAAACGTTGATTATTATAACTCCCTAAATTTACACCAATATTATATCTATACGGTACTAATATTTTAATAAGATATTTATAATCAAACTAATAAATTATAATAATTAAGCCTATTCAAGTCAAACTAATAAATTATAATAATTAAACCTATTCAAGGCATAGGACGAATGTTTATAAAACCGAAATATTATTAAAACTCGATACAAGTCCAAATTCAATGTGACCTGGTTGATAATTGATGTCTCCTCCGAAACTCAATAAAGTTGACAGGTATATAAAAACTTGTTGATTAAGTTATTTGGTTGGATAGCTTCCGTAACAAGCTTAGGACATGTTCCTCTACGTCATCTCTCCATAACATGTATTGTCGGCTATCCTCTCCACACGGTTTTACTCTTCTCTTCTTACAACTTATATTCATCCTCCAATCTTATCCTAGTTTTTAGTATTTAAAGTACATTTTAACAGTATAAGATATTATTATAATTCTTTATAATAGAAACGTATATAGGTTAACATAACCCAACTTGACGTCCAAGCAACCCTAACCTTAACCTATTTCTACAAAAAGATCTCTCTTTTTCTCATTTTATAAACCATGGTTGTTGTTCTCCCCAAGCTTTAGAAGAAGAACAACAAGAAGAAAATCGATGAACACAGCGTGGGATTCATCGTTACATGACGATCGTGATCGTGATCGTATCGATAATCAAGAACAAGAACAAAACCGTATAATTACCGTAGTCGATGAATCAAATACTATAACATGTAGCTCATGTGGACACAACAACCTTCAGTATCATGATCAGGTAAGAAAAAAATTTATAGTCTTTATATATTATACTTCTATGTTAATTTATACGTGTGTGTACGAAACTACTCAGGTGAGGAATATAAAAGAGTTGCCGGCGGGAGTGAAGTTTGATCCGACGGACCAAGAAATAATAGAGCATCTAGAGGCAAAGGTTTTATGGGATATGACAAAGCTTCATCCTTTAATAGGTGATTTTATTCATACTTTACAAGGTGACAATGGCATTTGTTATACACATCCTGAGAAATTACCAGGGTTAAGCAACGACGGCCAAGTCCGACATTTCTTTCATCGGCCATCAAAGGCCTATACTACGGGAACCAGGAAGCGAAGAAAAGTGAATACGGACGAAGAAGGAAGCGAGACCAGGTGGCATAAAACAGGCAAAACAAGGCCTCTTTATATCGACGGTGAAATTAGAGGTTTTAAAAAGATTTTAGTCCTCTACACAAACTACGGTAGGCAGAAGAAAGCTGAAAAAACAAACTGGGTGATGCATCAATACCATTTAGGTAACAATGAGGAAGAAAAAGAAGGTGAACTTGTTGTATCAAAAGTGTTTTACCAAACACAGCCTAGGCATTGCGGTGGACCGAATATTAAAGATTCGAGTTCGGTCGAAAAAGAATTGAAAAACAAGATTCCAAGATTCAATATTGAGTACAATTATAGTCCGAATTCTGGAACTGAACAGATATTGTAAATTTTGTACAATTAAGGTAGCTTTTATTACAGGTAAAGAAAATAGTTAACTCTAGTAAAGGAGCAATCACTAGGACTTGTTTGGTGGTGTTGTTTTAGTACATTATTTTTCTTTTACTCCATTGTGTCAATAAACTTCAGTATAAACAGCTGAAGATCAGCTTTTCCTGATACTGATTACATTGTTCGGGGACGTAAAAAAATCGGTTCCTAATTAGATTCGAGCTGAACAGACGGAAGTAATCCGTAAATTGTATATTAAAGAGAATAAAACAAAGTTAAATAGGATACAATGTCTAATTTTAAATCAGAATAAAAAGACCAAGTTTTATTGAAAGCAAAAGGCAACCTGAACCCAGCACAGAGATAACTTAACTAACACCCTAACCTGCCTAACTTTGCTAGGTAACCCTACCTATCAAACCTGTGATAGATCTACACATATCATGACTTTGAAAGAATGTGTTTCTCATACAAGGCAACTAAATCGTTCCTGCTGGGCTTCTTAAGGGATAAAAGTAGGTGGCCAAAGTTATTTTTAGTAAGTTCCTGCTTAAATCTCTGGACAGTAAACTTCGAATAATCTTCGTTACTTCGCTGACTCTGATTATCATCGTCGCCTTTAAATATCGAACCGCCATCTTCTGGGCTGGTTGTGCTTCTGGATCTCTTATTGGTTCTGAGAATTCTATCATTTGTTTCTCCAACTCCCATTTCGTAGTCATCGGTTCGTACACGTTTACTATAAGACGCAGTTTTGAGTTTACTATCTAGCGCCGTTTCGCTAAGTCGGCTATGAGTCAATTCTTGTTGGAGCTGATCGATTTTTGCCTGTGCAGCTTGTAACTGAAGAGAGAGTTCTTCGGCTCTTTCATTAGACCCCATATGTGCAGCACGCTCAGAATCAAGAAGATTTTGAAGGGTTTGGACAGTGCTCGTCCTTTGTCGGTTGTTTGTGTTTAATAACGACTCAATTTCTCTCTCTCTTTCTTCGACTCTTGCCTCTAGTGAGGCGACTTTTGAATGGGCATCATTCTCTGATGAACGTACTCTTCGTAATTCAAGTTCCAAGTCGGCTTTCTGTCTTGCCAAGTTTTCCATTTGTCTTTCGTTCCTCTCGATTTGGGTTGATTTTTCCATAGCCACCCTTTGAATTTCGGTTTTTTCCTTCTGTGCTGTTACTGCTTCTCCATGTGCTCTATTTGCAACTTCTGTTGCCCTTTTAGCTTCTTCTTCAGCAATTTTACATCTTCGTTCAACTTCATCGAATCTTTGAAACTCAGCTTCGTACTTTTGCTCTAGATGGATCCTTTCCTGTCGTAATGTCCTTGCCTCTCTCTCAAAAGATTCTGCTTTGGCATAAACGTGTTCTAACTTCTCGACCAACCCCTTAGTTTCAAGCTTTAGGGAAGACGTCTCTGTGTCATAACTTTTCACTTTTGACTCAGCTGCCTGCAAAAGACATATCACGGTAAGAAACCTATATGGGCAACTCAAATCGAATCCATTTTCATAAATCAAGGTCTACATATTGTTATCCCAGTCCCATTCGAATTCGAGACGGAACCAATTTGATCAGGTCCAAATTTGGTTACTTCGACCAAGGTTATGTCTATTTTAAATTTTATTGACTAAACATATAAAAAGTATCTAAAATAACAAAAGCCATAACATCCATTCGATCATCATATTCTAATACTTTTACTCTGATATCAATATGTAGATCTTGATCCAAAAATTGTGAAAATAGATCTGATTTGAGTTTGTTATTATATTCTTTTCTCATCCATTTAGGTTTAGTGTGAATAAAAGTTCAACATCTAATATATTGAGTGGATCAACTGTTTAGTTATTCGGATCGGTGTTGGAACAGAGTGAATTTTTTGAACACCTTGTCCATCAAAAAATCAGAATTGTAAAATTTATTCCAAGTCTGATCTGAATTGATAAAATATCTGATCATTTATAATCTACATACACATAACTACTGCAAGCACACTCAACAAATCAGCAGTTAACGAACTTTGTGTGTTACGAGAAAAGAAAAAAGAACTGCAATTCTGCAAGAAATGATTTTTAGCGTATTAGGCCGCGAGAGAAACTCACCTTGAACTCCGATTTTAATATCGTCAAAACCTTCTCGGCATGTTCAAGTTTTGTTGCTGTCTCCTTTAATTCCTCTTCCTGCATAAATCAAACAGAATTTCATACACATTATTAATAATTATAAGTTAAGGTAATGACGTTCTAACTACTACATAAAACAGGGTATCCATAATTATCATATGGGTGGAATCTGGCTTTTCATCATTATTATCCCCGACTACTAATCCCCCGAGTATCAAATATACCATCACTAGTCCCCCAGTTATTAAAATCAAACGTGTAGTACTTTGCACTAGTACTCAAGCTATCAAAATACAGCTTTGCACTAGTACTCAAGCTATCAAAATACAGCTTTGCACTAGTACTCAAGCTATCAAATACAGCTAGTCCCAGGGGACTAGTGTTGTTAAGTTTTATATTCGGGAGACTAATTTCTCAAAACTCCGAATGTCAGGAAACTAATAGTAATTTTAAGCCAGCAGACAAGTATTAAACACATGATATATTCCGGAGATAGATAGATAGAGAGAGAGAGAGAGCAAGAGAAAACCTTATCGGCCAAACTGCGTGAGAATTCTTCCCTGAGAGCATCTTCCCTCAGTTGAGATTCCTTGCTAGTCCGTTCTTGAACAGTAGCAGCTTTCTCCAGAGCACTTTTTGCTTCTCTGAAAGCAAACTCAGACTTACCGCGCCATTCCTCTGCCTCCTCTTGAGCGGAATCGGCCTGTTCCCTAGCTGCAGCAAGCCTTGCTTCAGCAGCCGTGCTGCGTGATCTAAGAACTTCAATTTCTGAAGCGGCTTGATCTTGAATAGCTTTCTGCTTAACCAAGAGCTGATCATATTTTTTTTTCCATTCTGCAGTTTCTTGTTTGACATGATCCAGGGTTTTTGTCATAGTTGAACACCTCTCATTTAATGAACTATTATTCCCTTGCAAATTTGTAATGCGGCTCATATACTCATCTGTAATCCTTTTATTCTCATTTGTGGAATCATCATACCGCCTCAAATACTCAGACTTGGATCTTTCACTATCCTCCAATTGCTGTTTAAGCAACATCATTCTGTCCTCGATGGAACGGCATCTCAGCACGAGGGAGCTCTTCTCAGACCCAATTTGATCTATAAGCCTTTTAGTAAGATCAAATATCGAACCTTCCAAGCTGAAAGATTAATAGGATAAATTACTAAAAAAAGGGATTGATAGGTTCAGAAGCAATCTATTCGATAACAACCCCCAGTAAAGTAAAACATGAACGATACATACTTATTACGTAAGAACAGAGCAAGTTTCTGCCATTTGCTTGGGCCATTGCATGATGCTTCATACTCGCATAAAAGAGCATCCATAACCTGCAAGGCATCGTTCTTGTCATTAATGATGAAACTGAATGCAAATTAAATGGTGGTGGCTTGGTCCATAAAATGTTTATTGCTATTTATTCCAAAGAGAACTACGAAGTAAACTCTTATTTTTTACCCCTAGAAATAACTCCAACATTGAGCTAAAAGGTATATTTAAAAAAAATGGGGTCTAATCAAATTACAAACTACCAGTAAACTTTTTCATCTCATTTGGTGACTCAAAAGGAAAAGAGCAACCATAAGCATTTACCTTTACAACATTGTCCATAGTTGCATCGGATGAATGGCAAGCTGCTCTCAGCCGCTTTTCCATGCTTTGTATAGCATTTGCACATTGTGAGTCTGCGTGCATGATTGCATCCCTTCGATAATCCTGCATACCAATGTACCAACATGAGCAAGTTAACGAGGATCACCTAGTAGGAGGCCCAAGATGTTAGACTTAACTTTAAAAAAACGTATGGATGGCCAAATATTTGTCAAGATACATAATAAGAAGAAAGAAAAATGCTATCAATGCACAAGGTACTTCCTTTTTCCTTGCTTTGTTCCTTTCCGTTGACATGGCAAAAGTTTGGATATAACTCTACATTTTAATACGACAACTATCCATTTACTATCATGTATGTAGTTAACACAATTTTTAGAGTTCACACAAGAGCAGAGATATTCCAAATTTCTGATGCCAAATTTTTATCTACACAACTAATTCCAAATTTATGTTAGAAAACAGATTAATTAGTTTAACTTTAAGAGTTGAATAACTAAAATAGAAAGGCTGCCACAATAAAGGAGAGAGCCGTACAAAGTAATACTTATTGAAATGAGAATATATGAAACATCTATTACCTCAAATGCCTTTTTGACGAATTTATGGAGAAGATCCTCATATTTTTTCCTTGCTGAACCAGCACCAACGGCAACCGCATTATACACAGTTAGTGACTTTTGAACTGCTTCTTCGTGCGCTTCCCTCAGTGAACCCTAAAAGCTACAACATTAGGAAACAATGATACTGCAAACAGGGAAGAAGTAGAAGAGAAGGATTACTTACTTCTTCAGGTGGCTTAGAACGATCAATCTTTGATATGTATGTCTCTGCAGCAGAATCATAAGCTCTTCTACACTCAGTTTCTTCAACACTCTACAGGACAATAAAAAAAAATTGATAAGTTTTAGCACATTTGCAACATGCCAAATGTAAAGGTTGACAACAAACATTATGCTTTTCCTCAATAGACTAAGCACATCCGCACAAGTAATAACTATTACTAGTGGATCTTATATCCAAATTGTAGACACTATATACCAGGTAGGAGTTTCTTTTCTGTCAGCTTGAAATCATCTTTAGTCCTCCGAATATCACAAGTACTATCGTTAATGTTTGATATACAACTAACTAGTGTGTAACTTTAATAACGCGACTAAGATCTTCAGTTAAAAAGGACTAGGTGTCTGTGATTTAATAACTGGACTAGGGTTACTTTTGATAAAGGGAGACTAATTTCTTAAGTACTATCACTAAGATATACTAGGGACTCCTGAATGACTTTAATAACTCTGACTAAGTTCTTCAGATTAAAAGGACTAGCTGTCTGTAATTAATAGTTGAACTAGGGTTACTTTTGATAAAGTGGACTAATTTCTCAACCGCTGCGTAGTCAGAGGCCTAACCAGCATTCAAAGTCCTTTCTGTCAATTTTAATTATTAGCAGCTGAACAAAAAATACACTACCCTCATTTTCATGCAAAGAGCTTAGGATGAAAAAGAAGTTCTGAGTAATTTCAACCTGCCATGAAGAGCTTATTGTAGGCACCGCACCCTTATTGAGAGCATCCAGATAAGATTGTATGATGCCGACAAAAACAGGTCCCGTCATGACAGTTGCCCCAAATTGCTTCGGCTTTGTTCTCTCAAACACAAATTTTGTTAATAAATCCAGACTCGCTCTAAATTCCGGTTTCATTCTGTTTAGCTGCAGAAAAAAGAATTGTATGACTATCAGTATACAACCATGCATCATAGGGCATTAGTAAAATCAGAGAGGAAGAGAAAATGGTACTTACTGAAATCTGATCAAGCCGATGGAGATCACTTTCGTTGTCCATAGGCCTGACAAGAGCAAAACATTCTCTATCGGGAAATAAAGCTCGTATAGAGTCTCGAATCTACAAATCATTATTATATAATTAGCATTTCTACTACATAAAAAACACTTAATAATTACAGATTAGGACAAAATCCATTCTTAATATACAATAATTTCATTTAGGAGACCTCAACGCATAGGAGACAGTCGTTATAGTGACAGACACAACTTACAATCACAGGCTGTATACTGACACAAACCAAATTCGCTGCAATTTCCTAAAACTCTAAACAGACAGCATGAAAGCTGCCTGCAACTATTACCTCATTTTGCGCAGTTATATCTCTTTTGCTGACTTGAAACGGCCTTAAAGCCGTCTCAAGATAGTCGCGTGGTGACAGTCGTTATAGTGACAGACACAACTTACAATCACAGGCTGTATAATGACACAAATCAAATCCGCTGCAGTTTCCTAAAACTCTAAACAGCCAGCATCAAAGCTGCCTGCAACTATTACCTCGTTTTGCGCAGTTATATCTCTTCTGCTGCCTTGAAGCGGCCTTAAAGCCGTCTCAAGATAGTCGCGTGGTGTTATCCTTCGATTGTCCTCCGCTAGATCTAAATAAAAGTCCTACAAAAAGCTATATGTTAACATGTTTGCACAAATATAAGGCATTATACATATAAAGCAACAACACTTTGTCAGTAACAAGATAACATATATTCTAAACAAACTACCCTCAGGAGCCAAACAAATATGGGGGAGCACTGGCCAAGTTCAGACGCTGAACTTCTTCCTTCAGACGCCTTCACACGGATATGCTTCGTCATTTGCGTTACAAGTGAGAGACTGTTAAATGCAGCTTCATCTATGGCTCCCATCTAATGAAAATATAATAGCAAGTCAAGAGAATATAGAAAGGAATTGACATGAACAATGAATAGAAGGAGGAGCTCCAACGAGGTTAAACAATGGTTATGTTCATATCAAACCATCATCTTTATCAAAGGGAAGAAGACAAGAGGGAGAGAGAAGAAAAAGCACAAGAATTGAAGAGATTGAAGATGAAAAAAAATACACACCTGATTGTATATGAACATACTAGACAATAGAACAGCCAAGCAGAATATCTGAGTGCTGTATGTACCCTGTATAAGGAAAAAAAATATCGCGTGAGATACTATAATAGTCTTTAAAACATATTAAATATAAAATACGATACCGTTACATACGAATTCTTCAACCTAAGTCAATAAACTCGTCTAGTTTAGTTCTTTTCAAAATCTAATAACAAACAAGAACCCAAGTGTAACAAACCGTTTGATCATATGCACTTATTCCTTCGGTGTCTAACAACAAAAGATTGTACTCGCTTCCATCAAGTGCAGTTCTTTTCAACGGCGCACTCCACAACCAAAGACCTTTAGTACATGGGCGGTGAGTAGATGCTACTTGAAATCCACTACTCCTTCCAAGAAGCTACAAAACATAAATGCAGATATAGCTCTTAGACTCATATTTAGTAAACTATCTTAAAGAAGTATAGACTGTGGCTAACAACAATATCAAATAAGTTCCAAAATCTTTTCATATTTCTTTCCTACCGCGAACATTAGTCCTGTTACTAGCGAGAGGCAGATGTTAGTTCATCCTTAAGCTATTAAATTTTATATCTTTTCTAATCTCTTGTAAACAACATACTCTCCCTGCTTGGGACACAAGTGAATTCTATGCTAAATTCGATACTGAATTCATAAATACAAGTAGCAATCAGAAAACCTAGCTCAAAACCCTAATTAACTAACATATCTTCTAACAAGAAGAATTCTAAACCTCAAAAAACCCTATCCAACCAACACATCTAACAAGAAACATCCTGAATCTAAAACTAAGAATCGAATCCAAAAATCAAAACAAACCTGATTCAGAATGAAGCTTTTTCCCTGCCGACCTCGACCACAAACGGAGACAACTCCAACCGGTTCTTTGAGGAGCTGTAGAGTGGCCACCCCCTCCGGATCCATCCTAAACTTCCCACGGTCGTCGCAATAGACCAATCGAACAGGTCTCCCTGCCCCGGTCACCGGAGAAGACTGTATAACCGGCGGTGGAGGAGAACGTTCGGGAGAGGAATCAGCTGAATCCGACGATTCCTCGTCGGAGGAAACCTCGTTATTAGCACTGCCTCTGCCGAAAAATCGCATCATCTTGTCGATTGTTATTGATTGGTAAGCTCGACTCTCTTCTCACTCTCTTCTCTTTCGTTTGGTTCTTTAGCTTTTGGCTCAACTCTCTAGTCTTTACTGTATGATTTGAAAGTTCACCTCATATGAATCTTTGTTGTTTGACTATATAGTTATATATTAAACGGTCAATGACTTAGATTTGGTAGTGATTATTTTTGGATAATCATCGTATTAGTATTAAAGATATATAAATTTTATCCGCCATTTTATAAATATCTACTACAGTTTTCTAAAAACATAATCCAGTTTACAAAGATTCAGTCCATTTTTGAAAATATAACTATTTTCGAAACTAAATAATCAGTTCAAAAATTATTAGTTCAAAAATTATTTGGTCGAAATTAAATGAGTGGAAAATAAAATCATATTTTGGTGGATATATATAAAATGTGTATGAAGCTGAATTTATTGATAAATAGTATAAGTTTTGTATCCAAAATTTTAAAATAAAATATTATTCGTTTTTTTTTTTATAATTGTTTTTCGATTTTTAAAAATTGTATTCTGTTTTCAAATAGAAAAATGTTTGACCAAATAATATTTAAAAAAATTAAAAAATAAAATAAGTCTCGAATATTTAAATATTCAATATATAATCTGATATATATCATAGGGTAAAATCCGATAAAAAGTTAAAATCCAAATAATGTATTATTTATTATTTATTATTGAAAATAATATTTGTACTTCTAATGCCCAAATATAATTACTAATTACTACCTAATATCTAATATTTTAAAATTTAAATAATTATTTATTTACTATAAAAAATAATACTATTATTTTTAATATCCAAATATAATTATTAATTACCATTTAAAAAAAACTTCCTAAATACTTTTACTGAGTTATATAAGCTTAATTCTTTAGAGTTCAGAGGTTTTTTTTATTGTTTCTTTCTATACACTATTATTATTTATTTTTGCATACAAATATTTTATTTATCTACATTGTTGCCAACCTAAAATGAATGAGTTAAATTAATAACGGTTGTCAAACTCGTCGTCAAACTCTTCGCAAAAGTCATTAATCTCACGATTTTGAAATTTTTGGCATCAACAAGGGTTCAACTCGATAAATACTATCATGAGTATTTCTTTCTATTTAAAATTAGTTAGTTGTTTGAATTGTGGGCTGCAATTTGTGGTTAAAGTTATCTTTTAATGGTCTAATTTCAAGTTAGTATTGCATTAAATTTGATTTGATGAAACCGACAATAAAAAAAATCGTGTTTAGTTGAATCTTTTTTCAGCAATTATTGCGTTGAAATATGCATTTTTACTCATATTTGGATCGTTTTATTGTAAAATGATATTTACTATGATTTAGCTAAAGAATTTTGAAACTGTAAAGTCATACACTAATTTCACGAAGAATACAATGTAAATGTGAATTGCATCCTTAAATATATATGTAATTGAGAAGCTCGAAACATGGTTATATATAAACATGAATCACGAATAATATTATGTTTAACTGAAATGCGAATTATATCATGTTTGGAAAGAACTACAACTATTTTCTAACGTGAATTGTGGATAATGTGCTCAATTTAATAGTAAATTACAAGTAAACAATGTTCATAACTATGTGTTTTCAAACAAAATGATAAAGGCCAAAGGTATTTCTCCCATGAAATTTTTTATTTCCTCCATAATTTGAAAAAAACTCCATATTGTTATTTCCTCCATAAAAAAATTACACATTTGCCCTTGAAGTTTTGCCCATAAAAAACTCCAGGTTTACAATTATTTCTGGAACTCGGTTTTGACAGCTGGCTTGAAGTTTTTAAAATTGACAATTAAAATTTACATTCGAGAATAATTTATAGTTTCCTACAGATGGAAGAATAAAATTGTTTGATCTTAGCTTTAACTTTTATAGCTTTATGACAGGTTGGTATGTGGTGCCTATCTTTTTGTTCTAATAATCTTTGTTATGTGCATGCGTTATAGCTTATCTAATTTCATGGTATCGACATCATTTTTGTTGCAAGATATATACCCTTGATCATTGCACGGCTGATCACTGTGGTACTAGTAGCTCCAACCTAACTTTCGTTATTAAGAAGCAATTACTTAATTTGAGCAGACCGTGTTTTTCACCCACAGTTCAAGTGTTTTACTGATCATTAAGTATATTTGTCTTGTGATTGGATTTTGAAACTTATTAGTCTCTTGCATTAGTTTTGTCTGCTGTTTCGACTTTGATAGTTCTGCTGTTTTTTTAATAGAGGACATGTGATTCCGAGATGGCCACTCGGAATCACATGCTCTACCTACAGCCTTCTTCCGTCTTCCTTGTTTTGGGAGTGTATAGGTACACATGCTAAATAGCTAGCTAGATCCGTCGCGTAATCTTGTTAGGTATATAGAAGTTGTTGATTAAGTTAGGGAATTGATTAATTACAGGGATGAACAAAGACTCCAAGGATTTCGCAAATGAATTGTTTCATGCTCTTGTCCGGAGACATAATATAACCGGCGATTCAATCACTAAGAGAAAGCTAAAAATGTTTCTGGATCAAATCTCCGGTGAAAGCTTCGACTCTAGACTCCAAACCTTCTTTGACATGTAAATACACCGATCTACTTGCCATTAATTAGTTAGATTTATTTATTTATTAATGAATTAATTAATGTTTAATCCGTGTGCAGGGTTGATAAAGACGCAGATGAGAAGATTACTGAAGAAGAAGTACGAGAGATTATAAGTCTGAGTGCTTATGCAAACTGCAGAACAGTGATGGTCATCGGATTCCGAGTGGTCATCTCGGAATCAGATGTAATTTGGTTCGAATTTGTTTGGAACTGATTCTGAGATGGCCACTCGGAATCAGTGGCAAAACTCCAGTTTATATTAAAATTTGATTGTTTCATAATGTCTAAACACTTGAAAAAAATTGTTGGTTGGATATGAACAAGATTCTTGAGTGTTCAGTACATGGAATGAGATTCTTGATTTTCTATGGTCGAACGAAATTCAATCTTCAAAAAAAACGTGTTTTGGTTTAGGGTTAATTTTAGTTGCAAAAATTAGATATATAGGATTAAAAATGGTTTAATGTTATGTTCTTAAATTAAGGGTAAACTAGTAATATCATGTTTCAAAGTGTTTTAAAGATTTCAAATTATGGAGGAAATAAAAAATTTCATGGAGGAAATAGCTTTGGCCAATGAGAAAATTACAATTCGTTTTATTGGTTTTTTTAGACTTGACATGTTAAACTTGGCATATTAAATTATTTTTTAGCCTTTAATTTTGTTACCTTTCATATTTGTAGTCCATTTAGAATATGATATTTTTGTTTTCATATTATAACATTTTTGTTACCATATTTAATATGGCAGGTCGATTATTATCTGACCTTCTTTATTTTATCTTTAATATGGCAAGTCATGTTATTATATAACATTCTTTGTTTTACATTTAATATGGTAGTTCATAGTATTATATGACCTTTATTCTTTTTAAGGATGGCGCGGTACATCATATTATAACCTCACATTTGTATTTTATTTTTAATTAGCAGGTCATATTATTATTTGATTTTCTTTGTTTTAGTTTCAACATGGCATGTCATATTATAATATGTCATTCTTTGTTTTTTTAGCAAGGCAAGTTAAATATTCATATTTTTCACTATAAACTTGGCATGTTAGATTATTATTTGACCTTCGTTGTTTTACCTTTAATATGGAATGTTAGCTTATAATATAATCTTTTGTTTTTATATTTTATATGAAATGTCATATTATAATCCAATCCTCCTTGATTTACCTTTAATACGACAGAATATGTTATTATATGACCTCATTTGTTTTACCTATAGTAAGACAGGTCATATTATGATAGGACATTTCTTGTTTAACTTTTAACTTGGTACTCAGATTAATATTTGACTTTCTTTATTTTCTTTATATATGACGGATCATTACGATATGTATTTCCTTTTTATCAATGTACGTTATATTTATTTTGTACTTTTTTGTTTCATTTTTAACTTGATATGTTAGTATATAATCCAAATTTTTATTTTTTACTCGATATGGCAAGTCAGGTCATAATCTTACAACGAATGTTTGAGTGTAACTTATAATTTTAAATTATTTATTTTTACTTTATTTTATTTATATGTGAACATTGAATCTCAAGTTTATGTATAGAAATAATGAATTTGTCTTTAATGTTTTTTTTATAAATTAATAAGTTATTGTTTTATGAATTAAGATAGTTAACTATTTTTTCACATATACTATAAAGTCAATACTTAAATTTGGTAGAGATTTTAAGTTGTTCTTTCAATATTTTAACATAATAAAAATCTTAATGTTATTATTAGTTATGTTATATTTTGCTAGTCTTATTAGATTCTTAAAGCTGTCATGATAGATTATAACCTAACATGATAGATTGTAATATTACATGTCTTGCTAAAAGTTATAAAAGGCTCACAAGTTTAAACTATTTATCACAACATAAAAAATTGAAAGATAACATATATTATGATAAATATTTAAATATAATATATTTTCTTTAAATTTATAAAATATTAATTAGTAATTATAAAATAAAAATTTCAAAATTTATTTTTGTATTTAATTTATGATTTAACTAAAGTAGTTAATTTATCAACTACTATGATAATAAAAGTAACGATAACTTCACCAAAAATGAATCAAACATTAATTACAAAACACAATTTACACTTCATTGATTTATTTTACTGGAAAAAATATCAATTATAATTTTTATAAAAAAACACGTAATTCTTCCAAAATCCAAAAAAACAAAATTATGATGAACTCTCATCGGAGGATGAATATTTTGATGGGTGGACTAATTTCAATAAGTCTGATGAACTGTTACTGGAACCTGTTAATTGCAGAATTACTACCACTGATGAAGATTGATATGAGGAAGAAATCTCTTCTTTTAACAAGAAATAGTATTAACATTCTAACAGTTTTCTATAATATTACCATTTTTGTAATATTGTGAGGAGGAGCCCTGTATAAATACTTTCAAATATGATTTATCTTAAAATTCTCTTGGAAAAAACAAGCGTAAATATTATGAAGATGAAAACACATAAACTGAAAACTAAGAAGGTGAAGAGTCTCAAGATAAAGAATCTGCAGATAATAAAAATGATAAAAAAAAATGTTTGTGTTGTTCTTTTGTTAATCTATTTCAACTCTATGTTTAGAGTTGTTAGAGTGGGTGATTATTTTTATGTATCTACATTTATTTTAATGTTTATAATATTTTATTTGAATTAAAAATATATGTTTTGCTATATAATTTTATTTTTTGTTTCAATGGTTTTTGTTGGATTTAAGTGATATATTGTATAAAAATACAATAACGATAAAACATAATAAGAGTTTAATTCATGTATGCTACTAATTTCAAATGCCTTGTTAAAGGTAAAACAATCTATTATGTTATTTAGCTTTAAAATCTTATAAAACTAACAAAATCTATCATAAGTTATAGTAACATAAACTATTATTGTTTTACTTTCAGCAATGTATTAATTACCTTTAGCAATACATGTTGGGCTAATTAACTTTAGCAATACATGTTGGGTTATAATCTGACATTCCTTGTTTTACCTTTAGCAAGATATGTTACATTATCTATTGTTTATCCTTATTTTACATCTAACATGGCATGTCAGATAATAATCTAACATTTTTATCAACATGGAAAGTCATAATTTAATATGGTCTTCATTGGTTTACCGTGTCATATTAGTATATTACCATATTTATTATACTTTCAACTTGGTAGGTCATATAATATTATTTTACATTCATTGTTTTTGCTTCAACATGGCACGTCACATTATAACCTGAAGTTCATTATTGTAGCTTTGATAAGACATGTCAGATTATAATATGTAATTCATTGGTTTATATTTAGGAATGCAAGTTAGATTATCTTTTGTTCTTTCTTATTTTACCTTCAACATGGCAGGTCATATTATAATCTGTCTTGCTTTTTTTATTCTTAATTTGGCATGCCAGATTATTATTTGGTCTTCCTTGTTTTAATTTTAATTTGGCAGCTCATGTTATTATATGCAAAGCATATTAGATTATATTTTATTACTTTTTGTTATACTTTATACTTTGTAGGTTAGATTATTATCTAACCCTCCTTATTTACTTTTCAATATAGCATGTCATGTTATAATTTGAACTCTATTGTTTGACTTTAAACTTCGTAGGTTGGATTATTATATGACCTTCTTTGTTTAACTTTTAATCTGGCATGTCATATTATTACATGACCTCTATTTTTTTACATTCAATTACATATGTTAGATTATAACTTAATCATCTTTGTTTTAAATTTAGCAAGGCATGTGAGATTATTATCTTACCATCTTTGTTTTACCATTGGCAATGCATAAATTATAATCTGTATCTCTTTGTTTTTTCTTTTAGCAAGGCAAATTATATTATTTTTGAATTCTTCTTGATTTAATTTCAACATAACAAGTCAAATTATAATATAAAATTCTTAGTTTTACCTTTCAATATTACATGTCAAATTATAATACTAAATTATTTGCTTTACTTTATTTCGAACTGTTTATTATTAAAATAAAAATTACTTTTTGAATAATTAATCATATGATGTTTTCTCAACATATTCAAGTGTCTTATCTGAATCAAGATTCTTAATATGTGGATATGGTATCTTGATAGTTGTCGATCCATAAAATATAAATATGTGAAAATGACTAATTATGTCACAACAGAGAAGTAGAACATGTCCCAACCTTAGATATAGGTAGTTGGAGAAGTTTTTCCATCCTTTTTTCAAAAATGAAGTTTTCACCACTGTCGGTTAGCTATACTCTCCAAACCTTTTGGTTTTACACTTTTAACGTTGCCATCTTTGGCAAAACATGTTTATGTGTCCTCACAAACGCGGGTGGTATCACAGAAGGCAATAGGAACCCGTAATTTTTTAAAACCAAAACAGTATAAACTTATAACCTTTCCATGAAAAACATATTTCGGAAGATCATATTATTACGTGACATTTCTTGTTTTGCTTTCAATTTGGTAGGTTAGAGTATTGATTGACCTTCCTTATTTTGCTTTCAATTTGGCATGTCGAATTATCATATGACCATACTTGTTTTGATTCCAAGTTGTCATATCGGATTATTGGCTGACCTTCCTTATTTTATTTTTTTCAACTTGACATGTGAGGTGATTATATGACCTTTATTGTTTTACTTTCAACTTGGAAAATTGTATTATTATTTGACTTTCCTTGTTTTACTTTCAATTTTGTATATTATATATTTATCTGATTCTTCATTGTGTTACATTCTGTAAGGCACTTTAAAGTATCTTTGTTCTTGTTTGTTTTACTTTCAATTTTGTATATTATATATTTATCTGATTCTTCATTGTGTTACATTCTGTAAGGCACTTTAAAGTATCTTTGTTCTTGTTTGTTTTACTTTCAACTTGGAAGGCTATATTATTATTTGACCTTCTTTGTTTTACTTTCAAATTGGTAGGTCATGCTATTATATGACCTTCGTTTTTTTCACTTTAGTAAGACATATCGGATAATTATATGCCATTTTTTGTTTTGTTTTCAATTTGACATGTCAGATTATTATTCAACCTTCTTAATTTTAATTCCAAATTGACATGAAATATTATTATTTGATTTTCCTTGTTTAACTTTTAACCTTGCATGTCATATTGTTATGTGACCTTTTCGTTTTTTTTGTTTTTTTCTTTAACATAGAGATCAGATTAATATAAAATCTGCATTGTTTTACCATCGAAGCCAGTACCATATATACAAGTCTATGTTAATTTGTATGTGTGTATAAGAAAATATTTAGGTGATGAATATAAAAGATGTGTCAACATGAGTAAAGTTTGATCTGACGGACCAACAAATGATAGAGCATTTAGAGGCAAATGTGTTATGGGATATGGCAAAGATTCATCATTTAATATGTGATTTTATTCATAGTTTACAAGGTGATAATGGCATTTATTATACGCATATTAGCTAGTGATTGTGAGGCTCCAACACATCCAGATAAATTACCATGTATATTATTTATCTCTTTATCTATATTCATATCAATTGTAGAACATTAGATATATATTGAAAATATCATTTATACATCTTCGGATTTTATTTAATAACACAAAGGGTTAAGCAACGACAGCCAAGTCTGACGTTTCTTTCATCGACCATCAAATGCCTATGCTAAAGGAACCATGAAGTGAAGAAAAGTGAGCACGGGCGAAGGTGGAAACCAGACGAGGTGGCATAAAATATGCAAAACAAAGTCTCTTCATATTGATGGTGAAATAATAGGTTTAAAAAAAATAGTACTTCACACAACTACAGTACGCAAAAGAAACCTAAAAAAAACTGGGTGATGCATCAATACCATTGGGTAACAATGATGAAGAAAAAGAATGTGAACTTGTTGTATCAAAAGTGTTTTACCAGATACAACCTAGGCATTGCGGTGGACCAATATTGAAGACTTGAATTCAAGTTCGGTTTGAAGAGTTGAAAGATAGTCCGAGGGGGATTTTGTTAGATGAGGATTTGTTGATAGGGATTTTTTGATAGAGAAATACTTTAGAGTCGAACTTAGAGAGAGAAAGTGTTAAAGTAATAGAGAGAGAAAGTCGTACTATTCATCTCGAAATTCGTGAAGCGTGTGAGGTCCTTTTATAGTACAATTGTAGACCCCACACGCTTTAATTTGGGTTAATTACATCTTTTGGTCCCTACTCTAAAATTCTTTCCTATTTTGGCTATATCTTTACAATTAACGCACTTCGGCCTATATACATTCATTTCTACGCATTTTGGCCCTTATACATTTATTTCTATGCATTTTGGCCCTTATACATTTATTTCTATGCATTTTGGCCCTCATACATTTATTCTCCTCATCAGTAGCCCCCCAGTCTTAGTAAAAAATTGTTTTGCTAAGACTGAATAATTCTTCTGATCGGCCAAAATCTTTTCGAACTTCACAAGTCCCTTAGGCATAAAAGTCGCTTCTTCGAAAGATTGTCTCTTCGAACTTCATAAGTCCCTCGGGCACAAAAATTGCTTCTTCGAAAGATTGTCTCTTCGAACTTCATAAGTCCCTCAGGCATAAAAAGTGAATTACTTGAAAGTCTCCTCGAATATCTACCAAGACCCCTTCGAGTTTCTGCTGTACCAAGTAGCCCCCCAATCCTTGCAACATTTTAAGCAAAATGTTCGTCGGACAATTATACACTTAGGCGAAAAATGGTGCTAGGATTGATGATGTCACTGCACAGATACCAACGTCAACATGCGTTTGAAGAAACGGTACCTATTCTATTGTCAGAAAACCCTTCCACTTCCCATGACAACCTCTGACACGAGACTCTTCATCTTCTACTTTAGCTAGGCTGTCATACATTGCTCACCTATAAGGACCATCATACCCCTAGGCAAACAACACAAAAATGTCCCCGGGCTCCTTTCACCAAAGAAGCCCATTAATCTTCTATAAATACCAACCTCTTTCTTCATTAATGTAACTTCTGTTCAATCATTTCTAGAGAGATAAAGCTGGCGCATAAAGCTCGTCGAATTCCTGAGTGGCTGTTGATTAGTAAACGGTTCGAGGAGAGGGTTGCCGCTGGTGAAGACGTAAGGCCTCATCCCCCGCCATTGACTACAACATTCTTCGGTCCTTGGCCTCCTTCGAAAAATTCGACCGCCATTATACCTCGTGAGGTAGCTCGTCAAAGCTTACTCAGCGAAAACAACCCTCCGAAAGAAATGGGGAAAGAAAAATCTCACAAGCACTCGTCAGGTTCAAAGAGGAAAAAGTCCCATAGAGATAGAAAAAATTCTCACGAGCGAAAACGGGCCAGGGGGGCTTCCCTAACCATTCGAGAACCCACTGTCTCCACTAATGTTGAAGATCGCCCCCAAAGATCTCCAAGCCCGCGAAGGACTTCGAGGAGTCCCCCTCGGAACTCAGTTAGTCCTCCTCGAAGGCAAAACTTAGAACACAATACTGGAAGCCCTCCTCGAAGGCAGAACTTGGAACAAAGTATTGAAAGTCCTCCTCGAAGGCAAAGCCTAGAACACAATACTGGAAGTCCTCTTCGAAGGCAAAACTTGGAACAAAATATTGAAAGTCCTCCTCGAAGGCAAGACTTGCAACATAGTACCGAAAGCCCTCCTCGAAGACAAGGAACGGAAGTGTCTAGTCTGCCCTCCACACCATCCATGACCATCCATGGTACGCAATTCTCACCTTCAAGAACACTTATCACCGAGGAGGATATGCGGATTAGGCATGAAGAAACGTTAGACCCCATAGTTATGAAACCTTTCAACAAGTTCCTGGGCCAGAAAAAACCGATTACCTCCTTGTCAGTCCCTGCAAACGGTGGCACTTCCTCTTCGGCAATATCCGAGGAACGAGCTCGCCGGATTGCGCCAAAATCGAAGGGAGATGTAACTTTGCCCTTGGAGCTAGACAACATTGCCGGCAATAATATTAGAGGCATTGAGAACAAGCACATGGTGGCCCTTGCCAATATCAAGTATAAGTATTTTTCGGAGGCTGAAGAGACAATGCTTAGGGCTCGATGGGGCATTCCTTCTTATATTAATATCAGATTTCCCTCCGAAGGAGAGATGCCCTTATCTGTGAAGGATCATGAGGTGGTGGTCTACACAGAAATCATGAACTGGGGGCTAAGGTACCCCTTAGACCCCTTCTTCATTGAATACCTCTCAAAAATAGATCTCTGTCCCTCACAAGTTGGGCCCAACATGTGGTTCACATTAATGGCTTGCATAATGGCCTCAAGACTTTCAGGCCAGGAATTTTTGCTAGAACAAATCATCGGTCTGGCTGGTCTTGCTCGAAACCCTTACTTCCCCTTCTACTCAATGACATTCAACCGGGGGCAAAAGGTGTTAAAAGATCTCTTGGAGGCAGACAAAAAATGGAGGCAACAGTTCCTCTTTTTCTCTGGATGCTGGGAGACCGGCTCCCCGGCCACTCCTTCGAATCCACATAAGCTCTCCTTAAAGTGGACCATGAAATGTAAGTACTTCTCGAATCATTATATGCCTTCGAATGTAAAAATTTTCAGTATATTTCTCTAAGTTTAGTATTCCTTCGAATCTCATAGTCACCATGTCTTCGAACAACATATTTTGTGTAATCAGTCTTCTCCTTTGTTATTTGCTGCAGCTATGACCGGAGTATCCAAACCCTACACCGACTATGTCGAAGGAGCTACCACTGTTTTCACTAACCTCCGCTTATGGGCAAAAGAACAGTGGGACAATCGTTTTCGCCGTTGCTTTGTCGATGAGAACTTGGCCAGAAGTCGACTCTGGAGGCTCGATCCTCTGGATCGTATAAGTATGAGGGCCCTAATGACTCCACCTTCTGAACGAGAAGTGCTAGAGCGATGCAGCATGCAGGATGTGACAATCTATCTACCCAAACGCTCTCGCTCGCAAAGTCACCTGGATGAATCTCCAGAAGATGAAGCCACACCTCCTCAACCAACAAATCCCACACCAATCGCAATGACTCAAAAATCAAGCTCTTCGAAGAACATAGGGGCCTCGAACTCCAGTAATCTTCGAACAACTGAAGCCCGTCGAACAGATGAAACCCCTCGATCAAATGCTTCAACAATATCTACTCCTTCACCTGCTGCTACTATCCTTCCACCCAAGAAAGACAACAAGAAAAAGGATTTGAAAGGAAAGGGCATTCTGCTTGAGCCCATCGAAGAGCAATCTGAGGGAGGAGAAACTCCTGATAACAATGAAGGTACTAACTTCGACAGAGAAGTTCAAGGTGGCGCAGTTGATACTGAAAACAGGGGTGGCCTATCACCCAAGGAAGCCTCCTACCAAGCTTTGCACTCTCCTCTAACTGAAGCGTCTCAACCAGCCTCCTTCGAAGGCAGTCCAAGGCTGGCTCCTGTCCATGCCCCTCGAACAAATCCCCCTTTGTTCGTTCACCCTGATGTGGCCTGTGGCAATTTTTCTGAGTTCGATTCTGCAGATCTAGGATCTCCGTCGAGCTCCTTCGAAGTCCCCTTAGACGATGAGTTTTCAATGAGTCTGCGAAGGCTGCTGCACACGTCAGTTAATCGAGGAAAGAAGATGCGCCATCTCGAGAAGCGCAAGAACCACTATAAGTTTAAAGCATCAGTTGCTGCCGCTAAGCTCGAAGAAGCCAAGAAGGAGCATGCAGTTGTCGAAGGCCAAGCGGATGCCTTGTATGAGCGTCTTTCTGCTGCTGAGCATTATATAACAGTGATAGAACATTGCTGCCAGGAAGAGAGGGACTTATACAAGAAAAAGACTGACACCCAAGAGCTGTTGATCTCTGAGTACAAGGCAGGGCATCGCAAGGCATGCGATGCCTTCGAACAATGCAGTGAGGGTTTTAAAAAGGTAGTTGAAGAGCGCGACGATCTAAAGAGAAAGATCAGAAGTTTCCCCGCAGAGATCAAAGAGGCAAAGGAACAAGGTGCAGATGCCTATGCTGCCAAATGTTCGAAGACTTTACAAGCTCGAGATGCTGCCACTCGAGCTGGCTTATTGACCCAAATATACACCGACCACCCTGAATATGAACTGGGTCCCTTCTGGAAGCTTGTCCCCCCAGAACTTCGTCCACCCCAAATAGTTCTCAGTGAGAGCGACGACTCAGAAAATGAAGGGAGTGATAATTCGAAGAACGCCGACTAAGGGAAAGGGTCGTAGGTAGTTTTTTGTATGGCCTAAAAGGCCTCTGTTTTTTTTGTAATGGTTGGAAGCTGTTTGTGCTGTTTCAACAAGTACTTGAAGGTTTAATTCATCAATGTATTGTTCTTCGAACTTATTATTGCACTAACCCTTCGAACAATGAACACTTGGGTAAATTCACAAATTCGTACGGCCTTTCACAGAATTTAACTTAGATAGATTTAGTAGGTGTCATATTTATCCTTCGACAGATTTACACTTAGAAAGATTCAACAGGTTTTATACTTGCACTAAGGCTGTCGAACAATTATAACGCAGACCTTTTTAGTAAGTGTTTTATATACAAGAAGGCCGTCGAATTTCTACCCACTTGGTTCCTCGAAAAATTATTACTTGGGCATATTTGAATCAACTAGGCCTTCGAATTCCAACTTGTGTGGCCTTCGAATATATGAGTCAGGTCTTCGAATTGGGCCTTCGAATTTCAACCCACTGGGGCTTCGAAAAATTATTACTTTGGTATATTCACCAAGTTTAGTTGTGGGTTCTTTTGTCCTAACATTTGACTTAAGTTTTCTCGATGCATCACTGGGGGTGGCTTCGAGGCACACCTCATAATGATCTAAATTTTTTTCAAAAGTCCCAAACCATCATGGCTCAACTTATTGTGATCCTTAAGAATAGTTTGACAGTCCCAAATCGTCGAGGCACATCGTCATGTGACCCGAAGAATAGTTTGAAAATCCCAAATCATCGTGGCATATCTGAATGTGAATGTGGTTCAGAAAATAGGTCGAAGGATAACAATTCGAGGCACGTGTTAATGTGACCCAAAAAAATAGTGTGAGGGACAACATTTCGAGGCACATGTTAATGTGACCCAAAAAATAGTGTGAGGGACAACATTTCGAGGCACATGTTAATGTGACCCAAAAAATAGTGTGAGGGACAACATTTCGAGGCACACGTTAATGTGACCCAAAAAATAGTGTAAAGGCAAAGAAACGTTGTATTAATGGGATCACTGAAACACCTCATTAAAACCTTCCTGTGCCTAGCAGGGTAGGAAAGAGTGTGCCCTCACCAAAAGTTTTCTCGAAGTGTACAAAGGAAATAAAAAGAAATACAATATTCTATCTGAGCTCTGCTAATCGAGGTACAATTTTAAATGCTCAATATTCCAAGGTAAACGGAGATATCGTCCATCTTTATCTTTTAGCCTATATGTGCCTGGTTTAATCTTGTCGATGATCTCATAGGGGCCTTCCCAATTAGGGCCTAGCTTCCCCAAACTCTTGTCCTTAGTGTGTAAGAAAATTTTCCGTAGGACCTTGTCTCCCACCTGAAAGTCCCTATGGTTGACTTTGGATGCGTATCGACTCCTCATAAGAGTTTGATAATGAAGGGAAGTCAGTTGCGCCCGCTGTCTCTTTTCCTCGACCAAGTCCAAAGCCAATGTTTTGTGCGCGTCATTCGTGTCTGCATCATAAGCTGCTATTCGATGTGAAGGGAAAAGGATCTCTGAAGGAACCACGGCATCCATTCCGTAAACTAAGGCAAAAGGAGACACAGCGGTGGCTGTTCGTGGGGTCGTTCGATATGCCCATAGCACTTCCTGTAAATAGTCGGGCCATTTCCCCGCCTTTCCTTCTAAGTTCTTCCTCAGCCCGTCGAGGATGGTGCGATTGGTTACTTCCACCTGGCCATTTGCCTGAGGATGAAATGGCACCGAGAAACATTGTCGTATTCCCCTTGACACACAAAAATTGTGAAATTCTTTGTTATCAAATTGTGGACCATTGTCCGTCGTAATCTGCAATGGCATACCAAAACGACAACAGATATTAGACAAAACAAATTTGATCACATCCTTGGCTTTCGTGCCCGCAAGTGGCTCAGCCTCTACCCACTTAGAAAAGTAGTCAACGGCTACAACTATCGTCTGTCTGCCACCTGAAGCCATAGGTAGAGGTCCAACCAAGTCAATGCCCCATCTGTCAAAAGGAACCGCCTCTGGGATGCTTTCCATCAGTGCTCCTGGCTTGTGGATTATATTAGCGTACCGCTGGCACGTGTCACAACGCTTGACCAAATCTTTTGCATCGGCTGAAATAGTTGGCCAATAATATCCTGCCAAGAATACTCGGCGAATCAGAGCTTTATATCCACAATGAGCGGATCCTTCGCCATCGTGTAACTCGGAGAGGATAATTTGTGAGTCGGGTCCATTCAAGCACCTCAGCAATGGCCGACTCAGAGACTTCTTATACAACGACCCGTCCAACAAAATGTAACCGTGAGATTTGAATCTTACTTTTCTGGCTTCATATTTGTCGGCGGGCAAGATGTCATGAGCCAAAAAATCAATGATGACTGTTCTCCAATCAGGGGTAATCGCATGATTTTCCTCTGAGACATTCATCACATGGTCCTTAGAGATAGAGATCGATGGGCATGTCTGGGTCAAAACCCAAGGATAACCTTCGGTCCGAGAAGCAGAAGCAAGAGAATCCGGGATAGCATTCATTTCCCGTCGGACATGCTCGAACTTGACGCCTTCGAACCCCGACGCCAAATCTTTTATCAGTTTCAAGTACTGTACCAATGTTTCCTTCCTTGCCTCGGACTCTCCTAAAACCTGATTTATTACCAACTGAGAATCACTGACCAATTTTATCCGTCGAGCTCCGCATATCTGAGCTAATCGCAGGCCGGCTAAAGCTGCTTCGTACTCAGCCTCATTATTGGTGGCTTTGAAACCGAAGCGGATGGCTTGGAACATGGCGACTCCTTGCGGGGATATTAACTGAACACCTGCCCCGCAGCCTGAGATGTTTGACCCCCCATCCGTTCGTACTACCCATTCTTCCTCAGCAACTGTATCAGATACCTCCTGGTCATCCCTGTCAGAGTGAAATTCAACCAGAAAATCCGCTAAAACCTGTGCTTTTATTGCTGTGCGAGGCTCAAACGTTATGTCAAAGTCTCCCAACTCAACGGACCATTTAGTCATTCTGCCAGAGACGTCTGGCCGCTGTAACAGACTTTTCAGGGGAAACGTCGTTCGTACCACAATTGGATGCGCTTGAAAATAAGGTCTCATCTTTCGCGCTGCTGTCACCAACGCCAAAGCCACCTTTTCCAAAGTAAGATACCGCTTTTCGGCATCCAGCAAACTTTTGCTGACATAATATATTGGCCTTAGGAGAGCGTCAGCTTCTCGGAGGAGCACAGAACTGACCGCACACGCGGATACCGCTATATAAACAATCAATGTCTCCCCCACCAATGGTTTAGATAAAACCTCCGGAGAGGTTAGATACTCCTGAATTTGACGAAACGCCGTCGAACATTCTTCGGTCCAACAGAACTGTTTCGCATTCCGCAAGACCTTAAAGAATGGGGCGCATTTGTCCGACGAGCGGGAAATGAATCGATTGAGGGCAGCCAATCGCCCTGTCAGGATTTGTACCTCTTTAATGTTTCGAGGAGGGCTCATAGTGATCAATGCTCTTAATTGCTCCGGGTCCGCCTCAATACCTTTCTCGCTGATCATGTAGCCAAGAAATTTACCCGACCGTACTCCAAAAATGCACTTTTCTGGATTGAGTTTTAGGTTAACCCTTCGCAAGTTGCGGAATGTCTCTGTGAGGTCGGCAAAATGGTCCTCGTCTTTCTCACTTTTTACCAACATGTCGTCGATATAGGCTTCCATATTCCTCCCAATCTGCTCCTCGAAGGTCTTATTGACCAGTCGCTGATAAGTTGCCCCTGCGTTTTTTAACCCAAACAGCATGACCTTGTAGCAGTATAGACCTCGCCCGGTAATAAAAGAAGTACTCTCCTCATCGTTAGCAGCCAGTCGGATTTGATTGTATCCTGAGTAAGCATCCATGAAAGATAGCAACCGATTTCCGGAAGTCGAGTCTACTAACTGATCGATGCGCGGGACAGGAAAAGGATCCTTAGGACAAGCACGGTTTAAATCTGTGAAGTCGATGCACATTCTCCACTTGCCATTCTTCTTCCTTACCAACACCGGATTCGATGCCCATAGGGGATAATGCGACTCGCGAATATGACCAATACTTAAAAGCCGTTCGACTTCCAACAAGATTACTGAGGCCTTTTCCGGGGAGACAGGCCTCCTTTTCTGAACTATTGGCCGGACATCCGATCGCAAGGCGAGCTTGTGACATATAATCTCCGTCGGCACCCCCGTGACATCCTGTGCACACCAAGCAAACATATCGAGCCTGTCAGATAAAAAATTAATTAACTTTTCTCTAAATTCGGGGGAGAGATGAACCCCTATTTTCAGAACTTTCCCAGCCATGAACTCGTGTGTCGAAGAGTCCTCCTCCGGGACCTGAAATCCGGGGGCCTCCCTCGGATCATCACAAGGAATGACCTCGGAGGGTGGCCCCTTTAATTGCTATGCTGAGTCAGAGGGTCCCCCTCGAACTCCCTTAGACGACAAAGTGATTTGGTAGCATTCTCGTGCCATCTTCTGGCTACTTCTGACCGTGCCAATGTTGTTCCCAATTACATATTTTAGGCATTGATGCACCGTGGAGATGACGCCGTGCATCCGTGACAACCAAGAGCGACCTAGGATAGCATTATATGAGGTGGGCGCGTCGACCACAATGAAAAGTACCTCTACTTCTTTTTTGAACGGTCCACGACCCAACTCCACCATACATTGAAATTCTCCCACGACAACCGCCGTAGCACCAGTGAAACCTACTATCGTTCTGTCAGATCTTCGGATGACCGGTGGGTCAGAAATGCGGCGATAGGTACTCATAAACAAAATGTTCGCAGAGCTTCCTGTGTCGATAAGTATTTTCTGAACCTGATCCCCGGCGATGCCCGCTGCGATCACTACGGCGTCCTCATGAGGGCCTGCTACATTACGCATATCATCATCATCAAAACAAATAATAGGGGAAGGCGATCGGTGCATTTGTGCGGAGACTCCAGCTTCGATCTGGGCGGTCAAATTCACCATGTGCCTCTTGCGCGAGCTGTTCGAATTCCCTGCGATGGTGTCTCCGCCAAAGATTGCTAAAGACTCAAAAAATGCACACAGACTATCCACTTTCCCCCTTGGGATTTCTTCTTCGACCAAGTTCACATTGTTCCTCCCAGCTTTCGGGTCCAAATATTCCTGCTCGATGTCAAAATCGTCAACCCCTTCGGAAATTACCATTGTTGTGTTAGTATTCTTTGAGACAGCTTTTACCACGGCATTCTTCTGGGAGTGCTTTTTGACATACTCCAACAGCATTCCATTTTCGATGAGAGCCTGCACCTCCTTTTTTAGGGCTATACAATCTTTGGTGTCGTGGCCCACATCCTCGTGATACTTGCAATATTTGTTAACGCTTCTGTTCTCCCTCGGTGTTTGTATAGGAAAGGGTTTCCTAAACGTGACCGAATTTTTGGCTTTATCAAATATTGCAGCAACATTTTCCGTCAACTCAGCATAGTAGTCGGGCCGAGTCCATTTTTTTGACATGTATCTTCCCCCTTGATTGTGGTTCGATTGATTGTCATAATACTGCTGATTTGATTTTTGCCTCGGAGGATACTGACCCGTGCTTTTAGCCTGAACGGTCAATCGAGGGCCCTGAGTGCTTGGTTCAACCCGTTGAAGCTGATTGTGGTCCAATTGCTCTCCGGACCCTTTCTCTGAGGCTTGGGTTTCTTCCACCAAGATTCTCTTCTCGACTTGATCCAGCAATGCTCCAAAAGTCATCGCTTGGCTTTCTGCCACTGTGTCTTTCAACAACCCGGGGAGCAATCCCATTCTGAATGCTGCAAGCGCCACCGAGTCCTTACAGTATTCCATATCTGTCTTGGTTTTGACAAAACGATTGGTGTAATTTTTGAGGCTCTCCCCCACTTTTTGTCGACAGTATATTATGGTGTCCCCGTTGGCCCGAAACTTCTTGCTTCCCACGAAGTGCTGTCTAAAAATGTTCCAGAACATGTCAAAGTTCTTAATGGACCCCTGAGGTAACCTGTTGTACCACTTGGACGCCACTCCCTTAAAAGTTTGAGAGAATGCTCTGCACAGGAGTTTATCATCGTCGTCAAAGTTTATCATGAAATTCTTAAATTGCTCGATATGATTATCCGGATCTTGAGTCCCGTCGAATTTTTCAAGCTTCGAAATGTCAAAATGCTTTGGGAGATTCCCTACTAAGATCTCCGAAGACAAAGGAGAGGCTCTCCAATTGTGCCCTGTTCGGTAAACATTGGACCTCAGATTATCATTGTTTGAGAAGTACAAGCCCTCCTCGGAGGGCAAAGTGTATTGTTGCTGCCATTCCGAATTCCGAGGACCTACATTATCCTTCCCTGGGCACTTCACCTGTTCATGAGAGCGATCATCTACTCGGTCGTGGCGACTCCTCTCCCGCGAGGATTTCCTCTCCGAACTCCTTCCCCTCCGAGGTCCATTTTGCCTTCGACCACGTTTTTTCTTCCTGTGGCATCTTCGAGGAGAAGATTCAGAAGTGCTATACCGCGAATAGCCGCTCGAAGAAGCTGAGTCCGAACGGTACTTGTCTTTCCTTCTTGGAGATCGTCGCCCACGCCTCCGAGACCTATCATCCCTTTTCTTGGGACGAGTTTCAACGTCCCGTTCCTCTCTTTGCTCGACGGGCTCTCTCCTTATCTCAGATCGAATGTTTCTTTGGGCGGCTTCTTTCTCCGCCTTCAACTTTTCGATTTCCAGCAACAGTTCATTCCTCTGAGCCAAAAGAGCGGAGTCATCAAAATCATTTTCAACTCGCCGACCTCCCTCTCCTTCGGACTCCAAGTCATTTCGAAAGTCATCCCCTTCCATGTTTTCCTCGCAGGGATCAACTAGATCGTCCCCCCGACCTTCCATGGTTCTCCTCGGAACAAGAACTATTTCTAGGGAGTGATGATCGTCGGAACGATTCTCGTTTCCCACAGACGGCGCCACTGAAGAGTTGAAAGATAGTCCGAGGGGGATTTTGTTAGATGAGGATTTGTTGATAGGGATTTTGTGATAGAGAAATACTTTAGAGTCGAACTTAGAGAGAGAAAGTGTTAAAGTAATAGAGAGAGAAAGTCGTACTATTCATCTCGAAATTCGTGAAGCGTGTGAGGTCCTTTTATAGTACAATTGTGGACCCCACACGCTTTAATTTGGGTTAATTACATCTTTTGGTCCCTACTCTAAAATTCTTTCCTATTTTGGCTATATCTTTACAATTAACGCACTTCGGCCTATATACATTCATTTCTACGCATTTTGGCCCTTATACATTTATTTCTATGCATTTTGGCCCTTATACATTTATTTCTATGCATTTTGGCCCTCATACATTTATTCTCCTCATCACGGTTAACAAAGAATTATAAAATAATATTCTAAAATTCAATGTCGAGTATAATTATAATTCGAGTTTTGGAACTGAACATCAAGTATTGTAAAGTTTGTACAATTAGGGTAACTTCTATTACAAGTAAAGAAAATAGTTTAACTAGGGTGAATTCGTCAAAGAGCAATCACAATGACTTGTTTGGTGGTGGTATTTTAGTATAATATTTTTATTTTTACTTTATTGTGTTAATAAACTTCAACATAAATAATTAAATATCAGTTTTTCCTAATTAGATTCAAGCTGAACAGACGAATTAATTAGTAAATAGTATATTAAAGAGAATAAAACAAAGCTAAATAGGTGAATTACAGTTTGTTTAATTTTAAATCATAATTAAAAGACATTGTCAAGTTTTGTTGAAATCAAAAGGCAACCTAAAAGCTTAAAGTGAACCCAACACAAAGATAACATAACTAACACCCTAACATCGCTAGGAAACCCTACTTAACAAACCTGGGATAAAACTACACATATCATGACTTTGAAAGAATGTGTTTCTTATACAAGGCAACTACATCGTTCCCGCTGGGCTTCTTGAGGTATAAACGTAGGTGGTCAAAGTCATATTTAGTAAGTTTTTGCTTAAATTTTTGGACAGTAAACTTTTATTACTTCCGACATCTTTAAAGTGAAATATGGGAAAAAATATAATACAAAAATAAAGACAAGACACACATGATTTAAAAAATAATCATTAAAGACTAAGCAACCTTCATCTCCTTCAAAACAAAGGGAAAACTCCTCATGTACCCTAAATATACTTGGACAATTCTAGGAACGATCAATGTAAGGACACAAAATGTTTTAAAAAAATTTAATACTCATCAAAATTGACCACTTCCATAGAAAAATAAATAAAAATAATCAACATGTTTAAATAAAAACACAAAGGACTCATTAAACTGAATTATACGCGTAAGTTTGCCAAAAATAAAAGATTATTGGTTCAAAAAATGCCTTCAAACATTGTAGAAAACAAAAAATTCATTGCGTATATCTTGGATCTTGTTGCTCGATGAGTGGCTGAGATTCGATAATATTGAAGGGTTAGGATTAAGAAAGATGCAGAGAACACAAGCATATGTTAATATTTTTTTCGAAAATATTCTGGATTTCCTGGCCAGTTCTCTGCATAAAAGCACTTCCATTTGTCTGGAGTATAAAAGTTATACTATTGATTTCATCTCCAAAATTGCAGGTTGCCATGAGTTTGAGTATGAAGCCAATTCTCATCGAAGTTGACGGGATCTTGTGTATGAATGTGCTTCTAGTGTGGGTATTTAGAGCTGATAAACCATGCACTAATTAACATTTGATAGGATAATATATATTGTTCTTACAGGGTTTATATGTTTACTTAATCAATGATATCTGATATGATAAGGTAAGATTTCTACATTCTTTTAAATTAAGGTTAACCGTATCATTTACAACATGTACAAGAAAATAAAAAATATAAATTTAGTAATTTAAAAATATAGGTAAAATAAAGATGTAATCCTTATGACCTTTAAATAGAGACCTTTAACATAGTTATAATCTATAATATTTTTAGATTGAGCTTTATTGGGGTCTAGTTTGAAATCTTAGTAAAATGTTTTTGTGGGAAATTCGAATATGTCGTCCCACGGGTATTTATACAACATCACTTTGAAATCTGCAAAAACAAAACATTTTTATTATTACATCAAGAATACTTTTTCTAAAAAGAATGTAGTAAGTAATAAAAATATACTTACCAATTATTTCGTTTTTGTTCTTCACTATGAGGGGACGGTGGAAAACATGTTTTCAATTCTACTATCACTGGACTTAAACTCCACTTTCGAGTATACCTAACAATTGTATTTCGTCAATTCTACCCACAATCCAGATCTCATTAACAAACCATATACTGATAGTATAACCACGAATAAAAGAGAGATAAAAAAAATTCAAATTTTTTGTTTTTAAAAATTATTGATATTAGATTCCTATTAAGTATCGTTTAAGTTACAATGAGAGAAGAAAGACTCAAATTGTATCATAGATGTGTAGTCGTAAACTATTAAACTTTATACTACCTTAAAATATAATTTTATTTCAAGTTTTTAGAATTACTTTTAGATTCGTTCAATTTTTTCTTTTTGAAAAGAAAACTCTCATAGACAGCTCCCCTGTTTTTTCCTTTTTCTATCAACCGATTCGTACCCACAATGAAGTTGAAAATGAAATCGACATGTTTGAAAGCTCACCACTATTAGAATTGTTAGAACTTTTAACCTTTTTTGATATCTTCTTACGAGGGTTAGTATGGATGTCTTTATTACGATTAACATGTATGCAAATCCAATCCAATATAACGTTAAAAAATTATTATCAAAAAATAATAATATAAAAGAAACAGTAATATAAATATTTGACTACCTCATTTTCCTTTTCAGACGTAAAATATGCATGCATATCATCGTTTCAGTTGGTTCCTCTTTACCAAATATAAAGTTATGCTTGACTTTTCTCCTACACCATTCTTTACAATAAGTAATACATATAAAAAAATTAAAAATGAAAAACGTCAATATAAGATTTCATTTTCCGATAACATGCAAGAGAAACTAAAAATTAAAAAAAAATTAATACCCATTGTGTCAAGTCGGTAACATTCAGTTTTCTGGTATCCTTTATTTCTTCAAAAAATCATATTTGATTCCTCGTGATTTCTGGATATAATTTGGGATACCACTTGAAAATTTTTAGTGGAAATTAGATGCCGAAAAGCTACTATTTTACCTCGTACCAATGAAAATTTGGCTACAAAAAAAATTAACAATAAGACCGTCTTATTATTTGTGAAGAACTGTTTTAGCGAAAACTCAAAGATATGATGTTAAATTTTTAAATACTTTAAATACATATTCTAATGTATCTAGTTTAATATAACCCAGTTTGACGTCCAAGCAACCCTAACTTATTTCTACAAAAAAATCTCACTTTTATCACTTTAAAAATAATGGTTATTACTTTTCAAATTCTCTCCAGGACTTGAATACATACAAATATAGCTTTCGAAGAAGAAGAACAACAAGAAAATCGATGAACACAATGACGTAGGATTCATCATCACATGATGATCGTGATCGTATCGATAATCAAAAACAAAAAAAATCTTATAATTGTCGCAGTACATGAATCAAATACTATAACATGTAGCTCATTCGGTATCATGATCTAGTAAAAGAAGAGTTATATTTTAGTCACGAGATTATACTTTTAAACCATTACCATATATACAAGTCTATGTTAATTTGTATGTGTGTATATAAAACTATTTAGATGAGGAATATAAACCTTGAAAATTTTCACGAATAGAATACAAACCTTGAGCTTGCTTCAAATCAAAGTCTCTAGTCATGAGTGTCGAATCTATCTAGATGATGTTTGTTCTTTCTTCATCCACTTCTTTCAGTTCAGTAAACTGCGACATGAAAATATATAAAATAATTCCAATTCATTAACACATTTAATAAAAAAGTACAATTAGATTTTTTAGATTCAACTTTTACGAATTCATTAATATGAATTTTAGCAATATAAATAATATTAAAATACTACCACTTCATTAACACATTAAATAACTTTTTTTGTTCAAGATCGAGTCATAGTAGTAAAACACTTGGTGTTTAGTACTAAACATTATCATGGGAACATCGGTATGATGAACATATTGGTTTTTATTATTAGTTCATGGATATGTTCAAGAGTAAGTCCCCATAACACTCATTTTTATACATCGTTCACCTCATAGCAAATATATGCACAACTTTCTTTTTCCTTTAATTTTAAGAATGAAGTTTACGTAAAAAAGATACGCATTTATAACTTATAATAACATTACCTTGTTAACAATAATATAACTATAATATTTATAATTTAATTATAAATGATTTTTTTACGCTTTCATCCAATTTTCCTATTTGTAGAAATTTCGCGCAACTGTATGTATTTACATATTCATGTGTGTTGTATCCCCATATAATAATGCAATTGATTAAATACTTTGTTAATTTTCTAATAAATATATGGTAAATAGTTAAATATTAAAAACTTACCATTTTTGAGCAATTGATTAAATACTTTGTTAATTTTCTAATAAATATATGGTAAATAGTTAAATATTAAAAACTTACCATTTTGGATTGACTACTTTCAACTTCTCGTATATCATTCTTGTCGTGATTTGTAAGAATTAAGTTGGATGACTTGGTTTTTCTTAGTCATTTTACTCCGAGTTTGAAAATATTCATCTTCATCTACTTCTTTAGTTTCATTTCGAATATTGAATGATTTTTTTATATATACTAACAACTAATATTTTTTCTCGATTCATCTTGAAATACGGCTAATTGTACGGTAAAACATATCTTTTCATTTTATGTTTACGTTATATACCTATGGTCTTCAAACATGTCGATTTATCTCTAAAATTTTAATATATTGATTTATATCACTATTTTTTATTTTATTTTTTGGAAGGAACCCGCAGCCGCTACTCATAGTGCAATGAGTGCGCACATGGTAAATCTTCAGTCTGACGCGATAGCCTGCAAACCAACGCCAGAAAATAAACCATACAGGGTGTCAGGCTCAACCGAAAAAGCGTATGTAGAAAGACTCGAACTCATGACCGTCACAAGCATAACATACTCAACCAACTCGGCTCGCCTATATCACTATTTATATATTATATAAAAAGGTTTAATTTTTCTACATTATTTTGTTTAACTTGTTGACCAAGATATGTTATTGGTCTACACCACTATTTATTCATTACATATAAAGGTCTAATTTTCTACATTATTTTGTTTAACTAATTCCTTTTGTTCAACTAATTTGAATAATGAGAACCACGTTTGGATACAATCCATCCGGCTAGTTCTTAATTATAGCAAGTAGGATTCACATTTGATATACCATCATTATAGCAACTATGTTTAACTAAAATCAAGCTTAAACTATATTTTAAATTTACCTATCCGAATAAAAATTATAGAAAATTTAAATTGTGTTTCATTTCAATCTTTTTGTGTTATTTCCGGTCTACCAAAGTATGTAGAACCCGGATTTTAGACGTATACCCATTTGAACAAAATAATGCAACAATAAAGAAGTAAAATTCCGCCTTGATTCGGAAGTGCGGGTATTTGCCAGGAAACAAAACCGAAATAAAATCCGGTTAAAATAACCATTTTTAAGGATTTTCACAGCGAGTCAAATCTACACACGAAAAACAACAAAAAAGAAAATATACTATTTCCGTCCTGGAATATATGTCGCTTTAAAGTTATGTCCGAATATTAAAGAAAATAATAATTATTGAAAAAAATTGAATATTAAAAAAAATAAATGAAAAATATGGTTATAAATAATATTAAAATTTGCATTGATAAACGAGAACAAGATTTCCTCGACCAACATCTATTTTAGAACGGATAAGCAAAAAATCAAACAAAAAGTCATTGATCCGGTAATACAAATATTATTGTCACGTCATAAAATATTAAAATAATAAAATCGATGTATTTTAGAACGAAAGAGTAAAAAATCAAACAAAGTCATTGATCCGATAATACAAATCACGTCATAAAATATTAAAATAATAAAATCGACATGTATTTTAAAACAGAAGGAATATAAAAATTAGGGCAATGCTAAATTGAGTAAGTAATTTACTTTAGTATTTTTAGTGTTATTTATAGTTATAGGTTTTGCTTCAAAAGTCCGATTTTCATGTATATGTTGTTGTTTTTTTGAAAAAATAGTTGTAGATACGTCTTAGTCGAGGCATTATCAACATTTTGGTACAATTTTTGTTGAATTTGGTTGGTTTTTGTAGGTTTTGGGTAGGATTCGAGATCTAGGGTTGGGGCTGCTGGTTGTGCGAAATCGCGAGCAACCAGCACGCGATTTCGCATAACCACCAATGGTGAAATTGCAAACACGCTATTCGCAATTTCACCAAGATTGGGGATGCTCAATTTTGTGAAATTGCGAACTAGCAGTTTGTTATTTTTGTACAATTGCGAACAACCAGTTCGCAATTTCACAAAAACTGAGCATGCTCAATTCACGAATTTAGCTGTTTTGTCACATTCGGTTGTTTTTATTCCCAAAATTACTTGTCTATTCACAATGTTTTTATTTCATGTATTTCAGCATGTCTCGCACACAACATACACATCTTCGACATCCAGGCTCAGGCAGTGAGAGCGACCAGGAGGAGGTTGTTTCACGGTCACGGTCTGTAAGGCGTAGGCCTAGCGCTTCCACTCCAGCCCCTACTATATCTCAATCGATTGGGACGCTGGATCGACTTTTTTCGGACGGTGAATCCGCATGTGCCTGCTCTTTACCCAGACTACACACAGCACGAGGCATACATCGTCTTTGCAGGAGAGGTAAGTAATGATTGGTTTAAAGTACGACGTATGGTCTTTTATATTATGTCTAAGTTATTGATGTTTTATATAGGCTCGTCGGCCTTCGCGGTGCTACTCGATGTACGGTACCCATCGTGCATGGGATCTTAGTGGGCAGAGTAGGGTCAGACGTCAGGTTATGATGTCTTGCTTCGGTCCTCTCACCGATGTCTTGGATCGTTGGAGTACCAACGTACACCTGGTAGATGATTTTCTTAAAAGGTACCATTCAGAGACCAATAGCTTTCACTTTTGTTTCAGTGAGATGATGGTGACGTTAGACGACGTCCAAGTTATTACTGGTCTCCCGGTTACAGGTGATGATTTTGTGATTCAGACATTTCCTAGTAATGGACATCGTTTGACATGGTATTCTAGGGCATTAGGTATACCCGATGATGCACTTAGGACTGAGTTAGGGCGTAACAGGGGGGAGGGGGTAGTGCTAGATTTGTTCGTTTACAGTTTTTACGTGAGCAGTACATGCAGCCCCATTTTATGGATGATACCATGTCTGATGGTACTGTAGAGTGTGTCACTATGGGTTATCTGCTCCACATGCTGGGTTGTTGTATTATGGTGAATAAGACGGGGAACAGTATATCGTTAGATTACTTGCAGTTCGTAGAGCATTATAGGACATCCGTTAGATACAACTAGGGCCAACATATACTAGCTCAACTATATCACCATCTAGGAAAGTCGTCGTTGCACTCCATTTTAGGGATTGCATGTTTTATTGCCTTGTTGGAGACGTGGATATACGATCACTTCCCCCCCCTATTTGACTATGGTCAACACTCTTTACGAGTCTTCTATGCCGACTATTTGCCGATATGTACCTCCACCGTATCGTGCGGATGATGAGACTCGTATCAACATCTGATAGATATTGGGTTCGTTAAAGGAGAACCATGTGAGTTACGATGTTTTGTTACATTTGTTTCCGTATCGTTAATTTATTATTACTTATAGTTTTTTAAACATTATTAACTTACGGTGTAGGTTTGGTTCATGCCTTACCACATGATACGTGATGATTTCCCTTTCGAGGATGTGGCTCAGATTGACCACACGTTGAAGGCGTTCGACATAGTTGAGGCGTACTATCCACTTCGGGTTGCTCGACAGCTTGGGCACATTCAAGATATACCACCGGCGTTGCGGGCCGTTTTACCAGCAGATAGGAGGAGGCGTGTCAACACGCGCATTTTGTGGGATGAGGCCACATGGATAGCCTAGCGGTCGCACATTGTTGACTCGAGGATTTGTGGTGACACATATGATATAGGCAGTCATGGTATGACCTCTTTGTATGACGTATGGATCCGTGACCACCTATGATACACCCTCCTTGATCCTAGTGTGGTTGGTCCATCGGATTCACATGTTCCAGAGACCCCGAGTGTGATGACATATCAGCCACGACTGTATGACATATGCAATCGTGTGATTGATGGATATTCGAGAGCGAACAAGATGCGCCGGGAGATGCAAGAGTGTTCGCTTTTGGCGCACCACTACCGCTCGGTCGATTGACTGGATTTGTATTATATGAGTACTAGGAAGATTGTTTGGTACTACCTTTTGTTTTACTTTAGTTTTTGCTTTCGTTGATATGATTTTAGGAAATTGCTTTTTTTGCTTCAGTTGTTTCTTTTCTTTGGATGTATATCTTAAAAACAATAACACTTAAACTTCTTAATATGTCGATTGCATTAAAACATTACACTTTAATCAAAAGCATTGCATAATTAGAAATATATAAGCAAATAACTTAAAACAAATGATAGATAAGCTAACCCTGAGTTAGCATTGCACACTTAGTTTTATGGAGACGGATAGTTCCATCCATACTCAAAGCGTTTCTCGAATGAATATTCATTTTCATCACTACTTCCTTCGGGAGTTGAGTTAGTATCAATGGCGATGGCTATTGCGTCGACTATTTCTTGTTCCAATTGCTGCATCACATGTGACACAATCTCCTGCGTAATTGTACTTTGGAATCCCATGTTGAATACATTTCGGACTTTGCTTCAGACTTCGTAAGTCAGTGACTCAATCTGTATAGTCAATGTTTTAAGATAATCTAACCTATCGAATACTTCTTCGCGTCCGCGTGGTCGTGGCATTAAACATCCTGGACACAATGCCTCCCCACCGTGGTTGAAGAACATATGCACAAAACCGCATCGATGAAACCAGGAATCTCCTCTTGCATCGTATCTTTGACGAAGTCAAATGCGTTTAGGAGGTTTGCATCTTCATGCACGTTCCAGCCTGAATCACCCATTGTTATAACTTAAATGTTTAGTTTCATAGTCAGATTCTAGTATTTATAGACTCGAAGTCGATGGTTCAACTTTTATGCTTAAGATAATGTATTCCAACTAGACCTATCAATAAACGACACTTGTAAGATAACGTTAACGTAATCCAAGTTGACGAATGATTATGCGACACCTAATATTTACAAAAGTACTCAAATGTTGCAGTGCAATAATAGGTGTCTCATTCTAGCACAACTTCCATTATCAAGTGTCTCTCTATAACGAGACACCTACAAAAATTGCCGCAAAAAACACCCACGTTTAATGCACTTCCCTCCCAAACAACAACGAGCCTATAAATATACGCTAAGCACTCCTCAAACGTAAACAGTTTAACCAATGGAGTTTACCCCTAATGGAGACTATTTTTAAGTAGTTTTTTTACCTTTTTTAGGGTGTTTTTAAATTATTATTCTTACGCAATTATATTGTATCATTCGAGTGAAAATGACTAATGTATAATGTTGGTTGAAAAAAATAAAGTTTCGGACTCAAGAAGTAAATAAACGTGAAAATGTGAAAATGTGAAAATTGTGACCACTTTAGGCTACTTTGAAGTAGTTTTTTCAACCATTTTTTATTTTTTTTCGCACAAATTTTGAATCATTCGAGTGAAAATAAGTAACGTATAATGATGGTTAAAAAAATAAAGTTTCGGACTAAAGAAGTAAATAAACGTGAAATTGTCAAAATTGTGACCACTTTATGCTACTTTGAAGTAGTTTTTCCAACCATTTTTGATTTTTTTCCCACAAATTTCGAATCATTCGAGTGAAAATGACAATCGTATAATGATGGTTAAAAAAATAAATGTTCGGACTCAAGAAGTAAATAAACGTGAAAATTTTAAACTTGTGACCACTTCAGGCTACTTTGAACTAGTTTTTTCAACCATTTTTGATTTTTTTCCCACAAATTTTGAATCATTCGAGTGAAAATGACTAACGTATAATGATGGTTTAAAAAAACAAGTTTCAGGCTCAATAAGTAAATAAACGTGAAAATGTCAAAATTGTGACAATTCTAGGCTACTTTGAAGTAGTTTTTTCAACCTTTTTTAGTTTTTTATATTTTATTTTTTTCCCTACAAATTTCGAATCATTCGAACGAAATGATTAATGTATAATGTTGGTAAAAACGAAAATGATTTTTGGACTCTGGAAAGTTACATAATAGTAAAATTACAAAATTTACAAAGGTTTTCGCAAACACATGAGGCTGTAAGTTCCCAAATTCGCGAATGCAGGAGGTTGTAGATTGCCAGAATTGCGAATAGCCCGTTCGCAATTTCGTCAAATTGCAGCGTTGGGTGTTCGTAATTTTGCCACAATCCAATATTCCCTAATCGCAAATCCGCCATTGTGTAAATGTTTTTTGCATTAATTGAATTTTTTGTCGATTAATTGAATTTTTTGCCGATTAATTGAATTTTTTTTCACTTTTTTTGTTAAATTTTTTATTTTTATGTGCAAATTGTAATTTAATTTAAAGTGGTTATGTATTTTACAATAATTTTATGAAATGGAATTTTCAAAATAAATAAAACATGGGAGTATCGATTAGAAACCGAGGTGAAAGTAAAAAAAAGTATTCGTAAACACAACGGGATAAAAACAACTAATGCATGAACAAATTATTAGTCTTCAGCCAAATCGAAAACACGTGGTGGCTCTTCGCGTGCGGTCGATGGTTGGGCGGGCTTGATTTGGTTATGTTTGTTCAATCTCTTGTCGAGCGGTATTGTCCAACTCGTGACAGCATATTCCGTGCGAAATGGAAACCAATTATGATAGATTTCCGGAAGTGGTCAATTTAACACAACCTACACAAATAAAAGTAATATAAATATTTGGCCACAAAATAATATATAAAATTAAAACTTTCGTTTCCATACTTATTTTCATGAAATGGTTACCGTGTACAAAACCTATACTAACTTCCAGGTTAGGACACGATCGAGGAGGCACACCACGTAGAGGTAGATAAGTGTATGATTGGTGGAGTGAAATGTGGTATACGATACATTGGTATCTAGTGGCTATCACTAAGCCTAAATCCGGTAACGTCATCAAATGTCGACTATCGGCACCATATAATTCAAAAACGTTCAACCTTCTCACTAGGTTATCTACACTTTGTGAACCATCAAACACTCTCTCCCATAGCTCGCGTTCATTTTGCAATTCGCCATCAAATCCCGTCTAACTTGGTCCCATGAATCGGATTTACCATATACCGTCAAAGCCACGGCCCGGAATTCGCAATTACCGTCGGGAGACACGTCTTCGCCGCTAGAAATGTAGTCATGCAAATAGTTAGGAAACCAACTCTCGTAGTCGCTAAAATTTTTGCCCTTCGATGATTTTTTTGATCGAGGCACTTTATCTTTCTTCGGTTGAGTCTTGGTTTTCGCCTTGTCTTTTGGCGCTAAAAATGTTCTATTAGCTACCGAGGTGGTCGTGCTACCTATCGTACCATGAGTGCTAGCGCTTAGACTACCATCGTATTCCCACTCGCTAGGGTCTCGTTGAGTTGAGTTGTCCCGACCGGATTGTTTCCTACTTTTAGTGACAACCGGCTCATTAGGTTCCAAAACATAACTTCTAGCGGGATCTAGGATTTGTATCATCCTATTTATAACGTGATCTTGGATGTGTTGCCCGTAACCGCGGATGGTGGTATCTATTAAGGAGAGTTTTCTCGTGAGCTCGCCTTCGGTATTAAACTCGTCATTAGGTTTGATCTTTAACGTACTCCGATAAACATCACACTCATCGTTTCTAACCGCCATTTCTTCTTTATAAATCAAAGCTAATTCGCATGCACATGGTAAATTATGAGTTGTCCTAATAACACACCCACACATTCCGGGAGTGAACCATATTTTCAAGGTCGTTGCGAGATTTGTCTCTATTATTCTATAGTCGTACATGAAAGCTCGCCTTTGACATCCTTGTAGATGGTTTTGTTAGGCCCCCTAGTTGAGTTTTTTGGACGTTACCTACTACGCTCGAATGACTCGAAAATGTTAGAGTGTTGAGTGGTTAGCAATGCATGAACATTTTTTTCAAAATTGCTCAAACGTGCATAGACTACTACCAATTGCCCGCTTGAGGCTAGAGTGAGCACTCTCCGCCCTATAACGTGAGATAAAATAAATTAGATTTCGAACACTTGATATTAAAAAAACAATTGTGTGGAGATGGAAATATAACTCACCGATTGCTAGTTCGGTTGCCAAAATGTTTAAATTTATTCGTGTGAATATTGAGAAATTTGTGTCCATATTCGTCGATCAATTGCTTCATAACGTACTCGATAACCAATGGACAAAATGCGTATGTGTGGTGCAATTCAGCAATGTTTTTGTTATAATCTTCGAGCGTGGCCAGATAGGCTACCCTTTGGTAATAATCGCCGAACTCTTTGGCCATGTCCGAATTCGGTAAAACTTTTTTAGCGTAAGAGGTGATGTTCTTACCAATATACCAATTGCATAGCATATGAGTTGCGTCCGGAAATATATTATCGGTAGCATTCATTAAAGCCAACTCCCTATCGGTGATGATAATGTTAGGTGATGCACACTTGTTGTTCATCAACGCCTTCTTTAGAATGCTCAATCCCCAAGTGTAGTTCTCTTGTTTCTCGGAGCTCAAAAAAACAAAAGCAACACAAAATGTCTTCTTCGTCGAAGTTTGGCCAACTATTTCAAGTAAAGGCATCTTATACCTTGTAGTCTTATACGTGCTATCCATTATAAGAACTTGAGGAAAAGTGCGCATGAAATCGATGCTTTTAGGGTGTGCAAAAAACAACTCGAGGATCTCGTTCGTTGCTTCACAACTTCGCTCCCAAACATAGTACTCGTGTTCTTTTAACTTAGAAAACAAGTATTGCATTTGGGTATTGCCCGCTTTATCAACCAAATCATGTTTTTGCCGCATGTTGTATATCGTGCGCATGCTTGATACATTTTGCGGGTCTTTAATCTTCAAACCGCGATATATCTCTCTTGGTCGAGAACCGACTTCCGTTTGACTACGAACGAACAATTGTTCTTCGACTTTTAGTCTAGCGGCTCGTGAATGACCATCCAATTGCAAAAATGGTTCGTGATTGTGTTTCCCGTTTAGCACTACCAATTTCCAATAACCGGGTAGCTCTAAGACCGGACTCCCTCTTAAATAGAACGGACACCCGCATTTTTTCGATGAACATTCTCGGCGCTTCTTAACATACCCCGGTTTGGGGTTAGGTTTGTAAAACCCGTGACTCTCGCACCTAAAATATATCCTAGGAGTTTTCATATTTTTGCTACCGTCGTCGTTTTTACTACGAACCAAAATGAATCCTAGTTTTATGCTTTCAGACTCGACCCAATCTATCAAATCGGCTTTCGTGTAGAAGGTGTCCGTACTAAACACTTTCGTGTAATCGGCCAACGAACATAGCGGTTGATCCAGTCCCTACATATGTGACTGATGCAATTATATGAAAACATACTTAATTGTAACCGATCATTTAATTTGCAAAACAGGTCATATTCGCGAACATGGAGTTCGATTTTTCTGTCAAATCGCGAACAGCCAATACGACGATTTGGCCAAATTGCGAGCACCGTACGCGTGTATTTGGCAATATTGTTTGCTCGATGTTCGTCCATTTGGTATATTTGTGAAGGGGGTGGTCGCAATGTTTGGAAAATCGCGAACACGTTCGTCCGTTTGGTGTTTTCGCGAACAGCTTGTTCGCGATTTTGCATATTTTTCATGCAAAACTGCGAACCCTAGGTTCGCAGTTCATCCAATATGTAGCGCTACCAGCGCTGTATTCGCACAGAAACTTAAAAAACGAACACTACCTCATTTTGGGTTTGCAAATGGTCCGTCAACGGCTCTTCCTCCTCCGACACAAAACCATCGATATTGCAGCTGGAACCTTCCTTGCAATCACTCAAATCCATGATTTTTTTTTATAGTTTTTAGTTATTTTTTTATAGTTTTTAGTGATTTTAAAGATAGAAAGCTTAAGAGAGAAGTAGGAGAAAATTATTTTTTCTTACAAAGTTGGTTTTATAAATGAAGGGCAAAATGGACATTTCACATTAAAAAGAGAAAAAAAAAATCGACATATTTTTAGAACCGAGGAAACTTCCGGTAAAGAGTCAAACAAGATCATTGATCCGACAATACAAATATTCCTGTCTTGACGTCATACAACATTAAAATAATAACAAAGATTTCCGGTTCAAACAGCAAAGATTGCAAAAAAAAAATAGTATTCATAATCTTCTTAGCAAAAAGTACACAAAATGAAATTTAACATCTCCAAAAACATCAAATTATACAGCACAACAAGTATTCTACAGAGCAATATCGAAAAGCATATCTCTGACAGCATAAAGATTGCTTACTTTCGTACAATTGCTTCCAATCCCCTTGTTCATCGTTGGCCGCTGATCTCCGACATGAGTTTCAGCTCCTTCTCTGTTCGACATGTGGTTTTCCTCGGTCAAAGAAAAACCAAACAGTCTGCAGCTATTTTTACACGATCTGTCCCTCATCGACGATTGAATAGGACCATCAGGCATGTAGGGATCACCGTTGAATTTCCCAGCTGCATGGTTGATGTTTAACGGACTAAAGCTTGGAAATTGATTGTTTGCGGGTGCATGCGCATGCACAGGCATTGAAGGTCCAGATCCATTTTGAATTGGGTATGACCAAATATTTTTCGGACCGGACATTTGATGACCGTTGAGGATTCGAAGGCCGCTGCCGTGAGCCTCGTCAGATATCATGACTCGACCAGACGGTGGCGGGCTAGGAATTATTTCTTGACCTTGCAAGACCTTGTGGAATCGGAAAGATTCACAGAAGCCTATGCCTTTATTATAAAGATGGCGGTTTGGATTATCAATACCAGTATTACTACTGGTATTATAACCAAAAATTTCTTGACCTTGCAAGACCTTCTGGAATCTTACAGATTCCCCAAAGTCTGTTGATCCGTTCCCATCTGCGAAAGAAGATTAAGTTTTAAAAAGTACGTAAAAGAATCAAAATTTTATTTGTTGTCCGGTGTCTAAAGCCTAAAGGCCAAAAAAGTCAAAAAGTTTAATGGCGCCAAACAAGCGTCTGAGATACGAAATGCACAATGCTATATTACCAGGAACTGGAAAATCAGGAGTTCCAGGTGGGAACCCAATCCTTGTTCGTTTCGGACCAGTGGTGATGAAGCCGCTGGAGCTAGAGAGAGAACCAGATGAGTCAACTTCCCAAGGAGAGACTCTGCGAAGTCTGTTAGCTCCAAGGTCATCCCATCTTACCTGAAAAACAATGCGATTTCAGTCCAAAACTGTTTACGGTGGCGGTACAGTACTTCTCAGTTTTTGGTTACAGCTGATAAGTATAACAGTGATAATTTTAGTGCAGAAATTTAATATAAATTGCTTCCTGTCCTTTTTTAAATCTCAGTACCAAACAAATTGAGAACTTTCTTGTGTATCCAAAACAAGAAAATTCAGACAACTAAAAAAACAGTTTTTATCTTTTATCCTATGTATGGCTTCTTCATAAAAGAAAGTAAAATATGAAGTCTTTTATTCCTATTGTAAAGATCGTGACAACTGAGACTGCAAGAGTTTGTACGAAAAAGATTGTACCATTAGGCATCTCCACTTCGAACCCGGCCACCTAATAGGATCTGTGTCACCTATCCCAGTTATCATCCCTGTGTACCTGTAGAAAACAGAGATTAAAACCCAGTGACATGAGGAATCCATTTTAGTACTGCCTCCAAAATTAGTCCAAACCTTCGCTCAGCTGCATCTTCTGTCTCAAACCGCATTCTGAAACGCATTCCAACAGCAATGGGATTATCAAGACTCTTGAAGAACTTGTGAACCGGTATTACGAATTCGGACATGCTGGCCCTGCACCATTAACTCTTATATACGATGTTTTGAAGAAAACGGTTGGAGACTTGGGTGAAAAGCTTTAAACTTGAGATAGATAATTAGGTTTGAGGATACTGATCATAAAATCCGTAAGGAGTAGAGTAGACAATAACTACACTTCAATAAATAACTAGTATTTCAGTTGGCAATGCTTTCTCGCATAAACAGTTATTCGGTGTCCAGCTTATATGCTAACAAATAAGCTAAGCAAACTAAAACGGGTGTTTTTTTTAGAGAGGTCTCCGCTTGATGCATAAATTAAAAAAGTGTTCACATAAAAACTAGAATAGAGAAAAAGGTGGTGAAAAAATTACAAAACAAGTCTTTTTAAGCCAGAACGTCCGACCGACCAAACAAGTTTTTTTTGTTTATAAGCATAACATCGAAAAAGCCTAATGGCACCAAACGATCCCTTGATATGTTCACAAATAAAGTCCAGAAGTTTTTCAGAAACCAACACATAAAAGGAAACAGCAGCTTACCTTGGATTGTAGAAAATGCTAAAAACACTTCTCGTAGATATAGCATGGACAACATCAGCAAAATTACTGTGGTTAAGATGCTTAGTACACGGGGCTGAAAAAGCAACGCCACCTTTAACCTGGGCAGCTCTTCTGACACCGAGTCTCAGTTCTCCATCATCACCCCTGCCATTGAAAAACACATGAGACCCAGAGAAATTAGACAGCCAAGCCCGTGTTTGGTTGATGAAACCTTTTCTATTTTCTTTGTCACCGATTATTTTTTGAATGAAATTAGAAGGCATATAGATCAAGAGGAAGAACTCTGTCTTCATCTTATTAAATTGGTATATTCAAATAATATATTACGTACTATATAGACATGACTTATAATCAAAAGAAAATAACAGCAATATTTTGTTTCTGAATTTTCTAGAAAATCGTTTTCATTTCAACAATTAAACATGTTTTTACATCAGTTTATGCCTTCGCTGCAAATGAATACAGCGAACATATTCACAAACCAAATACAGCCTAAAATTCTTGTTAGAGAGATTCTATACCTAAGAAAGAGCACAGCATCTCCAGAAACAAGCTTCTTTTTATTAACAAAAGCACTCCAACCAGTTGTGAGCAAATGTCTTCGAGGCTGGCCTAGTCAACCCAAAAACAAAAACAAACTAAAAGATCAATTGAGCATTCTATGCATACTTGATCACTCTTGTACTGCTTTTAGAAAACATTATCGAGCATCATTTGAGATTTGTAGCACACCTCTGTAAATGTGTCGAAACCTCCATTCGTGTCCGTGAAGATCTTTTGCTACTAGCTCCTGGGAAGGCCTCTGTTGGGTATAGTCCTATGGTAACAATATTCTTAGTTAAGACTAACATATTACAGCCTGTTGCTTCATTGAAAGAATTTCAACTTTATCGTAAATGAGAGTCTGATGTTCACGGTTTCGCTTAAATGGCATCCGGTTTTGGCTGTTTCATGGTTTAGCTTAAAAAATCTACTTGTTCAGTAGACATTTCTAGTTTAAATTATTTTGAAAAAGGTTGTAATGATTAGGCCGTAATATGTTTATATTAAAATGCATAGTTTTTTAAGATAAAAAATATGACTATAATAACTAAAGTATTGCAAAATTTATATATATATATATAGGAAAATATACAGGCATGCCGATTTAGTCCACATGGGCCAAAAAACAAAGCCAGACCATCTGGTTTGGTTTTATTATTTTTCCAACCAACACAACCGCACAAAGTATGACAATTACAAAATGAACACAACGACACCCACATTTCGAGAAGAAAAAAAAATGGTTTCAATTACCAAAGGAGGGAAGCAATCCTCAGCTGCGCGACGAGGAACAGAGAAGCCACCATGAGTGCTAGTATCGGACGCAGTTAGAGTTTTACAAAACATGTGTGGAGTGGCGGACTTAATAGCTGGGTCAGAATCATCCTCTTCACCATCAGCCTCTATTGTTCCTTCACGCAGTTTCTGCTCTATATCCTACACGTAGTCATAAGGGATTCAAAACCAACTTAAAAGGAAACAAAAAAAGTGACAAGTCTCCGATCTCAAAAATATTGTCCCACTCTTCCATTCAAAAATTTGGCTTGGCCTATTTTTAACACAGATTGATAGATTGATTGATAGAAAACAAAACTAACCTCGCTTTCAGGCACAAGAGAGACCTGAGCGTAGACTTCATCACTAGCTGTCTCTGCCTGCAAATCATAAAAAAAAAAAAAGTATTTGAAGAAAGGTTACTAATTTAGGAAAAGAAGAAGAAAGCAGGACATTTCATTAGAAAACCCAGTCCAAAACTTCAGCACATTTTCAGCTCTACACACCCAGAAGAAGTGCAAATAAATAAAGACAACAATAATGCTGCACACCCACACAGTCTCACAGACACTTGTATTTCAATTCCAAAGCAAAAACTCAGATTTTTCTTGGGATCCAGATAAGGAAAAGCACAAACAATGACACACTGTGTGGTTTAAAAAATCAGGCACTAATTTCTATATCTACAAATTCCAATACAAATTCACAGAAGTAGTGGGATTAGAAATAAGATATACAAACTAGACATCTATACCCAAAATCAATCTTGGTTTAAAGAATATAAACCATTTAGAATCTCTTGGGATATAAAAAAAAAAACATACCTTTAAGAAAATTTTCAGCTTAATAGAAAAATGTAAGTTAACCAAAAGAAAAGTGCACTCTTTCATGCAATTAAATTACAATTTCTTATCCTAATCACTACAAAGACAAACCCTTTTAGCTTTACCACATTTTCAGCTCACAAGAAACTCAACTAAAGAAAATTCCAAACCTTAATACCACTTCTTATCCAAACCACTCTAAAGAAGAAAACCCTATTTCTTCAGGGTCTACCACAATTCAACATTTTTCACAAACCCAAAAACAAACATGATTAAAACTCACTCAAGTCAGGCATATTCACAAACAGATGGAGTGCATGAAAACAAGAAGCAAAAGAAGAAAGCTTACATGTAACTTGACATCAACAACTCGACAGAAGACATGAGGAGCGAGATCGAAAACCGAAGGAACGAAATCAGTAACGTGTTCTAAATGTCCTTGAGGAAAATAAACCACAAAGCTCCCTCTTTTAGGTAAAGAAATCAACGGACCAGCACAAGCATGCCATAGCTCAAGACAAACCCCAGAACCAGACCCCCCAGAGACAAACCCAGAACCGCTAATCGCAGAAGCAGAAGAAGAAGAAGGTGAAAACGACCCACCAGAAGACGGTGTCTCGTCGTCTTCCGTAGTGTTCAGATCAATCAAACCAACCATTTCTCTATCTCTCACCTCTCTGGTTCAATTTCAAATCCGAAAACTAAAGTAAAGAGAAGGAGAGGTTGAGGTTGAGGTTGATGTTGACGATGTGGTGGAGAATCCGAGGAGATAGTGGTGGTGGTGGTGTTGAGGAAGCTGTAAAGGAGTGCTTTTGAGAGTGAACAGAGGACAGAGAGCAAATAGTGGTAATGAGTTTCTTCATGACTACTGCATTTTCTTTGCTCTAGAGAGAGAAAATAAAAAAGGTTGAGACTTGCTAAAAGGAGACGTGAGTCAAGACTCTCAATAAAGTGAATGGGACTTTTTTTTTTGTAAATTTTTTTTAAAAAAAGTTATTGAATTTATGGAGTGTAGTGGGTTTATAGTAAGAAGGTGTTTGATGTGCTTTTTAGTGGACTGCAGGCTCAGCAGCAGCAGGAGGCAGCAGCAGCAACAGCTCTGCTTTGGCAATGCTGCTGCTGACTGCGTGATGAGAGAGAAATTAATCAGATAAGAGCGAGAGAACTGTTCTTTTTACTATAACTATTCTATTATTATTATTGAGTAATTAATTATTTAAGAAAATTATCGACTTCTTTTAAGCCGTTTGGAGCCATCAGAGTTTATATTCGAATTTAAAATCTGAAATTTAAAAAGAAATTAAAAAATAATATTTGAATTTGTATTTGACGGATATTGTCAACTACAGATATTATTCGAATATTTGAATTTTCACTAAATTTTTTAACTAATTGTATTAGTTAAATATTAGCACTTTAGTAAAATTTCATTTTTCTCAATTAGACGTGAGATAAGAGTGATTATGGCATTTTTATGACCAAAAGTCATGAGTTCGAGTCCTTCTACATACGCTTTCTCGGCTGAGCCTGTATCTTGTGTGGTTTATCTTCTGGCGTTGGTTTGCAGGTTATCGCGTCAGACTGAGGGTTTACCATGTGCGCACTCATTGCACTATCAGTAGTGGTTGCGGGTTCCCTCCGGAAAAAAAAAATAGGAAAATATACTTATTTTGAAACGTCAGAGTGTTTTTTATTGAAAATTTGATAGCAATTCTAGTCCACGTTTTAGATGTGAGGGAAGAGTCATAAGACTAAAACAGATATAATCTATGGAAAAAAAAAAACCACCACGTATTTTATAAGTTTGGTAGCAACTCTTTTTCCAACTTCAAATTAGAGATAAAATATATTTTTTTAAGTAACCTTCTGTAAAATGATCAATTTTATTAGTAATTTGTTTTTTATGTCGAACAGCTAAAAAACATGCTTAAATATATAAAATTATATATATTTATCCTAATAAAATTTTGGATATCGGATATTTCGAAAACAGATATGATTATATTTATATCCACTATTTTCGGACATAAATTCATATACGAATATTATATGTTTTCTTTCGAATACGGATATTATCCGTTTTTTTTTCAAATATAGATATTATCTGTTTTATTCGGATTCGATATCGAATATTTCGGTCGGAAATAAGATTTTTCAAATTTTGTTGACAGTCCTACCACCGATATTCAATTACCATATTTGCAACCGTTAATCAATAAATACAAACTCAAACAAATTCATCTACTCTACTAACTTGTCTTTTTCAGAACTAAAATAATTGATTTATAAATTATGAATATAAAAGAAGAAAATTAAAAATTAAATGGAGTAGTAAGATATTTATATAAATGAAAATAGAGAATTGTTGGTGTACGGTTCCCCTGTATTCCCGGGCGGATGTCTTTTCTGTCCCCCTTCTTCTTCTTTAATTCTCGCTCATGCCCCTCCCCCCTCTCTCTATATACTAAATTAATTTATTTATTTATATAATATATATATTAATCTTATAAATTAGTACATTAGGAGGGAAGTGGCTGAAAAATGTAAAAATTGTTATGTATACTGTTTCGCAGAATTATAATATTTGTCTCTCACACGAATGGTGAAAATTGAATATCTTTTTGTTTATTTTTTAAGAAAGTATGTTTTATAGATTTTTATTATTGTAAACTTTAACGATAATTAAAGAAATTTGTTACTGATACAAATAACTTTGGTCTTTTTTATAGTCCTAGTTTATTAAAGTTATGAGTAAATAATTAAAATAAGGTATAAATGTCAATAGATAATAATGGATAAAATAATGTAAACTAGATGTACACATAAAAATATTATAGTTGAAAAAAAGTATAAATATTGTTGACTGAATTTGATGTATTTAGGATTGTTTCGAATTGTTATATTATTTTGAGGTATTTGTGGAGAGTGGGTCGAATAGTTATATGATTTTATGATTTGGACAATACATTCGTGGAAAGTTATTATATATAGTTTATTTGATTGTTTGGAAATAGAATAGTAGGATTATAGCAAAACTTTTGTTTATCGTCAATTTTTTTATTTATGGCCTATATTTTATTATTGAACCATGTTTAAATTTTGTGTTATGTTTTATTATTATATAATATATTTACGATAGATATAGCATTTTTAATTCTTAACGAATTAGGACAAGAGCATAGGTTGTTGCAATTGGTTAACATTAACATCTACATCAACAATATACAAAGTCGAAAGATATAATGGGAGGTTCAGCTTTACATTTTGGAAAATTAAATTAAATTATTTCATGGTACTGTAAGGGTGGTAGAATGTTGTAGATAATAAGTTTTTTATAGTGGAGAAATAAGGTATTTACCAAAGAAACTTATATACGATTTAATAAGTTTAAATGATAATATTATTCGAGAGATTATCAATCAGAATAAGGTTATCTACGCATGGAAGAAGCTGGAGGAATTTTAATGATAATAAATTGTGAACTATTTATATTTCAAGAATTGTTTGTGTGATTTTATGTTCAAATAAGACATTTCCATGGTAAAACATCTTGATAATTTTAAGTATGATTATCATGGATATGAAGAATATTGATATCACAATCGATGATGAAGATCAAGTATTATTCGTCTTACAATCAATATTAACTTCCTATAAGAATTTTGTATATATATTATAATAAATGGTAAGGACATGTTACTATGGTAGATGTCAAACGGGTACTAAAATCATATGAGTTTGGACAGTTCCACCCAGACAATCAGGTGGAACGGGAAGGTCTTATGACGAGAGGAAGATCTAAAATTAAAATGGATTCTTTAAAGAACAAAATTAGGGATGATCAGAATGTGTGAATGATTCTGATGATAGTAACAACAATTGTATATAAAAGTGTTTTACCTGAGTTCAAATTATGGGTAAAACTCTTGGATACTCGATATTTCCATTACATACCACATGTTTCAGTTCAAGCAGTGGGTTGCTACTTACAAATTAGTGCAAGGACAATTTATTTGAAGAAAAATCATTCATTGTATGTTGGTGGGACCGATAATAGTATAGCCATAATGTTCGACGATGTTGTTAGAATCATAACATGCTGACATATTCATTGGTTAAAGATAAATATTTTTACGTTCAAGGGAGTGTTGTTGTGAATGATGTTACAGTAGCATCATCGTGGAGTAACAGTAAGGGTCGGTGGGGCCAAAATTAATCATGGTATTAAGGTATAGGTGACATAAACAAAAGATGATTCGTTGTTTCATAAATAAAAAATTATTGAAATTGTACATAACATAATTATCGGAATCTTATAAACACGGTGTTTGACAAGCAAATTATAATGAAATTCAATAAGTTTACTGTGAAAATGACTAAATGGGTAGTAGATAACACTCACTCAAATATTTTGAGCCTAAACAAAGTCCACCTAACAATAAAGCCAAATGTGTCACGAGTCTTGTCGATGATTGTTAATAATGGTGTGAGTTTATTTTCTAAAAATATAAAATAAGACATATTCAACCTTTTTTATAATTGAAGACAATGATCTGGAAGCAGACATATATAAAAAACCATACGATTAATAACATATAAAGAGTTATAATTTAAAAGTCATGAATTTAATATGTTATGTGATGTTGAGATAATAACACATCATCACACATATTTTAGAACATCATAATAAAATGAGGTTTTAGAAAGAATAAACATAATATTCTATGACAATACGCAAAGTATGCTCTCGTATTCTGATGTGGGAAAGGAAATTTTAGACATAAGTTATCAATACGGCATATTACTTAGTTAATCGATCTCCATCAACAACTATTGCTTTTAAGATTTAGTTTGGATCTTCGGATGATCATCGAACAGTTGAGGATGCTCAGTTGTCTTTTATATTCTCATGTGAGAGATGGTGAACTTAATCCAAAAGAAAATGAGTGTATATTTGTAGGATATAATACTCTAGTGAATGGATATAAACTATAATATATCACTTACAAGTCTTGAGGTTTTCTCATTAGTATGGATATGACTTCTAATGAGTTTACTTTACTAGACAGTCGGAATAATATTGGAGAAATTGTCGAACCAATATAGATTATGAATAAATAAGTGGGATTTGAAACAAAATCAGTTCCTAATAATCTAAAAATTCTAATGGTTCTGATATTGATGCAAAATAATAAGACGAGACGTTAAAATCAGATGATAGTATATTGATTCTGTTAAAAAACAAGCCAACATTCATAGTACTCTTAAGATATTGAAGTATGAGTTTCAAAATCTACAAATATTCTTCCTTAGGGCATCGTATGTACCTACTGACTACACTAACCGCATGTGAAATATTAGGATGTATGCACATCATAACATAGATGATACTACTGCACTTGAATATAAAAGCTTTGATATTTTTTTCAATTCAACATCGTTATTGGCCAACATATTGTAGTCAACTTGAAATGAGTAGCAAACGTGATGCTAAACATTTTAGCATCAAACACGTTGAATTGTTGTAGCACTTTCTAAGTGTAGTTTCGTTAACGAACCTATACTTTTGTTTTTAGTAATAGTTATTCCAATAATATTATTTTCTATATCCAGATCATTCATCTCAAACTCGATATTAAGTTGCATATTTATCTGTATACTGTGTGATATAATACAAGCAACAATAAGCATATCTTCCATATACAAAAACAAGTAAATGTACAATTCATATACATATTCTGATGATACATATAGACTCATCGTGAACTTTTTTTACACCATGAATTTATCAAAACGTTTATACTATTGCATAGGTGTCTGTTTCAAACCATATAGTGAATTTTTAGCAGACTAACCTTGTCTATCATATTAGGTTCGGTAAATCCCTTTGGTTGTCTCATGTAGATTCATTTCTTCAAAATCATAATGTAGAAACACAGTATTCACATACAACTGCTCAAGTTCTAAATCTTGCAAACTAATATGGCTAACAAAACTCGAATCAAACTATGTTTTACCAATGAAGAAAATACCTCATTGAAGTTTATTCCTTCATTTTGAGTAAAATTCTTAGCAACCACTATTGCCTTGAATAAAGGTGCATCAACCTCTAAATTACCCTATTTCTTCTTGGATGCCCATTTGTAGCCTACTACTTTATGTCTTTTAGAAAATTCAACAAGCTTTTGTGTCTGATTCTTATGAATAGATTCAATTTATTCCCCCATAACATTAATCCGTCGATCTGTTTATGGACTTGTTATAACTTCTATATAGTTACTAGGTTCATGTATCTCAACTTCTTCCGATATTAATAGAGTATATGCAACTAGACGCATTTTTTATGGTATAGTATCTCTAATTTTTCTGCTCAATATTATGTTATAAGGTTGTAATTTAAGTTCGAGTGTATCATCATCACTATCATCTGATGTTGACGCTTCACCACCTGGACCTGAATCCACCTTGATACCACTGAATTATTTGAACTATTATGAACCCATTATATATCAAGTTAAATATGTTTACTCACAAGCAATCATTATTTAATAATTTCCTACTTTTAAAAGCCATATTCATTTTTATGAGAAAACCTGGAGACTTTTGAGAGGTACACCATAATATAATTCCATTCACGTTTGTAGAATATTATAGATTTATGCACTTTTTTACCCTTGAATCAAGTTTACCATTACTTACATGATTGTATGCATGAAAACCAAACACCGTAAAATATTCGTAATCAGCCGAAGATCCAGCTAAATCGCAAAAACGTTTATAATTAATTATCGTTGATTGAGACCGATTCCCAAATCACATTTCAACCTAAAACTAATTTCCCACGCCATAATTTCAGAGCATACATTGTTCCTTGTAACAAAGTATTGTGTTCATTTTTCAAACGATCTTATTATATTGTGGTTTATAAGAACGTGTGTAAACAAATTATTCCTTCAGCATCACAAAATTCGTTGAACTTACAACTGCAAAATTCAAACTCATTATATGTCATAAGACATTTGATCTTTCTTCGTGGTTGCTTCTCAATCATCATCTTACATACGATAAAGGTTAAATATGTCTCAGTTTTTGTTTTCAAAAAATAAACATACACAATTTTTGAATAATCATCGATCAAGCTCGTGTAGTTACTAGCTCAACATTTTCATGGAATCTTGTTTGGGCCTCAAATATTTTAGTAAATATAATCCATTATCATTTTAGTCTTTCTTATGTCTAACTTGTTAGATTTCACTGTAGTTTGTTTTGCGAATTTTCCATTTGAATTTCCATATTTCCTTTCACTTTCAGATAATCTTTCATTTAATGACCTTGCCTACAGCATTCATAATAGTTTGAGTTATTGGCTCTAGATTTAGCTTTCTAATTATTATTATTTGAAGAACTCATCTTGTTGTTAGATCTTCCCATGGTCATAAGACCTTTACCTTTTGCCTAATTTTCTAGCTGCAGTTGTTTCAACTCGTCCGATTTTAATGCCTCTTTTACATGTGCTAGAAATAACTTATCCATACCGTACATGATAGTAACACGAAATTATTATAGAATATTTGTAACAATATCATTTTGAATAAAATTTTATCCTCGTCCTCAATGATTATATTAATATTATGTAAATCTATAATAATTTGTTTAAAAATTTTTAGGGGTTCAATTATGGACATATCTTATTTCAGTCTGAAATATTACAAGCGTTCCTTCAAGTATAACCTTTTTACGACTCATTTCTATTATTAAAGTTCCCCCAACTTCTTCCATGCATGGACATTATTCTTCTCATCGCTAATATCTCAAAGAACGTTGTCTTTGACACTCATTAAAGTCTAACATAAAGCCATTTATTGAAGATCTTTCTTCTCATCTTCTTTCATCTCCGTTGGTAACTTATTTTCCTTATTATTCCATAATTCTTGTAAATAATATTTAAATTTAATCTTTTACAACGCAAAACTAGATCCCATATGAAATCTTTTGATTTTATATTTTGTTGATGTAGACGCTATTGTAAACCATAATTACAAAACATAATTCCACAACACAAAAATTGTATGCCAATTTGTTGTGAATCAATATGCAATATCATACATGACTCGGACACATAACAAAATAAAGAACATAAAATGAAATAACATATGATTTTAATGTGGTTTGAAAAATGTCTACGTCCACGAGAGTCGCTATATAAATGTGTTCTTCTGTGATAGAAAATGATTACAAATTTCTGATGTCACTTTTATGTAGTCAATTTATATGGAATAAATAGACTTACTATATAATGGGGATAATGGGCTCATATACTCTATACTATAAATTATAACATACGATATTAAATAACACAAGACAGTACCAGTTATATTGTCAATCACACTGTACAATGTCAATAATACAAGATTTTACGAGCAGACATAATGTACATTGTAAGGATTATTTGAATAATTCTCTCTATATATATATAATGTCAACGTTTCAAAATGATAAAAAAAACATCAAAATATTCATATAATCAATATAGTGAGAAAGACAATAATTCAAGTGACAACATGACATATATGGACCTCAAACTTGAAAATGTCAATTTGGTTCCAAAAATCCCCATCATAAAGACACAATGTAATGTTTTTATTAGTTTTTCAAAATTTTGTGGTGAACTTTTTTAATTGTGTTAACATTAAGGTGAGCGCACTGACTCATGTAGTGAAGACGTAAGTCTTATTGTTAGACATTAGTCTATGTAACTCATCACGACTCGCTTTATAGGTATCACGATGAGCATAATACGTGATGTTTTTGTTGAATCGGGTATATATTATTTTTAAAACTTATACCAAAATAATAATTATTATTATTATCTTTCGTAAACGTATCTTTGTTGTATTTTTTTATATAATTTGCATCATTTTTTAGTTTTCTAAATTCATATAAAAGGTTAAAGATCCAGCATATCGTCAAAATGATTCATATTGGTACTTATTTTGTTTTAAATTTTTATAGTTAACAATATTTTATGTGTCAATTTGCTTCACGATAAGCTAATTGTCACAAACATGAAAATGTAAAGAGTGGATTTATCATTAAGAATCAACTTAAATTTGGTTTGGTTTATTTTTTGTTGAGGGTAACCTTGTAAAGTGTTTAAAAAGTGTTTTGATAATTTTATGGTGTTTTGTGTTTAGTGTGGAGGGTAGAGAGATAATTAAGCTGCCTACTAGTATTAAATTCTGAGCACCCGCATTAATGAAGGTGGTTGAGGTATTTATACCTTAATTACTGACCCATGGGATTATTGGGTTGGGTCATGAAATCGGATCGAGTTTAAGGACCCATTAGTCACATAAATTTAAGTAGATTATGAACTAGCTTAGTTAAAAGTTAATACATTTATCATGTTTGGATATTTGGTGTGGTAGTGTAGTCCAAATTGTCCTTCGAATTTACCTGTGGTATAGTGGTTGAAAACTCCAAACTCATCAAAATTAATTTGTCTTAACATGCTCGATTATATAACCAACATTAAATTTCTAAAATTCATGCAATTCTAATTTAATATATTTGCCCAAACGTATAACACTTATGTTGTAAAAAATATCTTATTGATATAAAAAATGCTAAATAATATTTTAAGTTATATATCATATTGTGATGTTTATAGTATATATGTCGTCTTTGCATTATACTAATCCCCCGTACCAAAATAAGTGAACGTTTTATTTTTAATACAATAAGAGAGAGAAAAGGGTAATGCAGTACTTGTTATTATAATCGTACATTCAAATTTGGGTTTCTTTTTATTGTGCAACCTCCTTAAACGTCACTTAGTTTGGGACAAAGAGATTAATAATTACAACAAGTGTCTACAATTTAACAACTAAAAAAGCTCGCATGTTTCATAAAATAAACTCTGAAACAATATAACTAATATATAATGTTATATTTTGGGCGGCGTGATTATGAATTAGCATCAAAGATTAAGAAGCTATGCATCTCATGAAGAAAGCTCTCAAACCTAAAATAATAAAAAAACACATAAAGAAGTTTTACCGGTTAAATGTGACAAATATTTATTTAATAAAAAATACCTAAAGCATTTTATGGTACGATTTTAAAATAGATCAATAATAGAGTGTTATTTTTGAAATAGTTATATGAATTAATGGCAAAAATGGTATAGTATATATTATGATGTTACTTTTTAAAAACATGTCCATTAAATGTCGTGACAAATAGATAAAATAACATATCCTTCAAATTTCAAACATCGTTTTAAAACTAAAAACTCAAAAATATATTTTCTATGATATTGTGGTATAATTCATATTATATTATTTTTTGGCTAATTTTATGAATTTCGAAATATCTTATAATTTTTAATGCAATATTTGAAAACTTAACTATTTCATTTTTCAAATTGCATAGCAAGATGACAAGTTGCAACTTTAATGACTTTTAAAACGTGTACGGTTGATCATCCATGAGAATAGCCTGATAAATAAAATACAAAAGTTCAGATTCACAAGTATTCACTTTGTGTATAAATACGCATAAATTTTCTTCTAATAAATAATATTGTTTATATTATACAACACAAAATTATTGTCAAAAGCAATATAAAAATATAAAACATACACGAAAGCTAAAAATAACCTCATATTGATAGTCTGTTTATAGACCAATGTAGTGTAAACATTTGTAAACAAATTGTGAGATAATAAAATGATAAACACTCGTGTTTTTGTACTTTTACGAAATACGGTAAATAATCAGAAACTTTGACTGTTATAGTATACGTACATATAGCATATTGTAAATTATTATTAGTTTTAGTTTTTTTTAGTTTTGTTTATTATTTTATAATGTATAATATCTTTATTAAAAATAAACACTGTATGTATTTTTTATTTATAACAAACTTAATTTAGTTTCATATATTAACCAAGTTAGTTTTTTTTATAGATCGTGAAATGTATATTTATTTACATGAAAATATTGTTGATTACAAATTAGACATAAATATGAAAATAATCGGAAAAGTGAATTATAACACTTAGATATTGGAAATATTTTGGTATTCACATGTTGAAAATAATAATTTATAATTTTAATAACAGAAATTTATAACTTTTTCTACTTGTTTAGATTTTTATGTTTATATCAATTACATAAAAAAATATGAGAATAAGAATATCAAATGTTGATAAAGCTTAAAAGGTCTTATAATATATATATATATATATATATATATATATGAACCCTCTTGGACAATATGATGGAACTGTGGGTTGTAATTTATATTATATTTTAATATTTATTTTATATTATTGATACTCATACATAATTTCAGATAAATATTAAATCATTGATATGTTCAAAGCTTATACGACCACGATGAAAGAATCTTGGTAAAAGAATTATGTGTCATATCTAAGTGTATTAAGTCTATCAGATATAATGGTTCATATAAAAAACTTTGTAGCCCATTTACAAAATTAGTAAAAAAAATATGAAATATTTTGTTCATATACAATGTCGGGTTAGTCTTACATAAATGAGTATTTTAAAAATAATAATGTATGTTAAAATATATGGTAAGAAATATTATTAGTGATTCAACTATATCTATATTTATATCGCTATAAATATAATGAATAAAGGATAAAATGTTTGACCTGTATTTAAATAAAGTTCTAATAAATACTATAGTTAAATCATTATATCATACTTAGATTGGACACTAACCTAGTATAAACATTTGAATATATTCAATTAAGATAAAGCCTTATATCTTAAGAAAACAAGTTTGAATATAAACAATTATTAATTCTTGTATTATATATTAAACTTTCAATGAGTTTTAAGTTTTATGTTCTTTTTAATGATACAATTTTATAGACAATACTAAAAAAATTATTTCAAAAATATTGAGTCTAAATGAAAGTATTTAAAAACAACCGTTACTTTTGAAGTAATATTTTTTTATTTTTGTGAAAGTGAGAAGGAGGATGTTTCAGTCTCAAATGCTTTAGTAGGGATGTAAATCATATCTAACTTGTTAGAACATGTGTGTATATAAACTCAATGTGACATTAATCTCTTACATATCAAGATTATTCATGATAAATAAAATGAAGTGATTTAATTATACCACAATAAATTTTAGCACGAATAAAAATGCTAACTCAAGTAGTTATACATTTAAAAAGGTTTACTTGATATAAATTAACAATATATCTTCAAATTATATTACGCACTGAGAATTGGCTCCAAACCCATTAGCTCATATGTTTTCTCTATAAATAAGAGCATATATTATTTGTAATCGATATACTTTATAGATAAACAGAAACCTCAGTTGCTTCTTAGTGACTTCTTCTTCTCTTTTTTCTTTCTCTTTGTTTATTGACACTTAAAAATACAAAAATTATTGTAAGGTGATCATAAAACAATTCCTTTAGTTTTTGTAAATATGTTAAAAGTTATGATTATCAAATTTCGATCAAAACAATAAATAAATAGTACAAATTTAAGTAAAATAATGTATCTACGACTTTATTCCTTACTCGTATAAAATAACTTATTTTGTTATGAATGAATTTATAAAACTAACTATTTTTTACAAAATAATGTAAAAATATAAAACTTTATTTTTTATGAACATTTGTATTTAGCATGAAAGTATTAACTTTACATAAATCATTATGCGACTTTAATCAATTATGTTAGTTATTGAGAATCATGACACTAGTTGTATATTATGACTCAAAAACTCATCGATTAAATGTATATATATGTATTTAATGATTATAAGAAGAAGACAACTTGTAAGGTACATGAGAATGTTTTGTATATATATGGTGTACAAACTAACAATATCCATCTATATAAAGAAAAAACTTGATCGTCAATGAAACCATACGTTTTTTCAAAGTTAGTATTTTATTCAAATTCATAATAAAGTGTATAAAGGTTGTATGTATAAAAATTTAAGTGAGATTAATTTCATATTTTAAATGTTGTATGTCAATGACATATTATTTATATGATCGATAACAAAATTGCTAAAACATTCCTATAAATACATTTAATACATAATATATTTATGATTAATGTTTTGTGTCAATAATACAAGGCATACACTTGTATCATATTGTTTTTAAGAGAATGTGAAGTTCATAAAATAGTACAAGGCATACACGTGTTGCACTATACATTTTGGGTACACATTTTGTTGTTTGTTTTAATATATCAAACCGGTCATTTATTATAAAACTTTAGCACAAAACCAAAAACCATGGACGAGATAAAATAAACTATTTTTTATTGGATTGGTAAATTACTATGGTGTACAATGTCCAAAACGGTAACATGAGCTTGGTTAAACTCATGTTAATATCGAGTTATTTTATGTTAAATAGAGTTCATATTGTCAAACTAATTTAAAGCACATTATAGGTTTTGTGGATAATTTACGATAAATTTGATGTCAAAATATTTTTATGAATATATTAAAAATGTAGTTGTGGTTTGTTTAAAGAATTATTAGTTTTAGTGAGAGCTTATATTCGTAATGAGAGCTTATATTCAGTTGTAGGATATGTTTGTATTATGTAATTTGGAGAAATTCGGTTCATTATATATGTAGTGTGTGGTTTTCATTCGACCCATTTAACTTAATCATTTATAATTTGATCTCTAACTTAAAATGATGAATTGATAATAAATATCATTTATCATAACCATTTATAATTTGATATTTAACTTAATTTGATCAATTGACAATAAATATGTATGACCCCATGTCATGTTATTCTTATGTAGTACAATCATGATTGATGTGGTTTATTTTTGTGTGAGGGTAAATTTGTAACTCCTGTTTAGAGTTTTGAGGAGTTTTGTAAGTATTTAATGTTTAGGTAGATTGTAGAGGGAGAATCAAACAGCCTGGTTGTATTTAATTTTCATTACCCTCATTTAATGTTGGCGGTTGGGTATTTATACCCTTATATTTGAGCCTTATGGGCTTTAGGGTCGTGTTTAATAGACTCGGGTCGAGTTTAAGGACCCATTAGTTTTAAGTAGGAGAACAGACAGCTTAGTCAAGAAGTGATTAGGTTTTAAGTACTTTAGTTCTGTTCGAACAGTCCAATGGATGATGGTGTCTGAACTGCCCCAGTCCGGTTAGGTAGGCATTGTCCGAACTGACCATGTCCGAGGTGGTGACAGAATCCGGACTCATCAATGATAGATACATAAAATTTCGTATATTTATATTGTGATTACTAACTCATCTAGTTCTGTTTAGATTATTTAAGATAATTTTCAATCAATATTTGTATATTTAATTTAAAATATTGAACATTTATATATTCAGGATAAAACGTTGTATGTATTTAGTTGATGCATGATTGAGTAGCATATATTTATCAAAAGCGAAGAATATTATAATTTTAAATTCAAATAAATCATCATCGAGTACAATATGTTTATCCAAATGAAAGATTATTATAATTTTGAATTCAAATAAATCATCACATAATTATTGATGCGTTAAACTCATGACATTATTAATTCGACTTAAACATATATTAAAAAAGTATAATAATAAAATATTGAAGTAATTATACAATTACCATGTTTAGTTTATAGTACGTGGACGATTGAATTTGTAAATAAATAATTTAAGAAATATTTAAAATTGAGGTCTTTTCCAAAAAATAAAGCAATATAAAGTTATTGATATCGGGATGTTGTGATTGAATATATATATATAAAATAATGTGTATTTTTAAGATTTAAACAAGATAAAAACGTACATTTACAAATATATAAGACATAAAAATAACAAAAAATTATGAAGATAAACTTGTCAGTAAAAAATATATATTAATAAAGTGATCCATATTGCGTCACATAGATGTTTTACCCTTTGCACACTCGTTCAGTAGCGGCTGCGGGTTTCCTCTGGGAAAAAGAAGTGATCTATATTGCAAAACTGGTTCAGTGGAATATCAATAGGACGATCATAATAACACTACTTAAAATTGTACAATTTGATTTTGTAATCATTATATTCAACTAAAGTTCAAAACTTTTTAAATTTTTAATAATAAACTTCAAAAAAAAATTGTTTACATCATAAAAGCCCATATTTTATGAGATGTTAAGTGACCTACCATAAAACTATATTATTCCAAACATTATACATGAAAGTATATTTTTAAATACTATATTTAAAATTGTATCACAAATGTTTTCAAAAATATATTTATTAAACACGACGACTGAACGTTTTTTCCCCATAAATATACGATATAGTTATTTGTTTATTCACAAAGATGTTAAACACTTAAGTTATCATAAAAATAAATCTATTTTATTATTTAAAATCATAACATATAATCGAGGCAAAACTTACCGCCCCAATTAATGACGTGAAAAGTCTAAAATGATATGTGATTTGTTTTTTATTCTTACGGTTTTAATAAAAAAATGTAATGATAAGGGTGACAATTGTATGGTTAGATATTATCTTGATATATTGATTATAATTTACATGTCCGGGCTTAAACTTAAAAACATAAGGTTAAAGTCACAAAACTCATGCTGTTACACCAAAATATTTAAGACAAAAGCGCCAAAAATATTTTGGCACAAGCCTATAACTATAAATTTAGATAGATTCATACCTATATAATCACTTGATTCTTTAGTAATTATACTCCCACAAAAATATCACGGTTCTCTCTTTTTGTATTCTAAACATGATATACCATGCTCTGAGTAATTATATACTTTCTCTCCAACAACCAAAACATTTTTTTGTATATTCTCTAACAACTTTAAGCTTTATGCAATATCATTCAAATTTCGACTACCACCTATAAATTCACGGCTAACCCATTAAACTTTGTATAATTACTTGTTTTTCCTCATAACCATACAACTTTATCAAATAATATATTAACGTAAATAAAACTCACCAAATTGGCATCGTCTGGGGTACCAATTGGTAGCCTGATAATTTGATATTTTTAAAACAAATAACAAAAATAAAAAGCCACAACAAAAAGAAAAAACACACAAGAAAAATATAAAAACCCGCAAAAAATCAACAAAAAAACAACAACATAATTCATAAAAGCAAACTCGTATATCAATTATGATCATTCAGTTGATCTGGAGACGTATGATGGAAAAATTCATGTTCATAATGCTCCTACTATGGATATCAAGCAAAATATGAATGAATTAAGAGAGTAACAAGGACATTTGTTCATAATTTTGCATGTTATGTTAACGATCCTTGATCTCAAACTGACAAATGTGAAAATACTACAATATATATGATAAAAATATATTTTACCATTCCGAACCAAGGATAGTGACCCCAAAGATAATTCATACCAAGGATCCTCCAACATGAATGAAAGACGTTATTTTTACCGTCGCAATAAGGGGATGAGCAATATTATAACATCAAACCATCACATAAAAAATGGAGGAGTATATCCCAAAGCATCACCAACCTCTACATAAGCAAAATGACAACATTTAAAGTCAATAAATCCCACCGGCAAGTATGCCACTTCAGCAGAATTAACACTAAGCTCATTTAATGCTCGAAGTGGCCAAAAACAATATTCCTCAAGCACCTATAACACATCAAGGGGTTCAATCAAACATCTTTAATGTGTCCCTATAGTAGTACCTATTACCCAACAAAAAAAGTCCACCCATATCATATTACTTAGTAATGCATCAAGGTTACCCTCAACTACCAGTAAAAAACCAATAGAACTTCCCTCTTAAAGCTTGCATAAATCGATATAAAACTGTAAGGGCCCATCCAATGATGGAACCAAACCCTTATTATGTTGAACCACCATTATCTCAATTCTATTATGAATATCCGTAAGTGAACTATACCAATAATAGCTTTCATCATTTGGGAACACATTGGCATGTATCGTAATAATAATAACAAGATTACTTTTTTTCCATGTAAACCAAAGAATAAAAGAGAACCAAAAAGCTTCAAGGAAATACTATACAACTTCTCGAGCACTTTAGTTACAAGAATAATAATCCCTTGAAGTTTTATGGTTTCTTTGGATTAATCTCCTGTATTCACTTATTACATCTGAATGCATGATGTATTGTAGAGACTACACCATGCATGTGATTAAGCCATGGTCTTCATAAACTTACATTGTATAAATAAAATGCATCATCTATCATGAACAAAAACAGATGCTTATTCATGAACTTTTGTTTTCTTAGAACTACGTCCAAAGTCTGCTCTTCTATCATATTTGCACATGCTTTGATCAACCCAATTTTAATAAGTTGAGATAAAAATTAGAATTAAAGCGTCTTTCAATTTATCGTAAGTGTTCTTGCATAAAATATTGATTGAACTTTTGATGTATATCATGACTATCTTTATTTCCACTTATGCTCCCACATATCTCGTTAAACCTTTATGCATCAATAAACTTTATGTCATTCAAATTCACTATCTCACAAATTTGTTTGATGTATGAGCTATTCTCAAGGCGCAAAGTCCCCAATGGGCCAACCCACTAAGACTCTCGCGTAATATAAATGGATTGAGTCGGTAGTTATGTACGAGAGGAACACTCGTATCCCTTTCAAGACCTCTCGTTTGTGTCAATATTTTATGCAAAGAAATTATAATTTCATTTTTTCTGTTGCTAAACACAAACCGACTTGATATTTACTCAAACATGTATACTTATTAAACTAAAAAAAAGTTGGTAATAATGGAGCTGCATTTGAACCACTAAAGGCTCTCACCTATAAAAATCAGTTTACCTGTGCTTCATTGTAGGTAGACGTTTGACTCCACGTCCACATGTCAACTGAATCAGTTCTAAAATAGCAAAAATAGTAAAGAAATACGTTGTAAGTGGTGTCGAATACTCCTTTGAAGACAAACCTCATCGCACCATTTATAAATCTTAGCATTGGATATGGATTATGGTATAAGTGGGGTGACATATGACCCCGATACCAAACCTTTGTATCCTCAACGAGTTTTTATTAGTTTTTATATAATCATGAGAGTGATTTTCCTCTTGTTATTATGTAAATATATTACATACTGGAATTTGATAAAATTTTATTATTCTTTATCCATGTTCGTAAATTTTATAAAGCCCTCGGCTCATCGATCAGTGTTGCAACTTGGCTTTATTGCCTTGTTAGAGGCTCGCGCTCACTTATTGCATGTCGCGAATCATTATTAAATATTCTATTGACAAACTCTAAATATCTATCTTCATCTATTATGTTTTAAACTTCATATTTTGAAGCTAAAAATCCATTGTATAATGTCATATGTCATTGTAAAATTTACAAAACTTGTTTTTATCTCAAATCCTCTCAACATACAACATTTTCTTTGTTTCTTGCTATTTTGGACGATAGTTTTGTCAGTTTCATTAATGTTTTAATTTAAATATGAGTTTTAGCATCAGTTATTTTGACCCTATGTTTTTTTTCCAATTATTATGTTGATATTTGAAAGTATCAATTATAGATAAATAGGCCTTATTTTTTTAGTTTATGATTTGATAGATTTAATCATTAAATGATTTGTGTGCTTGCACGTATAACTATATTTCACTATAGTTGAGTTGACTATGTTTAATGAAGATTATCATGTTTTCATACGTTGAATCATAAAAAGGTTATATAATGGTATGATTATAATCTATAATTATTTTATTTTGTTGTTTCTTTGTATGGAAAAATATTTGATTGTGTTTTAGTTGTGTTACAATGATTTCTGATATGATTTATGATTTTTTCGTTTTTTTCCGAAGTAACCTTTTGTGTTTGAGATATTATCACCATGGTTCTTAATTTTGTACTATATCAAATTTGGATGGCCTTTCCAAAAAAACAGTAATGTACATCCATTGGATATTTTTATTATAATGCCAATAAGAACAAGACAGTGGAGTAAAAGAATAATACATCATATGATTACTTGTTGAACCTCAATAATGTAATTCTGAATTTTAGTTTAGTGTTTTTATGTTGATATTATTTAACATGTCAAAGTTTGTAATTGAGTTGATTCTTTTTATTTTCTATTATAAACCAATATCATATTATTTTCAAAGTTTTCTATATTATGTTTCATTTAAAAGCATTGACTAGACTTTACAGGATCATATTATGTAGGTGTTTTTTACTTTGTACAAATCATATAACTATAATTAAATGATACATGTTTAATTTATTTATACTTTTTATATGGATTTTAAAAGTAAAATTAAAGTACAAGCTTTAGGAATATGTTTATACTTACTATTGAGGAAGAAAAATTCCATCTTTTATTATTTTACATGCGTGGTTCATGTTTTTCAGTTCAAACTTGTGATTGTATCTATACACTTATGTTTTAATTGGTAATTAATTTTGTAGTACATATGTGACACATATATGGTTTTCCTCGATCTTATGAAGCCTCAAAATTGGACCTATCTAATTATACAGTTGAATCAAACTACTATTGAGATATTATAGAGGGTTGATTTGTGTTTTTAGATTAATTGGCACATAACCGAGTAACTATTCGCTTTCGTAAATAAAATAATAAACAAACATACCAATAATTTTTATTACATGCTGGTATTTTGAGGATATTAATCGAAGTTACTATATATAAAAAATAAAGATATGCATTCCATAATATACGCAACTCGTCTAATTATTAACCATATTAATGGACAATGTCATTCAAAACTGTGATGAAGATGAGAACCATATATCGAAAACGACTCAGTGGAGTCCAATGTCTCGAGGTGAACGAGACTCGAGGAAGAGGGTAACAAGATTTATATGCCTTATAATATTTAAAAGATTGTCATTGGTTTTAAATATTTTAAAATTTTACGTAGATATAGTACATTTTCACAGTTCATCAATAAATGTTACTATTCTCAATTTAGTTATGTTTATATTTGATTATGCATGTTAGACTTTTTAGTCTTTACTTCGATTTAATCGCTTAATGATGATACTTTGGGGACTCATAGTCTACAGTTAGCATATTATGTTCTTACACATGTAAAATATTGTTTTCGTTTTTGTTTCATATGTCATACATTCTTTTTTATCTCTTTGTGTATGATAAGCCACCCATATAGGATATTATAACGATAATCAATGAATCTAATTTTCATCATTTATTTTAGGTGATTGTGTACTATTTTAATATAAGTAATTGTTGTAATATTTCTCTAATTACGTATTGATTTAGAAATTGTCAAAGGTAAATATGAGTTTGTTTGGTAAATGTTTGGTCGTTGTTATTGGTTTCATCGTTGAGTGATGTCTAATTTATGTTAATATTTGCTTGGCTTAATTTGTAGTTTTGTTTATGTTTTAATTTACTGGAATTCGAACATGTAGTATTATATAATCTGATTATTATTATTATTGTTAGTTTGATTCATTATATGGATAAGCTATCACTAGTTAAATATTTAAGATTACATTTTTTATACTTTTCTATAAATGTATTTTATTATTCGTTGTTCACAATGGGTAGTAAATTAACATGTTTATATATTGAATAACATGCTTGTATAAGGAATAACATTATTAGCACATTTAAACTATCATGACTAATTTTGTTACTCATGACAGTTTAACAATGTTAATTCATAATATAATATATTTTTATATGTTATCATAAATAAATTTTATAATCCATCATTCATAATATGCAAGTAAACAATATTATATATCGATTAACAAAATTTTATCATGAATAACAATATTAACACCTTTAAACCATCATAATTAACATTGTTATTAATGATAGTTTAACAGTGTTAATATTGTTATTTGTGCTATAATATTGTTATTCACGATTAATCACGTTATTCGGACAATTAAACATGTATTAATAATGCCGTTCCTGATATAAATTTTTTATATATTAAATATGCAATAACATCACATGTAAAAAGAATTATAACAATATACACATATATTATTTCTATTATTTAATTCACAACAATCTGTTAACAATATAAATTAACTAAATAGCTTATGAATCAGGAGCACACATGCCATGATAAATTTACATCATTTAACAACAATATTTTGTGATAAAAGAATAATATATTTTATTGGCAACCATATATAGCAACCCAAAAGGGCATCAATGTTAAATAAAAAGTTTAAACCGCTAATCTAATCAAGATCATGTCAAACAATTGACACAAGTTATTAATTCTTAAACAAACTACGCATACATAATTACTCCTTGATCTGTGCAAACATGATTACCTTTTATACAATTTGACTTTTAACTTATGCTTTCATTAAGTGAATCTACATTATTTTTCCCAATAAACTTAACAAATTCCATGTTTGGACTCATCAAGTACATGCACGATAATCCAGATAACTACTAGCATATGTCTAACATCATTAATTTTTTGTCAAGATTTTTCAAAATGCTATGCCAAAGCACGTTACAGTTTCAACAACTATATGAGTCATCTATTCTCTTTCTTAATAATCTATTGATTCTTGGTTGGCAAAATATGATAACATAAGATGAATGACCATGAAACAATTTTGGAATAACAATTGAAAAAATGAAATAAATTTTAAAATCAAACACACACCAAAGTAAATAAAACCCAATTTTAAAATCATGTATACCATAAAAAGACACTAAAAATAACCACAAATAAACAAGGTTTAAAACTTATATATGGAGAACCAATAAAACCAATCCAACAAACATTTTAAAAAATATATGAAAACTAAAATTGTATATTCAATGATTAACGAGTTGTATCATGTATTAAATAACTTATTTAGTTACAAAAGCCACTTTTAAACAAATAAAAAATAGATTGTTCCATTTCAAATCATCTATTATATGTACTTTCTTTTTTAAAATATTGTTATGCATAATCATATATGATAAAACACAAAAATATACATAATTAGAAATGTCACAACATACACTTTATTGGCAATAACTTTTCCATCTCCATTTGATTTGGCCCATGGTTATTTTCAAACTCTTTTGTTGGCCGTTTCGATCGTGGTATTATATATTATTCTAGAATGTGCATCAATAGCATGGTCGTCGACAACATCAAAAATGGATTTGATAGCTGGTACATTCATATTTGTTCAGGTAGAAGATCTCACCAATGCCACATACTCCGAATTGGTAATGTTATCAATCTCATCCATCTCCCCTCTGACAGTGAGGATGTTAAACTCTGGATCTCCAACCAAAATCGTAGAGTATTCCCAATCAGTGATACTTATCATTTTATCCAACCGTATGTGTTGCAAGTACCTTGGTTCAATCTAGTTTGGAACACGTATAACATTCCTATATATCCTTTCATTATCTGGCTTTTCGTTTAGGGAAAGCCTTACCACACGTGATAAACTCTTTGATTGGGGTAATACCACAATCCCATAGTATGTCTTATGCGTTAACTCTGTTGAATCCATCAACCAAATTTTAGTAGATTTGCCATTCTCCTAATATTTTTAGGATTTTAGTTCCATAAAGCTCAAGTTTCCCAACTTGATCTCGGATTGACCCTAATGGCTTCATGACGCCATAACTTAGACACCTTCCTCCACCAACCTTAGTCATCTTTTGCATGCCTCAATCTATACATGAGTCTACCGTATTTTTGAAAATAGGAATTCTACGATATTTCCAGGCTCCTATTCGTTGTTTTTTGCCCTATTTTACCACATGTTCTTTAACTTCCATTACATATTATATGGTACAGAGATTATTTGGCTGTGTTAACTGATTATTAACTAATTTGTTTTACATTTCTTACAATCACTGTAGATTTCCTTTCTCATGCGGGACGATACTTGCTTGCATATTGGATTTCTTGGATCATACTATTTCATCTTATGAGTTTTTTGTAGATTATGTAGTCTTATTTTTTGTTTGGATCCATATTTTGGACTCTATCTTTGATGATGTTATTATACGGGAGATGCCCATGCGACTTGTATTTCTATTATTTATATTACCGAAGTATGCCTCGAAGCATTTGTAAGCAATACTTAATTTTAATTTATTGTTTTTCTTACAAAAATAATAATAATACTCTAAATATAAATGAATAATTGAATAAACATATTAAAATTATAATCATATTTTATAAATTGATTCAGTGAGAATCTTCTCACCAAGCAGTTCTTCTAAATTATATATATCATGCAAATGACAAGTAATTCGAAAGATTTAAGTTTGTTTGATTATGAAATTGGACAATATTCAATAGAACTAGGGTTATAAGTTATTTAGTTTGGATAATTTTGGAAAATAATAATATAAAACCAAATGTTTTGATTATTAAAAAATAAACATACATAACCCACAATATTAAAATAAAGAACACGGTTCAATGTGTACGCTTCTTAGTACAGTTTGATTCGGTTTATACATTGTACAACTATATTTCTTTTTAATGGAATTGTAATTTTATAACCAAATATTAAATTATCAATTAAAATTATTGTCTAAACATCTTTAAAATAAAACAACAAACCAAAACTCTCAATTCTAAATAACATACATATGTCTAATATTCAAAATCTTAATCAAAATCTAAATTATGAAAATTGGTATTGCTATTTTTTCTTTGTGCTCCATTTAACAATGAGTAAATTTATGGTGATTCAGTTTATACTCACTAATTTTTTTTGTTATGCAACACAAAGTATATCTTTATAATTCATACTATAAACTAATTAAGTTTGTATGATGACGACTTTTTGGTATTTAATATATTTATATGCGTTTTTTTTATTTTTTTTAATATCTATATTTTTTATATATAACTAATGTTATGTTTGGTATGGCTTTCAATTTTCATAAATGATAAACTATGAAAGATAAGTTTGGTTCGATTTTTTTCATTTCCAAACCACAATCGTCCAATAAATCTAGATAACCGTATTTTTTGTTTTATTTGATTTATTGAACCATTTACAGATTTAGATAAAACTTAACAATTCACCAAAAATATATAATATATGAATAAAATAAAATATCACTGAACTAATCGGGATAAAATACTAACCAATAAAAATAAATTAATATTCTCATAAATTTTGTAAAAAAAACTAAATTTGAATAATATTACAATAGAACATAAAAAATTGTTGGACTAAACCGAGATGATTGATAACAATTACCTACTAATTTTTCGGTGGAAACAAATATTAAATTTAATAAAAGGTTCATACAACTATATAGGACATACACTAATAAAACACATGAGTGTATAAATATAAACTGATAACGTAAAGTTAATTTTCTTGTAACAATGGGTTAACTGTGATAAAAAAACATAGAACAAGGGGTAAAAAGACTAGGCATCTCTAATGTGAGTAGAACAACAAATTCAGGTCAAGCGTCATAACCAACGGTCATGATCTTAACCATCAAGCGGGGATGAGATAGTTGTAGAGAAAACAAACAACAATACAAATATATTAGGTATACTTTTAAGTATTTAATATGGCCAACCAATCTTGGAGCAAAAAAATTTGAAGCGAATGTTAGAGAAAATACGGTATGAGACCGTAGAGGCAAGGGCAGGCGGGGAACAAAAACTTCCTGTGTTCTTCTTCAACCATATGTGGTATACTACCCCGTCAAAACAAGCACGCTAAAGATGATGGTTTTGAGTACAATACCAATTTGACGCATCATTAAACCAATATTGTCAGTTAAGAGCATTTAGAGGGAAACCAAGTCTTGACCTAGCAAAGCCCCATATACTCTAAGTGAAAGTACAATCATATAGGATATGATCGATAGTCTCATAGTATGAATTGCATAAGATATAATTTGGTGGAGTATTTATTCCCAAATTATGAAGATTATCACGAATAGATAACTTACCATGGATCGCAAACCAAAGAATGAAAGTGTGACGAGGAATATTATACTTATTCTATATTAATCATGCATATTCGAAACAGAGGGGGGCATACGAATACCGTAATAGGTTTCTTTAATATTGAACTTTGGATTTTCTCTCTTAATGGTCCAGAAGTGCGCATCATTGAAGTTCATGCTTGGAGGAGAAAGAAAAAGCGAATGAGCTTGTTAATCTTTTAAAATTTGATTTGGTTCGTTACACACGTTGATTTGACGTTAAATGGCCAGTTATAGAGACCATTCAAGGTGATATATGCGACCTTGATTTTTTTCTCTAGTGATTTACAAAAGAGGTGGGAATGAGCCAACAATCATACCAGAAAAAGATATCCACCCCGTTATCAATCGTCACCCTCTATAAATTACTCGGCAAAGAGCTTAGACTTAATTTCGTCCTCCAAGTCCGAAAGCAATCGTCTATTCAATATGTTCACTTTAAAGTTTACTACGAAAAAACATCCTTTTGTTTGATACTAATTATATATATATATATATAATAAATGTTTTTAAGTCGGTTGTATAGTTATTAAAAGATAATAATTAATTTTAATTTTATGAACAATAATTATATATGTGTTAAACTATTTTTTGTTAAAAAATATAATATAAATGCATAAATAAAATAAAATAAAATAAACAACAAAGTAACAAATTCATTAATAAAATATATTGGAGTCCATATTCTTAGTAGTCAACTCTCCCATAATGATTGTCGACACTTTCTTGATAAAATTACTACTTGTATTACCTCGTGAACTTCCAAAAATCTATTTTATATGGGTAAGCTTCAGCTCTTTAGGTTTGTGTTTTTACGGGGTGAGTACAATGGTTTTCAATATCCATTCTCTTTGTTAAAGTTCTTAAATAACTCTCTAGTCTCTATGTCATTTTCTCTGGTCTGGTCATGAAATGAAGATTACGTGTGCGAAAATGACTTGAGATACTGTTTCATTGCCCTTATCTGATTGAGGTCTTGAGATTCTAGACCTAAAAACCAGGAATCATACGACCATTTTCAAATACTCATGACCCATTGTTAGTAAAATTGAAAACTCTATCTGGTGTGACTGGATAATCTCTGAGAATATTATATAAGAAAATAGTTTATATTCTTTAAATATTGACAGTTCTCACTCTTAGACTTAAAGGTAAATTTTATGTCTTAGGCTATTGGCTAGTAAATTATAAAAGGTGACGATCAGTAATAGGGAGAACACATCATTTTGGTAATATTCTTAGCTCACCCTACGTCTCTAGTTACCCATTATGGGATCAACATCATCCATGACTCTAAGCTCTGAAAGAACCTCAACATCATCCATCAACCTTTTGAGAGATCAACAACCTCATCATCTTCATTTTCCCTCATAACATCTTTCATAACGTTTTCCATTACTCGACTGCTAATAGGGGAATCACTAAGTCCATTATTAAGGACACCCTACAATATTTTTCTTACGCCCACCCCCATGTATGGTGTATAGGGTTAGTTTGTGATAAATTTAATATATTCAGTCATTTTGTCGTCATTTAGCTTGCTATATAGGGTAAGTTGGTCATACGTGATAAGCTTCGGAGTTAGGGGATTGATTCCCCCCCAGATTGTGTCTTATGTAACTCTCACTCTTAAAGTATCAATCATATCATCCTTGATTGTAGCTACATCCAGAGCATTTGGGACTTTGCTAGTTTCAAACTTGGGTTCCAAAACAAATCAACGCCTTCTTGGACCAGTGATGCGTCAAACTGGCATTCTTATCGTAGATTTCATAGCTGGTGTTATTGTTTTGGCCCGATTATTTACCGTATTTGACTAGGGGTGAGATTCAGTCGCTTCAGACCGGTTTTTAATAATTTTAAAACCAAACCGAAATATTTTGGTTTGTCTGTTATTAAACCGATTTAGTAATAAAAAAATCGATTTTTTTGGTATTATTTTTTCGGTTTTGGTCGATTTTGGTTTGGTTTTGATAGTGGTACAATTAGGTCGGTGCGGTTCAGTGCGGGTCAGTGCGGTCTTTGGGGAAAATCCAAAAGATGTTACAAAAAAATCAACAGTTAAACTTTGAACATCAATACTTAAAAGATCTTACTAGCAACATTCTATTAACTTTGAACATCAATACTTAAACAGAATCTCAAACATAAGGATACAAGAAAATTGCACACTTATATATATAAGATCATATATTATATGTTAACACTCGTGTACATATCTGGATTCTCTGTTCCATAACTGTTCATCAAGGTAAAATGTGTCCAAACTAAATATAAAGATCTTAAGTGCAGTGGAAAACATATGAGGTATTTGTATTAAATCAAGACAACCAGATAACAACACTTCGACCCAGTTGTAGCAAATCTAAGTTCATTCTTTATCATCAACGACATTATCTGATAAGAAAAAGAAGGTTTTGTTTTTCAATTATAATGAGATGCTCATCTTTTGCACTAACAAACTATAGGTGTTGGTCTCATCCTTTAAAAAAGAAACTATCAAATCAAACTACACTTCAATAAAGTTAGAATATATTATTTTATCTAGTTATTGTTCCACTTCTTCTCACATGATTTGGGGGAAACACGTTTGCCCCACGAAAAAATGTTGTAAAAACGATTATAAAGCAAAGGTTTTTCTCCCAAGTTAGATGATTATTTTTAAAGAAATAGAAGCCAAATAAATTTCAAAGGTTCTGTAGGAAGTGGGGTCAATCACAACTTAAAAATCAACACTTAAAATTTGAACATCAATACTTGAAAAAATAGAAGATCATTGTTTCACAAACTCATTCATTACACTATTGTTTCACAAACTCCTGCACTAGATAATTGTTTCACAAACTTATGCGCTACAAGTAAGGATGCACACTACAAAACAAAGTAATATTAAACCAAATTCATCACATTACACAAAATTATCTTAAATAAATTCACAACAAGTAAAGTCTCGGATTTAATCCGCGATCAATCAAGGTCTAATTTATTCTTCTCATTCTGTAACAAAAAACAATCAAACAACAACAAAGCTAGTAAATGCAGCAACACATATTAGCTACCCAAACCCCTTAAACCACATAGAGTACCCAAATATTTATGTGTCGTTTGGCCAACCTGGAAGCTACTGACTATAATCCTACTAGATAATAAGCTACTGACTTCCATTAGATAATAAGCTACTAACGTTAGTTTTATATAGAAAATCGTATTGTTTGTTAACAGTATATATTAAGGAAGTATGATGTCTAAACATAACTGCATAATCACAAGTAGTAATATAAATTCATAATGCAGTTCTCTCAGGTTTCCATCTATGTTTTGTTCATCTAATGGAACTTTATTCACGTCCAACCATGAACCACTACAACTAAATCAAAATAGAATTCATAACAGTAATAATAATAAAATAAAATAATTTACTAATTCACATACCTTCATCTCTAGTGTCATTTATATTGGATGATGTTCCTTCACTCGTATCTTTAGTAAATTCTATAAAATAAAAACAAAAAACATGTTAGTTTTTAAAGCTATTAAACACATAAATCTATTGAATAATAAATATATACATGTTTCTATTTTTTTTCAAAATTTTCAATATAATCCATTACGTATTTATTGGAGTTGACGAAGACCGCAACCAGTTTTGTGAACAAATAAGGGCTGCTATCATCTTTGGTTGTAATGCACTACAAAATGGATAAAAAAACACAACGAGCTGTGCTAAATACGGATTCAGAAGCTACCGTAGATACCAGAACTGCAAGAACATGTCGAGCAACTATGGAAAGTACTTGATATCTCACATAATTGATCTTCCACCATGCCAATATATCAAACTCTTCTACATCTTCGCAACTCTCCGATAAATACTAGTCTACTTCCGATTGATTTTGAAAATAATCAACTTATTTCAAATGTCGCTTGAATTGTGATATTCTCACTACTCTTGGATTTATATCTTCTTCAATTTCTTTGCATATTGTTTGAGTCCTTGTTTGACACTCTAAACTTACCCCAACTTTACTTACAATGTATGAATCGTACAACCAAATAAGCTTATCTTTTATTTTTTTTAACAAACAATCGCTTCTCTCAACATCATACATAAGAATATTTTCAAAACAAAAATTAACATAACACATTTTATAACAACGGTCAAGAACCAAATAAATATATAATAAAGGGTTCATAATATCAAAGTTTCCCCAATATTTCTCAAACTTACTCTTCATACTTTGAGCCACTGATTTCAGTCCAGGATTCCCATTCCGTACCTCCAACTCACTCAAGTTTTGGATATTGATTGGTTCCATAAAAAATCTATTTGAAGTTATATGCAAAGAACCCGAAAAACGTAAGGTAGCGTCAACAAATAATTTCAAAAATCTTCCAAACAAGCTTACTTGCTCCCAATCTTCAAACGTAGGAGGCCCCAAAACCACTTTTTCATTTTTCTACTATTATATTCATCATCACATCCATCACAACCGATGACATTTAAAAATAAATTATGATCATCCTCTTTTAACCGTTCAAAAGTTTTAGAAAAAATTTCAGCTCTTTCCAACATCTACGTACAATTCCATCTAGTTGGCACATCTAAACAAACCATGCTTTTATATTTGATTTTTTATTTTTGAGCACAAAGTTTGAAGGTTTTGAAACTTTGTGGCGAAGATTTCACGTACCTCACTGCATTTCTTACTCGAGCGATCGAGTCATGCATCTCTTTCAATCCATCACGGACAACAAGATTTATGGGTGTAACATCTCATATGCAAGAATTCATGTTCCAAAATAGTGCATATTCTATCTTTAGTCTTGTTTTTGATAAATTCAATAACCTTATTATTTGAACTTGCATTATCAACTATGAGAGTAAGAATTTTATCAATCCTCCATTTAAGCAAACACATCTCAATAACCTTTTACAAATCCTCACCTTTATGACTTTCAACTATATAAAAGTTCAAAATTCTTTTATATAGTTTCCAATCAACATCTATAAAGTGAGAAGTGAGACACGTGAAAATCAAATTTTGTATAAATTTCCATGTATCCGTAGTTAAACATACCTATTTCCCTAACATTGAAACAATATTTTACAATTGTAAAACGAAATGGAATACTTGTCCACTTTGGTTGAGCAACAAGCATAAAGTTTCTAAAGCCTTTGTCGTCTACAAATTTAAAATGCAATTCATCTAATATCAACATTTTGGCTAAGGATTTTATAACAAGCTTCCGCATTAAAAGAAACAGCTACAAGTTCACTTTGGCTATCTCTTTCTCTCATTTTAAACCATGAAGTAGTTTTATTCTTATCAAGATTTCTATACATATATTTTTTACATTGGCTTAGATGGTTTCTTAAAGTGGATGTTCCATTTTGTTTGGGATCATAATTGTAGATGCAGCGGTACGACTATCGTTAGGAACTTTACGCTCAATTTCGGTAAAATAAGCCCATACAAATGATCATTTCCCATTCTGACCAACAATACCGACGTCGGTTCTAGTCTATTCCATATCATTAGTTTTTTAGGAGGGATTCGACGATTACCTTGTATATATATATATGCATATATATTATATATGTGTTATTTTTTAAGCAACAAAAATACAGTGCGAAAAGATGCATTACCCTTCTGATCAATTGGAATTCAAGTAGAAAAAGTAGTGCAAATAATTAGCAAAAGAGCTACCATACGAGGACTCTTACTTTATCTTGTTATATAGAGTTTTAACGATGCTGAGTACGAAGATCATGTACATAAATAGATTTCTGATTTATTAACGAACTATGTAACTATCAACTAATATATTCTTATACAATCCTCATCCCATATATCCCCTCTTACACTTGAAAAAACATGTCATAGAAAGCCGAAAATGATTGACAATATTGCCTAACTAGTGTCTAGAAGCTACATAAATCTCTCATTAGTTCAATAAAGAAGCATACTAGCAAGTAAAGAGTTGTTTAAGAATCAAAATTTATGAAACACTATAGGAGTCAAAGATTTACAAACGATCAAAATTATAGCCAAGGACCTCGATAACCCAGGTAATACATATCAAAGCATTTACCAACGAATACAAGTATCAAATTACAGACTCACCGATCACCAGTCGTAAGGGTGAAAAAGCTAGCAGTCTCAGACTTCTTGTAGAGAATTGTAGCTAATAGGTTGTGGCTGGCAGCGAGATGAAAAAGAAATGACAAAAAACAGAACGACGTAAGGCAAATAAACCCAACCCTAAAAGTAGACAATGAAAAAAAATGTTAATTATAAACTTAAGAATATAAAATTAGTTGCAGACCCTAGGATTCGTAGCCACAAACGTCCATAATAAATGAGTTTTAAGTTCTATGTGTATAGCTACTAGGTTAGAGGTGGCCACAACGTTTTATATCATATACGGTCGATATATTAAAATATATAAATACTCTTTAAATTCGGTAGGTTCGGTTCAAATCGGTCGGTTAAATCGTACAAAACAAAAACCGACCGAATTTGATTCGGTTTAAAAAAACAAAATCGAAATCTAGTTTGAAAAAATCGATTGAACCGACCCATTTTGGTTTGATTCGGTCAGTCGGTTCGGTTTTTTTTTCTTGCCCATCCCTACGTTTGCCAATATCGAAATGCTAGAATGTCCAGCTCTTCTCGTCCTCTTTAACTTCGCACCGTTTGCTCTTTAGTATAAAATTCAGATTCTTTGGCACTAAGTTTGAGTGATATGTGTAACCCTTATATACCTCTATTTTATTTTTGTCCGTAGTTCTCCTCCTTTCGAGTTTGAGTGTAGTTGTTTTCCGTAAAGTACTCCGACATACTTAGGTTTTTTGTATTCATCCGCTTGTTCGTGAAACCTTTTGACTATGAACTCTTTTATCTTTTTTTGTTTTACGTCTAATCTTGAGTTAATTTGTAATTTTTTTTAAAAAAAAAATTATACCGCTCTTCGACATATACACTTTATATATGTCTAAAATATTTATTATTCATTTAATGTATTTTTTTTAAATATAAAATAAACCGATACTTAATTTGGAACAAAATTCTATTTTTTAATATAAAAATAATAATATTTATTTGACCATGAAAAAGATATTATTCATTGATTAATTATACTATTATTTAATTACCTATATATTCAAAATATTGATGTCTCAAATTCTACTCATACCTACGTTGCATAGTTTGGACTTTGGATTAGATTCGGTCATCAAACCAACTAAAACGGTTACACAACATGTATTTAATTCATTGGTCGGAGAGAAATAAATAAATAAATAAATAAATAAAGGAGAAGGGTAGATGCGTAAAAGAGGGTGAGATGGCAAAAGTGTAAATAAAGAGAGGGACAAAAGTTAAAAGAGTAATTGAAAGAGGTCAGCATCAAAGAGAGGCATTGAATTACAAAGAACCCAGGCCTACAGGGCTACAGTAGACAGCTATAAGACTAAGTTGTTACTGTGTTGTGTAATGGAGCCATGAGAGAGAAAGTAAGTACTAGAGAGAGAGAAAGAGGACCCGGACAAAACGGGTTACAACTCAATACCCAATTGGCCATCACTTCTCCTCTGCTTTTTATCTCGTTTTGGCAACATTTTCGACCACCACACTCGTCGAGGCGCGTTCTCTTTTTTAGCTAAAAAACAACTACGATTAATTATACGACTGTTTTTTTTTGTTTTTTTTTTATTTCGGAAAAATATTACTCCTAATAGTATAATAGTACATTTTATTTTTATTTTTATAATAATAATAATAATATTAATACACCTATGATGATAGGTTATTTTATAACAAATTATCCAATTTTAAATAATAAACAAAAGAATATAAGATTTTTTTGAAATAAGAAAATATTGAAAAGAACCGCAATAATAATAATAATAATAATAATAATAATAATAATAATAATAATAATAATAATAATAATAATAATAATGATAATGATGGTTAGTTATTATATAATATTTATCCAGCAACTCAATTAAAATAAATATTATCTAAAATAACACACATTAGTATTCTCAAATAGCTATTTGAAACTCCAAAAGGGTAGCCGGATTGGTTGAGTAAGGTATGTTTATGACCGAACATCATAAATTCAAGTCCTTCTATATACACTTTCTCGGCTGAATCTATCACCATGCGTGGTTTACTTCATGGCGTTGTTTTGCAGACTATTGCGTCACACTGAGGGTTTACCATGTGCGCGCTCATTGCACTCTGAGTAGCGGCTACGAGTTCCCTAAAAAAATAGCCATTTGAACAATTTTTAATCAAAACATATTTTTTTCAAAATTTAACAAATTATATTTTATAAACAGTAACTTAGAAAAAATACTGCAAATCTTCATCCAAAATTTGATACTATTTTCTTACTACAAACTTCTAAAACATTTTCTTATTGTGATATTACTTATAATGTCAATTCTAAAATTCCTACCAACATAATAAGAAAAACAATTCACAATCCTATCGACAAAATCTCAACCTGTCTCTGATTTTGGGAATTGGTCTCCAAATATTATCATTCTATTTAAATAAGTGATCGTGGGCTACCGTACGAATAACAAAGGTCTGAGGTTGTTTTTGAAATCGATCTTGTTAAGACTTTTGATTAAAATTGTTGATATATCTTCCTTGATATCCATGCTGACATTGGTTTCCCTCACATGATGAGAGTTTGAATTTTCCAATGCATTTATTCTCTTACCTTTTAGCTTAAATATCAACGACGACCCTCATAAAAAAAGAGTGGGAAATGATCTTCAACAGTGGAACATCTTTTTTATTTAGCATGGGTATTTTAATTGGAACTCAAGAACCAAACCGAATCGAAATGAAATAAAGATTCAGCTTGATTTGTATCTCGTCTAATATCCGAATGATTTTAGTTTTAATTATCCATGGTTCTCGGTTCTTACCTGAGCTGAATCGAGAATCGATAAAGAACGGATCGAGTATTACAAAGTTTTGGATATTTTTAACTTATCACGTAAAATATTTTGATTTTATTAATAAACAATATCTATTCACAATAGTCATTGCTACTTAACATAGTGAAAATTATAGCGAACCAAACAATATCTTAAATATGAGTACATAGAATAAAAAATATTTTGGATCAAACTCAAAGCAAGCTTCTATGGTAATTGACATGTTAAAATTACCAAACCAAGAAAATGTATTCTGAGTAAACAAAAGGATAAAGAACACAAGAATATTAAGATAATGTATTCATTTTGTTAAATGCATATAAAGACCACCTATATAATAGGATTTTTAAAGTGGACTATGATGAATTAAATAAGGGTCTAGCTTTATATATAAAAGTCCATAACAATTTAAATTATTTAAAAAAACATAAAACATATTTAGAATGAGGGACCGCATTATATACCTTACGGTTACGACTATTCTTACTTATTGGTAAACCACAAATTAAAACAAAAAATATATATTTTAAAGTATCCATACTAAAACAAACCAAGCCGATAATAACCGGATTTTATTCGGCTCCTAAATGGTTACAAAATTTTAAAAACCGAAAGAACATAACTAAAGTGAACCAACTCTTTCATTTTGCATTATTGGTGGAAAAAAATAAAAACTTTTCGAACATACATGTTAGCTCATCTTCTTCACAAACATAAAGAAAAATTATATGTCTGATGCCTTTCACGAACAATTGGTAATTAGGAATCTACATTGTAGCTAATCTCCACATATCTGGTATCCCACTACTACGAGTGATGTATTATTCACGACATCAATTCTCCGCACGACTGTGCCCTCTGCAACTCACATGTTGAAGCTATCGGTTATATCATCTATAACTATCCTTTCACTCGTTGTATTTGAGATTTCACAAACAATAAATTTAGGTGCATCTCGAATGACCACAACTGGTCGAGTTGGTTCATGATGTTCATGAGTTGGTCTTCATTCCACCTCCGTCACTTATGACGTATTTGTTTTGGTGATGTAATTTATCACATCTAACAGGAGAGAAACATTAAAAATCATCGGACCTCCCATTTTTTTTGTTTTTACGCTATTACAATTTTTTCAAACCTTTGGTTTAGATTCTCTCGAGCCAAAATCGTCTGACCGAAAAAACATTAGTTCTTTTTTTCTTCTCTTGCAATTGACTTTATTATTCTGAACTATAAACATTAGCAAAAAAATTGTTTAATACTAAAATTATATTATATTTATTCAAAACTAGTATTTTTTAAAATTTAGAACAATTATATAAAAAATGTATTTAATTTATCAAATCTTCTATTTAAATGGTCTGAACCGAATTAATTCGTGGTTAGAAGTTGTACTCCTTGAACTTCAAACATATCTTGACATATTTATACTTATCACTTGTCTAGCTTTTATTAAAAAATAAATACCATTATAAAAATTATGTTTAAATTATACTGAGCCATCAACCCGATATTTGTTATAAACTAGGTAGAATTAAATCTAACTCCCAATAGTATTTATTATTTCATATAACAAATAAAAATAATAATAGAATAATTGGGAGTGGAAATAAATAGAGAGGTTAGAAAAGATAGCGCGTGTGGATAGCATTTGCATGTAATATTTTCTTTTTGCCTAAACTTTATCCATTATTGTCTCTCAGCAGTCAGCCCCACCCACCGCACTGGTACTGTTCCATTATGAGACCACCTACTTTTATTAAATTGTCGTAACAGTCATACAATAATACTACTCCACTCTACTCAATTCTCAATCACTTTAATACATTATACATCTCCTATTTACTCAATTCTCGGGCTAAATTAGTACTAACATTGAATAATAAGTATATTATTATATGTTAGCACTTTTACTTATTAAATTGAGTAGATACAAATATACAATATTTATATTTTAATAGTTTGATTAGAAAAATATTTAAATAAAAAAGATAAAAAATTACAAATACATAAGTCATATTTCGAAAAATGGCATAGCCGTGGAAGAAATAAATCGAAGAGGTTAATCAAACTTGGTAGAAAATGTACCAACAAAAAAGACAAAAATATCGAGAATAAAATGATATATTAAAACTTGACCAGAATGAATGAAAAAACTAAATAGTCGCGCTGAAACCGAACAAAAGACAAAAGTCGAGAATCAGAAGATTGTTGTTCAAAAAAACACAAAACAAGCTTAAGTTAGAATTCTGAAGAAAAAAAACTAAGTAGACAAGACAATTTGGGTGCCAGGGAGTCTGAACCGGAAATAAAAAACACGTGGTAAAATACCGCAGAGGCGAGGATATGAGAGGACCTAAAAGTTCTCGCATTCCTCTGACACTTTGGTAGACGACAGTGGTAAAACATGCGCACCAAAGATATCGAGATCTAGATGAAGGTCAATTAGATGCCTAATGGAGCCACGAGGTCCAGTTTTTAATGTGACTTAAGGGGAAGCCAAACTTGGAGCTTGCGTAACCTCAAATACATTGAGTGAAACTACAACCAAATAGGACACGATTAATGGTTACCAAGACAGAATTGCATAAGAGATAATTCGGTGGTGTTAAAACCACATCTCATAAACTTATCTCGGATGGATAGTTTACCTAGCATAATAAGTGAGATGGCGAAGGAATAACAGGGAATATTAAATTTAAGTCAATTTAACCTCGCCTGCCCGACGCACGAGATTGACGTACATATGGCATTGTAGGTATCATTGATAGTAAACTTGGTGATTTCTCTCTTATAAATCTAGAAATGGTCGTCGTTATAGAGGATATTAGGGAGAGAGAGGATGAGATGGTTAATCTCTTTTAAGGTACGATGGTTTATAACATTGGCAAACCTTAAATTAGTCAGCTAGTTATAGAGATCATTCCTAATAATGTCGAAAACCTTGAGATTCCTACTTAGGCGATTATCATGGATAATATTGTAATTGTAGTGGTTAACCAAAAAGGTTGAGAGCATCCTCGGTTCAGGCAAGAAGGATTCTTTCCATCGTGACCATGTACAAATTGCTAACAATAGGCCTAAGATTCAAAAATTTCCTATATGTCCAGGAAGTTCTTCAAATACCTTTTTTTTATCTTCTTCGAATAAACCCAATCACACTATATTGAATTGTTGAGTTTACCAAGTGTTTAAAGACGACCGTCTGATTCTAGGTTTTTCGATCTAGATCCCAAGACCCCCCCTCAAACACAAATAATATTATAGTAGTTCATGCCATTTTAGCACTTGTAACCTTCATCTCATGGTCGGACCAGAAAAAATGACGAAAAACTGAAAAATTCTTTAAACTCTTGCGGATAAAATGAAGATGGATACTCGTTATTGCAAATATTAAAAAAAAAATTGTTGTTACAAATGCACAAAGCATATCCTGGATGAATAACATGATGCCAAAAAAACTAAAATGGAGATTACAACTAGAGTCAAACATCGTGGATCAAAAAATAAAATACAAATAATCCATATGAAGAAGGACAGAAAATAAAAAACAACAACAACGACAAGTGAGTGATAGATGTCAATAGAGGAATAGAAAAAACTTCAAACGGAACGACAATCATTACTTCAAAAAAAATGAGCTGCAATACGAAAACGGAAGACAACCCAAATATGAAAGCACTAACACGAGCCAACCGAGAAGAAAGCTTGGTCAAGCATATATGTAAAACACCCTCAAAACTAGATAGAGTCATACAACAAAAACATCGTAAGTAAAAAACAAATCATAATATTACACAAGCCAAAGCACCTTAAATCCAATTAATCTAAATTAAATATAAAAAAACACACGGTGCGATCTTTCAACAACGAAAACGAGAGTAGAACAAAAAAAATTGAATCCTTTTTTCAATGAACATGATAAATGATCGCACCAAAACAGACCCAACAAATATAGTTGTTATTTGAGAGAGACCAATTTAAAACCATTCTAAATGAGAAAGGTCAATCCCCACCAACAAAATGAAGCCGAATATAAAACCGGTAAAAATCAAATATTTTAAACATAAAACTATCTAAAAATATATTAATAAATTCATTATTAAAATTATACATCATAGAGTTAGAAAAAAGTTTAGATCCAACCTCATACACATGTCCCTTGACAAACTAATAAATAAATAAATAACAAAAATATTATATTAGTTGTATACTACTAATTCTAAAACCAAATTAAATTTATTAAACCTCTATATATATATATCGTGTCTATATCTGCATTACTTAAATGTCCAGTTTTATATTTTATAGACTTTATTAACTCGGAATTCGGACTTCTGAATCGAAATTTACCCAACAAGTAAAAGCTTGTTTTGTTAACTGTAGTTAAATCCCTGTATATAGAAGATTGGCCAAATGAGTACTAATCTATATGGTCTATTTTAAGAGGCGAAATTGGTAAGTAAGTAAGAAAAGCGACTATGTTTCGGAAACCATAAACATAAAACATATCCTTAAATTGATGCCTTTGTTTACCGTATTAAAGTAATCTCGGTCTTTCCGATTTTATTGTCAGCTTTGGTTTTAAAGATATTTTGGTCTGGTTAGGTTTTAGGTAGGGTTTAAGACAAATTCTTTTCCCCTTTATCTTTTCCATTTCCTATTAGAATTATTATTTTATATTTTATAGTATATAACAAGGTAGTATTATTTAATAAATTCAGAGATAATTATAGTAGCTAAGAAGGAGTACAGCCATATTATTTTTTATTTTTGATGTGGTTGAAATCTTGCAAGTGGGCGGTTTATAATAGTGAACTTTAGTTTATGTTTATAAGGATGTTTTTTAAAGCAACCCGAGTCGCTATTCAACGACGAGGCTAATCCTTAGTCTGAGACAATAGCTTATAAACCAACGCAAGTAAGTAAACCACACAAGGTGACAGACTCAACCAATAAAGAATTTGTAGAGGGACTCGAACGAACTCATGACTTTTGGCCACAAATGTGTATAGTCCATCAACTCGGCTATCTTTTTGGGAGCATTATATTTTTCTTTCCAATACATTGTGTTGATTCATGGTTGTGTAGTTTAAAAAAATATTAAATTTGATAATATGATTGGCTTTGAATAGTACGTCGTCCCTCGACTATCGCGTTTGATGGTAGATAGTCCCTTGACTTTCAAATGTCCGTTGACAGTCCCTCGACTATCGCGTTTGGATAAAGTTAGTCCACCGGATCCTTCGAGCCATGAGAGGTTGCCACCTGTCACCATAGTCCCCATATTTTTGTATCACCACTAGTCCCTTGAGTTTAGTTATCCGTAATATTCTACATTTTGGGTTTGACCTAAACTCAAGGGACTAGTGGTAATACAAAAATTTGGGGACTATGGTGACACGTGGCAGCCTCTCATGGATCAGAGGATCTGGTGGACTAACTTTATCCCAACGCGATAGTCTAGGGACTGTCAACGGACATTTGAAAGTCAAGGGACTATCTGCCACCAAATGCGATAGTCGAGGGATGATGTACTGTTCAATGCCTAATATGATTACTTACTTTTAACTAGTTAACGAGGCTACGACGATACCAATGGTCATTCCCACATAGGTAGCTAGATTTTTCTTCTATATTTCCGCGGTTTTATCGCACTACTCGATAGTTTCGTTGACGATCAAGAGAAAGTTTCCATGTTTAGTTACGATTCGGACGCTCGTATCGCATAGTACATGTGTTTGTTTTGGCTCGGTCGAGTTAAAGTTGTGGTAAATTTTAGTGTTCCGTTTGTACCATACGATTCCGAGAGGAAGTCAACTGAGAGATAGATACCTTATTATGGTGATGACTACTACAATTGTGAAATATGTTTGGGATTATAATAAGAAGGTGTGACTCAATTTGAGTTTTTTATGTATTTTCATACTCTGATTGAGACTATATTCAGTTCTAAAACATATTAAAAAATTATTATAAAAAAATAAGATCAAATCCAAATTTATAGTTATAGTTTCAAATATATTACAGTTTGTTACTGGATTAGGTAATGCAATGTTATATTCAGGAACCTATACAAATAAGTTGAAATTATAATGATTGGCTTATATATAGAGTTCTCAAGCGACTATTTGAGTGCTTTTATCTTGTTTTTTAGTCTGAAACAAAGCCATCGTTTTGTATCTGAAAGATTTTAAAATCTTGACAAATACAAAAAAAGAAAGATTCGTCACCTCACATTTATTATGTATGTTATTTTTATAACACACGATATAAGATCTCCTTTTTTGTTTTTTTATTGTCTTTGTTTACTTGAACTTATCTTAAACACCAAATAGTCATTTATGTCTTATTTTGAAATACAAGATTTTTTGTTGTTTACGGTTTATTTATCTCATGTATCAACTTCTATACTATATGTGTTGTTGTTTGTCGCTCATTTGTATTTTATATCAGTCTATGCAACAGATGTGTGGTGGTAATTAGATTCGAGTTGAACAAAAGAAGTAATTAATAAATAATATATTAAAGAGAATAAAACAAAGTTAAATAGGTAAATTATAATCAGTCTAATTTTAAATCAGAATAAAAAAACATTGTCAAGTTTTGTTGAAAGCGAAAGGAAACCTAAAACTTTCAAGTGAACCCAACACTTAGATAACTTAACTAACACCCTAGCCTTCATAGGTAACCCTATTTATCTAACCTGAGATAGAACTATACATATCCCGATTTTGAAAGAATGTGTTTCTCATAGAAAGCAACTGCATCGCTCCTGCTAGGCCTATTAAGGGATAAAAGTAGGTGCCAAAGTTAATTTTAGTAGGTTCATGCTTGAATATTTAGATAGTAAACTTTCATTACTTCTGTCATCTTTAAAGTGAAATCTATGAAAAATTCTACAACCAAAATAAAGATAAGTCTCACATGATTCAAAATATAGTCTTTAAAGACTAAGCAACCTATAACTTCTTAAAAAATGATGGAATCCTCATGTACCATAAATATACTTGGACAATTCTAGAAACGATCAATGTAAAGGACACAAAACGTTAAAAAGTCGATACTCATCAAAATTGACCACTTTCATAGAAAAAACAAAATACAAATAATCAATATGTTTAAATAAAAACACAAATGACTTATCAAACTGAATTATACCCGAGAGTTCGCCAAAAATAAAATAGTCTTGGTTCAAAAATCCCTTCAAACATTATAGAAAACAAAAATAAAACAATCCATTTAATATGTCTTGGATCTTGTTACTCAACGAGCATACTTATTATTTCGTTTTTGTTCATAACGTGTTTTCAATTTTACTATCAGTGGAATTATATCTCCACTTCCAAGTATACATAACATTTGAATTTCGCCAATTCTACTTGTAATCCAGATCCCGTTAATAAACCCTAGACTAATAGTATAACCACACATAAATGAGAGACAATAAAACTCAAAACTCCAATTGGTAAGACTTTGATGAGAAATTTTAAAAATTATTGATATTAGATTTCTATTGATATTCAATACTATTTAAGTTATAATAAAAGAAGAAAGATTCAAGATGTATCCTAAATGTCTAATCAGTAACTATTAAGTTTTATACTACCTTAAATATGATTTTATTTCGGGGTTTTACAATTACTTTTAGATTCATTTATTTTTATTAGAAAACTCACATAGGAAGCTCCACCGTTTTTCCTTTTTTCATCAACCAATTCTCACCCATAATAAAGTCGAGAATGAAACCGAGAATATTTGGAAGCTCACCACCATTAGAATTGTTGAACTATTAACATTTTTTATATCTTCCTGCGGGGGTCAATATAAATGTCTTTACTACGATTAACATCTACGTTAATCCAATCTAATATAATGTTAGAAAAATATTATCAAAACAATAATACAAAATAAACAATAATATAAATATCTGACTACCTCATTTTCCCTTTTCAGACGTAGAACATGTCTACGTTTCATATCTTCACTTGGTTCCTCTTTACAAAAAAGAAGGTTATGTTTGACTTTTTTCCATACCATTCCTTACCAACAAGTAAAATATAGAAGAAAAAAATGTCAATACAAGATTTCATTTTCCGATAATATGCAAGAGAAACAACAAAATTGAAAATAAAAATACCCATTGTGTCAAGTCGGTAACATTCATTTTTATGGTATCCTTATATTTCTTCAAAAAAAATCATATCTGATTTCTCGTGATTTCTGGATATACTTTAGGATAACACTTGAATCCCTCTATGCGAAGATTGTCCAATATCGCGGTCATTTTTTGGAAATTAGAGGCCGAAGAGCTGCTCTTTTAGTCTGTACCGATAAAACTTTTGCTACAAAAAAGTTTAACAATAAGACCATCTTATTATTTGTGAATAATTGTTTTACCGAACACTCAACTTTAATTTAAAATTATATATCAGTTTATTTTAAGAATTATATTTAAAAAATAGAATTTTTTTGTGTACTTAAATAATTTCATGCATCATACTTATAATATATATATATATATATATATATATATATATATATATATATTAAAATATTAAAATTTAATTTGATTAATAATAAGAACAATCCATATTTTTGAAAAAAACATATGAATAAAATACAAACTTTGAAGTTTGTTCAAATCTAAATCTCTAGTCATGACTATCAAATCCCTGAAGATATAAATACTTCTCTTCATATTGATATTTTATAAGAAAACCAAATAACAAAATAAGTAATACCTTTGTTTGTTTGATGTGTTAAGATTTTATATACACGATGAGATATATTAAATTTAGTTTCCTAAAAATTAAGCACATATTCAACATAATATAGTTACAATTATTTATTATGGTTATTTTTAGTTTCTTATTAGAAAAATATAATTATAGATTTTATACAAAACCACGGTTGTTTGTATAAATAAATAAAATCAGTAAAAAAATTGTATCCCATAATATTAAAAAAGAAAATTTAGATGTAAATTTTGGTATTGAAAAATATTTTCAAACGTATTGGATCATCGGCTCAGTTGTGACAATGCTTTCCGGTGATCTAAGTATACTTCCCAATAGGCATGAGAACCATATCATAGATTTGAGAGTGTTTTGTTAGCCAAACTAATCTAAAACATTTACCAATTCTTTAAAAAACAAATCTTGTAAAAAATCAAACTAGTGATATTTAAGATTTGAACTCGTGTCTAAAATAATTATAATTTGTATTTGTTTTATTTAATATATAGGTATTTAATATATAACTTTTGTAATTATGGAACTAAATATTTTTCCTTCTATTGTGTGGTTTTCCATCAATAATAAATAAGAAGTCTCAACATAATTGAATTGAAATGTATAAAAAAATAAAATGCATAATTAATAACTATGTAGGTCTAAAATATAAATCATAAAATATTTAATATTTGACCACATACTAAATTTAGAAATTATTCCTTAAATCCATCATTGTTTTTCATTAATAAACTATAATTTTGATATTATGATATTCTAAAAAAATGAAATAAAATAATAAAATATAAATAGTTACTGAGACATTCTAATGCCACAAAAACTTCCGAAATACAACTGAAATCTATCAGAATGTAATAAAAGCTGACTGGACCTAATCTATCAAAAAACATATCAAAATTACAACGGAGCTACATCGATTGGAACATAAACTGAAATACACAAAAATCTAGATCTATACCATAAATCCAGATTTTAGACTAGAAAATCCAAGATCTATATTTCTTAACAAAATAATAAGCAATGAGAACTAAATCCAAACATAGTCGATAAGGGTGACTATGGCGGCAACCTGGAGAACTAGACCATATATGAAAATACAAATAGCTAGAACCACTAGGAAAAGATAAAAACATGTCAGAGCAAACAACATTTCTAAATTTATAGTTTAAAACCATAATATCAATTTAGATATCCACGACGTTCATGCCATCAGCAGAGACGACCCCTACATCAAAATGATGAGGTGAGAGATAAAAAATACATACCGAGAAACATGAAGAAGCTACTACGATGAAGAATAAGAGAATGATCTTGCAGAATAAACAACAGAAGCAGAACATTGGTGCATCTAGAAGTATATCCGACCATTTATAAAGAGCGGACAACACTAAAAGAAAGAAAAAGTAAATTTATCTTATAAGGAAAAAGAGATTGAACATCCATATGACCAGTAGACGAGAAGATGAAAGTAGACTTACAGATGAGACGAGACTGAGTTGACGGCTTGAGATTTTAAATTTATGTTACGGTTTCTAAAGAGAGATGAGTATCTCTATATGGAAACCCATATCGGCTATAAACATTATGATTTTAATCTCCAATAATATTAAAATTTTAAAAAACTTAAAAATAAAATGAAAGACTAATATTATAAAAATATGAATTATAACGATAAAAATTATATTTATTACTGATCTTCCTAAAAATCAGATCATGATATGCTTTAAGGATTCTCAATAGGAGTTTTATCAAACCAATCATCCTAAATTTCACCCACACTATAATGGTCTTCTTATTATATATTTATATTTTAGAGCAAAATGAATGTTTTATCTACTAGCAAAATTTAATATATAGCATACAACTTTTAATGAAAAAATAATTCATATTTACATTATACTTACACAATCTTATTGTGGTATATAATTTAATTTCTTAAAATATTAAACATACTTGGATAGAAAAAGACATATAATACTTAACTTAGTAATCACATAAAATGACATAAAAAACTCGATTATCAAGTTTTTAACATTATTGTGATACTTATGTAAATTGACTCATCATAATATTTAGCGTAAAATTGTAGCTCGATGCATTATATCTTATTTATATATGTAGTTTTTTAAACATAATTAGTTTGTTATCAAATGTAAAAATAATTGAACCTTTATGGCTCGATCCGCTTGTATTGTGACATTCGATTGGAATCATTCAACATCAAATTCTAATTTTGTATAAGTAGAATGCCACAACAATGCCTTGCATGGTTTCTTATCCATAGAATAATGTACACATAATTCTCATGTGTTACAGCAATGGTCTCCGACATGGATATCCAAAATTCTTCTATATACCATTCATCAATAAAGATCATTGCCGTAATTTTTATGGGTTGTCAGTACAACTTCAAAGTTTGAATGTTTACAGATTTTATTATGACGTATATATAACACTATGTTTTTTATGGATGTTATTTTGCATCATATTATACAGTAAACATTTCAGTGAGCATTGTGATCAAATTTATATCATTGATCGGTAAGATCGTTGTGTTGATAGTCTTTCAATACCATTTGGGTCTCATGTATCTCAAGGTAAATAAATATAAAAATTAATTTATAAATTCAAAATATTGAGACACTTTAAACATGCACGAACAACATATCATACAACATAAATATCAGGTTTCATTGCATCCATGTCGTACATAGAACTTATACTATAAATCAAAGTTTTATAAAGATAAAAGATACCAACAAATTGTATTTTGAAAAATTAATACGGTTTACAACGAAGTTGAAAGAGCTTCCTCGTGCAAACATGCATTAAATATGACATTAAGCATAAAATTATGTCGTCGATACTAATTAATATTAAAAAATTAAAAATTAAAACCAAATAATAGTTTTATTTATATCAAAACTGTATATCATACACAACAATTCACATACATATACATAAATACATAATATAAAATATGAGAAACTGATGATTGTTGAAATCAATTATGATAACTAAAGACGACAAATAAATAACTTAATATAATCTACACATTCTAAAAATATGTCTGGATCATCCTAAACCACGAATTTTCCGAATATAACATGCGTCACATCAATTCACAACTCCAAATTTATTTATTACAGATAAAATTAAATCAATATAAACATGAAGTCGTATGCAGACGACTGTTTTGGATGTCAGTATTTTAAAACTTGTAGAGTGTGAAATGATTTAATGAAAGTAAGAAAATAAGGACTAATTTTTTTCTTATAAACTGAAGTCTTGATTAACGTACTAAATACAAATGATTAATTATTTACATTAATTAATTTTATTAGTTTTAATTTATTGTTCAATCCTCATATACTTATAGAAAATAACCATATTAGCTTCTAAAACCTAATAATTTAATTACTATGTTTAACGAGTTATTTTTTATAATATCAAACTGGTATCCACGTAATTTAAACATCACGTACTATCATATTATTATATATTATTCTAAACTTACTCTTAAATCATACTATATTTATTAGTTTCAATGAAATATCCTAAGTATAAAATCATTAACATAACGATTGTCGAATAATTCTTTTAATTTAGTTTTCAAAAATATTTATTTTAACATTAATTAACAATACAAATGTAGCATTATAGATATTCACAAATATTTAATGTTCATGTAATGATATTAAAAAAATATTAAAAAAATGGTTTGGTTTTTTATGATAATAAAAAATATTATGATTTATACATATATTGATATAACTAAAGTTGAATATTATAAGGCGAAGTAGCATTTAATTAACAATGATGTTATGAACATTCTCTCTTAGCTTCCCAATAATAATATTTTTTATTTATGAGTTTTTATTTTTATTTTTCTAGGCCTCTTGACTTAAGGAATTTGTAACTGGTTATTTAACAATTAGATTTTTGGTTGCCTAGTGGTTTTTCTAACCTCATTGTTCTCTCATATAAAATCATTACTCTCTCTATCCTAACTTCACTACTCTTTATCCATTGTATATTTGTTTCACTCAACAACAAACAAAGAAATCAATAACACCCTCTTTAATATTAATAGTAATAAAGCCCCAGAGTCAGCTGATTATAAATTATAACTTCTTTAAAAACTTCTTGAACACTGTAGGTGGTGACCTATGTAAAGGGATTCACGGGTCTTTTTATTTTTACTCCCTTGTCCATTATTGGAATAAAACCCAAATTACCCTCAATGTGAAATCAGACATTCAATCAAATGGTAGTGGATTTTGACCCATTGTTTGTTGTAATATTACTTACAAAATAACATCCAAGATTCTAACTAACAAAATCAAGGCCTCCCTCCCCGACCTCATTGATAGATCGTAATATATGTTCATTATATAGTTATAATATTTCTCATACTATTCTATTTTCCCATTAACTTCTTCAAGCTTGCCAAACTAATTATAATGACTCGAGGGTCGCTCTAAAGATCAACCTTATGAAGGTTTTCGATAATTTTTATTGGTATATTCTTCTATATATTATGATGGCCATGAATTTATAGGATAACGTAATCTTTTCAATTGTCTAGTGCATCTCTATCCCTTTTATATTATATTAACATTAATGGTAATCTATATGGAAATTCACAGGATTGAAGAGGAATCCATTAGAGGGCCCATTATTTTTATCTCGAGTATCCTCGGCGAAAAGAGTTATGACAAGAATTTTAAATTCCATGAGAAATATCATAAGCTTAAAATATTAATTTTGTGCTTTCCACATGACCTTATATTTTTTTGTTAGCCCTAAAAAAAGCCATATTTTCCTCTCTGGGGTTAACCCCACTCTTAGATCAGATCTTATTAATATTTTTAATTTCATGGTTGGTTCTCTCCCGGTCAAATACCTTGGAGTCCCTCTTCTAATTGGTCGACTTTCCCATAAATACTGTCGACCCCTTCTTAACAATATCATTACTCTTATTGCCCCTTGTACTTCCAAGCACCTCTCTTATGCGGGTAGACTTCAACTCATTAAATCCATGCTTTTTGCCGGGCAGGTTTATTGGTTTTTTATTATTATTCTCCCTGCTCGAGTTCGAAAGGAACTCTCCTGGTTTCTTTGTCGTTTCGTATGGTATGGCCATGAGATGAAGGCTATGGGTTCTAAAGTAGCGTGTTCTAATCTGACTTTGCCCTTGTTAGAGGGCTGTCTTGGGATTCTAGACCTAAAAATTTGGAATCAGGCAGCCATCCTCAAGTATTTATGGTTTGTTGTTAGTAAACACGACAACTCAATCTGGTGTGATTGGATTTACTCTGAAAAAAATTAAATACAATAATTTATGCGATATGTTCATCATTTGGCTTGCTATCCAAGGAAAAATTTGCACCCGTGATAAACTTCTAAGTTGGGGTATAAACACCCTCCCAAACCGCGTCTTATGCAATTCCTCCTTGGAAACGATTAATCATATCATCTTTGACTGTAGTTACACCCAGAGCATCTGGGGTTTCGCTAGCTCTAAGCTTGGTTTTTATTTTAGACACATTAACAATTGGATATCTTGGATCCATGAAGCGTCCAACTGGCCTTATTTCAGTTTACGATACCTTTGGCTTGCCTGCTTTGGCGGAGTTGTCTATCCCGTCTAGTGTGAGAGGAATGGTAGAATTTATAGATCCTCTCTGCCCCTCATCTCCGCAACATCTTATGGCATGATTTCTGACCTCTGGTTTAGATTCCTTGGTTCTAAGGTTGTCTAGCCAATCCAGTCTTTTTAATTATATAACTTATTTTTGTTTTGTGTTTAATTCGAGCAGCATTCTTCCCTTTCAGTGTATTGTCTTTGCTCGCTTTCGTCATTGTTGCTTGCCTATTTGATCCTAATGGTCTTTTCTCTCTCGGTTCGCTTTGCTTGTTCATGTCTGGCGGATTTCAATCCTCCCCCCTTCGTTCGTTTGCTACTTTGCTCCCATGTTTTTTATCTCCATATTTTGTTACACCGACACTGCTGGTTTTTCTGCATTTTCACTTACTCTTTCGTCTTTTTTTTGAGCTAGTTTATGGCATACTCACCTTCTTACTGTATTCTTTTTTTGCTTTTAATGCCTCTCTTCGGGGTATACCCCTACTTTTTTATATTTATGTATTTTTACCACAAAAAACTTTATTCTCCTATATAAGATACTGATCATCCCCCGTAAGATCCACATCTTTCTAACGGGGATGGAGAATGTTCCTAAGTACGACTAGTTGGACATTCATGGCTATGAGGTAAGTACATTTCTGGTTAAATACTTTGGGTTTTTTTTTCCATAATCATTCGCCTATTATTCAATGAGTTTCGACATATTCTTGATATGCTCACCTCTAAAATTAAGTCATAAACTTCTAAGAATTTTTCGTACACTAGTAGGCTTCAAATTATTTAATTCGTTCTTTTCACTAACCAATTTGTTTGATATTTTTTTTAGTTTAGCCATAATATGTAGATTTTTTGTACTAAATTTTCTTGGTCTAAGGTTATATTTCCCATACTAAATGACGACGTTGAGATCATAAACCTTAAGGTTTGGAATCATGCAATTGTTCTCAAACATTTGTGGTTCGTTGTAAATGAAAAAAACCTTATTCTGTCTTATGTGTCTGGATAAAAATAAAAATAATAAATTCTAAAACAACTTAGGGCTTGTCGTCTTCACGGACCTAGAGAAAATCCTTTATTTGTGACCTATAACTGTTAAAATGTTAGTTTTATAATGGTACACGACGATGCTAGTTCTCTATGGTTTGATCCAAGATTGCTCCAAAACTCACTCATAGCCTATTTTGGTCATATTTTATCCGTGATTCAAAACTTAATAATATTCTTAATACCTCACATATATTCACCAATGGTTGTTGGTCTTGGCCCTCTCGAATTAGACCAGATTAGCAACCATGGTAATCTTAATGAAACAACTGTCTCATCTAAGTGCTTAGTCCACCCGATAGTAATAGTGCAGTCCCATGTTAGAGCACGAGTCATGGAAATTTAAATTTTATTAGCAAAGATATTTGTCATGCAATTTGTCAGTTTTCTCAATATGTCGAGTGTGACGGGTTAGTATAGAATAAATACAATAACCCTCGTCACTTTTTTACTATATAGTTTGTTATTTTGGAAAAACTTTATATTAAAGACAAGCTCCTTAGTTATGGCATAAACACCCAATTTTGAATGTATTATTTGGTGTAGTGGCACATAATACATCGACCATATTCTTGTTATTGTATTTTAGTCGTTTCATTGGAAAAACTTCTGTCACCAAGTTTGACTTTTCTTTTTGAGGGTTTGAGTGGCCCCAATGGCTTCAAACGATGAACTTGTGGGTGTTCACTCAATTTGGTCATATATGACGTATTTGCTTTAACATTTTCATTTACCATATTTGACGAGTGCGTAACACATTACCTATTTTGCATTTGTTGCTGCAACGCATGTTCTTTGATGTTTGCGACATGTTTCTTGACTAAGATTTTATCGTTAACGTCAGCCATTTTCTCGTAATATTATATATATATATATCATAATTTAAATTTGTTTATTAATTTTTTAAGTTAGTATATTTTTTTCTGATATGTTTATATTGTTTGTTAGTCTAACGTTTCCTCGAGTAATTATTATTTTTCATTATTTAATTGTAATATTATATAAATTTGTATAACTCGATTTATACTCATATTTTTCTTTTACGTGATCCAGTATCTTTTTCATATATCAAACGATACACCTCATACTAAAAAAGGCATACTTCTTTTTTGGTCATCTTGGTACGAGCAAGAATATGTTAACAAAGGCTGTTGCAACGGGAACTGGTGCGACCTTTATAAATGTATCAATGTCTAGCATCACTTCAAAATGGTTTGGTGAGGGAGAAAAGTATGTGAAAGTAGTAATCTCTCTAGTTAGTAAAATTTCTCTTAGTGTTGTTTTTGTTGATGAGGTTGATAGCATGTTGGGAAGATGCGAAAACCCTGATGAACATGAGGCTATGCAGAAGATGAAGAATTAATTTATGGGAAACTATGACGGTCTACGTCCAAAAGATAAAGAACGCGTAATGGTAGTTGGTGTGACCAACAGATCATTTCACATTGATGAGACAGTTATCGGAAGGTCTTTTCGCAGGTTGAGGCCAATTTTCCAGATGCTGCCAACATAGAGAAAATTATAATAAGTTATAATAGCAAAGGAAGAATTAACACTTGACTTTGACTTGGAAGCTATTGTTGGTATGATAGATAAGTACTCTGTAAGTGACCTTAAGAACCTTTGAGTCATTGCTGCCCATTGTCCTATACGAGAAAGTATAGAGAAGGAAAAGAAGGAAAATGATACTGCATTTACCTTCATTGTATAGTGGTACTGATGTATGTCCTTTCAAGATGTAAAAATTCAGATATGCCCACGAGTAGGTGTACGCAAGTGTGTCATCATATTTTTTTCAAAGATGAACGAACTTCAACAATAGAACGAGCTATATGGTGAATGTGGATAAAAAATGAATTCATGAGTTATTTTATGCGGAGGATATTAATTGGATCTATATGTTAATACTTAGTTGTAATTGAGATGACTTATTACAGTAATGTTACAAGTTGAGTTTGTGGATTAAAAAATGATACAAAAAAGAGTTTGAAGAATCAAGTTTCATTTTATGGGGACAATAAAAGTGGTTTTATTGAAATAAAAATCATCTACCCAAATAAATCTCCTTATTTATTTGATCGGTGGTTACTCTGGTTTTTGTAATTTTATGACTGAGTTCCTCTGAATTAAAGACTAAAGAAATCATTAGGATATACAATTTTTTCACGTGGAATGTTGTAAAATAAACATTTTGCTGGGTAATTAATATAATAATTATAACAAATATTTTATTTTGTAAAATAAAATCCTAACAAAAATCAACTAATATCAAATTTGAGACAACTATACTGTGGTAGACCCAAGATTTAAAATAGAAATTCGAATCCATTATGTTGTGGTAGACCCAACTTTTAAAATAGAAATTCAAAATCAAAACAGTTAGGGTGCGGACAAAAATCCCACATCGCACGTCGGTTAAACACACGAAGAACTAGTAGTATATAAGTAAGAACATATCTCAACTACTATAAAACCTTTTGGAAGTGGACTAAAAACAAAGTTGTGCGGGCCATATGACCCAGAACACACAATATCATACTAGTGGGAAGATCGACTCCCCTTACTTATATACAGAGACAGAATATGCGGTACTCATATTCCTAATAAAAACCACCAAACATATATTAAAACCGTAAATTTATATAACAAATATGTCCTATTTTTTAGTGGTTAAAGTTATTAAAATACTAAAATATATTTGAAAAGCAAAAAAATAAATATTTTTTATTTTTGAAAATAAATATATATTTTTAACAAATGTTTTAATGTTTTATGACATCGGTTAGTATTATTCATAAATTAGTGATTATATCTCACATTAAAAATTATATTTTTTCATTTTTTTATTTTATTTTCAACTGTTGTTCGTACAATTATATATATAATTTCGAATTTGGAAAAAAATGAACTTCGAAAAGAATATTCAAATTTAAAAATGTATCTTTTTTGTTCTAAAATGAATTTTGAAAACAATATTCAAATTAAGAAATGCAATTTCTTATTTTAAAATAAATTTCCTGATAGTTTTATAAAAGTTAGTATTAGTTTTTTATTTTTTATTTTTTTTAAAATATATACAAAAATATGATTTTTTTAATTTTTTTTTTACATGTTATAAGAAAAAACGAAAAAAGTAAATCTAAATCGGATCCGAATCGAAGTCCCCTTTGCTAAAAGTGGCCACACCTAGGCGCGTAGCACGAATCCAAGTGGCCATAAAAGCCACATACAATCTGATACCACAACTGGTCTCCATCAATAATCCAGAGACGACCCCTCGACTTTTACGCGGGTCGACTTTTTTATAAATACTATTTATATTTATTTTCTCATCGTACTTTTTAGTCACGTCGATATCCCTTAAAACACGCGCCCTTTAATGTTTTTCTTTTGTACCTACACTGTGTTGTCTGTCGCTTTCTTGACCGTACACGTGGACGATTGAATGAATCTGATTTCACGAGATCCGGTACGTGTCAGACTTACCAACAAGTTTTTGTTGTCTTTTTGTGTTTCAGAGATTTGTGGTCCTGTGACTCCGGTCCGGTCCATATAGATTTAATGGATTTTGTTACGAACATTTTTCGGTACGATTTCGAATTAAATTATATTTGTAATAATAAATTACTTACATAAAATATAAAGTATAATATCCTTTGGGTACTTTATTTAACCGAAGGTTGGAGTATTAGTTTATTATTTTTATGGGATCATTCAAAGTATTTAAGATGTTGGGTAGGGGTTGAATGTTTCTTTACCTTAACTACATACCCCCAACTAAAATATGTATGGAATTATACGGTAAACGCAGAGACTTTATATTTGAGAAAAAGGACGGGAAATGGTAATTTAAATATTTATACGTTATTGTTGTAATACGCTGGTACGAAAATGCATAACATATTTAAATCGAATACGTGTATATATATATATATATATATATATATATATATATATATATATATATATTTTCCGAGGGAATCCGCAGCCGCTACTCAGAGTGCAATGAGTGCGCACAGGGTAAATCCTCAGTCTGACGCGATAGCCTGCAAACCAACGTCAGAAGGTAAACCACACAAGTTTTTATATATTTTTGTTACGATATTACATGGTTTTTTTAACCATAACTAGTTCGGTATTATCTATTTTTGTGACAACTAGTCCATCTATTAAATATATTTGAATTTAGTATATTGTTAGTAAAGTTATTTTTTTAGGGTATACTAATAATTTTCGTGTGAAATTCAATATTCGGTAAACTTAGTCTATTAGTTTTTTATGTGAATAAACACGCGCGGAGACTAATTTTGGCCAAACTAGGTAGTTAATGGGCTAAATCCGTACTTTATTTTAGTAGAAGAACTATATATCACAAAAATTGGTAGTTAAGATACTATATGTCACGAAAATGGATAGTCGAGATACTAATTTCTATTCAAACTCCCATGTTATATTTAATCTTTTAGTTTTATATATTAAACTTTTATATATATATATATATAAAAGTATAAATTAAATCAATCACCAATCACATGCATGATATTTTTGTGGATCAAATTTATTTTTAGAACATATACATATTTATGGTAAATAATTGTTGGAGTTATATTTATAGTCGTCTTATGTACAATTACATGTATTGGCATTCTAAATAAAATAAATATTAATAAATTTGTATAAACCAAATAAATAAAGTCTTAATTTAAGATGTAATTTTGAATGCAAATTTGCGTGGCATGAAAATATATATAATATATAATACATGTGATCTTTATTTAAAATGGCTAATTATTGATGCAAAGGTAGGTCAAACCTAACCAATAACTTTACTATTAGTAACCCTCATAATTTTTGTGAGCTTAATGAGAAAAATCTATATGCGAGGCTTGATGTACAATATCTCTAATAGGTAACGTGTGAGCCTAGCAAAGTAGTTAGAATTGTTGTTGGGGTGTGAATCATAGGTGCTTATTGATGTAAGTATGCCCCTTATTTAAACCTAGTAAAGCGATATTATTGGATAATAGATCTCGATTGTAAATCATCAATTTACGAGCAATTGGTCCCAACCGCTGAGATTCACACCATGATTGGGGTGTCTCGACTATTGAGCTTCACACTATCACTGATAAGTTTTCATTTTCAAGCTTCGAGTTATGAGTGAAAGGTTTTAGTTGTTGGGGTGCATATTGAAGGTGACTATTGATGTAAGTATACCCCTTATCCAGAACTATTAGAGTGACCTTAATGAATGATGAATCTTGATCGTTGAGCATCAATCTACGAGTGAGTGGTCTCAACCGCTAAGATTCACACCTTTAGTGGGGTGTCTTGACTACTAAGCTTCACACTATGAGTCGTAGATTTTTATTCCCAAGCTTCATGTTATGAGTGAAGCGTCTCGGTTGCTGAGCTTTATATAATGAGTGAGTGGTCTCGGTTGTCGAGCGCTCCAACAAAAATGAAGGGTCTTGATCAACCATGATTGCATTATTCTCAAGGTTGTTATATTCTTATCACATATCACATTTATTCAATGTTGATCATAACTCATTAATGATTATCTATACTAAAAACTTTTGCAATTTCCACCATTGCAAATCGTTTGGTTGTATTTTTGGGGATTATATACCATAGACCAATGGTTAGCGAGAAGCTGAAAACAAGGGAATAAAACTCACCTTAAGAATACCAAGAGAAATAATCATTATTAAGCACTTCGATTTTCATGTAAAGGGTTTACTTTTTCCATTTTATTGCTCACCAAAGTTAATCGCTCTACCATCAAAGCTTAATCGAATCGACTACTAAGTTTTTCAAAACATAGTCAAGCGTTCAGCTGACCATAGTCAAACATTTTCGAATTTTATTTATTATATTTGAGCTTTCGTCTGATCCTCGTAATCAATCAATGTAATTATTTTATTTTATTTTCTTGAATTATTATATTTGTTACAAAATATATGTAAAAATAATAGAAAGCCATGAAGAAAGATCTTGTATGATAGAAGAACGACGTCGAAGATGTCTTAAGCAGAAAGACGGATTGCATAACTACTTCTCTTTAAAAGGATAACGAGGAAGAAAAAATAACATTATTAGTGGTTATCGAGGTCAACGAATCTTCTCATCGTTAGAGGTTAATAAATGCCATACCTTTATAAGGATTTAAGGAAAAATCTCGACACCTATTAGGATACAACTATGGAGTTCAAAATCTAACCTGAGTTTAATAAATTATTCTGCAATTAACTACCGGTACCTCATACATTATGTCTCTCAAACCGAGTTCTTGCCCCATGTTCACAACAAAAATAAATGTTCACTTGTTTGGCACGAATTCGAGATCAAACTATGTGATAAGAAGACAATGGCATACAAATTTCAGAGGGCACACAAGATGCCTCAACCATAACTATTACTATGATCCTAGGGCCTTACTTATTTTTTTGGAAAAAAATAAGTATATTTATATGTACCTCACCCACTTAGAGAAACTTTAGCTCAAATAACAGATTCTTTATATTGTCATAGTTTGAATCCTTGTCCCAAAGAAGATATCACCTTTAACATTAATCACAAATATGATTTTTATGTTGATTCTTTTAAATGGGGCATTTGGTCCCCTCTGCACCCCAAGTTATTTAGATTCTTTAAAATGATAGATATCTATATGAAGTAGACGAAACCCAATAATCAGAGAAACATGGTGGGAACCATTATTGCTTATTGTTTATCGAATATATACATTAAAGTTGATGAATTTATTAAATGCATATTTTTTTATCCTACTATATTTCCCTTCCGAATCCTCACAAAGTCATATATCAATTTACAAAGTCAGATAATAACTCGAAGTAAAATATTATTTTTATTAGCATGGCCTCACAGACAAGGGTAGGACCAGACAATCGAAAACCCTATCAAACTCGCAACAATTGGAAAACCTACAGTAAATGATCGAAACAAACACTTACAAAGGCATATCTTTCGTTGCAAGTTGTTAGTACTTGGTTTGAACATTCAACTATGAGAACTCATTGTGTGTTTCAGAAAATACTTGTCGACACGCAAACTAGCAAATATCTTTGACTCTCGATGATATTTATTTTTAACTTAAAATTGCCAACACCCTAACGTATTTCTTATAGTGGAATATTTATATAGTGGAATATTTATACATGTTATGTTATCATATAGATATTTTACAACATATTCGACACTTCTAAGTGATAACTAAATATCACGGTTGTGATCATCTAGACTTTTAATTCAAGATGTGTGATTCCATTGAATGGATCAAATATGTCAATGCACTTGTAAATGCGCTTAAGAGAGAGATAAACAGGTAAATAGTTTATAAAATATAATATATCATTGGATAAAAATTATAAACTTCAAAACAAGATCAAATGGTTTAAAACTTAACAAAGAATTGCAAACACACGTTTGAACGCTTAAAAAGTAAGATAAAAAATTTTAAAAAAATATATGTAATGTCGATACTTCGATTAATGGGCCATCATTCGAATACACGTGTAGTCCTGCAATAACATAAATTTTGTAAACACAACGCATAATAATATTCAACAATTCATCGACTCTTCGTACAATATATACAAATATATATTTTTTAAACAAAACATTTTCAAAAATACTATTTTCAAAACAATATAAAAACAAGATATAACTTTCATATCATATTGTAAGTTTCATACATATATATATATATATATAGAGTTTTGTGTTTAAATTCACATTAAAATATAATTAGTCAAAAAATTAATTATAATGCAGTTTGGAGTTAAACATATTAATTAAAAGGATATATATTTTTATTAAAATATTAAAAAAGCACATTTTTTATACAACATTATATAAATAATTAATTGAAAAAAATCAGTAAAAAAGTGGTTTGATATATATATATATATAACATTTGTTGTTATTAAAAATGTTCATAAAAGTCAAAATATTATTTCATATAATTTAATAGTCATTCATATTTCTAAGGTGGATTTGAATATTTTTTTAGCTCAGTTTTACAGAAACCAAAAAAAATGTTTATTCAATATATTAATATTTTTATTAACTGAGTACTACAATTGTACAAATATCATATTTTTTCCAAAATATATAAAATTATATAAATCTTCTTTAGATAGGCCAAACAAATTGTATATAACCAAAGTAAAAGAAGGCCATGAATCTCAAAAGTGTGATGGGTCTGTACTGGACCTCAGCCCTATAAAAAGCGTGATGGGTCTTTAATGGACCTCAGCCCATAACTGAGAATTCGATTATTTCTCATCTTCTTCCTTAAGAAAACGGGACACTTCTTAACCATATTATTTTTCGTACGACAAATCCAGTGAAGACTCGCGAAACATAAACCGAATCCAGGTACGATTCTTGTTTTCATATCGATTCCCGTGTAGTTCTACGTTTCGCGAGACAGATCCGTAACTTTGTAAATCGTTGAATGATTATCATAGATTCGCAAGATCTCAGTTCATCGTTCCGATTCGTAATACTGTTCTTCGATGCTTTGTGGAATTTTAATCTCCAAAGTCAGCGAATCTTGTATGTATGATTAGTATTTTGTGAAATCGGTTCAGTTTTAAGGTAGCTGAGGTTCTATTGATATAGAGTTATAGATACAGTTCGTTTATCGTACGAGTTTTTAGTGATTAAGTTGTGTAAAGTTCTAGGATTCGTTTGCAGAATTGATTTGGTTTACCGAATAGAGTTTTTCTGAGTTGAATTTGGGAATTCTTTGAATGTAATGCACAGGATTAGTTTGTACGAGATGTCTTCAGCTCAAGATCCATTTTACATTGTGAAAGAGGAGATTCAAGAATCAGTAAGTTTATCATTTGAATTATTCATGATCGTTACTATTTATATATATATATATATATATATGCTAATGTGATGCTTGATTTCATTATCGGATCACTTTAGGCATATATCCTTTAAGATAAAGTTATATACTTCTCTTATGACATTCCTTTTGAAGAGCATCTGCTCTGTAGGATGCCGTAGTGTTGATATGATGGCAAGGATGTAGGAATAATTTGAAACTTTGAATGATCCTTTGGGTAGCTAACTAGTTTTCTGCTCAATTTCTTGCTTAGATTAACAAGGTGCAATCGACGTTTCACCAATGGGAGCGTATTCTTCCTGATAGCGGAGAGCAAGTACATCTGCGGAAGGAACTTCTTGGTGGTTGTGAGAGCATCGAGTGGCAGGTAACTCAGATTAGGATATTTTAGAAGCATGGAAATTTAAAACACTTATCATCAGGACTGAAATTACACTAAAATAACGTGATAGTTGTGCGGTATTAGTAACAGTATAATCGTTAGTTGTTGAAATTAAATCTGTGGTTCAATGTTAGTTTGTATTATAATTATCTCAACTTCAAGCTAGTTATATTCTACAAATATTTTGAAGGCTTCTTTCTTGATAGGAAGGTGGATGAACTTGACAAGGCAATTTCTGTAGCTTCGAGAGATCCTGCTTTATATGGCATTGACGAAATCGAACTTGAAAAACGAAAGAGATGGACTGGCAACGCTCGTAGTCAGGTAACAACTGCACAAATTGATGAACATATCTCAAGTAATTATTATTTCAAATGAGTGGAGACTGTATATTTCATGGCTAACAGTTATACTTTAGTTTTCTTTTGGTAAATAAAAGATTAAATTAAAGTGTGAAATGTTGGACAATTACACGGGACATACACAATAACGAAAATATAACCCGAATATAATAGTTTAAAAAGAACTAAATACGCAAAAATACATTGCCAATTTTGACAAATTGATTTTACTAGAAAATACAAAATGATCTAAACAAATCCAACAGACTTAAACTTGGATCGGTAGAAACCCACAGTTATACTTTGAATTGATGATCAAAATTATAATTTTAGCTATGAATTTTTGGTTGCTCGTCAATCTCCGGGTCTTTCTTCTTTCTTATGTATCGATCAATACCGTTTAGGTGGGAAGCATCAAGAGATCTGTTCTAGCTGGAAGGGAGATTAATATTAGTGCAAATGGAATGCGCCGCGAACTAATGAGGGTGCCAAATTCAGATCAGACAAATAGATCCAATCAATACAACTCCCATGACGATTTCGTACAATCAGAGTCAGATAGACAAATGCTACTCATAAAGTAAGGTCCTTCTTCGTGGTTTTATGTTTTCTATGTTGTCTAAAAGGGGGACTGTCTGGGTGAGGCAGAAAGAAAGAAGTTCATATTATTGTAAAGGGGAAAAATGTGAGTTAGACTTTCCAGGTTTTAATCACTGGGTTTTGACCTAGGTTTAAGGAACTATAAGGGTACTAGTATTTTTTTCCTCCGTAACAAAATACTTCTCACAACGTGTAGGTCTTTAATATCAATAGTTTACTGGTTATAATAGGCAACAGGATGAGGAGCTGGATGAGCTGAGTCTTAGTGTGCAAAGGATTGGAGGAGTTGGGCTCACTATACATGATGAGCTTGTTGCACAGGTGCCTTACCATTTCACTTTTGCCTGTTGTTATCCTTTAGTTTAGGGGTGACCGAACTTCCGGTTCGAGTTGGTTTTAGGTCAGAAAATAGCTTATACTAAGAAGAATGTGATGTCCGGACCTACCGGACTCTAACTACTATCTTCGTCTAAATATGCATCCTCAGACCTGGATTTTGTATAATCCGTAGAATTCGTGTTCCAAATTGGACAATCCAAGTTTTTATTCACATCACTTCTTGCGTTCTAAGAAATCAAGCAAACCAGGTCTTTGAAAATTGTATTTTTTTTGATAATCTACTGTTTTTTTTTATATTAAAAAAAGTGGATCATAAGTGACTTAGGTTTTAAACTAGTATCATTTAATATAATTTTTTGCTCTGAACTGTATTTCAGATACAGTCATATCTGTTTTTTCCTGGATCGGACAAAATTTAGCCTCCCTATAGTATCCATTTTCTCACCACTTAAATCCGTGGGCAAAAGTGCCTCCTGCACTCTCCTTTCTTGCATCATTCATTATCTAAATGCTTCTGACTTCGCAAGCTGAAAGAATAGTTTTTGCACGTTCCAGGAGAAAATACTAGACGACCTGGGCTCAGAGATGGACAGTACCAAAACCCGTCTCGACTTTGTTCAGGTGTTTTATCTATTCTACTTGTAGATTCCATGATCTGAAGTATATGATCTATTTCTTCATGTTAGTTTTTTCGTATTATAGAAAAAGGTAGCGGTAGTGATGAAGAAAGCTGGAGCTAAGGGCCAGATAATGATGATATGTTTTCTTGTGGTATTGTTTATCATTTTATTCGTTCTGGTCTTCCTTACCTAGAACAGCGAAGAAAAACAGGATTGTCTTTCAGACTTCGGATCTCCCCTCGCAGGAAGATACAGTAAGAGATGATATATGTTAGAGGACTGTAAACTTGTGCTACAGATGTCTTGATGTTGGATCTTAAAGTATATGATGTTAGACTGGTTGTTTTAATTAATCACGACAAGAGTCTAGAAGATTATCTTACTGATTCGAAGTCTGTCATATAGAAACATTGGATTTGTTTGTTCTGAGAGATTTTAGTAGATTTACAGATGCAAAATTGTTTTGCGGTCTCCATCAACTACTTAATTGGACTACTTTGATTCGGGATGAATCGGATAGGGGTGATCAAGTTTTTACCTGTGTTGAAACCATTTTGTTTCGATCTGGGACAAAACCTGGGTACTTTTCGATATTATTTCTTCATGCATGGGTTAGCATAGTAATTTATTATGGATTGTATTTAACAAAAGTTTATGTTTGATGAGTATCAATAGCGGCATTATATTTTCTATTGATGCAGGCATTATATTTTCTAGGGTTTTATACCAATTAGGGTATAAAACTTTCAGTAAAACAGGAATAAGACTTTATTTATTTATTAGTCCAAACTTAAATTTTAAAAACAATTTTACATTATGACTTACTAAACAAATCAAAATTAGGTCAAATGTTGGCCCCTCTTTTCTCTTGATTTCAAAATCAAAACTTGTTTTTCTCTCGCTTCAAGGATGACTGTGATCGTCTCTGTTGGTCATTTTTTCGATCGATTTCAACGAGGATCGTGATCGCTTGTCGTTAATTTTGTCTCGGTTGGCCGTTCACCGGATTTTTAGTTTCCAAAGGTACGTTTTACCTCTTTCTTACAATTCTGTCTTTTTTTTTTCTTCAAGTTGCTCAGTCGATTTCTCCTTTGGTCTTAATAATTGAAATTAGTACTATTTTGTGTTTAATTTACAAACATCAATTATGTCTTATTTTACTTGTCTTTGAACCAGTAAGATAACAGTAATCACTAATTAACAGTAATCAACAGCAATCACTAATAACGATCGGAAAAGAATTTTGTCTTTAAACCTTAAACCCTAATTAACAGTAAGTTTCAAACAAATAATCTCCAGCAAAGTACTAGGTATCCTATTTTAGGTTTAAAACATCAATTACATTGATTTAACGAAGTAAAAAAAAAGAAAGAAGAAAAGGTAAATCACAACTTACCCATGGATTTCGTCGATGGAGAGAGTTTAGCGGCGGTGACAGAGCGAAATTTGTTTTTGGAAGATTCAGTTGAGAGAAATGTCGATGATCAGTCGCAGTCGATGTTGGAGAAACTGATTTTCGGAATACCAGAGAGTTGAGGAGAAAGAAAATTTGGAAAGGAGAAAGATGTTTGAAATTAGGACAAACATTGATTTATTAGTTTGTTCGAGGATAATTTAGTCTTTTTATTAACGGGCTGGACCTATTAGTAAAATGGGTCTTTATGGTAGGGTTGGGTAAATAAAAACAATTTCGAGACTCAATGGGTAAGTCTCCCTAAGGTTAATAAAAAGACTAAATTATCCTCGAACAAACTAATTCAGGCCCAAATCAATGTTTGCCCTAATTTCAAACATCTTTCTCCTTTCCAAATTCGTTTCTTTCTCCTCAACTCTCTGGTCTTCTGAAAATCAGTTTCCCCAACATCGACTGTGACTGATCATCGACATTTCTCTCAACCGAATCTTCCAAAAACAAATTTCGCTCTGTCACCGCCGATAGACTTCGATAGACTCTCTCCATCGACGAAATCCATGGGTAAGTTGTGAATTACCTTTTTTTCTTTCTCTTTTTTACTTGGTTAAACCAATGTAATTGCTGTTTTAAACCTAAAATAGGGTACCCAGTACTTTGCTAGAGATTATTTGTTTGAAACTTACTGTTAATTAGGGTTTAAAGACAAAATTCTTTTCCGATCGTTATTAGTGATGATTGTTGATTACTGTTAATTAGTGATTACTGTTATTTTACTGGTTCAAAGACAAGTAAAATAAAAGTAAAATAAGACCTAATTGATGTTTGTAAATTAGACACAAAATAAGTACTAGTTTCAATTATTAACAGGAGAAATCAACTGAGCAGCTTGAAGAGAAAGAACGACAGAATTGTAAGAAAGAGGTAAAACGTACCTTTGGAAACTGAAAATCCGGTGAACGGCCAACCGAGACGAAATTAACGACAAGCGATCACGGTCCTCGTTGAAATTGATCGAAAAAATGACCAACAAAGACGGTCACAGTCATCCTTGAAAGCGAGAGAAAAACAGGTTTTGATTTTGAAATCAAGAGAAAAGAGGGGTCAGCGTTTGACCTAATTTTGATTTGTTTAGTAAGTCATAAAAGGGTAAAATTGTATTTAGAATTTAAGTTTGGACTAATAAGTAAATAAAATCTTATTTTGGCTGGTGTATGTAAAATCTATCTAAGGCCGATTTTATTGGTAAATTGTGAAAGTTTTATACCCTAATTGGTATAAAACCCTGTAAAGAATATCTTGGGGATCAAGTAAGAATATCTTGGGGTAGCTAAGAAACTAAATATAATAAACTAATGATAATAATACCTGGTCAAATTTATTTCGGTGATAGTTAGATAATAATGGAAAAAACCCATCCATTTAGAGTTATTGGTTAGATAGAGTTTAAAAGAAAAAAATTCAAATTCATATTTTTTATAATTATTTTAGTTTTTGAAAATCTAACTGTAATTAATTTTTATAAATGTATTAAGGTGAGGTAATGTGTTCTGGGTGTTTTTCAGTGAAGAAATAAAGTTCGAAGAGGGAAGGTTAAAAAGATGAAGTTTATGGGTTGATCGACCGTTTAAGGGTGATAGAAAGAAATTGGGAGTTAAGAAACACTAAAAAATAATAAAATTTGTTTGAAACAAGGGAAGAAGTTGGTATTTGAATTGTAGGGAGAGTATTAATATTTGTTAGAAAATAATGTATTTTGCTTTGGAATGAGATGATTCTTAATCTACTAATAATATTTATAAGTATGATATGTTTATGGTTTAGGTTTTCGTAAATTATGGTTTGAACAAGTCCGACTTAATACAATTTATTATAAGTATAGATTAAACCCGATTTAATACAATTTATTATAAGTATAGATTTAAGCGAGAGATCGAAAAAGGACTATAATTTTAAAATATACTTTTTTTTAGCACCGACATGGGTCAAGTGCACAATGTTATTTTATTGAAATTTATATGACTCACAATAACGAAACAAAACCGTCACGTTGAATTGATACTTTGACGAACCGAGCTACTTAACCAATTATGGTTGGACTTGTGAGAGTTTTGAGCTTTGTAGGTCTTATACTTGTTTTAAACATTCTTTACTGAATCATACCTCTTTTGAGATTTTTTTTATTTTCGATCCGAAATAACCAGAGTACAAATATAAGTAACATTTTCTCTATTTGGATTTACTAGTCTATTTTCATTTTATAAGCAAACGATTTAACCACTTCACGATTGATATGAAATTGAGAATAAATGTTTTAAAAAAATGGTTCAGGTTGCCCGTGTAAGTATAAAAGTAGCTACCCTCTAGCCTTTTCAAATTATGAAGGAAAGATTATTAGATGAAGCTGAATCGTTGAACACCTACGGAGATTTCATGTTTTGGCGTAACATAACATTCCGTTGTTGTACAACGTCGTCGAAATATTAGTGGTGAGACTTTTAATATTCAGGTTTTTGCATGCTTAGAAAACACACTACACGCCTAAAAAATGTGAAGATACGTCATTACCCTAACACACATGAATTTTCCTCATAAACTTCTTCGTTATAGCCGTTTGGTCCTTGATAATGTTATGTGTCGTTGGGACACCATTACCCTTATTTGGAAAATGTAAAGATTCATATCACCAAGGTAAAAAATATCGGTTGAATTTTTCATTAGTGCATCGACTATGTGAAGGTCGAGAAAAGAAGATGGAAATAGATTATCGATAAAACAATTGACTAATAACAATGCCATAAGATAAAAACATTGACAATATAAATGGTTTTGGTAGCAAACGCTACATGTAAGAGCATATTGATGATGGAAAGTACTTAGATGGTTCAATATAAATGTGATGTATTACTAAAATACTATAATAGTTAAGGGATAACACAGTAATTTTTATAATAGACGACTGACACGTGTTATAAGATACACATGTCACTCATCTCAAATAATTAGGAATAAATTAGCTATAAATAGGAGATCCAATCATTATAAAATTGGTTGATTCATTTGTTAATAAAATTACTTTTTCGATTATTTTTTATCATTAACTAGTCCAAAATCTTGAGCAATAATCTGAGAAGAAAATTCCTTCATTAATCCGTTCGTATCCTAGTTCTTTATGTGTAAAATCATATAAATCATGTATCTAATAAGTAATCAAAAGTTGGAATTTACTAACATTTCCTTTCTTCCTGTTTAAAGTTTTTTATTTTAGAATTTCACTTTCCTTTTAGTTGATGAATTCTTTACATTTTATACATTTTTTTCTAACTATGGTGAAAACGATGAGTTCACATATTCACGTTGATGACGAAGAATTTTCAAATAGTTAAAATTGACGAATCAATCCAACTTTTGAGGATCCATCTTCCACCAAGTCTGTTAAAAGTGATAATTCTAATAAAGGATTTTTAAAATCCCACGAAACTCATATTAATCATGTTATGAAGCTCAACATTTAGGCATTGAACAGTAAATCGTCCCTCGACTATCGCGTTTGGTGGCAGATAGTCCCTTGACTTTCAAATGTCCGTTGACAGTCCATGGACTATCGCGTTTGGATAAAGTTAGTCCACCAGATCCTCTGATCCATGAGAGGCTGCCACGTGTCACCATAGTCCCCAGATTTTTGTATCACCACTAGTCCTTTGAGTTTAGGTCAAACCCAAAATGTAGAAAATTACAGAAAACTAAACTCAAGGGACTAGTGGTGATACAAAAATCTGGGGACTATGGTGACACGTGGCAGCCTCTCATGGATCAGAGGATCTGGTGGACTAACTTTATCCAAACGCGATAGTCCAGGGACTGTCAACGGACATTTGAAAGTCAAGGGACTATTTGCCACCAAACGTGATAGTCGAGGGACGATGTACTGTTCAAAGCCTCAACATTTACATACATTATGACTATTTTGACCCTTCAACACCAAAAACTTATGTACATATTCCTCCGTCGTTTTGCTCTTATCTGAATACATCTTCCAAATAAGATATTAGAATAGCGAATCCCAACTAATAATAGGGTTCGACTTCTAAATCATGTAGAAAATTTTGCTAAGCTTTATGATATAATGGTTTTCACCTCCTTATTTGACATTAGGCTTCGATTCCCGCTTTATAAAGACTTAATTTTTCTTTTTTAAGAAGACTCATATGTGTCTCAACCATATGGTTCTCAATGAGCGGAGAGTATTAATATCGTCGTTAATTGCACATCGACTATATTTTAAGTCTTTTTGTATTGAAAATTTCCTAGTTTTGGGTACCATCACCACCAGGATGGTAATCCCCTAATACTATATGACAATTTATAAAAGTTTTAAGACTATCAATAACTTTTCCAATTGTGGAAAAATATGGAATAAAGAGTTTGTTTACGTCTTTAGAAGAACAATAATGTGAATTTTCCATTTTTTTATTTGAAAATATTTTTTATTCCTAAGTTTGGTTTTATTCAAATACTTAATGCGTTCGTTGTGCAGAATTTGATAAGCTTTACCATGATCATCTTTTTGAAGCCCAACAATTATGCGTAACTCGTAAATAAGTATTAAACAATCTCAATGGATGAAAATTTCTTATCTTCTAGGTTGTGGCATAGACGAAAATAATAAAAACAATTAGCGAAACCATTCCCAAATTGATGATGAAATGGTTTACAAAATGTATTATATTTACGGGACAAATCACATTGTTCCGCCTCAGGCCCTACATGGTTGTAAATAATTCAAATTAGGTGAATTTATTTGAAAGGCTAAGATTATATCGGGTAATCTACCTTTCATTAAAATACCGACTATAGAAGTTTAAACTTTCCTTTATTTGTATTACCAATAAAATAATCTAGGATTATTTGTGAATTACCATATCGCATGCAAAAAATAGGAAGCTATGGTGTTGTATCCATATGAAGACAAAAAACGTTAAAAATGTATGGAATTATCCTTGAACCTAAGTGATGTTTAATGTCAATTTTTGTAATTCTCTTATACTATTTTATTATTTTTAATCAATCTTATTTGTTTTACCACTTTATTCCTTACGGTTTGATTTAGCCAGCTGTTTATTAACTGATTTTTGCTTTACACAATCCAAGGTTATAATCAGAGCCATACACAACTCTAGATGTGTGCACGCTATGTGAATCATATAATTTAGACTGTATTTCACCATGTTCTTTCAGACGAGGTCTATATATCATACAAAGCATTCTATAACTCCATAATCACACATTTTGTGCGAATTATAGGCATTGCCTGAAAAAACAGAGCCTAGAAAAAGATAGATTCACATGCTTTACGTGAACCATACCATGTAATTTCGTACAAAGTCTCTGAATTTAGGCATTTATTTTGACATGTTATTCCTGAAATGTGAAAAAATAGAGTTAAATCTCACGTATTTTATGCGAAATGTAGGTTATATGTGAAAAATATGAGCATGGGTCGTGGTAAATGATGAAGGATGGTTAGTACAATGCATACGAATATATAATTATTTTTGCCATTATTTGTTCCATGTTTAGCTCGTATAACTTCAAAAATATAATTTTTATTGTATTTAAAATTACATATACTTAAATGACATAAACCATCATATTTAATATAGAATATATTACATCATACATAGTATGATTCTATAGCCATAAGATAAAATATACCTAAAATACATAGTAGCAATCCATAATGGTAATATAAAGTAACGATACAATAAATTAAGATATTATATATAAATATAAAATGATACAACTCATTTTCAACATAAATATATCCCAATTTGTTTTCATAATATGTCTATTAACCATAGGTAAAACTATGTAGTAACCTCTTAACATTACCAAATTGTCGCACAACACGTTGCGAATAATATTATTGAACGACTTCAGTGTCGGCTCTATCCATACAATTATCTCAAATGGTCTATGGATATGATTAAGATAATACAATTTGAAATTAACTTAAAAAAACTAGTATATCTCGATTTATAAAACAAAAACCTAAAAAAGTTATAAAAATTTCAAATATTAAATTGAAATCATATTTCTCTTACGGAACATTTGGATCATATTTATGTATGATTTTTGAGTAATTGTTTGCGATCTAAATTTACTCGGTGAATATCTACCAAAGTGTGTCAAATGAATATAGTGAATTAAAGTCCATAACCTATGAAAATGATCACAAATACATGCTTATAATATTGTAATAAAACCACAAAATCCTTTTATCTTATTAAAATATATTCTAAAAAGTGGTATGTATGAGTTAATATTGTCACATCTCAATTATATTTCATTAACTATATTAGATGCTCAAAGTAGTGAAGATAGTAAAAATTATACCATTACTAATTATGTTTGCAAACATGGAAAAAAACAAACATGCATAAGAAAAAACACAAGTTTTGTAGGTGATTATCTTAAAATAGAGTGTGAATGTTCATATTCCTCGGGTCGTATAAGATTTCCCACAACCATCGAAGACGAACACCGTGAATCTAATTGTTTGGTAAAAATAACTTTTCTTTTTAGTATCCAAACACTAATTTCAAACATAACATGGATAGTTGACATTAGTTGAAATTTTTGCAACTAATATCAACATGTTGCGTCCACATTCATATCAGATGTTGATCCATCCTATCAATGTTCTCAAAATCTAAAAACCAAATGTTTGTGATTTTTTTGTTAGATTTTGACTTTAACTATACATGAGATGAAATATATTCCTCAATTTGAGGTTCTTTAACCTCCTTTGGACTCGATTCCATTGCTCATTATTTTATTTTACGGATTTGATGAATGTATGATTCTGGTAGGTATTTTTATTTGATTTTTCTAAGTTTTTAAGTTTGTTAAGGAACTTGCATTTTGTAATTCCAAATAATATCTATTTATCTTGCTCGTCCCTCATTGTTCAATCATTGCAACTAACCACTTTTAACGATAAATAGAATACATCAGTAAATGGGTTCCCCGTCATTCTGGAATTGTCTTTAGATCCTTGATATAGTTTAGTGAAAGTAAAGTATCCTTTATTAATTTAAGAAATCAATAATTTACTGCAAACAAAGTAATATAATGAGGATGATTGTGTTATCGAGATTCGAGCATCTAATATGAAATCATTTTCAATATCCGCAAAGAACGATGAGCTTAAAATGCTGAATATGTCATACTTATTCAAAACCAGTATTGAAATATAAAAACCTATAGATCTACAATCGCTTAAGAAAGTCCTACAGAAGGTTCATAACATTATTAAAATTACATAATTTTGTTTAGTATATTTTTATGATGTTATTAACATTGAGTCCGAAGGACATGTAATGTTCCATATTTAATAACTGCAAATATATGACGGTATAAGTACATATGAGTTGCTAAACTTAATGTAAATGCAACCTTATCTAAATAAACTACATATAAATGTAAGTTTGTGTCGGTAGAATATGATAATTTTCATAATAATCGATTTTATTTTTTATTATTCATGATTGTTTACAGTGTCAAATCTAAAGGATGACAAATGAATGAGATGAGACACAAAATATAGTATCTTGTCTGACCTCACTAACTTGTTTTCACGTCATATTTTGTTCTACTATATTTTGAGGACCCTAACACGTTTGAAATGTATAATAAGATCCCTCTTTGAAAATGTTTGTATTTTAAATTTGATAATTTAAAGTAGGGCTACACACGAGATTTGAAATTTTATTTTAAACTAAAAAATGTGCTTTATACGTTGTGATGAAGGTTAAAAATGATGTAAAATAAGTTTTTTCACAATTAGTATTCGGATATAATATTTGCGTTAGGAATTTGTATACAGTATTTTGGTTAGATTTTTTATATAATTTTTTAGATATGTATTCAAATATAGTATTGTAGTTATATATTTTGATTCAATATTTTGGTTGTGCGTATTCCGATATAATATTTTGAATGTATATAAAACAAGTTGGATGTTACTTGCATGTTTTTAGTTGTATCGTTTATTGTTTTGTATAATATTTGAATTATTTGTAACGAAAGTATTGTATGATGTACTTTTTTTAAAGAACCATGGTCGATATTCATGAATGTTCAGATATTGTAAATATTTAATAGTGCTGTAATAATATTTTTCACACAAAATAACCCTAATGTATACCAAATTTGTCGATATGCTATGTGATTTTATAAGAAAAACCTTCATTTTTTTACAATATTCTTTCATAAAAAATTATATAATTTTGATTGACTTAAACACGTTGTGTTAGATTATTAGTCAAATTATCCAACCTTATCTATCCTATTGACCTAATTCTCTATAATTGCTCTATATATACCAATTAACTGACTCTCTCATGTCTCAATATTCAAACTTTATAAAAAAACAAATATTTACTATCTATGATATGCGTACTAAAATAACCACTTGCTGAAAGTTACCATCATTGTGAAAAGAACAAGTGCATATGAAACTAATGGTATTTTAAAGTTGTATGTCGAATTTACTACATGTATGATATCAATTGTACATGTTGTCCATGTATGATGTCATCTGCACAAGTCATTAATAAGTTTTTTTTTTCAGGTTTTAATATTTAAAATCGGTTCAAGGTTTTTGGTGTTTTCACCTCCCTCAGAAAGCCAAGCAAGAGGTGCATAAGGTGTCTGATTTGTGTATTACTAATTATGTTAAAAATATGTGCTAGAAAATATGGACGATAACCTTATTGAAAAGACACTGGAATGAGTGGAGATAGATTAATGGACCATATAACTAGATATGTAAGGATATAACTATTGTTAAAGTGTTATGTTATTTGTATCTCGTGCTTATGTATATTTATTTTATGTTTAATGCTCTTATACTATCGTATTTTATATTATGTATCTATCGCGTTTAAGCTAAATATTTGAAACTAGAAGAATGCCATTAATAGTAATAACAATAAACAATAAAAAATTAAACGTAGTTTATAAATAACAATAAACAATACAACATAGTTGAGAAATAAGAATAAAAAACAAAGCATATTTTAAAAATAACATATTTGACAAACTAAATTGCAACGAACTAAAATGACAAAGTTGACATTTTGAGTATTAAAAAATGTATGTAAATATATGGTCTTTGTTAATTAGTCCATATATTTGTCAATCCAACCGAATAATGGATTTATCTAGCAAATCATATCTTCTCTATAAAATTATTTCCAACTAATATGAACGAGACCATAACTTGTTAATTGAATACAAACAATATAATAAAACAAAATATTGTTATGAACATAATACACAATTGAAATCATTTTTTTACCTTAACAAAATGATTCACGTTCGCGTGAGTAATACAACCTATTTTATTTTTGTGAGAATAGACATGGCATCTTTTAAAGATAAAAAAAAGTTGAACAACCACGTAAAGAAAATGCACACACGACACATGTAAACACAGTCATATTAAGGAAACAAATATCATGCATTTGCATATAGTTCTTGAACTCGGTAATTATATCAAAGCATTTGAGACTCTTTATTATGTACTTTTTTTTTGAATCCCACACACAACTTTATACAAAGTCAAGATCGATAGGATTTTGCTCATTATTCTTTCTTTCGCAACCTTTTATTTACATATATGTTACCTAAAAAATGAACGAAATCATGAACGAGGGAAGATGGTTGTGATACAAAAAATATTATTTAACTTCACATTTAACGTTTTTGTGTTTGTATCTTGTCGTATAAATATTACGAATGCTGGATGTGTTTCCAGATTTCTCATTCTTCAAACTGACTAAAACTTATCGGGGATATGACCAGTGATATGAAATTTTATCAACAAATTCTTTTTTGTTTATTTTCGAATTTCTTGCTCTTACACATCCTTCTAATAATCTTACATCATCATGATTATGATTTCCATATATAACCGTTAAAGTCCCTAATCTACGTTCACATATAATTAGATAAGCCTAAGTCTAAGGAGATAACCACGATTTTTGTGGCGCACAATTTTTATTTTAAAATTAGGTTCCTTTATAGTCTCATATACGTCCCGTATTTCTAGCTAACAAACATTAATCTTAAAGTTCTCTATTTTTTCCCCTCATCGTAACGGTTCTTAGCTATAAAGTATCCACTATTTTTACCTATGCGTTCTACAAATTCTTCAAGTTCACATTTAATATAATACGTAAAAATCTTGAATACGTGAAACCCCTTATAATTTTGTGGCTATCTCTTATAAAAGTTAATAATGAAAATATAATTTAAATCATGAACTAAACTGAAAATATAGATCCAAATAAATGGTAACCCACACACTATATTGAGATTAGCGGAATATGGATCCAAATAAATGGTAATCCACACATATTGACATTAGCAAATACGCTTGTCCATTATAGCCGATAGTCGACATTAAGTGCCATATTAATACACAATATCGACCATATGCGTCAGCATTAGTAGACACACACATATATGACATTGGCTAAAAATATTATCATTCAATGGCGCAATAGTGAGCGATTGAATAGACATACAAAAGTATGTCCACGTTTTCGGTGGACATTCGAAGATTTCTATGTTTTTAGATGTCGATGAAATACATAGACATTGTGAGGTATTCGTCAAAAAAACTAAAATGCTTAAATTCGTTTTTTTTTAAATTCGATATTAAAAGGTAATAGATGTATATCTGATCTGGTTTAAATTTTTAAGATTTTTTTACATTTATATTTTGAATTTTAATACCTAAAGTATAGTCTAAAACATTTACATTTTTAATTAAAAAAATAACATCAAAATATAATTTACTAATTTATTTGTATGTACATCTAATTTCAAAATTTCAAATTTAAAAATCTATTCAATGAAAATGGAGGTGTTGATATTATTTACCTAAAAACAATGGAATTCACAATTCCACATCCACATACCATAATAAAAACCACAATGGTATATAACATTGTTGCGTTAAGTTTAGCAACCTTCGAATTTCCTCAAGCAGCCAAACCCGAACCAAACTACGCCAGTCAACGCGTTCCTCGCGTAGCTGTGTTGGCTGATTCGCATTCAAATGACCGTAACAAAACCTCCGATCATTCATCTATGATTTCTCGTGCATCGTCGAAGATCGAAAACCGAAGCACACTCCTAATCTACATTTCATAGTCAACCGGAGCTCTGTAGCCGATAGATATAGCAATGGTGTTACCCTTCATCAAGTTAGGCACTCTTGTCTTGAAAACCCTAAGCAAACCTGTGGCTCAACAGCTTAAGCAACAAGCTAGGTTACATCCTAGGTTTCGCCAATTTATCATCAGTGTCGCGCAGGTAATCTTAGAGTTTATCATGTTCTTGGTATCGCATTTGAGTTTGTGTGATTGCATGTTCATAGTTTTGTGATTGATTGTTGTTTTATATCGATCTGTGATGTTTTCTTTTTTGTATTCTGCAAATTAGATCAATGAACTGTCTGTCCAGAGATTCTATGAGCTTTGAGCAATGGATGATACTAGAATTACTGATTCGAATTGTTGAATTTTGCTAGTTTATTAGGGTTTGCTTGTTGCAGATGATTGTTTTATACTGTGTAGTATGCCTGTATAAGTGCTTGATTATAATGTTTAATCATTAAAACTAGACTAATCATCAAATCACGACGAAAATGCAAAGACGGATTTACGGTCATGCTACTAATGTTGAGATCCGTCCTTTAGACGAGGAGAAAGCTGTTCAGGCTGCTTCGGATCTTATCGGAGAACTCTTTATCTTTGGGGTAATATTTACCGCTTTAGGCTTACTGTTTATTCTTTTTCTTGTTGTAGTTTTGTTGAAAAACGTCGTGTTGTGTGTGGTAGAGTTGCTGTATGAACTTGTGCTTATGTACGAGCTAGTCTTTTTCTGCAATCATGTTTCAACAATTTTTGTCTCGACAAGCTATAGTGAAAACATGTAAAGCTTTCCTAGAACTCTGTTTCATTTTTATGTGATAGCTGATTCGTTAGCACATCACTATCATTTCCTTCGATGGAAAGGGAAAAAGGACCTGCGTATTATATCTGTATCCTTGATTGTGGATTTAGTCCATCTCTTTTAATATATAAAGTAGTCAATTTTTTAGGTTACTAGATAGTCATGCTCTAGGCTGCTTATGATCCAACATTTGAGTCATGCTTTAGGCTGCTTATGATCCAACATTTGAGCCATGCTGTAGGCTGCTTATGATCCAAGTCCAACATTTGAGTCATGCTGTAGGCTGCTTATGATCAACATTTGAGTCATGCTGTAGGCTGGTTATGATCCAAGTTTTGAGTCATGCTCTAGGCTGCTCATGATCCAAAATTTGATTTGTAACTCGTACATTATCAATTATTTAGATACACTACTGTTATAATTTGCTAGCCAGTGTTGTCTAATCTGTAGCGTGATTGATTATTAATTTTTGAGTTGTCTCATATCCATTTTAGTTTACAGATTAATTTTGCTTGAAATTGGTGTATGGTTATAAAGCTTCAACACTTGGAATTCATACAGTCGTGATGCACACTCTTTGAATATCGTCATAGATAAGTTTGGGTAGTGTATAACACGAGTGAAAGGTTCTAACTGATTAGGTCGGAGTAATTGCTGTCATATTTGAGGTTCAAAGAAGCGCCAGATCAGAAGCCAGGAAGGAGGAAGTACGCAAGCAAGAAATTGAGGTAAGTTAACTACATTGTTTTGCATATTTTCCCTTTTTTGCGTGTGGAGGCTTACATGCTAATATTTTCCCCATATAAAAAATGGCCAAGTTTTTATAATGCCATAAGTACAGTATAGTATATACTAATATCAACTCCATCTTTTCGAATGACAGATTATTTATTCTTATTCATTTGAATCGTGAATGAGAGTCTAATTTGATTAACTGAGTTCTTAGTTAATAAATAGTCGACATTCATATTTACTCCTAATTCTACTTTATTAGGTTACCCTTCTATATCAATGAGAATAAATTAGATTTAAAACTTAATTTCCTCTTTCCGAAGCATCTTTTGCTTCATGATGATTTTAATTCACAACCTAAACTGTCCGCTTGCAGGCATTGAAGTTGAAAGATGAAGCAATAGAAAAAGAAGTGGAGCTCCTTAAACAAAAATGACCGTCTATGTTGGTCATTTTTTCGATCAATTTCAACGAGGACCGTGATCGCTTGTCGTTAATTTCGTCTCGGTTGGCCGTTCACCGGATTTTCAGTTTCCAAAGGTACGTTTTACCTCTTTCTTACAATTCTGTCGCTCTTTCTCTTCAAGTTGCTCAGTCGATTTCTCCTCTAGTCTTAATAATTGAAATTAGTACTTATTTTGTGTCTAATTTACAAACATCAATTAGGTCTTATTTTACTTGTCTTTGAACCAGTAAGATAACAGTAATCACTGTTAATTAGTAATCAACAGCCATCACTAATAACGATCAGAAAATAATTTTGTCTTTAAACCCTAATTAACAGTAAGTTTCAAACAAATAATCTCCAGCAAAGTACTAGGTACCCTATTTTAGGTTTAAAACAGCAATTACATTGATTTAACCAAGTAAAAAAGAGAAAGAAGAAAAAGTAAATCACAACTTACCCATGAATTTCGTCGATGGAGAGAGTCTATCGGAGTCTATCGGCGGTGACAGAGCGAAATTTGTTTTTGGAAGATTCGGTTGAGAGAAATGTCGATGATCAGTCGCAGTCGATGTTGAAGACCAGAGAGTTGAGGAGAAAGAAACGAATTTGGAAAGGAGAAAGATGTTTGAAATTAGGACAAACATTGATTTGGGGCTGAATTAGTTTGTTCGGGGATAATTTAGTCTTTTGTATTAACGGGCTGGACTTATTAGTAAAATGGGTCTTTTATGGTAGGGTTGGGTAAATAAAAACAATTTCGAGACCCAATGGGTAAGTAACCGACTTTTCGCATATAATGCTTGTATGCATCAATAGAAAATAGGGAGACTTACCCATTGGGTCTCGAAATTGTTTTTATTTACCCAACCCTACCATAAAGACCCATTTTACTAATAGGTCCAGCCGTTAATAAAAATACTAAATTATCCTCGAACAAACTAATAAATCAATGTTTGCCCTAATTTCAAACATCTTTCTCCTTTCCAAATTTTCTTTCTCCTCAACTCTCTGGTATTCCGAAAATCAGTTTCTCCAACATCGACTGCGACTGATCATCGACATTTCTCTCAACCGAATCTTCCAAAAACAAATTTCGCTCTGTCACCGCCGATAGACTCTCTCCATGGGTAAGTTGTGATTTACCTTTTCTTTTTTACTTGGTTAAATCAATGTAATTGCTGTTTTAAACCTAAAATAGGGTACCTAGTACTTTACTAAAGATAATTTGTTTGAAACTTACTCTTAATTAGGGTTTAAAGACAAAATTCTTTTCTGATCGTTATTAGTGATTACTGTTAATTAGTGATTACTGTTATTTTACTGGTTCAAAAACAAGTAAAATAAGACCTAATTGATGTTTGTAAATTAGACACAAAATAAGTACTAGTTTCAATTATTAAGACCAGAGGAGAAATCGACTGAGCAACTTGAAGAGAAAGAACGACAGAATTGTAAGAAAGAGGTAAAACATACCTTTGGAAACTGAAAATCCGGTGAACGGCCAACCGAGACGAAATTAACGACAAACGATCACGGTCCTCGTTGAAATTGATCGAAAAGATTAACAGAGACGGTCACAATCATCCTTGAAAGCGAGAGAAAAACAGGTTTTGATTTTGAAATCAAGAGAAAAGAGGGACCAACATTTGACCTAATTTTGATTTGTTTAGTAAGTCATAAATGGTAAAATTGTATTTAGAATTTAAGTTTGGACTAATAAATAAATAAAGTCTTATTTTGGCTGGTGTACGTATAATCTATCTAAAGCCGATTTTATTGTGAAAGTTTTATACCCTAATTGGTATAAAACCCAATAAAGAATATCTTGGGGATCAAGTAAGAATATCTTGGGATGGCTTTTTGAGATGAATCTATAGTCAGAAACTAAATATAATGAAGTATAATAATACTTGGTCAAATTTATTTCGATGATGGTTAGATAATAATGAAAAAACCCATCAATCTAGAGTTATTGGTTAGATAGAGTTTAAAAGAAAAAATTCATATTTTTTATAATTATTTTAGTTTTTGAAAATCTAATTGTAATTAATTTTTATAAATGTATTAGGGTGAGGTAATGTGTTCTGGGTGTTTTTCAGTGAAGAAATAAAGTTCGAAGAGGGAAGGTTAAAAAGATGAAGTTTATGGATTGATCGACCGTTTTAGGGTGACAGAAAGAAATTAGGAGTTAAGAAACACTAAAAAATAATAAAATTTGTTTGAAACAAGGGAAGAAGTTGGTATTTGAATTGTAGGGAGAGTATTAATATTTATTAGAAAATAATGTATTTTGCTTTGGAGTGAGATTATTCTTAATCTACTAATATTTATAAGTATGATATGTTTATGGTTTAGGTTTTCGGAAATTATGGTTTGAACAAGTCTGACCTAATACAATTTATTATAAGTATAGATTTAAGCGAGAGATCGAAGCAGGACTATAGTTTTGAAATATACTTTTTTTAGCATCGGTATGGGTTAAGTGCACAATGTTATTTTATTGAAATTTATATGACTCACAATATCGAAACAAAATGTTCATGTTGAATTGATACTTTGACGAACCGAGCTATTTAACCAATTATGGTTGGACTTATGAGAGTTTTGAGCTTTGTTAGTCTTATACTTGTTTTAAACATTCTTCACCGAATCATACCTCTTTTGAGATTTTTTTTCTTTTCTATCCGAAATAACAAGAGTACAAATATAAGTAACATTTTCTCAATTTGGATTTACTAGTCTATTTTCATTTTACAAGCAAACAATTTAACCACTTCACGATTGATATGAAATTGAGAATAAATGTTTAAAAAAATGGTCCAGGTTGCCCGTGTAAGTATAAAAGTAGCTCCCCTCTAGCCTTTTCAAATTGTGAAGGAAAGATTATTAGATGAAGCTGAATCGTTGAACACCTACGGAGATTTCATGTTTTGGCGTAACAAAACATTATGTTATTGTACAACGTCGAAATATTAGTAATGAGACTTTCAATATTCAGTTTTTTTTTGCATGCTTAGAAAACACACTACACGCCTCACAAACGTGAAGATACGTCATTACCCTAACACACATGAATTTTTCTCATAAACTTCTTCGTTATAGTCGTTTGGTCCTTGATAATGTTATGTGTCGTTGGGACACCATTACCATTATTTGGAACATGTAAAGATTCATATCACCAAGGTAAAAAATATCGATTGAATTTTTCATTAGTGCATCGACTATGTGAAGGTCGATAAAAGAAGATGGAAATAGAGCATCGATAAAACAATTGACTAATAACAATGCCATAAGATAAAAACGTTGACAATATAAATGGTTTTGGTAGCAAACGCTACATGTAAGAGCATATTGATGATGGAAAGTACTTAGATGGTTCAATATAAATGTGATGTATTACTAAAATACTATAATAGTTAAGGGATAACACGGTAATTTTTATAATAGACGACTGACACGTGTTATAAGATACACATGTCACTCATCTCGAATAATTAGGAATAAATTAGCTATAAATAGGAGATCCAATCATTATAAAATTGGTTGATTCATTTGTTAATAAAATTACTTTTTCGATTACTTTTGATCATTAACTAGTCCAAAATCTTGAGCAATAATCTGAGAAGAAAATTCCTTCATTAATCCGTTCGTATCCTAGTTCTTTATCTGTAAATCATATAAATCATGTATCTAATAAGTAATCAAAAGTTGGAATTTACTAACATTTCCTTTCTTCTTGTTTAGAGTTTTTTATTTTAGCATTTCACTTTCCTTTTAGTTGACAAATTCTTTACATTTTATACATTTTTTTCTAACGATGGTGAAAACGATGAGTTCACATATTCACGTTGATGACGAAGAATTTTCAAATAGTTAAAATTGACGAATCAATCCAACTTTTGAGGATCCATCTTCCACCAAGTCTGTTAAACGTGATAATTCTAATAAAGGATTTGTAAAATCCCACGAAACTCATATTAATCATGTTATGAAGCTCAACATTTACATATATTATGACTATTTTGACCCTTCAACACCAAAAACTTATGTACATATTCCTCCGTCGTTTTTCTCTTATCTGAATACATCTTCCAAATAAGACATTAGAATAGCGAATCCCAACTAACAATAGGGTTCGACTTCTAAATCATGTAGAAATTTTTGCTAAGCTTTATGATATAATGGTTTTCACCTCCTTATTTGACATTAGGCTTCGATTCCCGCTTTATAAAGACTTAATTTTTCTTTTTTAAGAAGACTCATATGTGTCTCAACCATATGGTTTTCAATGAGCGGAGAGTATTAATATCGTCGTTAATTGCACATCGACTATATTTTAAGTCTTTTGTATTGAAAATTTCCTAGTTTTGGGCACCATCACCACCAGGAGGGTAATCCCCTAATACTATATGACAATTTATAAAAGTTTTAAGACTATCAATAACTTTTCCAATTGTGGAAAAATATGGAAGAAAGAGTTTGTTTACGTCTTTGGAAGAACAATAATGTGAATTTTCCATTTTTTTTTATTTGAAAATATTTTTTATTCCTAAGTTTGGTTTTATTCAAATACTTAATGCATTCGTTGTGCAGAATTTGATAAGCTTTACCATGATAATCTTTTTGAAGCCCAACAATTATGCGTAACTCGTAAATAAGTATTAAACAATCTCAATGGATGAAAATTTCTTATCTTCTAGGTTGTGGCATAGACGAAAATAATAAAAACACTTAGCGAAACCATTCCCAAATTGATGATGAAATGGTTTACAAAATGTATTATATTTACGGGACAAATCGCATTGTTTCGCCTCAGGCCCTACATGGTTGTAAATAATTCAAATTAAGTGGACTTATTTGAAAGGCTAAGATCATATCGGGTAATCTACCATTCATTAAAATACCGACTATAGAAGTTTAAACTTTCCTTTATTTGTATTACCAATAAAATAATCTAGGATTATTTGTGAATTACCATATCGCATGCAAAAAATAGGAAACTATGGTGTTGTATCCATATGAAGACAAAAAAAGTTAAACATGTATGGAATTATCCTTGAACCTAAGTGATGTTTAATGTCAATTTTTGTAATTCTCTTATACTATTTTATTATTTTTAATCAATCTTATTTGTTTTACCACTTTATTCCTTACGGTTTGATTTAGCCAGCTGTTTATTAACTGATTTTTGCTTTACACAATCCAAGGTTATAATCAGAGCCATACACAACCCTAGATGTGTGCACACTATGTGAATCATATAATTTGACTTTGTACAAAACGTGCAAATTATGCTTATATTTTGGAGTGTTTTTTCAAGCGAGGCATACAGTGCGCATAACATATGAAAAATAGAGTTATATGTTTCATATTTTGTGAGGAATATAAGTTATATCTGAAAATAAAGCCTACACAAAGGCATATGTTCGTAGACTATATGAGAACTGTATGGTAAGGTTTGCACAATATGTGCAAATTTAGACTCTATTTCACCATGTTCTTTCAGACGAGGTCTATATATCATACAAAGCATGCTATAACTCCATAATCACACATTTTGTGCGAATTATAGGCATTGTCTGAAAAAACAGAGCCTAGAAAAAGACAGATTCACATGCTTTACGTGAACCATACCATGTAATTTCGTACAAAGTCTCTGAATTTAGGCATTTATTTTGACATGTTATTCTTGAAATGTGAAAAAATAGAGTTAAATCTCACGTATTTTATGCGAAATGTAGGTTATATGTGAAAAATATGAACATGGGTCGTGATAAATGATGAAGGATGGTTAGTACAATGCATACGAATATATAATTGTTTTTGCCATTATTTGTTCCATGTTTAGCTCGTATAACTTCAAAAATATAATTTTTATTGTATTTAAAATTACATATACTTAAATGACATAAACCATCATATTTAATATAGAATAGATTACATCATACATAGTATGATTCTATAGTCATAAGATAAAATATACTTAAAATACATAGTACCAATCCATAATGGTAATATAAAGTAACGATACAATAAATTAAGATATTATACATAAATATCAAATGATACAACTCATTCTCAACATAAATATATCCCAATTTGTTTTCATAACATGTTGATGTAGCCCAGAAAGTCCAAGCAAAAGCCTTTTTAATTTTATTTTATTTTATTCAAATATCTTATGTATTTAAATCAAATCTAATTATATTAAGATTTGATTTTATTTGATTTTATTTTATTTTAAAATATTTATTTTATTTCCTTTTATTATAATTTAGGGTTTTGAGAAGCTCTTATATAAAGCCTCATACCTTAAGTTATTGGAAGTCTTGGGAATAATATATTTTTATAAGTGAAAATTTCACTATTTGTTACCCTTAGATTAGGGTTGCATCATGTTACCCTTGAATTAGGGTTTCATCTATCGTTGCTTCTTCTTCTGTTTCCGCCGCATCTTCAGTTAACTGAAGACGCGGCGGAAACAGAAGAAGAAGCAACGATAGATGAAACCCTAATTCAGGGGTAACATGATGAAACCCTAATATAAGGGTAACAAAGAGTGAAATTTTCACTGATAAAAATATATTATTCTCAAGACTTCCAATAACTTAAGGTATGAGGCTTTATATAAGAGCTTCTCAAAACCCTAAATTATAATAAAAGGAAATAAAATAAATATTTTAAAATAAAATAAAATCAAATAAAATCAAATCTTAATATAATTAGATTTGATTTAAATACATAAGATATTTGAATAAAATAAAATAAAATTAAAAAGGCTTTTGCTTGGACTTTCTGGGCTACATCATCCTCTCCTGGTTGACAAGAATTCGTCCTCGAATTCACAGCACCATCACCATCAAGAACCTAAATTATTTATTTTATTTTATTTTATTCAATCGTTACATTGGGAATTATAATTGTTGACCTTATCGGAATAAGATAATTCTTATCGAGTGTTCCTTATTCGAAGTCACATTGAAGCCATCCAGTTGAAGGAAAAAAATAGTTTCGAAAACCTTTTCATAGCCTGAAGACAACATCCCCATGTCCAGTTGATGAAAAAAATGGTTTTGAAAACCTCTTCATAGCCTGAGACAGCATATCGATAAGCAATTTTTACCTTGATTCGACGATTGGTAGCCAATTTAAACTCCTTCAGTAACCGGTCAATACGATCGTCATTGAAACGGTTGGTATGCCCCCTCATACTCAAACGATCTTCCCGATCTTCATGACCACGTGTGTTGTTCTCTTCTTTAAACCTTGAATCAGATGAAATCAGGATTCAGAAACATGCTTGACCCGTAGCAGGAACTTCGGCTCTGATACCAAACTGAAGACGCGGCGGAAACAGAAGAAGAAGCAACGATAGATGAAACCCTAATTCAGGGGTAACATGATGAAACCCTAATATAAGGGTAACAAAGAGTGAAATTTTCACTGATAAAAATATATTATTCTCAAGACTTCCAATAACTTAAGGTATGAGGCTTTATATAAGAGCTTCTCAAAACCCTAAATTATAATAAAAGGAAATAAAATAAATATTTTAAAATAAAATAAAATCAAATAAAATCAAATCTTAATATAATTAGATTTGATTTAAATACATAAGATATTTGAATAAAATAAAATAAAATTAAAAAGGCTTTTGCTTGGACTTTCTGGGCTACATCACATGTCTATTAACCATAGGTAAAACTATGTAGTAACCTCTTAACATTACCAAATTGTCGCACAACACGTTGCGAATAATATTATTGAACGACTTCAATGTCGGCTCTATCCATACAATTATCTCAAATGGTCTATGGATATGATTAAGATAATACAATTTGAAATTAACTTAACAAAAAAAACTAGTATATCTCGATTTATGAAACAAAAACCTAAAAAAGTTATAAAAAATTCAAATATTAAATTGAAATCATATTTATCTTACGGAACATTTGGATCATATTTATGTATGATTTTTGAGTAATTGTTTGCGATTTAAATTTACTCGGCAAATATCTACCAAAGTGTGTCAAATGAATAGAGTGAATTAAAGTCCATAACCTATGAAAATGATCGCAAATACATGCTTATAATATTGTAATAAAATCACAAAATCCTTTTATCTTATTAAAATATATTCTAAAAAATGGTATGTATGAGTTAATATTGTCACATCTCAATTATATTTCATTAACTCTATTAGATGCTCAAAGTAGTGAAGATAGTAAAAAATATACCATTACTAATTATGTTTGCAAACATGGAAAAAAACAAATATGCATCAGAAAAAACACAAGTTTTGTAGGTGATTATCTTAAAATAGAGTATGAATGTTCATATTCCTCGGGTCGTATAAGATTTCCCACAACCATCGAAGACGAACACCGTGAATCTAATTTTTTGGTAAAAATAATTTTTCTTTTTAGTATCCAAACACTAATTTCAAACATAACATGGATAGTTGACATTAGTTGAAATTTTTGCAACTAATATCAACATGATGCGTCCACATTCATATCAGATGTCGATCCATCCTATCAATGTTCCAAAAATCCAAAAACCAAATGTTTGTGATTTTTTTGTTAGATTTTGACTTTAACTATACATGAGATGAAATATATTCCTCAATTTTGAGGTTCTTTAACCTCCTTTGGACTCGATTCCATTGCTAATTCTTTTATTTTACAGATTTGATGAATGTATGATTCTTGTAGGTATTTTTATTTGATTTTTCTAAGTTTTTAAGTTTTTAAGTTTATTAAGGAACTTGCATTTTGTGATTCCAAATAATATCTATTTATCTTGCTCGTCCCTCATTGTTCAATCATTGCAACTAACCACTTTTAACGATAAATAGAATACATCAGTAAATGGGTTCCCCGTCATTCTGGAATTGTCTTTAGATCCTTGATATCGTTGAGTGAAAGTAACGTATCCTTTATTAATTTAAGAAATCAATAATTTACTGCAAACAAAGTAATATAATGAGGATAATTGTGTTATCGAGATTCGAGCATCTAATATAAAATCATTTTCAATATCCGCAAAGAACGATGAGCTTAAAATGCTGAATGTGTCATACTTATTCAAAACCAGTATTGAAATATAAAAACCCATAGATCTACAATCGCTTAAGAAAGTCCTACAGAAGGTTCATAACATTATTAAAATTACATAATTTTGTTTAGTATATTTTTAAGATGTTATCAACATTGAGTCCGAAGGACATGTAATGTTCCATATTTAATAACTGCAAATATATGACGGTATAAGTACATATGATTTGCTAAACTTAATGTAAATGCAACCTTATCTAAATAAACTACATATAAATGTAAGTTTGTGTCGGTAGAATATGATAATTTTCATAATAATCGATTTTATTTTTTATTATTCATGATTTTTTACAGTGTCAAATCTATAGGATGACAAATGAATGAGATGAGACACAAAATATAGTATCTTGTCTGGCCTCACTAACTTGTTTTCACGTTCATATTTTGTTCTACTATATTTTGAGGACCCTAACACGTTTGAAATGTATAATAAGATCCCTCTTTGAAAATGTTTGTATTTTAAATTTGATAATTTAAAGTAGAGCTACACACGAGATTTGAAATTTTGTTTTAAACTAAAAAATGTGCTTTATACGTTGTGATGAAGGTTAAAAATGATGTAAAATAAGTTTTTTCACAATTAGTATTCGGATATAATATTTGCGTTAGGAATTTGTATACAGTATTTTGGTTAGATTTTTTATATAATTTTTTAGATATGTATTCAAATATAGTATTGTAGTTATATATTTTGATTCAATATTTTGGTTGTGCGTATTCCGATATAATATTTTGAATGTATATAAAATAAGTTGGATGTTACTTGCATGTTTTTAGTTGTATCGTTTATTGTTTTGTATAATATTTGAATTATTTGTAACGAAACTCTTGTATGATGTATTTTTTTTAAAAGAACCATGGTCGATATTCATGAATGTTCATATATTATAAATATTGAATAATGTTGTAATAATATTTTTCACACAAAATAACCCTAATGTATACCAAAATTTGTCGATATTATATGTGTCTTTATAAGAAAAAACTTCATTTTTTTACAATATTCTTTCATAAAAATTTATATAATTTTGACTGACTTAAACACGTTGTGTTAGATTATTAGTCAAATTATCCAACCTTACCTATCCTATTGACCTAATTCTCTATAATTGCTCTATATATACCAATTAACTGACTCTCTCATGTCTCAATATTCAAACTTTATAAAAAAACAAATATTTACTATCTATGATATGCGTACTAAAATAACCAAACAAATAAAGTTACCATCATTGTGAAAAGAACAAGTGCATATGAAACTAATGGAATTTTAAAGTTGTATGTCGAATTTACTACATTTATGATATCAATTGTACATGTTGTCCATGTATGATGTCATCTGCACAAGGTCATAAATAAGGTTTTTTTCTTCAGGTTTTAATATTTAAAATCGGTTCAAGGTTTTTGGTGTTTTCACCTCCCTCGCAAAGCCAAGCAAGAGGCGCATAAGGTGTTTGATTTGTGTATTACTAATTATGTTAAAAAATATGTGCTAAAAAATACGGACGATAACCTTATTGAAAAGACACTGGAATGAGTGGAGACAGATTAATGGACCATATAACTAGATATGTAAGGATATAACTATTGTTAAAGTGTTATGTTATTTGTATCTCGTGCTTATGTATTTTTATTTTATGTTTAATGCTCTTATACTATCGTATTTTATACTATGTATCTATCGCGTTTAAGCTAAATATTTGAAACTAGAAGAATGCCATTAATAGTAATAACAATAAACAATAAAAAAAACTAAACGTAGTTTATAAATAACAATAAACAATACAACATAGTTGAGAAATAAGAATAAAAAACAAAGCATATTTTAAAAATAACATATTTGACAAACTAAATTGCAACGAACTAAAGTGACAAAGTTGACATTTTGAGTATTAAAAAATGTATGTAAATATACGGTCTTTGTTAATTACTCCATATATTTGTCAATCCAACCGAATAATGGATTTATCTAGCAAATCATATCTTCTCTATAAAATTATTTCCAACTAATATGAACGAGACCATAGCTTGTTAATTGAATACAAACAATATGATAAAACAAGATATTGTTATGAACATAATACACAATTGAAATCATTTTTTTACCTTAACAAAATGATTCACGTTCGCGTGAGTAATACAGCCTATTTTATTTCTGTGAGAATAGACAAAACATCTTTTAAAGATAAAAAAAAGTTGAACAAACACGTAAAGAAAATGTACACACGACACATGTAAACGCAGTCATATTAAGGAAACAAATATCATGCATTTGCATATAGTTCTTGAATTCGGTAATTATATCAAAGCATTTGAGACTCTTTATTCATGTACTTTTTTTTGTGAATCCCACACACAACTTTATACAAAGTCAAGATCGATAGGATTTTGCTCATTATTCTTTCCTTCGCGACCTTTTATTTACATATATGTTACCTAAAAAATGAACGAAATCATGAACGAGGGAAGATGGTTGTGATACAAAAAATATTATTTAACTTCACATTTAACGTTTTTGTGTTTGTATCTTGTAGTATAAATATTACGAATGCTGGATGTGTTTCCAGATTTCTCATTCTTCAAACTGACTAAAACTTATCGGGGACATGACCAGTGATATGAAATTTTATCAACGAATTCTTTTTTGTTTATTTTCGAATTTCTTCCTCTTACACATCCTTCTAATAATCTTACATCATCATGATCATGATTTCCATATATAACCGTTAAAGTCCCTAATCTACGTTCACATATAATTAGATAAGCCTAAGTCTAAAGAGATAACCACAATTTTTGTCACGCACAATTTTTATTTTAAAATTAGGTTCCTCTATAGTCTCATATACGTCCCGTATTTCTAGCTAACAAACAGTAATCTTAAAGTTCTCTAATTTTTCCCCTCATCGTAACGGTTCTTAGCTATAAAGTATCCACTATTTTTACCTATGCGTTCTACAAATTCTTCAAGTTCACATTTAATATAACACGTAAAAGTCTTGAATACGTGAAACCCCTTATAATTTTGTGGTTATCTCTTATAAAAGTTAATAATGAAAATATAATTTAAATCATGAACTAAACTGAAAATATGGATCCAAATAAATGGTAACCCACACACTATATTGAGATTAACAGAATATGGATCCAAATAAATGATAATCCACACATATTGATATTAGCAAATACGCTTGTCCATTATAGCCGATAGTCGATATTAAGTGCCATATTTATACACAATATCGACCATATACGTCAGCATCAGTAGACACACACGTCCATGACATTGGCTAAAAATATTATCATTCAATGGCGCAATGAAGAGCGATTGAATAGACATACAAAAGTATGTCCACGTTTTCGGTCGACATTCGAAGATTTTTATGTTTTTGGATGTCGATGAAATACATAGACATTGTGAGGTATTCGTCAAAAAAAATAAAATGCTTAAATTCGTTTTTTTTTTTAAATTCGATATTAACTATATAAACTAGGTAATAGATGAAATATATATACATCTGATCTGGTTTAAATTTTTAAAATTTTGTTACAATTATATTTTGAATTTTAATACGTAAAATATAGTTTAAAACACTTATTTTTGAATTAAAAAAAAATAACATCAAAATATAATTTACTAATTTATTTTATGTACATCTAATTTCAAAATTTTAAATTTAAAAAATCTATTCAATGAAAATGGAGGTGTTGATATTATTTACCTAAAAACAATGGAATTCACAATTCCACATCCACATACCATAATAAAAACCACAATGGAATATAACATTGTTGCGTTAAGTTTAGCAACCTTCGAATTTCCTCAAGCAGCCAAACCCGAACCAAACTACGCCAGTCAACGCGTTCCTCGCGTAACTGCGTTGGCTGATTCGCATTGTCGATAAAGAAACCCAAATCGTCGTCTCCATTCAAATGACCGTAACAAAACCTCCGATCATCCATCTATGATTTCTCGTGCATCGTCGAAGATCGAAAACCCAAGCACACTCCTAATCTACAATTCATAGTCAACCGGAGCTCTGTAGCCGATAGATATAGCAATGGTGTTACCCTTCATCAAGCTTGGCACTCTTGTCTTGAAAACCCTAAGCAAACCTGTGGCTCAACAGCTGAAACAACAAGCTAGGTTACATCCTAGGTTTCGCCAATTCATCATCAGTGTCGCGCAGGTAATCTTAGAATTTAATAATTTATCATGTTCTTGGTATCACATTTGAGTTTCTGTGATTGTATGTTCATAGTTTTGTGATTGATTGTTGTTTTATATTAGATCAACAAACTGTCTGTCGAGAGATTGTATGAGCTTTGAGCAATGGATGATACTATTCTGAATTACTGATTCGTATTGTTGAATTTTGCTAGTTTATTAGGGTTTGCTTGTTGCAGATGATTGTTTTATACTGTGTAGTATGCCTGTATAAGTGGTTGATTATAATGTTTAATCATTGGAACTAGACTAACCATCAAATCACGACGAAAATGCAAAGACGGATTTACAGTCATGCTACTAATGTTGAGATCCGTCCTTTGGACGAGGAGAAAGCTGTTCAGGCTGCTTCGGATCTTATCGGAGAACTCTTTATCTTTGGGGTAATGTTTACCGCTTTATGCTTACTGTTTATTCTTTTTCTTGTTGTAGTTTCGTTGGAAAACGTTGTGTTGTGTGTAGTCGAGTTGCTGTATGAACTTGTGCTTATGTACGAGCTAGTCGTTTTCTGCAGTCATGTTTCAATAATTTTTGTCTCGACAAGCTATACTGAAAACATGTAAAGGTTTTGTAGAACTCTGTTTCATTTTTATGTGATAGCTGATTCGTATAGCACATAACTATCACTTCCTTCAATGGAAAGGGAAAAAGGACCTGCGTATTATATCTGCATCCTTGATCGTGGATTTGTTCCATCTCTTTTAATATATAAAATACTTAATTTTTTAGTTTGCTAGATAATCGTGCTCTAGGCTGCTTATGATTCAACATTTGAGTAATGCATTAGTACGAGCTAGTCTTTTTCTGCAATCATGTTTCAACAATTTTTGTCTCGACAAGCTATAGTGAAAACATGTAAAGCTTTCCTAGAACTCTGTTTCATTTTTATGTGATAGCTGATTCGTTAGCACATCACTATCATTTCCTTCGATGGAAAGGGAAAAAGGACCTGCGTATTATATCTGTATCCTTGATTGTGGATTTAGTCCATCTCTTTTAATATATAAAGTAGTCAATTTTTTAGGTTACTAGATAGTCATGCTCTAGGCTGCTTATGATCCAACATTTGAGTCATGCTTTAGGCTGCTTATGATCCAACATTTGAGCCATGCTGTAGGCTGCTTATGATCCAAGTCCAACATTTGAGTCATGCTGTAGGCTGCTTATGATCAAGTTTTGAGTCATGCTCTAGGCTGCTCATGATCCAAGTTTTGAGTCATGTTCTAGGCTGCTCATGATCCAAAATTTGATTTGTAACTCGTACATTATCAATTATTTAGATACACTACTGTTATAATTTGCTAGCCAGTGTTGTCTAATCTGTAGCGTGATTGATTATTAATTTTTGAGTTGTCTCATATCCATTTTAGTTTACAGATTAATTTTGCTTGAAATTGGTGTATGGTTATAAAGCTTCAACACTAGGAAATCATACAGTTGTGATGCACACTCTTTGTACATCAAGTCATAGATAAGTCTGTTTAGTGTATAACACAAGGGAAAGGTTCTAACTGATTAGGTCGGAGGAATTGCTGTCATATTTGAGGTTCAAAGAAGCGCCAGATCAGAAGCCAGGAAAGAGGAAGTACGCAAGCAAGAAATTGAGGTAAGTTAACTACATTGTTTTGCATATTTTCCCTTTTTTGCGTGTGGAGGCTTACATGCTAATATTTTCCCCATATAAAAAATGGTCAAGTTTTTGAAATGCCATACGTGTGGTATAGTATATACTAATATCAACTCCATCTTTTCGAATGACAGATTATTTATTCTTGTTCATTTGAATCGTGAATGAGAGTTTAATTTGATTAACTGAGTTCTTAGTTAATCAATAGTCGACATTCATATTTACTCCTAATTCTACTTTATCAGGTTACCCTTCTATATCAATGAGAATAAATTAGATTTAAAACTTAATTTCCTATTTCCGAAGCATCTTTTGCTTCATGAGGATTTTAATTAACAACCTAAACTGTCCACTTGCAGGCATTGAAGTTGAAAGATGAAGCGATAGAAAAAGAAGTGGAGCTCCTCAAACAAAAATTGCAAGAAATAGAGCAGCTTGCTAAAGGGAAAGGACTTATTGGACTCTTCAACTATAAAAACGCTAGTACAGATTCAAAGGCCGCAAAGCCAACTTGATTATTGGGTAATCTGGATTACTTTTCCGAATTTACATCCCTGCTTCGCATTTTCTAACTTCTATTCTTTTAAACTTGAGTAATCCATTTATATCGAGCTCTGGCTTGACCACTTGTATTCACCGGATGATAAACAACAATTGCTCATTTTGAAATAGTGTAAACACACCACACAAAAATAAAATCATAGTGATATATCGTATATCCGAGATTTTGTTCTATATATCTTCACTTGTCACAATGACTCATCTTATGCTGTTACCTTCAAACTATTTGTTTCCGTAACTTGTTTTTTTTAGAATATTAGTTGTACTATTCAATATTTACAATATCTGAACATTCATGAATATTGTATCCCTTTCACCTCTTTTTTGGAATTCATATTCTTCTCATCTTCTGAACTTTTCAAACCGATGAGATTCTCATAAAATATCAACCTCGATCGTCTAAACAAGGATAACTCCTTTTTTTCTCTCCATTCTATTTAGTGATTAGATGCTTAATTCGTAAACATTTTAGATTATCATCAATCCTTCTTGGTTTAATCTTTTGATCTCTTAGTTTAGTGAATACCTCTCATAAAAGTACATTCGAAATCTTTTACGCAAGTCATTTGCAGGTTTTGAGGAGCTCAGTAGTAGAATTTTAGCTCTTATTTGTCTCATGATTTACGTAGAACTTGTTATTGCTCTTGAATATACCAGTTTATAGAAAGAAACATATACTTGATCTTTGTCTATGTGTTCTTGGGATATTTTGGAATGTGTTCTTGTGGTTGAAATATACGTCTGTGTAGTGTTCTACTTTGCATTGAACACAAATGGTTGAAAGGTGTGTTTGGGTAATCATTATAGTGATTATTCTCTTCTGAAAACCACTACATCTAAAAGGCTTTTCCAAAGGGATAGAGAAGAATCTAGTGGATAATATGGTGGGCATGGCCTCTTTATGCCTTTCTTACTCTACTCATCTCTTCAGTTCTAGGTCAATGAAATTGATTAGATATTTTATTTTAACACCATTTTTGTTTATAGAAAAGGAAATAAAATCTATAACCTGAAAAAAAAAAATCTGGTATAATCGGACTGAATTATTACTAAAACTGGTTTGGTATACTTGATAGGGTATCAGTTTGAGATTTTAAATTATTTTTCTATTTAAGAGGTTATAAATTTCAGTTAGTCTTAAGTTCTGGAAATCCATACACAGCATAAACTTTTCTGTTTGTTTAAGGACCATGATTGTTTTGAAAAGGTTTTGGCTAAATTTGGGTAAAAAAAATGTTAACCAATCCAAAGAATGAGAGGATTTCGAACTTTTAGTATTTTGGCTTTACTCCGGCGGTTGCACACTTCTCAATCCGCAGGTGAGAATCTCATCCGTCGGGTCAAGCTTCTGCCGTGCACGCTTTTACATTTTGGGATGGTTTTTGCTAATAGTCCTAATTTAAACACAATCTTAGAAAATTTGTTTTTTCATTTTACATTTTAAGGATGGTTATCGTAATTTAAACACAATTTTAATTTTTTATTTTTTTTAGAAACATGCCGCAGCTATTCAACAAGTGTGTACAAATTAAATGAAAAGAAATGAAAAGAGATGAAAAGTTTATGTAGTAACATAGTACTAAAACTTTTTTTTGTTATTGAAAAAAAATCTAAAATGATGCATTCAACAACTAAGGGAGAATGGTCAGATTGGAGTTTTTGGTAAGACCGTAAAAATAACAGAAGAAAATTGTTAAAAGTCACCCAAATTGGGAACCACACGATTAAAGTAAAGGGTAAAAGATGAGTTTCACTTGACTAAGGATTTAAACTATTATATTTTAAATGAAAATAAAAATAATGTTTATTTTTTCATATAAATTTCATATCATAAATTATTTGAAAAGATTAAGTTGGTGAGTTCATATTTTACATCAAATATAAAATTATATATATTTGGGCTCAGTCCCAATTCAAATAAAAAAACGTTTACAAAAATATATGTATAAAGATGGAATCTATTTGTGGTAATGTATTTATACTTAATTTTATAAAAAAAATTTAATCGGATTAATATTGATTCACACTAGATGCAATATCATTTTTTCTTATCATTTATATAAAAATTTTATTTTCTCTAGTAACAATTTCTTTTAACATCAATCGATTAAAACTATAAAATCATAATTGATTTTGTAATAAATAGAAATTCAAGATTTTTTTAATGTCTGGTGTGGCCGTGTTGACGAAATCAAATGGAGATTTTGTTTATTTTTTATATTAGACCATATCTTTGGCCCAAATAGATCAAAATAATAATAAAAAGCACTACAAATACCATTTGGACGGAATTGTTAATTTGTTTATAATTTGTATTGATGATAATTATTTTTTAACCAATCTCGATAAAAATCGTGAAAATATCGAGCAAATGCTAATTTAAGTATTCAAAACGAATCTTAATGGTACATAGAGAGATTATTTATCTTAGATGACCCATTTGTTTTGCAAAATGCAGGCTTTAAATTTAGAAATTCAGTATTAATGTCACATTTTAAGGACCTTTTTGTCATATATAACAATTGATGATGATGATATGTGGGTGTGATATATCCTTTAGAAGATGTTGTGATCGTTACAACTAGACAATAGATGTAAAGCTCCAAAATATGAGGATAGACATTGGTAATTTGACTAATATCATATTTAAAATCATTTATGAAAAATGTTCCACTCACAGTATGTTTCATTAAAGCGAACTTCCCTAGTGTAAAAAAGTTTGAGGTTGATGTTATTTTGGGTTGAAGTGACAAAAAAATGCAATGTGTAATTTTTAATGACTATAGATGTTTTATTTTCTTACAATGTCATCATGGAAAATGTATAATTAAACAAAATGGATGTTGTAGTCTCTTTCATCCGTAATTCCTTCCGACATATAGTCGATGCCAAAATAAGGGGCATACGAAACAATAAAAAGACGACTCCATAATTATCCAACAATTTTCTATTTAAAGAAATAAAAATTAGTCGGGGTCTCGATGGTATGTTAATGAACTTTTTAGTGATTTTGACTATCTTGATAACCTTAATGAAACCTTCAAAAATATACGAGCTATCAAATTAAAACTAAATCATTAGAAACATGTTTCAAGAGTACACTTTAGTTTTTTGTTAGTACATAGTAAATAGAGGGGAGTACATGCAATCCCTTCACAAATAGAAACCTTGACTGTCATGTTTTATCTAATGCCAATAAAAAATAAAAGCTTTGTGTATTTGAATAGATTCATCTATTAGCCGTTAGATAAATGGTTACATTTCTTCCAAGTGTTCAACGGGGTAATACACTTTTATTGGTATGACTAACGTGAAACGAATTTTAGTAATATTTAAAAATATATTTCTCTCTCATAAGGTATTATTTTAACTTGTTTCAGGTGATAAACTATACATTAACCTCATTGTTTCCGACTACGCCGCCACTTTTGTCATTATATGAGGAAAATGGAACTAAACCCGTGTACTATGTAAATAAAAGTTTGATCGATGCTAAAACTAAGTATATCGTGACACCTTATTTGTAAACAATACGAAACACAAGACCATACTTTCAAAAGCAGTTAATTATAGTCCAATAATTATTACCTATTAACAAAGAACCTACAAGGAAACAAGGTTACTTCCCAAAGTCTTATGATATGGTCTAATATAATGTTGTGTGAAACATTATACTATTAAAATTTGGACCAAAGTTTGATTTGTTACCTGAATCCCAATGATTTTTTTGTGCTTCAAGTGCTACACACCAAAGTTGGATCAACCTACTACAACTTTCAGAATTTACATAAAATTATATTGTTAGCGGTATATTATCGATAAACTAATTATGGTTGACACTAAATCTCTGGCCCAATGATGTGATATATAGTAGTGTTTTAAAAATACCATTCATCATATATGAGACCTTATCATTTGACGATCATGTCTGAATAATTCAGGTCATCTATGTAAATATTTTGGGAGATGAAAAGGTTAACAGTTCCTTCTCGTCGCGATTAACTATTTTTCTGTAAATAAATGATATATTATTAAAAAAATATTAAGAGTATATATATAGCAAGAAAGAACAATTTATATTCTAATCTATTGTAATGATTTATTTATATCATATTGATCGATCACTCACTAAATATATCACTAACACTCAATATTGAGTTGAAAATCATATATCTGGTACACCCAACTTGTTATATATAAACGTTGTGAATTTTTTTAATTATTGAGTCGTTAAACTAAAATATATTCTGAACAAGATCATGAATAAGATTTTAGAAGCCTCGTTATGAATTATGAATAGTGAATCCAAGTATTGGATTTTGTAATATTCTTTTTGAGATGTCATTAATAAATTTATTACTTTACATTGAATTAGTGTAGCTACGAGTGACTAAATAAGCTAATGTTATGTAAATATGAAGAAATGACCGAGAGAAAATTTGGTACATTTACGTTAGCGAATGTCAAAATAATTTTGTTTTGGATAATTGTATTGTATTTTACGGACTGGTATGGTAAGTTTAGGTGGTTATGTATGAGATTATGGGGTTTTAGTAGTTATATTAGGTGAAACATGATATGTAAAAGTCTAATAAACCTAATTTTCCATTCTGAATCTGATTGCTTGTGAAGTACATGATAACAAACTTGATTGTCTGTGTCTAGTACTATTATCTGGTCGGGTCGGTCCGAGTTTAGACTAGACTAAGACCGGCTCCGTAAGCTATCAGGCGGATCCCGCCCGAACTGCTAAATGAAAGGAGCCAACTATTGTGGACCGAGACCGGTCCATTTTTAATTACTCCGGCTGGGAAACAAAAAAAAATTGTATCCCCGAAAGAGGTAGCCGAGTTGGTGGAGTAAGGAAATGTCATGAGTTCGAGTCTCTCTACAAATGTTTTTTTAGTCCCCAAGGGGTAGCCGAGTTGGTTGAGTAAGACATGCTTGTGACCAAATGTCATGAGTTCGAGTCTCTCTACATACGCTTTCTCGGCTGAGCCTGTCACCTTGTGTTATTTACCTTCTGACATTGGTTGGCAGGCTATTGCATCAGACTGAAGTTTTACCCTGTGCGCACTCATTACACTCTGAGTAGCGGCTGCAGGTTCCCTCCATTAAAATAATAATAATAAGACATTGATGTCTTTTAATAAATGTTGTTTTCTAATTTTTTAAAACTATGCTTTCTTATTTTATATATAAACAAAAAATGTCACCATAAGATGTTAAAACAAGTTCATGAAAAAATTTAAATAAAAAATTTATTGTCTCGTTGTATTTGAAAAGAGAAAGTAAAAGAATTGTTACTATTATAATTAAACACAAAACAAAATACAACTCTACGCCAAGCTAAACAGAAAAAAACAACTGAACAAAACTTTTTTTTCATTTTTTTGAATTCTTATGTTCCTAGAAAAGTGTACCAACCATACATGAAAAGGAAAAAAAACATGAACATGTCACTAAGCTAACATACCAACACAATTTAATATCATGCTTAAATATACACATCTTGTGTAAGAACAACCCATAAACCAAACAATTCAAAATTATAAAGTATAATGTAAACTGAAATTAATATTCACATCTTGTGTAAGAACAACCCATAAACCATGACATAATACACCATGTCGAAAAACTAGTAATTACATATGTTTTTCACAATAATGTCAAATGAAATCAGTTTCTCACAATGAGATAAAAACTGAAACCATAATGTAGCATGTTATAAGCTATTTTCTCAACTATGATTTCATCAATAATAGGTTCACACATGAGTTAAATAAAACATACCAAAATCTAAGTCGTTGAAGTACCCGACGCAATATCTATAAATGTGTACTGCATCTGAACTTCCACATCATCCAGCTATAAAAAAGTACCGTATTAGAAGATATACAAATAATAAAATAATATTAAATGGTTAATTAAACACTTACAATGCTTTGGCCCCGTCATTTTTAAGTCGTGAATCTCTTCCACCTTATCACCTCCATATGGAAGCAATTCTATAGTTTATGTTTTCATTGACGTGCGTTTAGAATCAATCACTCGCTTTATGGCACTGAAAGCTAATTCTAAAGCAACTGTTATTATAGGAATTGATAATATATCATTCATCATGATACTCAACACCGGATATGTAAGCTCATTCACAATCCATCATTGCAACACATCAAACGACTTACCTTTAAGTACTCTGAACGAAAGTTGTTCCAAGTATAATTCAAGGCCAGTTTTAGCGCTTTGGGAAGCCTAAACTGATTCAAGAATTGCATCAAGCGATATGTTGATACTTAGATTCAAAAGAATCTAATTTTAACGCTTTTGGAAGCCCAACCCAGAGTAGCCACTAGAAGATCTAGTAGTAACATTAACACTAGATTGGGAAGAACCAGTTTGCTGATTGGTTTCTTGGTACAATGAGAATACGGTGGCTAATTTGGTCTCCAAGGAAAAATTTTCACACTTAACTTCAGAAGCCTATTGTTTAATTATTTCATCCTCATGAATGGTAGGGTACAATTGTTTGTAGGCTCATCCGATAATACCATTTTATACATGTAATGTGCATCAAGTCTATTAGGTAATAACATGAAGAAAAAAAATCAAACATAATCATGAAATAATAGTATTATACCTCGGATCAAGCATAACCCTGACAATAATTAAAAGGTTAGACTATGCGTAATACTTGTTATATTTTTCTTTCACCATAATAGCCATTCTCAATCGGTGGGACTTACTTTCATCCATGATAGTCTTATCCAACAACTGCTTTACACGGTTTATCTCAGCAAAAAATAAGCTCATTGTTGGATATGACGTACCACTTATTAGGCTCGTAATTGCTGTAAATACTTCAAGGATAAAAAACAAAACAATAAAGTAAGTACATTGTTTAACAAAGTCAATATTATGCTCTTACCTCATATATGGTCAAACTTTGCTTGCTCATTTCTTTTAAAATGGGTACAGGGAACTAACAATTTATAATCTCTAAGCAATTCAGTGTTGCAACATCCACGATATGAGCGAGGTATCTGCAAGCCGTAAAGCTAAAGCATAAGAAAGTACGACGAAATAGCATAATGCAAACAATGTTATTCTAATATGACGAGCAATAGATCAGACACCTTAAACAATAATAGTTAAAATATAAATCAGAAACTTCATAAATTATGGACCATAATAATCTGCAAACTCAATTTATAACTTATCGCAACCTCTAAGAGTAAATCGTATGCTATAGTTTTCATGACAATCTATCAAAATAATTAGAAGTACATTCATAACAAAACCTCAAATTTAAAATATACTAAAAAAACTGAAAAATACTCTAACCACAATGTAATCACGTCACCTGAAAATACACATTGAAAATTGAAAACTCCTAAGTTTTATATTTTGACACATAAACTTATACTTTGAGCAAAACACAACGGTATAAACATAAAATGACAAAAGGCACAAGAAGATACATCAATAACAATGAAGAATATGGATTGGAATTGATAAACACGGTAAAGAAAAGTAAAAAAAAATCCATTAAACTAATAAAAAAAATACACATCAACAACAATCGATACAAATGAAAACCATAAGCTATAATACCATATAATGAATCAATATTTTATTAAAATATTATTTGTAGGGTGCAAACTAGAACCATATATATATGTATGTATAGGTTTTAGATAAAACATAATAATTTTTATATTATAGATAATCATTGAGTAATCTATTAGTAATATAATATATCATTAACTAAATCCATCTTTAAAATAAATTATCATCAACTAAATATATTTTACATTTTAAAAATAGGTTAAAATAGAGATTTTAGCATAAATAAAAGAAACAAGTAACAAATTTCATCAATATGAATATGTAGTGTATATATGATATGTCACTAGTAATTACGTACATAATAATGTGTAATTCCACAATGTTTAATTGAATACATTTTGTAGATTCTAGAACATATAAAAAACATTCTCAACATTTTTTCACATGCAGGCTAACATGTAGATTTAAATAGCTAATCATACAGTTTGAAAGATTTATATATATATATAACCCTAGACGAGCCAACCAAAAAAGGACATGGTGTTTTATAAGAAGTATTTTGGTCATATAAAACAACTCTCATAACAACGACCGATGAAATCCATTTTGCTTTTTATGAGTTGAAAGCAATAGTCACTATAGAAATAATATTTTGTTCGTTCCACATGAATAATTATTCAAAGAACAATAACGCACTCGATAGACAGTTTGATCTTGACATTGTAGAAGAAAATAACACAAAGAATTACTTGAAAATACCAAGCTCTCACACATTGATGCGAAGATGATATGATTAGATGGTTAGTCATCATAATTTATACATATAACATCAAACGCTACACATTCTTTTAACATGTCAAGAATTAGCAGAACAGTAAGCAACGTCCTAACTATGAAGTCATGTAAACTTTAGTCATTAAAGTAAAACCAAGAATCTATAAGCTGACAAACGCCAAAGGTCACATTCTCTATCACTTTTGGAATGTTTAATACTCTTGATTTTTTGGTGAACTTATAAGTTGGTATAAGTTTTAATTAGAATATATATGGTGCATGCTTTCATATCCCGACTAAGTGAATAGGTTTTAACAAGGCATCAACATAAAGAAAACTAATGCAATATTTTCTATTTACTTTATGTGTTCTTATAGTTATATTTAATATGATAAATAGAAGGATACTTGACTTTTTTGTTTGGATAAAAAAACATGAAAGCCATAATAAAATCGGTATAATGGGCTTTCTTAAAACCTTAGGGTTTCCATTGAGTTTGTTAAACATAAATGAAATTTAAACTTCTTATGCATATCTTCTCATGCGAGACAAATCACATTGTAAAAAAAAAACCTGTATGTATAAATTAAATAGTAAGGGAAGCTCAGTAGCTTATTCTATCGACCATACAAGGGAAAAGTAATCATATAAGATGGAAACTTGCAAACAAAAAATCGATAACAAAGAAATTCAGACAAATACAAATCAAAGTTCAAATTCACTAAGTAAACAAACATACAATGGTATCCCGGTCATTCAGGGACTTTAAGAACAAAATAACATTGGTTTGAACATAAAAAATTACATCGACCATTGATTGATTAAAATTTAAAAATAAATGATGAAATACACTAATACAAAACATGAATTCTTTAGTCATCCATGGATTTTATTTGAAGAATTTAACCACAAATTAAGAATACTTTTCTGCCTCCCTTTTTCGTCATTGGACAACCTGCTGGTTAGGGAGCTGGTTTGAGTTGGTTTAGATATCCATCTCTATCCCTGTACATTGAAGTTTAGTAGATTTCAATCTCCAAGGTACAATAGATATGACGACTGTTTTTTTAGTGACTTGATTTCGGCCAATGTAATATTATGTTCTTTTTAACTTTTTACTTTCAGATTATAACGTTTAATACGTACACTTTAACTTTTAGGACTTGTGATTAGTACACTATTTTTTGGGTATTGAGGTGGATTAGTCTCATAAAGAGTATATGTCTTTTTGAGATAAAATATATTTCTAACCAATTTGAGCAAACACTTCTTTCTTATTACATGATGACATACACCACTCTTGAAATTAATGTTTGGTATTCACCAACTTATGGTATTTCTTTATCATATCCGACTTTGTATCGTACTCATGTATTAAGCCTAGTTTATCTTACAACTTGACCGGATATAACTCACGTCGTTCATGTGGTTAGTTAGTTTGTTACTGCTCATACTCATATGCACTAGGGGATTGTTCTTTGTATATTAAGATATTTTTATGACATTCGGTTAGAGTTTTTTGTTTTCTTTGGCTTCTTCACCCAACTCATGTGTTTATAGTGGTGCTAATTGAGATAGAAATCCTCGTGATTATATATTCACTACTAGTTTTTGTGTTTTTCTTGGAGATTCATTAATCTCATAGAAAATCAAAAAACATAATGTTGTTTTTAGATTTCATACCGAGGCTTAGTATTATGCTATGCCATTGATTATATGTAAGATTGTTTGGTTACAATGGCTTCTTGCAGATATGGAGGTTACATTACTAAGCCCACTTCCTTACATCATGAAAACAAAACGCTATACAAATTGTAAAGAATTCTATTTTTCATGAGAGAAAAAATAATATTAAATTGATTGTCACTTTACTCATCATCATATTTAATTCTGGATTGTTCCATCATTTTGTAGGTAGTTTATATCCTCACGAGGGATAAATTGGTATCTTATTCTTGCTTTGTGTGTGACAAACTCTCCATGCTTATTAATGTTTCATTGTGAGTTTGAGAGATGTTGTTAGCAATATAGCCCCTTAAATATCAGACCCACTAGCCATTTAGACTATTTCCCTATATATATAACTTAAGCTAATCTATAAGACACACTATTCCAGTCAATAAAACCATAACCTTCTTTTATTCCTCTTATTCTTGAACGTCGACATCCTTAATATGTCCGATGGGAGCTCATATCAAGTTTAAAAAGTTGGACACATGTACTTCATATCGACACAGTACTAAATATATTATACATCGTCTAAAAAACTTAAAATTGAGAATACTTAACAAAACTAAAAAATATAATTCTATAAAAATTAAATAAAACTTAAAAAGATCTACCAAACATATGCATCAGTAATGCCATGTCTCCAATTCATTGCTCATATATATATATATATATATATATATATATATATATATATATATATATATTAAAACTTTATTCATTAATAAAACTTTAAAGTTTTATCCCTATGCAATATAAAATGAAATAAAAAATCATGTAAAAATAAAATATCGATTTTTTTTTTGTGATTACATGTACTATCGCTAAAACAAAAACTAATTATGATAGTTATTGAGTCAAAATTCTTACAAAAACTTTTGGAAAAAATTTAGGATACCTCAGTCAAATTTAGTAGTGATTTTATATTTATATTTATCGTTGAGTATTGCCTAAAATATGAAACCTATATTATTCGGTATAATAAATTCAACACTTGTTTGGAGTTAGAAAAGTGATTAAATTTATAATAGAAAACTGTATTTTATTTTTATTTAATTAATATTTTATTGTGTAAAAAACTTTAAATAAATGAAAAATAGTTCATACAAGAAACTTAGGGCATACCCAGAGGAGATACAATCAGCAGATGTAAGACGGACTACAAACATAATCATAAGAAATGAAAAGACATATAAAGAATCTCAAGAAACAAATCCGAGTGATAATCTAGGAGTTAAAAAACTCTACATAGTCGAAACTCGACCCTTCTACTGGAAGGAAGCTCACGAGAAGTCCATCGCAAGTCTGCATCGAACCAAATAGGTGGAACCTGCAAAAGAAAGTAACTAGAATAAGTAAATAGGTAAGCTGTTACGGTGACCAACTAATCTTGGTGCCATGAAATCTATACCCAAGATCCGAGAAAATTTGGTAAGAAACAATGGAGGCATTTGCCGGAGAGGAACAAAAAATTCTTGAATTCCTCTCCTTCAAGACGTGATAAATAATCCCGCCAAAACAAGAGCACCAAATATGACGGTTTCAAGTATGAGACCAATTTGATGATTCATTAACCCAAGATAACCAGTTAGAAGAGAAAAAAGGAATCACAGTTTAGCATTGGCATTGATCCATATACTCCGGGTGAAACTACAGTCAAAGAGAAGTTGAGCTATAATTTCAGGGGCAGAGTTGCATAAGGCACAATCAGGTGGGGGTATAAATACTCCAACTGAGTAATTTATCCCTCGTAGAGAGTTAACCTTAGATTGCAAGCCATAAAATAAAAGAGTGACGAAGAATATTGTATTTATTCCATACGAACCCGGTCCACCCCACGATAGGGGCAGGCGCATGAATTGCGTTGTAGGTATTCTTGATAGTGAACTTTGAGCATCCAGCCTTTGCAGTCCAATACAGGATGTCCATTGCGAGGATGTTGGGAGACGGGAGAGTGAGGATGAGTCTGTTGATCTCCAAGAGGTTTGAATTGCTTCTTGCTCGAGCAGATCTGACATTTGAAGGCCCGTTCCAAGAGCCATTGAGGATGATATCGGATACTTTGAGGTGTTTCCCAAGTCTGGAATCATCAATGATATCGGTACCGTAATGTTGGACAAGTGAGGTGGGAAAGAGGCATTGATCAAACCAGAAGGAAACGCTCGTCCCATTGCCAATAGCCACCCTGTACATATTTCTTGCCAGAGGGCAAAGATGGAGAATGTTTCTCCAAATCCAGGAGGGAGAGGACCCAATAGGAAGATTCCAAAAATTATTGTTTTTTATTAATTAGGTTTTAGTCCAATCACTCCAGATCGAGTGATCATTATTACTGATAATAGACAAAAGATTCCTGAGGACAGTCGCCTGATTCCAGATTTTTAAGTCTAGGATCCCAAAGCCGCCCTCATTTGTAAGAGAGGTGATGTTAGACTAGGCAAATTTTTCCCCATGCATTTTCATATCAGATCCCGACCAAAAAAACGATGGAGGTACTGAGTAAGCTCTTTAATGATCCTGGAAGGAAGAATAAAGATGGAGGACCAGTAAACTTGTCCAGCGATAAGACAAATTTAATGAGCTGGAGTCTGTCCGCATAGGACAAATGCTTGGAGGTCCAAGAGTCGATCCTAGCGGTAATCTTATGAAGAAGAGAACGACATTCTGTATGGGTAAGACGACCCGTGAGAAGGGGAACTCCTAGATATTTAACTAGGAGAGAACCTTCTAAGAACCTTATAGTAGAAAGAAGCTCAGTGTGGAGAGGTTCATTAATGCCGGAGATGAAAATGTGACTTTTGGATGGATTGACTTTGAGGCCATAATATCTTTGATGAGGGAAAGGGAGTTGGCATCACCATGACAAAAAATCATAAGGTCATCAGCGAAACATAGGTTCGTGATTTTGAGCTTATGACATTTCCAACGAAATTTGAATTTTTTACCTTTACTCTTCTCCTTAAGGGTACTGGATAGAACTTGCATGACAATGATGGATAAGTAAGGAGAAAGCGGGTCCCCTTGCCTAAGGCCCTTTTTACCTTTGAAATTACAATACAGATCACCATTGATGTTGACATAAAATGAGAGGGTGGAGATGCAGTTGATGATCCAAGTGATCATCTTTTTAGGGAAACTCATAGACACGAGAATTTCGAGGATAAGGTACCATCGGATGTTCTTGAAAGCCTTCATAAGATCTATCTTAAGGGATACACGTTTACCATTTTTGTTGGAATGGTAGCCTTTAAATAGTTATTGGGAGAGAAGGATATTGCCCGAAATGTTCCTACCAGAGATGAAAGCTGATTGAGATTTATCAATCAGGTAAGAAAATTAATCATTAATTCTATTAGCTAAGATTTTAGAGATAATTTTGTAAACGACATTACAGAGAGCAATCGGTCTAAAATCAGCAGCCTCGGAAGGGGAGTCTTTTTGGGGATTAGGGCAGTGGAAGTGGAGTTCCAAGAGGGATTAATTTTCCTGGATTGAAAAAAAATTCAAGAACACAATTATAGATGTCATCCTCAAAAACATTCGAGGAGGTTTTACAAAAATAAGAGTTAAAACCATTAGGACTATGAGATTTATCATTATCAATGCTGAAAATGGCTGATTTGATCTCACTGCTAGTAATTTCACAAACCATAGAGGTCTTAAGTGATTCATTAACTTTAAAGGACAGGAGAGAGGCTACTTTTTCCAACCCTGGATAACCAAAATGGTGTTGGGTACCGATGGAGTTTTCGAAGTATCTCACAAAAACCTTGAAAATACTAGCAGGAGATGAGACAAAAATGCCAAAGTCATTATTGATAGAGATAATTTTATTTTAAAGTAGGCGATTTTTAATAATGTTCTAAAAAAATTAGGTATTTTTGTCACCCAACTTGATCCAGTTTTCTTTAGATTTTTATTTGAGGAATGGTTCTTCGGCACGACTTAGAAAGATGAAAATCGTAGAAGCTTCGACTTCCTTGGTAACCAGAAGGGGGTTGAGGGGATCATTTGTAAGATCTGATTGGGCATTAAAGAGTATAATTTGGGCTTGAGTTACCTTGGTACTAATGTCGCTATACTCTTTTCGGTTGAGATTGGTAAGGTCGTGATGAAGCCGATAGAGCTTGCCAAAGACATGACTCATACCAGAAGATGAAATAAGAAGGTTCCAGCTGATGGACACAATGTTTTTTAACTGGGGGTGGGACTGCCACATGTTAAAGAATCTAAAGGGTTTCTTACGCTTTTGACGATGAAGCCTTAGGTTTAAAGTGATTGTGGTATGGTCAAAGAGCGAAGAATCCCGAAATGAGCAAAAAACATAGGAAAGAGATTATCCCAGTTAGGATTGACTAGAACACGATTAATTTTAGAGAGCATGAGCGGGACAATTGGTTGTTGATCCAAGAGAATTGGAATCTAGTGGATTTAAGGTCACTGATCTCACTAAGATAACAACAGTTATTGAATTCATCATTAGCAGATGACCAAGCCTCGGAGGAGCCTATTCGCTCCATCGGGTGACGAATGTCATTATAATCCCCCAAGGCAACCCAATGAATGACTTGACTGAGATTGGAGATGGACATTATATCCTTCTAAAGAGGAATGCGACCATGGGCCTCATTAAAAACATAAACAACAATGAAGTTAAAAGAGGGATTGGAGTTATGACATTTGGTCGAACAATGGATGAACTGGGGCGATTAGGAGATCCTAGAGACAAATATGACACTAGGGTCTCAGATAATCCAAATTCTACTAAGGGGGTTGGAGGAATGATTGGTGATAACATGCCAAAATGGTGCAATATGCCTAAAAATAGGGTCAACTTTAACATGCTGAACTTTAGTTTCAACTAAAATTAACAGAGAGATACTATTACTAATAATAAAATCGGTAACATCTTTTTGTCCGGCAGGGTCATTAAGACCTCTCACATTCCAAGAAGCAATATTCATGAGGAAGTAGACTTACAGTGCATCAGACGATGATCCTATCGGAGGACAAATCCTTGAAGCCCTTCTCCTAGGCCCAATCACTTTAATATAGCAAAACCCAGAAATGTTAGGGTTCACGGTAAAAAACACAATACTTTTACCTTGCGCTAACAAGCTAAGACCCTTACCCACTGTCACTGCGGTTTTGCTCAGATTGTTATACCTCACCTGAATCAGCGTCACCTTCGACTCTAAAATCGTTTCGCCGTCCGTCATTTTCCTTCTACGCATCCTGACGCAACCCGTGGAGAGTACAAGATCGATCGTAAATGCAAATCTACCTCCAGAGCACGTGAATTTCAACGGCCTAACGGGACAAACGAAAAGAATGTCGCGGTGACTCACCCCGACCGAGAAAGGAGAACAGATCTCAAGGAAGCTTCTGAGAATCACACAACTAGACGTGAGAGCAGGGCACATATAAATGAGGTTCCTATAAGATGAAACTGGATCGAAAGCGCAAGGGGTGTTATCCGACGATGGAAAAGGAAAAGGAGAAGTCAAAGTAAGACACGAAACCGCTTGCCCGATATGAAGTTAACCACCTCAGAAAAAACATATAAGCAAGAAACCGGTAAAAGAGATAGACCTTTTGAGCCAAAAACCAGAGAAACAAACCTTGAGAAGGTGGATGGAAGAAAATTCATGCTAGAAAGAATTAGCTTAGACCTTCCGAAAGAATATTGAGATAGAGAATGCGAGCCTGATTCCGGTAATAATATCAAGCCACAAATGCACACAACATAAGCATGAAACTTGATGGTTATGAAAAGAACAAATTTGAAAAGGACGACATGAAATCTTTTGAAAAAGAGAATATAATACAAGACCGCTTGCAAAAAAATAGGGTTCGGGCTTCAGACCAATGACCTGAAACCACAAAGAAAAACCAAAACCGAAAACAATTTCCAATGAAGAGAAATAAAAGAAGTTTTTGTACCTCTATGAATTTAAAGAGAGAAATAAAAATAAATCTTACTTCCTTTTTTTTCATTAATATTACTAAAAATCCTAAAAAATTATACTGGTCCATGCGTTTGTAACAAAACTTTTGTCATAAATAAAATAATACTTAAATTTTAATTGACTTAGCACTGACATCGCAATTCTAATATCTTTTAAGATCAACTCTTCCGATATACAATTTATATAAACACAAAATGATTTTGTAGCTCTAATGTTAGAATTTAATTATAAGAAATATTTCGATACTCGAAACAATTTTTTATATTTTTACCCTAAAACGTATTATCATTATTTTACTCTTATTTTATACAAAATTTATCGGGCCAGAGCTAGATGTCTATAAACGTGTATAAATCAAAATCAAAACCATAATCATATAATCCGATAAAAATCTCTCTGCCCCTCTCTCTCTATAAGTAGACGCCACCGCTCTTCTCAGTCCATAAAAATCGAACACTATTTACTCTTTCGAATCTTTTCTTTCCCTTTTACCAATCGCGATTTCAATGTCCTTCACTCCTCTCTGATTCCTTTTCATCGGATTCAAACACTACCACACCTCCGGTGAGTCGATTTCACACAATCGAACTTCAATTTCGTATGAATTTCGCTTTTATTGCTTCCTTTCTCGCCTTCTAGCGTCGTTTGATCTGCTGTTTTCGCTTGATTCAAAGCTGTTTTGATCGTATACAAGTGAAATCGTTTTTTGAATAATCACGATCGATGATTTTAGTGTTGTGAGGGTTTTGCTAACTTGTAGCTTTTTGATTTTGATTTTGTGGTGTTGATTGTAGTGTGTTGTTTGGAGGAGGAGTAGAAGGAGGTTGTTATGATGGGGAAGGGTTCGAAGAGCAACTGTAAGTCAGCCTCTCATAAGCTCTTCAAGGATAAGGCTAAAAACCGGGTTGATGATCTGCAAGGGATGTTACTGGATCTGCAGGTCGCCCGGAAGGATAGTCGGAGTGTTGATGTGGTGGTTCTCGAGGAGCAAGTTCATCAGATGCTCCGTGAGTGGAAATCAGAGCTCAATGAGCCTTCTCCAGCTTCTTCCTTGCAACAGGTCGCTTTTTTTATCATAAGTTTATGCATGCATTTATAACTTTGAGTTCTGATGTTATTTTCTACAACTTGATCAAATTTTGGGTTTTATATACAACTGATGATTTTAGTGTAGTACTAGTCATGTGCACGTGAGTTTGAAGCGGATGAGTTGCTATGCATTTGTATATTTAATTCAAGTATATTGGGGTTCTTTTTGCTGAAGGATATGTTAGATCTTTGTTAGCATACATGCTTGACAATAATAGAAACAGTGAGACGTGCTTTGTGATTCTGAATGTAATTTGCTATGGTTACTAGCAGGGTGGTAGTCTTGGCTCTTTCTCGACCGATATATGCCGATTGCTGCAGCTTTGCGATGAGGAGGATGATGCGACTAGCGGATTAGCTGCTCCAAAGCCTGAACCCAATGATCAAACTCTAAAATTCGAGGATAACCCTGCATTTCAAGGGGTATGTATTTCTGCCTTCTGCACTTTGTTACATATGTTTGTGTATCTTATGAGGGTCAATTTTGTTGGGTGTTATGTGTAAGTCATGGACTAAAAAAGAGTCCACACGAATTTTCTGGCTACTCAGCACGTACGTATACCTCAGGATTCTGTTATGGAAGTTTGTGGATCTTATGTGGGTTTTAGGCATCACGTGTAAATGTCCAATGTCATTGTTGGAGCGGACATTTTAGTTAGTAAGTTCGGTTTCAACTCCAGAAGTATATATCAAATTACACATCTTATTTCGGTCTTACAAGTCTTTTGGTAATATACTGAATCACTGATATCAGATCCGCATCAGGTTCATGCATTAACTGGTGTTTAATCTGTTGCATACAGTTGGGAAGCATTGGGCTTTACCTATCAGCTTACCCTAGATGCATTTTTGATAATTCAACGTTGTTGATGTAATAAGGTGGCTTTTTTCTAATAGACAAGCTAGTTTAGTCCTATAATCAGGTTGATCTTAAAGTTTATATTTGGACTCTAGTAAACTGTGCAAGCTTTGTCTAGGATATATGTATTGTGGAACCTCTAGGTTATTGGCGGTATTTTCCTTTTCAGCTTATATGGTCTGACTATCAATGTTTTTAGCTTAGGGGATGTTATGAATTGCATGAACTGCAACTTTTTACTTTGCTGCGGACATAATCTATATGTTTATTTCTGATGATGTTAATCTTAACCCTCTTACTACTGACATTCGATGCCAAATATGGTGACTGTCAACCTGTAGGTAACTGGGTATTGTCTTTCTTTTGATTGACACTTACTTTTACGCAATCGAGCCAACAGTTTATTGTGAAACCATAAAGTTTTTTAGTAATCAGTACTCACTTCATAATTCCTTCACATAAAAGGCCAAACTGCTGACTACTTTAAAATGTTTCAGGTGTATACTACAAATCAAGGACAAGTAGAACCTGACTTAAGAGTCAGTGACAACAAAGATTCTGGAGTTGGCAGCATGCAAGACAACAATTTTTTAGGAACCAATATTCAGCTTGACTACCATCAATTCGATCTGCACCAAGACTTTGAACAGAACTTCAATACTGGCTTTAACGATACTGGTTATAGTGGGGTAGATAGTATGCCTCACATGTCTAGTTATCTGCCAGCTATGTGCCTTCCACCATCGGCATTTTTGGGTCCAAAATGTGCACTATGGGATTGCCCTAGGCCTGCACAGGGGTTAGACTGGTATCAGGACTACTGCAGTAGCTTTCATGGCACTTTAGCCTTGCATGAAGGCCCTCCTGGAATGGGTCCGGTTATTCGGCCTGGCGGTATAGGCCTGAAAGACGGTCTGCTTTTTGCTGCTCTTAGTGCCAAGACACTTGGGAAAGATGTTGGTATCCCGGAATGTGAAGGAGCTGCGACCGCAAAGTCTCCGTGGAATGCTCCTGGTGAGTTTAACTATTTTGCGCTGGCTCTTTATAGAAAGTGCGTGTCTTTGACCGAATTAATAATTAGGATAGAGTCTTAGAGACAACTAAATTCCCGCAGTTTTTTGTTTTTCGCCATCCAGTACTGTAATCTTTCAATTAGTCGGATATACAGTACTATAATCCTGTGATTATTCTAAAATCCGGTACTAAAATCCTATGATTATTTGGATATCCACTACTAAGATCCTTCAATCATTCTAATAACTCAAGATATATTTGAAAAAGATAGGGGTCGCGAAGATCGGGGCACGGGTCAAATTCGTTGGACAAAGCTTCTTAGCGATTAATAATCCATCAGACCAGTACCTGGAGATTGGAACTTATTGGAATTTAAAAAATATAAAATTGAAACTTTTATTTGTATCCCTGATTGTCCGACCTGAATTTATCAATTTTCAGTGTCCAAATTTGACCAGCTTGTTTAAAGGTCCAAACCCGAGACCAGCATGGCTTTCAAGCCTGACACTATTTCTTTGTTCGAATCTAGATTATTTCTTTGTTTAAAGCTTGATTGTGGCCATAAAGTTTTTGGTCGTACCTGATTTTTTTCCGGTCAGATACAATAAGTCGGAACAAGATTTTGCCACTGATAGAAAAAGAAAAGAAAATGCGTTGTTTTCACTAATTTTACAAGGAAATGCCATTGCATATGCTTATTTTATTCTTTGTTATCGATGTTTGACTGCTTAAAAATAGTTCTGTAAGTTGTTACTTTTCAATCACCAATCATAACATATATGCTCTTCTGTTTTCATTAACACTCTTTTTATGTACTTGCAGAGCTCTTTGATCTTTCTGTTTTGGAAGGGGAAACAATAAGAGAATGGCTATTTTTTGATAAACCAAGAAGAGCTTTCGAGAGCGGCAACAGAAAGCAAAGATCTTTACCAGATTACAGCGGCCGTGGTTGGCATGAGTCGAGGAAACAAATCATGAACGAATTTAGCGGGCTAAAGAGATCGTACTACATGGATCCACAGCCTCTAAACCATTTCGAGTGGCACCTTTATGAATATGAGATCAACAAGTGCGATGTTTGTGCCTTGTACAGATTGGAACTAAAACTCGTTGACGGAAAAAAAAACTCCAAGGGAAAGATCACGAACGATTCACTCGCTGATCTGCAGAAACAGATGGGAAAGTTGTCTGCTGAGTTTCCATCTGAAAACAAACGCTCGGCTAAAGGCAGGGGTGGGGCAAGAGTTAACGCTAAAGTTGCAGGAGCTGGAAATTCTTATCCGTCTCCAAACACTACGGCATCAACAAATGACAACAAGCTCAATTACGAACTGGGTTCACAGTATGATTACCTTGCCGGCAACATAAGCGATTACTACATAAAATGACCATGGCTTTTAATTTCTCGCCTCAATAACGATAACTCAAATCTTCTTTTTTGCGATCTTATTTTGCGATGGATGATGAAGTATTCTAACTTAAGGAAGATTGTAGAGGAAATCCCCGGATAAAAGGGGCTGTTTTTATTCAGTCCGCTTTTGTATAACAGGTGAATATTTAGATTTGTGAACATCAAGAAGCCAGTTGAACTAAACTAGCTTCTGTCCCTTTGTTATGTTTTCATATTAAACTTGAGAGTAGTATTGCATCAGCAATTGCTGATACTGTTTTCAGGTAAATGGTTAATGTGTGGATCTGAAACTTTTCAGGTTGTATATGAGTTTTTCCATTTTACAATTCATTGTCCGAGATTGCAGTGGTGAATGATAGTATTTTTTGTTTGTTTGTAAAGAAATTATTTCTAGAATTATAAATTTATCAGTTTATATAATATTATATTTTTGTGATTCACTCCTACTTTTGGGTAAAGTAAGTTCACCCGATTTTTCTATTCATATTTATCTGCTATCTATCATTCATAGTCATCAGAATTTTGTGTCCCTAGTCTTTTAATTTTAGGTTAAAGTCTAAATGTAGTTTAAAATTTGTGATCTAAATTTTGATAACTACGGTTAAAGGTGGCAAAAGATCTGGTGGACTAATTTTATCCAAAGTTGATACCAACGGATTTTTAAAAGAGGACTATGTGTCATCAAATGTGATAGTTTTCAAAACATTGAACGGATAAAAATTACATTTCCAATGGACCGATATAAAAAACATCTAATTTTAACGCACTTAGAATCGAAATTTTGATTTTGATGAGTGTTTTAGATGTTTTGTTGGTAGTAATATATAATGGTCCAGGTTATATCTGGATCCAAAAATTGGATCTAGATCCTCAATTTTTTCTTTTAAATTGAGTTAGTCAAATTTTCTTTAATCCAGCTTAAAGACATATCACTCGACTCCAGCTTAAAGACATATCATTTTAAAATGATTTAAAATAGTTAGTATCTTTAAAACATTATCTAAAAACAAATATACATTATTATAAAAATAGAATACAAAAATCAGGTTTCCAATAATTGTAAAAATAAAAAAATACATATAAAAAACAAAATTACAACCACAAATTCGTTCATATGCGCATTCTTGTATGATTTGTAGGTGAAAAAACCAGATTCGCTCATAATTCGTGCTATAATAGAAATTCTCCCATTAGGATGCATGCGCGAATGCAAGTTTTACACATTATGGTCTTTAAATTTGTACAGTTTCACGCGTTCGGGGTGTACAATTTTTTGTGTGTAAATCTGCGCAGTTTCACCTGTTCTGAATGCACGAATGCGATAAATCATCGCGTGATTTGTACATGAAACTACTTAACAATCGTAATTTTTTCAATGCTATTTTTTTCGAATTAGCATCCAAAACTCATATTTACAACTACCACAAGCAATAAATATCCTAAACAATGAACTAAAGAGAATACTAGCATTTTGAAAACAAAATAATCAAAGTTGAAAGTAAAATAAAATTTTAAAAATCTAATATTTTAAAAATGAATATATAAAAAACAAAATAATCAAAAACAAAATAATTGGATGATATGTATTGTCCTTAGAAGGTATATATTGTCTTTAAGAGGTAGCCGAGTTGGTTGAATAAGACATATCTCTAATTAAATGTTATGAGTTTTAGTTTTTATATATGCTTTCTCGGTTCGGCTGAATCTGTCATCTTGTATGGTTGTACCTTAACCATGAATAACGATGACGGATTCCCTAAATAACAATCGACATGTATTTCCGTATATCGTTTTATATATCTAAATTCAACTCAATTTGAATCAAATCCTGATTTCAAAATGTTTCTTCAAAATGGAAGTGAAGAATGCTTTTTTCTTTATATCAGCATATAGTATTGTATATTAATCAAAATTGAAGAATCAAAAACCTTGCCAAAACCCAGACTTCTCTCTTCTCTCTCAACCTTTCTTTTCAATAGAAAACTCATATTCCGTCATCAATGGCGTTCACTCCCTCTATCTCCTCTTTCTCCCCTACACGTCCCTTCCATTTTTACTCTTTCTCCTCCCGGAACATCGCACCGCAAACTTCCCATGGCCTCCTCCGCTGCACTTCTCAACAAACTCCGGCGACGGAGCAAGACCTGCTCAAATTCGTTACGAATCCAGACCAGAAGATTCTCCCGTGCGTTAGAACATACGAGAATGACTTGGCTCAGCTCAGCCTAGTTGGACCCGTCCGATTCGACCAAGCTCTTACTGCTGCGGCATCGGACGGAGGCAAAGCCGCCGCTGAGCATATTGATGCCGGTGTATCTGCTATGGTCATTGAGACTGTCTTCCCTGGAGCTTCCAGCTCGCATGCCACCGTCTCCACTCGATTGGTTCGTTTCGTTTGCTTATTTATCAGTTTTCTTAGGGTTATCGATTTTGTTTAGTCATTGTTTTCTAAGTTTGTGCATTAGATATGTAATGTGATGAAAACTATAGCTGTATACATTTCAGATTTGCAGTAGTATAGATTTCCAGTTCGTATAGGCTATATCGATTTCAGTACATGAAATCATTTCGTCGAATCATCTTTTGCTGAGTTTGTGCATTAGAGATGTAATTTGATGAAAACTATAGCTGTATACGTTTCAGATTTGCAGTAGTATAGATTTCCAGTTCGTATTGGCTATATCGATTTCAGTACATGAAATCATTTCGTCGAATCATCGATTGCTGAGTTTGTGCATTAGAGATGTAATGTGATGAAAACTATAGCTGTATACATTTCAGATTTGCGGTAGTATAGATTTCCAGTTCTTATTGGCTATATCAATTTCAGTACATGAAATCATTTCGTTGAAATGTTTTGAAACAGTTCTTGCCTGCTGAAAAAGTTCAACAAAAAGCGTATAAATTAAGAAGGTCGATCTCTGAAGATATTTTATCTGGAATTACGTCGAGGAACATTCTTGCGATGACCTTTAGACAAGTAGTTCTAGAACAACTGTGGAACTTTAAGCTGGTGTTGTTCAGTCCTGGAACTCAAAGAGATATGAAGGATCTTGAAAACCCAAGAGAGGTTCGATGTTTTCTCTATTCTGTTTTTTGTTTGGCTGTTGCTCTTTACGAAGATCTTTTTTCGTGATTTCCTTGTGAATATTGCTGTTCTGCAGGTGCCAATTGATACTGATAGGTTCGGTTCTCTTATGCATTTCGTATCAGCAGGTTGTTGCATCTTTCAGCGTTAGTTCATCGGATAAAGATGTCATTTCCGTGATAGCAGAAGTCGTATGCGACTCTGCTCTTGAAAACACCGAGACGCGTTTCCTTGATAGCTACTGGGGAAGATCTTCTAGTTTCTTCCGGTGGTTTCAGAAGCGTAAAAAGATTGTATCGAATGATTCGTCAGTTGCACTGTTTAAATTATATGAAGATGATATACTTGAGAACGCTAAGAATCTGCTTGAACATTTTCACTCGATGAAGGGAAGTTTTAAGCCTATGAAAACAAGATCTAAAGATCATTGGTGGACACCATCAGTATACTCTAAGTTGGAGAAGATTGGTGGCCCGGAATTCGGTTCGTGGACATACGAGTATGTACCCGCTTATCGACTAGAAATCGACACTAACAGACTCAAGGGTTTAAAGTTAGAAGGCTGGAGTAAGTCAGCTGAGAATCAGGCGGAAATCTTTCTGACTCACTCCCAAATGGTAACCTACTGTACCTTGTTGTGTACACCATCTGCGTAATTTAGTCGTATTTAAATATTTATGTAGTTTCGTTGATTGTTCTTATAAGCTCTTCTATTTCTCTAATATATTTGGTTCTATTGTGGCAATCCAGAGAGAATGGTTTTGCCTCATAAACCTCGATCTTTTCCTGATGCCAACACTTTGCTCTTATGATGGCTTCGACGTCAATGTAGGTTGGATTGGCCGACACCTTGGATATGTACTTTGAAGATATATACTCACTCCGTGATAAACAGTTGCCATGTGGTGTCGTTGGGAATTACACCAACTTGTCCAGTAAAAAGGTACTCATTTATTTGCTTATCAGAAGGAATCTACTTTATCACCTGACCTAAAGCCTACGTCAAAAAATTTATTTGGGCCTCTAACACTAGATAAGATAAAATAGATAGTAGTTTACAGTTCTGTCCAGAAGCGTTTCAAGCTTCTTTTCTAGAAATGTGAAAATTATTCTAGTTTATAGACTTGTAGTTGCATATATTATGCCAATATAACTGGAAAGACTACAATAAGAGTTTAAGAGATGTTAGTAGAGGACAGCATGCAGATATAGCAGTGTACTCATGTATGGCTCAATTGCTAGCATCAAATCTGTTTATCAGGATCTTATTCAGAAAATCTTGTCATTACCTTCCTACAGTTAGAGACTAACTCATACATACTTCGTTTGCGCGGATTTAATATACCGTGGCCTAATATATATTATCTTTTTCACAGAGTGGACTGTCATTGTTGAAAATTCTATCTGCCACCATAGCAAGTGGAGTTCTTCTTATAACCATTAGTGCATTGGGTCAATTTCATTTGCCTCATCAAAGCAAAGGAAGGAAGTTTTTTAGAGAAAGCAACAATTCTTCTACGTCAGAAATTAAGTATGCTCTTAATCAGAATACTGCAGAGGTACGCATTGTTTCAAAACTTTTTGTTGTCCATTAACTGCATATTCACACAACACATCATCAGACTAAGTCTGCAGAAGTGTATGCCTCCTGTGTAAAAACATACCTGTCTTTTAATGTATGTATACTGTTACATAATCTATGAACTAATATTGAACTTCACATGGACAGATAGAACCATTTTGCGCCTTAGCTGTCAACAAGATCAAGCAAGCTATTGGTTGGCCTGGGGATATTACGACAGAAAAAGGAATTGGTGCTTGGATTGGGGAAGTACCAACTTACTTGAAGGTAGTTTGTGAAGCAAATCCGTTCGAAGACAACTCAACTAATTCGGTTGATTTGGAGAAAGTTGATGAAAGTATAAGATCATCCGTGCAGGATATTGCTAGTTATCAGGTAATCTGAAATTTTCAAATGCACGTGAGCTGATTACTGTTACATTAGTAGGCCAATCTACGATTTAGTCCCAGATCAATTTTAAGTGACTAAAAATTTCTCTAATTTTTATGTTTAAGACAACTTACCGTTCTATTAAATAATACAACTGACCATTAAAAAATTGACACACAGACACCCAATATATGAAATGAATTATATGCTAAACGGGTAAAATTGTCTTACATGTAAAAAAATTAGACGGGAAGGACTAATCGCGAGTCGCATAAAATTTTATAGGAGTAAGTTGGAGCGAATACAATGGGACTAGGACTAAAATCGTGAAATCCATGTACTCGGGGACTAACCAGCAGTCAAAGCCCGTTTTTGTTCAATGTCTTCTTTTTTTGGTGTGATACAGGTGGTTTTATCAACCGAAGGCAAAGTAGTCGGGTTTAAACCAACTAGTCGGGTGGGCGTTAACAACTGGGCTACCAATCCTTTAGCAAAAGAACTATATGGTGGGACAAAACTAGCTCCTGGTAAAATTTCTGTGCTCTTTTTTAGGTACAATCACAACACAAACCTTATAGTTTTGCTCGAGTCTCAAAGTAAGCTATTCTGAATTGCGACAATAATACGTCAGAATTTCAGTTTGTCTCAACATGAACCATTTTAGTTATAATAACAACCAGAAAATATACCTTACAAGAGTCGTATTTACCGCGACCTTCAATTTTTTGTGGTTATACCATTACGTGTTTACCTGGTGTTAAATTTAAGATATTTAGCCTTACAACTTGAAGGGAAGAGTTTAGATTGAGACTCGAGCAAAGCTGTAGGGTTTTTGTTTGATTTCATCATTCGTTTGATATCTAAACAAAATATGTTTTCTTAATGGTGTTACGGTATGATGTAATTTCAAACAGGTTTTCTCGAGCCCGGACTTAAAGCTGGCCTCCCGGACAAGGTAGTCATGGTTGAATTGTTGATGTCAGTGAATTCAGAGTCCCCTTTTGCATTAGCTAGACCAATTGGCTCAATTGTGTCTAAAACTGCCTTATCAAATCTATCCTAGGATTGTTATACGTTTTCGGTGGAAGTATAATATGAATCCTTACAATATTCATATTATAAAAATTAATATTTCAGATAATTTATGCTGGTATATTTATTAGGTATAAAGGAGATTGAGCTTAAACTTTTTCTTTCTAAAACTTTGCGATCTAAAAAGAATTTGATCTAAAAAGAATTTTGATAGGATAATAGTTTTTACTGATGATATTGCAGCGGGTGAAATTAAATTTAATAATTTAAAATACTATTATTCATATGAATGTGTAAAAAACATTTGTTATGAATCTACGTTAAAAAATATTGGTTTTATATGGTTAAAAGTGATATTTTCACAAAAATAGAGGATATAAAACTATATAGATTTTATTGTGAAACAATACAATAATATAAACAATAATAATAGAAAAAAGTCGAAAAAAGTAATACTAAAAATAGAGGACATAAAACTATATAGTTTTTATTGTAAAACAATACAATAATATAACGAAAAATAATAGAAAAAAAGACGAAAAGAAGTTATACTACTAATAATAATAATACTTTTATGACTTTGGAAACTATTAGAGAAAACAATTAATTTTTTTATCATAATAGAAAAGAATTAGATGTGAGTAATATCTATTAAAATTATCCAACTAGAGAAAAACTCTTGAAATTAAAAATATAAACTCTAAAAGATTTTGATTTCACTTATTTATTAGTAATAATAGGTAGGATGGTCAACGGTTCCGGTTCCGAAACAGTTGACCGGACCGAAACCGAATCGATAAGAACCGGATTGAGAACTGGATCAAGAATCGTACCGAATTTTAACGGTTCGGTTCGCGGTTCCATCTTAAAAGTCGAAACTGATAAGAGACCGAAACAACAAAACCGGTTCGGAACCGAATTGATAAAATCGAACCAGTAGAACCGATTAGGAACCGAACCGGTAAATCGATAGAACTGATACGAAACCGAACCGAGGGAACTGATAAAGACCGAACTAATAAAATTGTTGAACCATTTAATTTATTATTATTAATAATTTTTTGTACATTATATTTTCAAAATTAATAATTAATTACCTATTTTTAATAAAAAAATCAAAGGTTAACTTTTAAATTTTGATTTTGATTTTATTTTTTTATTTAAAAAATTTGAAAATTAAATTTTAGTTAAATTATTTTTTTTAAAATAAAACCCCTAATAATAGGTAATATTTTTTATACTAAATAAGTATAATAAAATTATTATCATTATTATTATCATTATTATTATTTATTTATTAGTATATATCTATTATTTTTGTTAAGAAATTTAAATAAAAAAACAAATTCAGAAAACAATCAGTAAATCTATAATTTTATAAACTATCTTTTGGTTAGGTTATCCAACTTCTTTTTATCACACCTAATAAAAAAATAAAAATTATATAATAATTAAAAAAATCAGTGACACAGATGTATATAATTTTTTTTATAAACAATGATAAATGAAGAAACTTTTCAATGTAAAATAAACTATGAAAACTACGTTACCAAATAAAACAATTAAATGTATATAAAATTCTTCTAAAAAGTAGTGTGCCATTGATACAAATTTTATTAAAACAAATGAAAAAACTGTTTTGAAAAACTGGGTTCTAAAATGATTGGGTTTGAAATTTAATAATTGTCTTGTAGGTATTTCACAACATTTAATTGGATTGGGTGAGAAAACTATAAATCTAAATTAAAAAATTCTCTAAACAATATAACTGGACTCTAAAAATATTATATAAGGGACTGGATTTATATATTGGATTATTTGCCTTTTATATGTGTCAAATCTTAATGAACAAATGAGGTGAGAACTTACTAAAAAACAAAACATCAATTGAAAAATAATAAAAATTAATTTACAAGAGTTTTTTTAATGAAAGCATTAAATTAAAGTAAAATGGTTATCTAGAACATACCCCGAGAAAATACATAAACTCATAATAAGTCAACACAATATAAGTAGGAGAAATAGATCGAGGGAGAAGTCTAACAACATATAGAAATATATAATAGCAAATAGAGGATCTAATAAACGAGCAACAACGGTCGAAGAAATACGAGACGAGAAGCTCTCCGAACAAACCGAGCGAGAAACGCAGGAGCTGCAAAAAAAAAAAAAAAAAGTTAGTAAGGGTTTACATAGGCCAACGAATCTTGGTGCCATGGTATCTTAACCGCAAATTTTAGAAGATTCAGTTAGAAACCAGAGAGGCAATGGCAGGAGGGGAACCTAAGACTCTTGAGTTCCTAGAAGACCAGACGTGGTAGATAACCGCGTCGAACCAAGTGCGCCAAATGTGACGGTTTCGAGAATGAGACCAATTTGACGCCTCTTCGATCCAAGATTGTCAGCAAGGGGCGGTAATAGAAAAACCCAGCTTAGAACTTGCAAAGTTCCAAAGACTCTTAAAAAGGCTACAATCATAGAGTATATGAGAGATAGTTTTCAAGTCAGAATTGCATAAAATACAACCTGGTGGGGTGTTTATACCCCAGCACAGAAGTTTGTCCCTAGTAGAGAGCTTGCCCTGGATGGCAAGCCAAGAGATGATAGAGTGACGATGAATGTTATATTTATTCCATACTAACCCAGCCTACCCAACAATGAGGGCGGGCATACGAATGACGTTGTACGTGTCCTTGATAGTGAAGGTAAGAACTCCACCATTTGCAGTTCAGAAGGGAATTTCGTTGGAAATAATGTTGGACGGAGGAAGAGTAAGAACAAGGTTGTTGATCTCTTGGAAATTTAAGCGATTCCTTGCAGAAGCCGACCTCAGGTTGGGGGGCCAGTACCATTGCCCGTCTAGGATAATGTCGGCCACCTTAAGGTTTTTACCAAGCCTAGAATCACTGATGATACTAGAGCCATAGTGGTTAACCAGGGAAGTAGAAAGAAGCCAAGGTCATACCAAAAAGAGGTATTCTGACCATTACCAATAATAACTCTATACAAGTTGCTAGCGATAGGGCGAAGACGAAGAATTTTTCTTCAAGCCCAAGGCAGGGAAGAGCCAAGATTAAGGTCTTGAAAATTATTGTTTTAAATTTTTTCCTAGCTTAATCCAATCACTCCACATAAAATGCTTATTATTACTAATAATAGACCAAAAATGCTTTAGGACGGCCGCCTGATTCCAGGCTTTAAGATCTAAAATCCCAAGGCCGCCCTCTCTAGTGGGAGTGATGATATTGGTCCAAGCAACTTTGGCACCGTAAATTTTCATAGCAGGGCCATACCAAAGGAAACGACGGAGATATTGGGTCAAATCTTTAAAAATCCTAGAAGGGAGGATGTAGATAGAAGACCAGTAAACTTGGTCTGCAAATAAGACAGACTTAATGAGCTGAAGTCTTCCAGCATAAGAGAGGTGTTTAGAAGTCCAAGAATCAATTCTGGAAGTAATTTTATGAAAGAGAGGTCGACACTCCGTATAGGAGAGACCACCAGTAATAATGGAGACACCAAGGTATTTGACAGGGAGAGACAAAGGGAAGTGGCATCTCCATGACAGAAGGTCATGAGATCGTCAACAAAGCAAAGATTTGTGATTTTAAGCTTATGACATTTCCAGTAAAACCGAAAGTTAGGGTCATTGCTTTTGTCCTTTAGAATGTTGGAGAGGACTTGCATAACAAGAACAAAAAGGAAGGGAGAGAGAGGGTCGTCTTGTCTTAGACCTTTTCTACCATGGAAATTTCCATGAGGGCCCCCATTAATGATAACGTTGTAAGATAGGGAAGAAATGCATTTGATGATCCAGTTGATCATCTTATCAGGGAAATGCATCGCGACAAGAATATCTAGGATGAGGTGCCAACGAACGTTATCAAAGGCTTTCATAAGATCAATCTTAATCGCAACATATTTACATCCGCTAATAGAGTTGTAACCCTTTAGTAACTCTTGGGAAAGAAAGATGTTATCAGAGATATTCCTGCCTGCTACAAAAGCAGATTGAGAGAAGTCAATCAGGTAAGGGAATGAGTCTTTAATTCTATTAGTAAGAATTTTATGGAGATGATCTTAAGGACCACATTACAGAGGGCGATGGGTCTAAAGTCAGCATCAACAGAGGGGGAATCTTTTTTTAAGGATGAGAGCGATTGAAGTGGAATACCATGAGGGGTCAAGGGTACCAGAGCTGAAAAACTCGAGGACCCTATTACAAATATCGGAGCCCACGATATTTCACGTGGCCCTAAAGAAGCTAGAGTTGAAACCATCCGGACCAGCAAATTTGTTACCCTTCAATACTAATTAAGGCATACTTGATTTGATCGCAAGTGACCTCCCGAGTCATTAAGTCTTTATCTGAGTCCAGACCTTAGATGAGATGATGGGAGATAGTCTCTCCAAACCAGGGTAGCCAGGGGGTGTTTGGTTCCAAGCAAATCCATGAAATAGTTCACGATAACCTTAAAATCCCTAGCTGCGGTGGAAACCAAAACCCCTTTGTCGTCATTGATGGAGATTATTTTGTTACGGAAAAGACGGATCTTGATACTATTATGGAATAATTTGGAATTTATGTTTCCAAGCTCGATCCGATTTTCTCTGGATTTTTGCTTGAGAAAGGATTCTTCAGCACGACTGAAAAAAATATAAATGTAAAACTAAAACAATATAAACCTAAATAACAATATGAGCTAAATAAATAAGATATTTTGATGTTAATAAGGTAAAAAAAGATTCATATAAAGAGTTATGATGAAAATGAATTTAGAAAAATAAAAATTCAAAATAAAAATAAAAGGAAACAATATAAGCTAAATAAATAAGATAACTTTGATGTTAATAAGGTAAAAAAAAGAACAAAAATTCTTGGCCAAAGCTATTTCCTCCATGTTATTTTTTATTTCCTCCATCTTTCAAACTTTCAAAGACACTAGTGACTTGTTTTTACCAAATTACCCTTATTTTTATTTCAAATTTATCACTAGATGCCATTTATCTAATTAAAAGTCTTATATGAAAAAACACAGCATTAACCTAACTTTAATCCAAGATATATGATTCTACCTCTAAAATTAACCCTAAAACAAAGAACTTCAATTTTATTGAAGATTAATCATGGAAAATAAAGAAACCCAAACAAAGCCGGAGAACAACACTCAATCGACAAACAATGTAATTTAAACTTGTTTTTACGTTTTACAACTTCGTAGCTTGAAAATACCTATTTCGAAACTTATTTTTTTTCAGCTAAACCCGTTTTTAAAATTCTAAAAAAAAACAACTATTTCTGAGCCGGGAATTAGGAATCAGGTGTAATTTTTTAAAAAAAATGTGCATCTGATTCCGAGAGGGCCACTCGGAATCAGTTGCAATTTTTTTTAAAAAATGTGCAACTGATTCCGAGAGGGCCACTCGAAATCAGTTGCAAACCCTCTGTCTCGTTAGATTATGTGATAATTTGTTTACTGGGACATTGCACTTGATTCCGAGTGGCCCTCTCGGAATCAAGTGTAAAACACCAGTGTAAGAAAAGCATGATGCTCGCTATTAAATATAATCAACCTATTGCCGTCTTCAATTCTGTGATAAATAAGATACGAAACAAAATCTAAGCGAATCTAACATAGAAATCTAACTTCAAACCCTAATCGAAATCGAACAACAAAATCTAACTTCAAACCCTAAATTTGATAATGGGGAAGAACCTAGAATTTCTTTCTCCAAGCTTTCTCTATCTTCGAATCAGCACTTGTAAGATAGTGATAAGTGAAAAATGGGTTTTCTTCTTTGTAAGGTAGTTCTCTAGGGTGAAGAATGGGTTTTGTTGTACTAAATTGGATGGGTATGTTAGGGTAATAGTTTTGTGAAGAAAAAATGGGTAAAAGGGCAATTTTGTAACTTTCTTTATGGAGGAAATAACATCATGGAGGATTTTTCAAATGATGGAGAAAATAAAAAATAACATGGAGGAAATAGCTTTGGCCAAAATTCTTAATTGATCTAGAGAGTTATGATGAAAGTGAAATTCGGAAAGCAACAAAAACATAAATTTGAAAGATAGTTAAGAGAGAAACTAGCTTTAAATAGGTATCAACATGCAATTGTTGAAGACTTACTCATTCCGTCCTAGTTAAATTAAAGTTTTAGAATAGTGCACAAATATTAAAGAAAAGTGTAGTTTGAAAAAAAATGACGATATTATCCTTATTTTGTGATGTGATTTGCAGGATGATGTGAAGTTTTTATTTCAAACTTTGCATTTTCTCTTTTTTTTTCAATTTTTTTTAAAACTCCAAACTTTGTAATGTGAGTAACATTATTGTTTGCTTTTAAAATTTTGGTTGATTTTTTTGTTTTTTCAAACTTTTAACAAAAAAATTCAAGATTAAAAGTTTTCCTCTAAGCTTAATATTATTATTAGTGTATTTTTATAATTAATAATAATTTTAATAACAAATGATATGTATCTATTATAAATTATTTTTAAAATTTATAACTTAATTTGTCCTTTCTCAAAGTTTGAAATTTGATTATTTTTTAAATCGTATGGTCTGAAATAAGCACCAAAAGATTAGCATAATTTTTTTGATACTATGGTATTGTCTAATGAATTTATTCTAAATCAAGCAGACGATAGTGTATATAGCAAATCTGATGCTTCCGGAATATGTTGATTCCATATTGATTTTTGGTACTTACAAATATTAGGTTAATAAAACAAAGAAATTATTGTCAGCTGGTTTTGAGATGAAGGACTTGGGGGAAAATGAAATGGTTCTTAGTATAAGGATCAAGCGAAAGAATAATAGTATACAGATTTCTCAATCTCATTATATTGAGAATATATATATATATATATATATATAATTTTACAGATTGTTGTCCGGTTAGCATACCTATAAATCCTAGCCTGCAACTTTTACCTAATAAAGGTGTCGTGGCATCTCAACTTGCATACTCAACATCCATCTCTTATGTATGCTATGACTAGCACTAGGTCAAATATTTCTTATTATGTTGAAAAGCTTAGTAGAATTACTAGAAATTCTAGTTTGATCATTGGCAAAATTTAAACAGAGTATTCAAGTATTTGAAAAGAACTATGGTTATGTTTTGGCTTATACTATATTTCATTCGGTTGTTGAAGGTTATTCAGATGCTATTTATATTTCTAATATGGAAGATCATTATTCCACAAGAGGATGGGTATTCCTTCTTGAGAGAAGTGTTATCTCTTGGTCATCAAAGAAATAAGCTTGTATTACTGATTAAACAATAGAAGTTGAGTGGCTAAAACTATTGATATATGAAATTCATGCATGGCCCAAACTGATATTGAAGAGTTTTAAGAATGGTTAGGGGTGATTTTGTTATACGAAGATCTTTTAGTATCAAAATAGGTTGTAATCCTTTGTTTAGGAGTCTTTCTAGAGAGAGAAAGTAAGAATTAGACTAAATAGAGAGAAAGTAATATTCTATTCATCTCGGGATCTGTGAAGCATGTGTGGTCCTTTTATAGTATAATTGCGGGTCCTACATGCTTTAATTTCCGTTTATTACATTTTTGGTCCCTATATCTTTTCATCTTCTCATAATAGCTACTTCTTTAGTAGTCTATACAATTTTCCCCTAACACAATTTCTTCTTTACAATTCTCTCCTATCATACTTCTTCTTTACAATTTTCTCCTTAACAAACCTCTTCTTTACAATTTCATCATGTCTTTTATTCTCCCTCATCAGTAGCCCCCCAGTCCTAGTAAAAATAGTTTTACTGGAACTGTAAAGAAGTCTCCACTGCTCCCTCGAACATCTTTTCCTCGGAGAACTCTTCTTCAACTGCAGAATTTCCTCCTCGAAAATGATTTTGACCAATACTTCAAATGCTACATATCTCTTCGAAAAAACGTCTCCTTGAAAAAACGTCTTCTTAACAAGTACATCCCTTAGACTATAGACTTCTTTTATCTCATATTAACAGTGTAGCCCCCAATCCTTGCAATGTCTTAGCAAGGACAAGCCTATTACTTGGAAATGTTGCCTGTCGGAATTCGCTGTGTGAGCATATCACAACCACCATAATACGATGATAAGACATTGCAAAGATTGACTGAAAAAGGTATGACGTCAGCAGTCATACTTTCTTGTCAGCGTATCTTTGGAGAGATCGTTTCACATTCTTGAGACTGGATCATGCCTCTGCATCTTCTCCTGCGCTTTTCTGTCAATAATTCTTCACCTAGGGTACCCATAATGCCCCTAGGCAAACAATATAAAATATTCACAGGCCTGACTTTCCCTAAAAGCCCATTGTCTTCTATAAATACTTCCCTCCTTCATTAATAGCTCAAACTTTCCACCCAGAATTTCTAGAGAGAGAAAGCTGGCTTACAAACCTCGTCGGATTCCAGAGTGGCTCCTTATTAGCAAAAAGTTTGAAGAGAGAGTCGCTGCTGGTGAATACACCGAGCCTCAGCCTCCACCTGCTGTGACTACCTTCTACGGTTCGTGGCCCCCTCCTGCAAATTCGATGGCTATCATTCCCCTCGAAATATTACAACAGAACCAAATCACCAACCATACCACCCTTGGAGTAATGGGGAAAGAAAATCACCACAAACACTCCTCGGGAAAGAGAAATAGACACCACAAAGATAAGCATTCGTAGGAGCGCAAACGTTCTAAAGAAGCTCCACCAACTACCGCTGAAGCTCCTCGAACTGTGGTAGTGGATACTTCTCTTCCGAAGACCGGGGATCTTGTATCAAGCCTTCCAGCCACTCCATCCATAACAGGGACTGGAACTCCCCGATTTTCTCCAGGACAGACTGTAATTACCGAGGCAGAGATTCGAGAGCTGCGCAACAAAGCCCTAGCTGCTAAAGGGAAAGCTATCGCCTCGGATAATCCTGAGTCGTCTACTCAAGCTATTCAGGTTGCTGATCGGAACAAAGTCATCGAGATTCCTGCAGAATCATCTAGTGAATAACCCATCGCCCTGAACAATCCTGAGCCACATAGTCAAGCAATTCAGGCCACGAGTCAAAACAAAATCATCGAGATCCCAGCAGAATCATCGAGCAAAATGCCTATTCCTCCTCCAACAATATCCGAAGAGCAGACGAACCGTATTGTCCCCAAGTCAAAGGGAGACGTAACGCTTCCCTTAGAACTTGACGCCATCATGGGCAACAATATTCGAGGGATTGAGAACAAACATGCGGTTGCTCTTCACAACATATCATACAAGTACTTTTCTCCATCGGAGGAAATGTTACTCCGTACACGTTGGTGCATTCCTCCGTACATCGATATTAGGTTCCCCTCCGAGGGAGAGACCCCATTATCAGTGAGGGATCATGAGCTTATAGTCCATACCGAAATCATGAATTGGGGACTAAGATTTCCTTTAGACCCCTTTTTCATTGAATATTTTGCTAAAATCGACCTTTTCCCTTCTCAAGCTGGACCCAACATGTGGTTCACATTGATGGCATGCATCATGGCATCGAGAATTTCAGGCCAAGAATTTTTCTTGGAGCAGTTCATTGGATTATCTGGGTTAGCTAGGAACCCGTTCTTCCCATTCTACTCATTAAGCTTTAACCGAAGGCAAAAAGTATTGAAAGATTTGCTAGAGGCTGACAAGAAATGGAGACAACAATTCATCTTCTTCTCAGGTCATTGGGAAACAGGCTCAGAATCAACCCCTTCGAACCCTCACAAATTATCTCTCATGTGGACCAACAAATGTAAGTCCTCCAACGAATTTACTTATGGTAACCCTTCGAATAATAGGATTCTAACTTGATATATTTGTAGCTATGACTGGCGTCTCCAAACCATTTGCTGATCATGTAGAGAGCGCCACTACCATTTTTACCAAGCTCAGCGAATGGGCCAAAGAGGAATGGGAAAATAGATTTCGTTTGTTTTTCAGGGACAACAATATGGCTTTGAGCAGACTTTGGAGGTTGGATCCCCTTGATCGGTTATCCTTAAAAGAGTTGATGACCCCTCCTTCTCAAGATGAGGTGCTAGAGCGAGTGACAAAGAAGGATATAGTTGAAGAGTTTAAAGGTGGTCCAGGGGTGATTTTGCGATACGAAGATTGTTGATAGAGGATTTTGTTATACAGAAATGTCTCAGTGTCAGATCTAGAGAGAGAAAGTTTAAATTGCTAAACAATGTAGAGAGAAAGTCTCGTACTATTCATCTCGGGATTTGTGAAGCGTGTGTGGTCCTTTTATAGTACAATTGCGGACCCCACACGCTTCAATTTGGACTAATTACATCTTTTGGTCCTTACATTTTGCCTTCTTCCTATTTTGCCTACCTCTTTATAATTAATACAATTCAGCCCTTATACACTTACTTCTATACATTTTCCTCCTATCATACTTTTCCTTTGCTATTTTCTCATGTCAAGTTTCTTCTTTACACTTTTCTCCTTGTCTTTTATTCTTCCTTATCAGTAGCCCCCCAGTCTTAGTAAAAATTATTTTACTAGGACTGAATAATTCTCCTGACAGGCAAAACCCATTTCCTCTCCGAATTTCATAAGTAGCTCCTCGAACCATCGGGGACAAAGTTACTCTTCGAATTCCAACAACGCTCCTCGAATTATCGAGGTCAAAATCAACTTCTTCGAATGTTCCACAAAGCTTCCTCGAACCACTGAGGCCACAAATCAACTCTTCGAAAAGTCTCCCCTCGAATTGTTTCTGTTATCCGAGTAGCCCCCCAATCCTTGCACCACTTTGGATGAATCAGCCCCCGAATGATTTCATACTCAGGCGAAATAAAAGGGGTGCTAGGATTGATCGTGTTCCTGACGTCACTTAACGAGCACCTGTGTCAGCATAATTCTTTGGGAAACGTTACCAATTCTTCTGACATTTGTGTCAGAAAACACTTCCTCTTCTCCTGACTTTGACTGACATAAAAAACCCTTCGCCTTCCTCCGCGGCTAGTGTCAGAACAATTCCCACCTATGTGGACCATTATGTCCCTAGGCAAACATCATAAAAAGGTCCACAGGCCTGATTTTTCAGGAAAGCCCATATGTGTCTATAAATACCAACCTTCTCACTTCATAAATTCAACTTCTGTTCAATTATTTCTAGAGAGATAAAGCTGGCGAATAAGCCTCGTCGAATTCTTGAGTGGTTGTTAATTAGTAAGCGGTTCGAAGAGAGGATTGCTGCCGGTGAAGACGTGAGGCCTCATCCCCCACCGTCGACGACGACCTTCTTTGGTGCCTGGCCTCCCTCGAACGATTCGACCGCAATTATACCCCGCGAAATCGCTCAACGAAGCCTGCTCAGTGAGTCGAACCCCCTCGAAGAGATGGGAAAAGATAGACAACATAAGCACTCGTCTGGGAAGAGAAAGAAGTCCCATAAAGATAGAAAAAGCTCTCATGAGCGAAAACGGGCCAGGGAAGCTCCCCTAGTTATTCGAGAACCAACTGTACCAACAGACGTTGAAAATCTCCCTCAGAGATCTGCGAGTCCTCGAAGGACTTCGAAGAGCCCTCCTCGAACCTCTGCTAGTCCTCTTCGAACCATAAACCCTCGACGTACTTCGAACAGCCCTCCTCGAAGACACGAAGCAGATGCGTCTAGTCTGCCTTCCACTCCATCCATGACCATTCATGGAACTCAATTTTCCCCCTTGAGAACGCTTATTACCGAGGAGGATATGCGCATTAGACATGAGGAGACTCAAGATGCCAAAGGCAAAAAACCTCTCAAAAAGCCCCTCGAACCAAAAGTGCCAACCACCCCTTCCTTGGGTCCTGCGAACCTTGCGACGTCTTCTTCCACAACAATATCCGAGGAGCAAGCTCGTCGGATTGCTCCAAAATCTAAAGGGGATATTGTGCTGCCCTTGGAGTTAGACAGCATTGCCGGTAATAATATTCGGGGCATTGAAAATAAACACATGGTGGCCCTTGCCAATATTAGGTACAAGTACTTTTCGAAGGAGGAGGAAACGATGCTAAGGACTCGATGGTGCATCCCCTCTTATATTAACATCAGATTTCCCTCCGAAGGAGAGACACCCTTATCTGTGAGGGACAACGAGGTGGTGGTATACACAGAAATCATGAACTGGGGGTTAAGGTATCCCTTAGACCCATTCTTTAATGAGTATTTATCGAAGATAGACCTTTGCCCCTCACAGGTTGGGCCCAATATGTGGTTTACGTTAATGGCCTGCATCATGGCCTCGAGACTCTCAGGTCAAGAATTTTTACTAGAGCAACTCATTGGCCTTGCTGGTTTGGCCCGAAATCCGTACTTTCCCTTTTACTCGCTGGCGTTCAATCGAGGGCAAAAAGTATTGAAATATTTACTAGAGGCTGATAAAAAATGGAGGCAGCAGTTTCTCTTCTTCTCTGGTTGCTGGGAGACCGGATCAGAAGCCACTCCTTCAAATCCTCACAAGCTTTCTTTAAAGTGGACTATGAAGTGTAAGTACTTCCTCAATTTTTTACTCCGCGAATTTTATATTCCCCGAATATTTATACTCCCTCGAATTTTAAGCTTTCTTGAAAACTTATATGCCTTTGAATAGTATGCTCCTTCAAAAACTTACTTGTCTTCGAATAATATGCTCCCTTGAAAACTTACTTGCCTCCGAATAATATGCTCCCTCGAAAACGTACTTGCCTTCGAATAATATGCTCCCTCGAAAACTTACGTGCCTTCGAATAATATGCTCCCTCGAAAACTCATGTGCCTTCGAATAATATGCCCCCTCAAACTTGTACTTGGAATTGGTTTAGAAGTTAGTTATTTGTTGCAGCTATGACTGGTATATCCAAACCTTATACTGAATACGTCGAGGGCGCTACAACTGTGTTCACCAATCTTCGCCTGTGGGCAAAGGAGCAGTGGGACAACCGATTTCGTCTCTGTTTCACCGACGACAATCTGGCTATGAGTCGACTATGGAGGCTCAATCCCCTCGATCGCATTAGTATGAGAGGATTAATGACTCCGCCCTCGGAGCGGGAAGTGATGGAGGGGTGCAGCCAAAAGGACGTCGTAATCTACTTGCCCAAGCGCTCCCGTTCGCAGAGCCACCTTGGGGAACCTCCAGAAGATGAAGTATTATCAACCCAACCACTGAATCCCAAAGGGCCTATTAGTACTCAAAGGCATCCCTCCTCGGACGATGCTGGGGCGTCGAACTCTCAAGCCCCTCCACCAAGTACTGTTGCTCCAATAAACCCCATTCCTCCAAGGAAAGATGCCAAGAAAAGAGATACGAAGGGGAAGGGTGTCCTTCTTGAGCCCATCGAAGAACAGTCCGAGGGAGGAGAAACCCCTGACAATAATGAAGAGGCTAATCTTGAAAAAGAAGTCCATGGGAGTGCAAGTGATCCTAAGAATAGGGGTGGCCAATCGCCCATGGAAACTTCCCATCAATCCCTACACTCACCTCTTACTGAGGCGTCTCAGCCGGCCCCCTTCGAAGATAGCCCAAGATTGGCTCCTGTCCCTATTCCTCGAAGCAACCCTCCTCAATTTATTGATCCAGAGATTCTTAATGGCGGGTTCTCCGATTTTGACTCTGCAGCATTAGGGTCTCCCTCAAGCTCTTTCGAAATCCCTTTAGATGATGAGTTCTCATTGAACCTTCGGAGATTGCTGCATACCTCAGTGAACAGAGGGAAGAAGATGCGTCACCTTAAGAAACGCAAAAATCATTATAAGTTCAAATCATTGCTAGCTGCCTCTCAGCTCGAGGAGGCCAAGAAGCAATACTCGGTGATCGAGGGCCAATCTGACGCCCTATACGAGCGTCTCTCTGCCTCCGAAAATTATGTGACAATTCTGGAGAGGTGTTGTCAAGAGGAGAGGGATTTGTACAAGAAGAAGACTGATTCTCAAGAGCTAATGATAGCTGAATATAAAAAGGGGCATCGCTTGGCTTGCGATGGATTCACCCAATGTACTGAGGCCCTTCGAACGGTAACAGCAGACCGTGATCAGTTGCGGAGACGGATCGAAGGTTTCCTTGTAGAAGTCGAGGAGGCGAAGGATAAAGCTGTGGAAGCTTATGCAGCAACATGTACAAGTAAACTGCAGGCCCGGGATGCTACTACTCGAGCTGGTTCGTTGACCCAAATTTATGCTGAGCATCCTGAATATAACCTGGGGCCTTTTTGGAAGCTTGTCCCCTCGGAACTTCGCCCTCCCGATATAATCGTAAGTGAAAGTGAAGACTCAGAGGGTGAGGGGAGTGACTCCTCGAAAAATTCAGACTGAGTAAAAGTGCTGAAGGAGTCAGTTTTTTGTGCATGGCCCAATAGGGCCTCTTTTTGTAATGACTTGAACATATTGTACTGTTCTAATTGTGTGAGACAGGTCAATTTTTGTAAGAGCAATGAACACTTGTCACTTCTATATATATTATGTTTGTAACAAGTTCTTCAAACATCCAATTATATTGTCCTTCGAACAATTATTAGTTGGTTAAATTCACACATATTATGTAATAAGGCCTTCGAACTCTAATATAATTGTCCTTCGAACAATTATTACTTGGATAAATTCACACATATTATATTTGCAATAAGGCCTTCGAACTCCAATTATATCGTCCTTCGAACAATTATGGGGCCTTCGAAAAAATTTAAGGAGATGAAATTTAAGGAGAAGGTTGATATTTTCTGAATCTGATCCCCAGCGATGCCCGCCGCAATCACTACAGCGTCCTCATGAGGGCCTGCAACATTCCGCATATCATCATCATCGAAACAAATAATTGGAGAAGGCGAGCGATGCATTTGCGCGGAGACTCCCGCTTCGATCTGGGCGGTCAGGTTGACCATGTGCCTTTTTCGAGAGCTGTTAGAATTTCCCGCGATTGTGTCTCCCCCGAAAATTGCCAGGGAATCGAAAAATGCACAAAGACTGTCCACCCTCCCCTTCAGAATTTCTTCCTCTACCAGGTTTACATTGTTCCTCCCCACTTTGGGGTCCAGATACTCTTGCTCGATGTCAAAATCGTCGACCCCCTCGGAAATTACCATGGCTGTGTCAGTATTCTTTGAGACAGCTTTTACCACGACATTTTTCTGGGAGTGTTTTTTGACGTACTCTAACAGCATTCCATTCTCGATTAGAGCTTGCACCTCCTTCTTCAAAGCTATGCAATCTTTGGAGTCATGTCCTATATCCTCATGATACTTGCAATATTTGTTGACGCTTCTGTTTTCCCTCGGTGTCTGTATGGGAAAAGGCTTCCTGAACGTGACTGAAGATTTAGCTTTATCAAATATCGCAGCAACATTTTCTGTCAACTCCGCAAAATAATCGGGTCGAACCCATTTGTTTGACATGAGTCTTCCCCCTTGATTGTAGTTTTGCTGATTGCCATAGTACTGCGGGTTTGACTTTTGCCTCGGAGGATACTGACCCGTACTTTTAGCCTGAACGTTCGATCGAGGGCCCTGGGTGCTTGGCTCAGTCCTTTGGAATTGATTATGGTCCAACTGCTCTCCTGACCCTTTCTCCGAAGCCTGGGTTTCTTCCACCAAGATTCTCTTCTCAACTTGATCTAGCAATGCTCTGAAGGTCATCGCCTGACTTTCTGCCACAGTGTCTTTTAACAACCCGGGGAGCAAACCCATCCTGAAAGCTGCAAGCGCCACCGAGTCCTTACAGTACTCCATATCCGTTTTGGTCTTGACAAAGCGATTGGTATAATTTTTAAGGCTCTCCCCCACCTTTTGTCGACAGTAGATTATGGTGTCTCCGTTGGCCCGGAACTTCTTGCTCCCCACGAAGTGTTGTCTGAAGATGTTCCAGAACATATCGAATTTTTTTATAGAGCCCTGAGGTAGCCTGTTGTACCACTTAGATGCCACTCCCTTGAAAGTTTGAGAGAATGCTCTGCATAGAAGCTTATCATCGTCGTCGAAATTGATCATAAAGTTCTTAAACTGCTCGATGTGATTGTCCGGATCCTGTATCCCATCGAACTTTTCTAACTTCGAAATGTCAAAGTGCTTCGGGAGGTTCCCCACTAAGATCTCCGAGGAAAGGGGAGAGGCTCTCCAATTGTGTCCCGTACGATAAATGTTGGACCTCAGATTTTGTTATTCGAAAAGTACAACCCCTCCTCGGAGGGCAAAGTGTATTGCTGCTGCCACTCTGAATTTCGAGGGCCCATGTCATTCTTACCAGGGCACTTTGCCTGTTCATGAGATCGATCACCAACTCGGTCGTGGCGACTTTTTTCCCTCGAGGATTTCTTCTCCGAACTTCTTCCCCTTCGGAAATCAGTTCGCCTATGATCACGCTTTTTCCTCCTGTGGTATCTCCGAGGAGATGATTCAGAAGTGCTATACCGCGAGTAGTCGCTTAATGCAGCCGAGTCCGAACGGTGTTCCTCTCTTCTCCTCGGAGACCGTCGCTCACGCCTCCGATATCTGTCGTCTCTATTTTTGGGACGAGCTTCAACGTCGCGTTCATCATTTTCAATGACGGCTTCTCTCCTTATCTCGGATCGAAGATTTTTCTGTGCGGCTTCATTTTCCGCTTTCAACCTTTCGATTTCCAACAGCAATTCATTCCTCTGAGCCAAGAGGGCGGAGTCATCGAAAATATTCTCGACTCGCCGACCTCCTTCTCCTTCGGATTCCATATCATTCTGGAAGTCATCTGCCTCCATGTTTTCCTCGCAGTGATTAATCAAGTCGTCCCCTTGGCCCTCCATGGTCCTCCTCGGAACAGGAATTATTTCCAGGAAGCGATTATCGACAGAGCGATTTTCGTTTCCCACAGACGGCGCCACTGAAGAGTTTAAAGGTGGTCCAGGGGTGATTTTGCGATACGAAGATTGTTGATAGAGGATTTTGTGATACAGAAATGTCTCAGTGTCAGATCTAGAGAGAGAAAGTTTAAATTGCTAAACAATGTAGAGAGAGAAAGTCTCATACTATTTATCTCGGGATTTGTGAAGCGTGTGTGGTCCTTTTATAGTACAATTACGGACCCCACACGCTTCAATTTGGACTAAGTACATCTTTTGGTCCTTATATTTTTCCTTCTTCCTATTTTGCCTACCTCTTTATAATTAATACAATTGAGCCCTTATATACTTACTTCTATACATTTTCCTCCTATCATACTTTTCCTTTGCTATTTTCTCCTGTCAAGTTTCTTCTTTACACTTTTCTCCTTGTCTTTTATTCTTCCTTATCAATAGTGATTTATCTTCCAAAGCGTTCTCGTGCACAGAGTCATCGGGATGGATCCGATGAAGAACTCCCTACTAAGGAACAACAGCCACAAATGGAAGTGGCCATCGTCCCAGAGTCGGCCTCCTCGGCCAACAGAGTGACTCCCAATCCTGAATCTCCCCCCAAAAAGTCCATCCATCCTCGGAAGAAGAAATACTTGAAAGCCAAAGGGAAAGAGAACAAGGCTGCCCTGGAGCCTATCCAAGAGCTGTCCGAGGACGGAAAAATGCAAAACGACGCCCCCGAACCTGTCCAGGAAATTGAGGACCAAAGGGCATTGGGTGAGCCTGAGAATAAGGTGAGAGATAACTCTCCCAAACAGAACTCAAACTTGACGCCTAGCACTCCTCGCACCCAGGCTTCACATCCAGCTCCCATCGAAGAGCCCCTAATACTAGCTCCACTGCCCATTCCCCGAAGTAAACCTCCCCAAAATGTTGACCTTAGAATTCTCGAAGGGGAGTCATCGGATTTTGACGTTGTTGGCTTAGGCTCTCCCAGCAGTTCCTTCGAAATTCCTCATAATAACGAATTTTCACTAAGTCTGCGGAGCCTGCTGCACACCTCTGTCATTAGGGGAACGAAAATGCAGCATTTAGAGAATCAAAAAAATCACTATAAGTTCAAAGCCTCCCTGTTGGCTTCACAACTTGAAGAAGCCAAAAAACAATATGCTATTGTGGAGAGCCAAGCAGATGCATTGTATGAGAGACTATCTTCATCGGAAAATTACGTCATCATGCTTGAAAGGTGCTTCCAGGAGGAAAGGGACCTCTATCAAAAAAATACGGAGGCCCAAGAGAAACTCATTATCGAATATAAAAAAGCTCATGAAGTGGCACGCAAAGGTTTTAATGACTGTTGTAATGATTATGAAAAGATTTACAAAGACAGAGAAAAATTGGTGAAGCGCATCGAAGATTTTCCTCGGCAGGTGGAGGAGGAGAAGAAAAAGGCTGTGAATGCCTATGTGACCAAGTGCACAAACAATCTTGCCGATCGAGATGCAACAGTTTGAGCAGGCCTAATAACTCAACTTCATGCAGAGCACCCCGAATATGACCTAGGCAGCTTTTGGAAACTCGTGTCCCCGGATCTTCGTCCTGCTCATATTGTTGTCAGTGAGAGTGAGTCATCAGATTCCGAGGAAAGTGATTCCCCAGATAAATCGCAGTAGTAGGTAAAAATGGTGGCATAGTTTGTAATTTTTGTGTATAAGACCTTATAAGGCAGTTTTTGTTTCCCTTCTTTCTTCATGCGAGGAGATGTACTCCTCGGATTTTTGAGTATGCCCTAACTGGGAATGTTTAACCATGCAACTTATTATTTATCGTTTTCTCCTAAGTGTTTGCCAATTCATATCGTTATATCGATTCAATAGTTAATCTATATCTATTCGTGCTGTGGTATGCATCAAGAACTACACTAAGACTATGTAAAAAGAAATAAGCTAAGGCATGGCACAAATAATAACGTAAGGGTGTAAACAATTCGAGGCACAAAATATTGTGACCCAAATAATAGTTCGAAGGGTGAAACAATTCGAGGCACAACTTATTGTGACCCAAATAATAGTTTAAGGCAAAGAAAAAATTTGAGACACAAATTATTGTGACTCAAATAATAGTTCGAAGGATTAAACAATTCGAGGCACAACTTATTGTGACCCAAATAATAGTTTATGGCAAATAAAAATTTGAGGCACAAATTATTGTGACCCAAATAATAGTTTAAGGCAAAGAAAAATTCGAGGCACAAATTATTGTGACCCAAACAATAGTTCGAAGGGTTTAACAATTCGAGGTACAAATTACTGTGACCCAAATAATGGTTTAAGGCAAAAAGTACGTTCTATTAAGCAGCTCATTGGGACACCTCGTTAAAACCTTCATGTGCCTATCAGGGTAGGAAAGAGTATGCCTTCACTATGTTTTGGAACTTTGATATAAAAAAAAGGACAAATGTTACGCTCTAACTAGTTCCTCATTCAAGATACAATTTTAAATGTTCAATGTTCCATGGGAGTCGGAGATATCGCCCTTCCTTGTCTTTTAATCGATACATGCCCTGTTTTAATTTCTCGGTGACTCCATAAGGGCCCTCCCAATTTGGTCCCAATTTACCCAGACTCTTTTCTTTAGTGTGCAGGAAGACTTTGCGTAGTACTTTGTCCCCCACCTTAAAATCTCTATGCTTTACTTTAGACGCATATCGACTCCTCATAAGAGTTTGATAATGTAGAGACTTCAACTGTGCACGTTGTCTTTTTTCTTCAACCAAATCTAACGCCAGTGCTCTGCTTTGATCATTCATGTCTGCCGTATACGTTGCCACACGATATGAAGGGAAACAAATCTCTGAAGGGACAATGGCATCCATGCCATATACTAAAGCAAATGGAGATACAGCAGTGGCCGTTCGAGGCGTTGTCCTATAAGCCCACAATACTTCTTGTAAATAATCAGGCCATTTTCCTGCCTTTCCTTCCAAATTCTTTTTCAAACCATCGAGAATAGTTTGATTGGTCACTTCCACTTGTCCATTAGCTTGGGGATGAAATGGAGAAGAAAAACATTATCGTATGCCTCTGGAAAGGCAAAAACTCTTAAACTCCTTGTTATCGAACTGAGGCCCGTTATCCGTTGTGATTTGCAATGGTACACCAAAGCGATAACAAATATTTGACACAACGAATTTAATTGTATCTTTGGCTTTCGTCCCTGCCAGGGGTTCCGCTTCCACCCATTTAGAGAAATAATCCACTGCTACCATTATAGTCTGTCTGCCGCAGACGCCATTGGTAGGGGCCCAACTAAATCAATGCCCCACCTGTCGAATGGGACCGCCTCCGATATACACGTGAGACTTGAACCTAATTTTCCTAGCCTCGTACTTTCCAACAGGTAAAGTGTCATTTTCCAGGAAGTCAATAATAGCTGACCTCCAATCATCTTTGATCACATTGCTCACCTCGTTAACATTCATTGCATGCTCCGCATCGATCATGACCGAAGGATGTTCCTGAATCAGGACCCATGGGTATCCCTATGTTCGTGAGGCTGCGGCCAAAGAATCTAGGACAACATTTTCCTCTCTTCGAACATGTTCATATTTGACCTCCTCGAACTCAGAAACCAAATCTTTTAATGCCTTAAGATATCGTATCAGCTTATCTTTTCTGGCCTCAGACTCCCCCAAAGCTTGGTTTATCACCAACTGTGAGTCGCTGATCAGTTTAATCTTTTTGGCCCCACATATTTGAGCTAAACGCAAACCCGCCAATGCTGCCTCATACTCCGCTTCATTGTTAGTTGCCTTAAAACCAAATCGAATAGCTTGGAGCATAGCTATCCTTTCTGGAGAAATCAACTGGACACCCACACCACTTCCAGAATTTTTCGACCCTCCATCCGTTCGTACCAACCATTCCATTTCATCAAAATGGTCAACGACCTCCTTGTCCTCTTCGTCTGAGTGGAATTCAACCAAAAAATCAGCCAAAACTTGGGCTTTTATTGCCGTTCGAGGCTCAAATGCTATGTCAAAATCTCCCAATTCTACTGACCATTTAGTCATCCTTCCAGAGATATCGGGCCTTTGTAACAAACCTTTTAGGGGGAAAATTGTCCGAACAACTATAGGATGTGCTTGGAAGTAAGGTCTCATCTTTCGGGCAGCTGTCACCAAAGCCAACGCTACCTTCTCCAACTTGAGATATCGTTTCTCCGCATCCAACAAACTCTTACTGACATAATAGATAGGTTTCAAAAGAGAGTCCTCTTCGCGGAGTAAAATAACACTGACTGCACAATCTGACACTGCTACATAGATAATTAATCTTTCCCCCAGCAATGGTTTAGACAGTATATCAGGGGATGTCAAATATTCCTGAATTTGGCGAAAAGCTGCTGAACACTCATCAGTCCACCTAAATTGTTTGGCGTTTCGTAATATCTTAAAGAAAGGTGCACATTTATCCGAGGATCGAGAAATGAACCTATTCAACGCTGCCAATCTCCCTGTCAAGATCTGGACTTCCTTGATATTTCGAGGTGGAGTCATGGTGATTAAAGCTTTTATTTGGTCCGGGTCAGGCTCGATGCCTTTCTCACTGATCATATATCCAAGGAACTTGCCCGATCGTACCCCAAAAACACACTTTTTCGGGTTCAGTTTCAAATTGACCTTACTCAAATTATTAAAAGTCTCCTCCAGGTCAGCAAAATGATCTTCGTCCTGCAAAGTCTTGACTAACATATCATCGATATATGCTTCGACATTCCGACCAATCTATCCCTCAAAGGTTTTGTTGACCAGACGCTGATAAGTTGCCTCCACATTTTTAAGCCAAATGGAATAACCTTGTAACAATATAACCCTCTCCCTGTAATAAATGAAGTGCTTTATTCATCGTGAGCATCCAACCGGATTTGATTATACCCAGAATACGCATCCATGAAAGACAACAATTGATTGCCCGAGGTCGAATCCACTAACTGATCAATGCGGAGCACCGGAAATGGATCCTTGGGACAAGCTTTGTTTAAGTCTGTGAAGTCAACGCACATTCTCCACTTGCCGTTCTTTTTCCTGACCAAGACTGGATTCGAGGCCCATACGGGATAATGCAACTCGCGAATGTGGCCTATTCTTAACAGCCTCTCCACTTCCAAAAGAATAGTTGTAGCCTTCTCCGGAGAAACTGGCCTCTTCTTCTGGACAATGGGTCTAACATCAAGTCGTACCGCAAGTTTATGACATATTATCTCTGATGGTACTCCCGTGACATCATGTGCACACGAAGCAAACATATCAAGTTTGTTAGACAAAAACGCAATTAATCTTTCTCTAAACTCAAAAGAAAGTTTTACTCCAATCTTCAGAGATTTACCATTCTCAAATTCATGTGCCTCGGAATCCTCTTCTGGGACCAGAAATCCGAGGGTCTCCTTCGGATAATCACATGAGATGATTTCCGAGGAAGGCCCCTTTAATTGCTATGCTTTATCCGATATTTCTCCCCGAACTCCCTTCGAGGATAAAGCTATTTGGTAACATTCGTGGGCCATTTTCTGGCTGCTTCTGATTATCCCGATGTTGTTCCCTACCACATATTTGAGACACTGATGCACCGTCGAGATTACACCATGCATTCGGGACAACCAAGAGCGACCCAAAATAGCGTTATACGAAGTTGGTGCGTCGACAACAATAAACAATACTTCCACCTCCTTCTTGAATGGCCCACGACCTAAGTCGACCACACACTGAAATTCTCCAACCACCACTGCTGTGGCGCCGGTAAAGCCCACTATGGTTCTGTCGGAACGTCGTATAACTGGTGGGTCAGAAATTCTCATGTAAGTGCTCATAAACAAGATATTCGTTGAGCTTCCTGTATCAACAAGTATCTTCTGAACTTGATCTCCAGCAATACCCGCGGCAATCACCACCGCATCCTCGTGTGGACCCGCGATATTTCGCATATCATCATCATCAAAACATATGATGGGGGAGGGTAATCGGTGCATTTGTGTTGACACCCCTACTTCAATCTGGGTAGTCAGGTTGACCATGTGTCTCTTTCGTGAGCTATTGGAATTCCCTGCGATGGTATCCCCTCCAAAGATTGCCAGCGACTCAAAGAAAGCACAGAGGTTGTTCACTCTCCCCCTCAGAATAACCTCTTCCACCATATTCATATTGTTCATGCCCTCCTTGGGATCCAGATACTCTTGTTCAATATAAAAAACATCAACCTCCTCGGAAATCACCATGGCTGTATCAGTGTTCTTTGGAACAGTCTTTACCACAACATTTTTCTAAGAGTGCTTTTTGACAAACTCTAACAACATTCCATTTTCGATCAAAGCTTGCACTTCTTTTTTCAAGGCTATGCAGTCCTTGGTGTCGTGCCCGATATCTTCGTGATACTTACAATACTTGTTAACGCTTCTACTTTCCCTCGGAGTCTGAATAGGAAAATGTTTCCTGAATGGTACTGTGGATCTCGCCTTATCAAATATAGCAGTAATATTTTCTGTTAACTCCGCGAAATAGTCCGGTCGAACCCACTTATTCGACATTGGTCTGGCCCCTTGATTGTAATTTTGCTGGTCGTCATAATACTGTGGGTTTGTTTTCTGCCTCGGCGGATATTGACTCGTACTTTTGGCTTGAACATTGGCGCGAGGCCTTTGGTTACTAGGCTCAGATCTCTGAAACTGGTTCTGATCCAATTGATCACCGGATCCTTTCTTAGATGCGTGAGTCTCCTCCACCAGAATTCTCTTCTCAACCTGATCCAACAATGCTCCGAAGGTCATGGCCTGACTCTCCGCCACCGTATCCTTTAATAATCCGGGGAGTAAGCCCATCCTGAAAGCTGCAAGTGCCACTGAGTCTTTACAATACTCCATGTCTGTTTTCGTTTTGACAAATCGATTGGTATAATTCTTCAAGCTCTCCCCAACTTTTTGTCCACAATAGATTATCGTGTCTCCGTTAGCTCTGAACTTTATGATCCCCACAAAGTGCTGTCTGAAGATATTCCAGAACATGTCGAAATTCTTTATCGAGCCCTGTGGAAGCCTATTATACCATTTGGAAGCTACCCCATTGAAGGTCTGAGAAAACGCTCTACACAACAATTTATCATCGTCGTAGAAATTAATCATGAAGTTTTTGAATTGTTCGATGTGATTATCAGGGTCTTGTGTCCCATCGAACTTTTCTAACTTCGAGATATCGAAATGATTTGGGAGGTTGCCCACCAAAATGTCCGGGGACAAAGGAGAAGCTCTTCAATTGTGACACTTCCGATAAACATTGGATCTCAAGTTTTCATTGCTCGGAAAATACAATCCCTCCTCGGATGGTAGAGTATATTGATGCTGCCACTCCGAATTTCGCGGGCCTACATCTTCTTTTCCAGCGGGAAATTTCGTTTGGCCATAACCCCGCTCATTAATTTGAGTACGGTAACTCTTCTCCCTCGGAGATTTCCTGTCCGAGCTTCTTCCCCTTCGGTAATCAGCGTGTCCTCGACCATGTCTTTTCTTTCTGTGATTTTTCCGCTCATTAATTGTGTCTTTTCTTTCTGTGAGTACGGTAACGCTCGAGTCAGATGAATCCAAATGTCGCTTTTCTCTCCTCCTCGACGATCGTCGTTCGTATCCCATGTATCTATCGTCCCTGGCTTTAGGACGAAAATCAGTTTCGCGCTCCTCTTTTCCACTAACTGGCTCCCTTCTTATCTCGGAGCGAATATTTGCCTGAACGGTTTCTTTTTCTGCCTTCAATATTTCGATCTCCAGCATCAGTTCATTCCTTCGATCCAACAGGTATGAGTCATCAAAAGTGTCTCCGACTCGTTGGCCCCACGCGCCTCGTATTCCATGTCATTCCGATAATCATCGCCCACCAGATTCTCCTCGCAATTGTTAAAAAAATCGTCCCCTTGCTCTTCCATAGTTTCCCTCGGAATATGAACTATTTCCAGGAAGCGATTGTCGTTAGAACAATCTTCGTTTCCCACAGACGGCGCCACTAAAGAGTTTTAAGAATGCTTAGGGGTGATTTTGTGATACGAAGATCTTTTAATATCAAAATAGGCTGTAATCTTTTGTTTAGGAGTCTTTGTAGAGAGAGAAAGTAAGAATTAGACTAAGTAGAAAGAGAAAGTAATATTCTATTCATCTCGGGATTTGTGAAGTGTGTGTGGTTCTTTTATAGTACGATTGCGGGTCCCACACGCTTTAATTCCCGTTTATTACATTTTTTGTCCCTATATCTTTTCATCTTCTCATAATAGCTACTTTTTAGTAGTCTATACAATTTTCCCCTAACACAATTTCTTCTTTACAATTCTCTCCTATCATACTTCTTCTTTACAATTTTCTCCTTAACAAACCTCTTCTTTACAATTTCATCATGTCTTTTATTCTCCCTCATCAGATATCACTTACATCTATCAGATGTGATAGTGAAGCTACCTTTGCTAATGTCTATAGAGGAGTCTACAAAGGCAGGCATAGGCACTTAGGTGTTAGACACAGTATGATTCGTGAGCGCATCACGTATGATGTTATATCAATAGAGTTTTTGAAAACTCAATATAATTTAGTCGATCATTTAGCCAGAGGGTTAAGTATAGATCTTGTGGACAAAGAGACTATTGAGATTGGATTATCCATCTGAAATATCTCTTGTTGAGATACCCAATTCCTATATAATATGATATTAAGTGCTGAATTTAATATGAAAATCTTACTGTCTAGAGATTGGAACACATTTGTAGGATCATCCCCGGGTATGTGTTTGGATCTGCAAGTTGTGGAGGTTGAAGTTTATCTTCTTAATAGTTATTTTAAAAAAATTCATATGCATGTGCAAGACTAAAAGAGGTATCTATTTGAGCATGAAGTTTAGCCGATTCAAGAAGCTATGATTGTCTCTGATATGCTTAAGAAGAATAATGACACAAGGCTAGTAAAATATGGTTTCATTTATGAACATTTGAGAATGTAAATTTATGTATATATTATCTTCATGTATTCATTATGAACAGTAAAGGTTCAATATATGGTGATACCTTAATATTTGAATATTTGAAATGTGTAATATACTAATATGAAATTTAATCGTCACAATATATCATTTATGCATAAATTTGTTATTGTTGTGATTCTTTTTAATTAATCATGAATTACAGTAAAATAGAGGAAGATTTTTAGAAATTTTATTGTAATTGGATTGACTAGTCGACCAATATAGTCATAATGTAATTGGAAACTTTTTTATTTTGAATGATGTTGCTGTTTCAAAAATTCATTTGAATTTGAATTTTTAAATTTTAGCCGGTTATTATCCATTTAAAAAATACCTGGTTTTGGACATGCATGCAAACGGTTGACAGTTTGGACATGCAAACCGTTGAAAATTTGGACATGGATGCAAAACGTTTGGACAATTTGGACATACATGCAAACCGTTTACATATAGGCTTTTATAATTAAAGAAGAATAATGACACAAGGCTAGTAAAATATGGTTTCATTTATGAACATTTGAGAATGTAAATTTATGTATATATTATCTTCATGTATTCATTATGAACAGTAAAGGTTCAATATATGGTGATACCTTAATATTTGAATATTTGAAATGTGTAATATACTAATATGAAATTTAATCGTCACAATATATCATTTATGCATAAATTTGTTATTGTTGTGATTCTTTTTAATTAATCATGAATTACAGTAAAATAGAGGAAGATTTTTAGAAATTTTATTGTAATTGGATTGACTAGTCGACCAATATAGTCATAATGTAATTGGAAACTTTTTTATTTTGAATGATGTTGCTGTTTCAAAAATTCATTTGAATTTGAATTTTTAAATTTTAGCCGGTTATTATCCATTTAAAAAATACCTGGTTTTGGACATACATGCAAACGGTTGACAGTTTGGACATGCAAACCGTTGAAAATTTGGACATGGATGCAAAACGTTTGGACAATTTGGACATACATGCAAACCGTTTACATATAGGCTTTTATAATTAAAAAAGTAAAAGATGTGTTTTGAATTTCCAATTTTATTACAGTAATTTTTTTTTAAAATGATTTCCATATATGGAGTTCTAATTTGTGTTGTAGAGTAATTGTAATCATAATATTAGATATATTCAATTTTATCCTTTGTTTATGTGATCTGTGACTTTTTTTGCCTTATAACCGAACCAATGCGACTAAGGGCCTTAGAAGTCTAAAGTTCCTAGGATAACTTGAAGATGTAAACCCAAACCTGAATCTCTTTGAGAGGATCTTTAGATAGGTTAGTTAAGGGCTCCTATTTCTTTAAGACTAAGAGAAGACCACAAAAGTGCCTAAGAGCCTTTTCCAAGATGTTTTTAGCGTTATCCTCCGAGATAAATTTGAAGAATAAATACTTCACGAGAATATATTTGAATTCCTCAAGATCAAGTTTCCCATAAATGGCAATAACACTTTCTTTGAGTTGAGAAGGTTGGGGGGTTTCCCATGGAAGTGACTAGATAAATACGATTTGTAAGAATCCGGAGTTCCAAGAATGATATCATCATCCATAATCAAAGTATTTCCATTAAAAAAATTTTTGATGAATATAAGGACAAGTGGTATCTGATGAGTCCGGAAATTTTCACCACTCACTGTAGAAACCGGACAGGGGAAATTCGAACAAAAACCACCCACTGGACCATCCGAACTGGACAAAAGTATTAAAAGCTAATCACCTTTTGACTAAGCTAATTTCTAATCTGCTTAATAAACTAATGGGTTTTTGAACTCGACTCGGTTTCATAAGTTTGACCCGAAAGCCCATATAGCCCATAATTAAGGGTATAAATACCCAACCACTTTCATTAATAAGGGTAATGAACATTTAATACAACCAGGCAGCTCAAATCTCTCACTACAAAACACCCAAACATTAAATACCTTTGAAACACCATAAAACACCTGACAAAATTACCCTCAGTAAAAAATTACCCTCAAGTGCAAACGAATTTAACTAGTCTTCACAATGCGACCAGGCTTTTGATGAAATTAAAAAACACTTATCCTCCCCTAAAACCTTGTTTAAACCTGTTGATGGAGAGACACTGTACCTATATTTAGCTGTATCTGATTGTGTCATAAGTGCGGTACTAGTTAGAGAGGTGGACAATTATCCTCGTCTGGTGTACTACATCAGCAAAAGCCTGATGGATGCTGAAAAGAGATATTTAAAGCTTGAAAAGCTAGCACTGGAATTAGTGATTGCTGCTAGAAAGATGAGGCCTTACTTTCAGTCTCATTCTATTGTTGTCCGGACATCTTTTCCCTTCAGTGGAGTTGGGAGACTATGATATTGATTTTGCACCTCGAACTGCAGTCAAGGCTCAGTCTGTTGCTGACTTCCTAGTTGAATTCCATTCGGACAGAGATACTAAGCAAGCATCAGGTGAAAAGACTAAGAAAGTATGGGTTGTCCGGACTGATGGTGGATCAAGTACCATGGGGTGTGGTGCTGGGATATGTTTAACCTCTCCGTATGGTGACAAAATGTACCAGGCTATATGTTTTGCTTTCAGGGCTTCCAATAATGAGTCCGAATATGAAGCTGTCGTAGCCGGTTTAAAGTTAGCCCTAATTTGTGGAGCCAAAAGAGTCAGGTTAATAAGCGATTCTCAGCTTCTTATCCATCATGCACAAGGTTAATCTGAGGCCAAAAAAGGGCAACTGTTTAAATATTTGTTCGTTCTTAAAGAAGTGGCATTTAACTTCAAAGACATCACCTATTAGCATATACCCCGAACAGAAAATACTCTAGAAGACTCCTTGGAAACCATAGCATATTCTGAGTCCTAGCCATGGATTACGTGCAGGAATGCCCATCCATTCACCTCAATCAGAGCAAAAAGGGGGAGGAAAGTTTAAACATACAAGTAAGTCAACCTCAAGACTGGAGGTATCCTCTTTTTCAATATATCTCAGATGGTATCTTGCCTCCAGAGAAAGCAGTGGCAAGGAAAGTAAAGTATAAGGCTCGTGGATTTGTAATCCTAAGAGACTTTTTTTACAAGAAGTCTTTTAGTAAACCTCTATTGCGATGTTTGGGGATTGAAGAGTCCCAAGTAGTGCTATCCGAACTACATGATGGTGAGGGGTCAACACACTGCGGTTATAGAGCTTTAACTAGAAGAGTCTTGCTGGCCGGATACTACTGACCCTCTATAATGGAAGATGCCAAGGAATTGGTTAAGAAGTATGATCCATGCCAAAGATACGGTAATGAATTTCATATCCCAGCTGTCTCATTAGAGTCAATTTCTGAGCCAATACCTTTTGCTCGTTGGGGGCTAGATCTGGTGGGACCTCTACTTATGGCGTCTGGGGGATGCAGAACTATTATAGTGGCCATCGATTATTTCTCAAAATGGATAGAAGCAACCCCATTGGCAGGAACTACTTCAAAAGCTGTTATAAAATTTATCTTATCTAATATTTGCTGCAGATTTGGGGTTCCACAAAAGATAACCACAAAAAATGGGCCACAATTCGATGATAAGGATATAGAGAGCTTCTGTGCCTCTAGAGGCATTCAACATTGATTTTTCTCTCATTTCCACCCACAGGCGAATGGTCAGGTTGAAGTGGCAAACAGGATCATCATGTCCGGTCTTAAAAAGAATTTAGAACGGGCTGCTGGAAAGTGGCCAAGTTATCTACAAGAAGTATTATGGGCCTACCAGACTACTCTTGGGGCTGCTACACAGGAATCCCCTTTCGCCTTGGTATATGGTATGGATGCAATAGCTCCTATAGAAGCAACTTTTCCTTCATTCAGAGTCCACAATTTTTCCGAACAGGCTAATGAAGTGGCAGTCAAAAGTCAACTTGACCTGATAGAAGAAAAAAAGGTTAAGGCTCATCTCAGAGCCACACACTATCAGGGTTTGATGAGAAGCAGGTTTGCTTCCAAAGTCAGAAGGAGAGATTTTCAACGAGGGATAAAGTGTTGAGAAAAGTCTTCCTACATACTAAGGAGAAGCAGTTCGGCAAGCTAGCTCTAACTTGGGAAGGAACCTATGTGGTCAGTGAAAAGCTTAAGCCTGGGACATACAGGCTTCAAGATAAAGATGGAAGGATCTTGAATCACCCCTGGAACATTGAACACCTCCGGTTGTATCTAGAATCAAAATTATGTAAATATTTACTTGTTTAAAGTCCATGTAAATATTAGGGGGCATACTCTTTCCTACCCTGGTGGCGCATGGAGGTTTTAATGAGGTGTCCGGGCTTTTTAATGAAATTCGATGCTTTATTGAACAAGATTGATTTGGCAGAATGATGACCATTTAAATATTTGTCATCGGAGAATTTAAACACTCTCACTTCAAAATACTTATAAAATAACTAAGGGCTATTTAAACATTAGCCATCAAAATTGGGTAACTATAAGACAATGCAAGAATTATGTAAGATAAAATTGCCCGGCTAGCACCGGGGACTGATATTAAAATATGTAAAGTGCCTTGGCCATCCAAGGACTTTAAAGTTTTAAAAGAAAAGGTTTATCCGGACAAGATCCGGACACGGTTACAAAATGCCTTGGCCATCCAAGGACTTTAGTCTAACACAAACATTAAAGGAAAATAAAAATATAGTTAAAACTTCAAGGCTGAGCTTCCTTAGATGCTCCAGCCTCATCTGGCTTCTTCTTGGGGTCTTTAGGTTCCTCGTTAGGGCTCTCTCTGGTCCCTTCATCTTCATCAGTAGTATCATCCCAACCACTGGAGTAGCAGTGCTTATCACCATCGGCCATAGTATGGTAAGGAAGGTCTTCGTATTCCATAAATCGCCATAAATCTCCTAGTGTCCTCTTCGGAAATTTTTGATGAAAGAGCAAGACCATGTCTGGTTTGACTTCAGCATACCTTTCCTCTTGGGAATCTATCACCTTGTTGGTGTATGCATCGATTCTGGCTTGGATTGTCTTTCCATGCTCCTTTATCAAATCATCTTTCTCCTGGTTAACTCTAGACACAACATCTTCGAGCAAAATTTTGTCATTGGTTAGGGTCTGGATGGTATTGTCTCTGGCCTTCACCTCATCTTTTTAAGTGAAAAGATCATTTTCCAAGCCATAACACTTAGATTAGAGTTCCTTGTTAACCTCCTCTAAAGTGGCCAGCTTGGTGGCCAAATCCTCTTTCCCCTTCTTCAACTCCTCGATCTCTCTCCTTAATGCCTCAGCATTCTGGTTGGCGTTAAAGAGGTCGTTAGACAAGCTCTCTTTATCTGAGTTGAGTGTGTTGATGAGGGTGGATTGATTTCGCACTTGTCTCTCCAAGTTGAGAACCAGTTGAATATTGCTCAACAAGGAGTGCGTCACCATGTCCTTATCTCCTGAAACAGAAAAAGACTTACCGTTGAAAGTAACGATGTTCGAAGAGCTTGGAGGAAGGTAAGGGCCAGCAAAGTCGTCCTTCTCGAGGTCTTCAAAGTAAAGGCCAATCCCTTGAAGGCCGCTGATGTCTACTCCATCAATGTTAATATCCCCTCCGGCACCCTCTCTGGTGTGAAAGTCACTTGGGATTTGCTCTGCCTGGGTTGGGTCTGTTGGGTCGATCGGAGGAAGAGACTCTGGAGGCCGGAGAGCTACTTCATCTCCCTTGGAGATTTTCTTCTTCTTAGCTTCCCTATCTCCACCATCTGCTCCCCGTTTTCGGTCTTTTTTGGGAGCCTTTGAGGGTTTTGGAAGTCCAACTGCCTCTTTGGTACTCTCATTTTCCACAACTTGAAGTAGAGTAGTATCGATTCCTCCTTGGTCCTGCACCTCCTGGTATGATGGGACAATCTCCTCAACACCACCTTAGTTGACCTCAGCTTCATCTACCTTTTTCTTGCCTTTCTTACCTTTCATTTTACTTGGGGCTTTAGCTCTGCCCGGCAAGGCCAGCTTCCCATCCTTCTAATCTGTCCTCTATAGAATGACACTCGGAGAAGGCGGTGTGGTCAATTCCTCCCAAGACAAGTCTCTCCGACCGGTTGTGTTCCAGAGGTGGGATCTCACCAGGTTGCCGGCAGTAAAACAATTGTGGAAGCGATTTCCCCATTTGTCAGCAACCCAAGCATTCAGCTTGGCACAAGTAGTCTGCCCCTCCTCCAAGTAGTCGGAGAACTCATTCGGCAGCACTACCCAAAGAAAAAGAAGAGCATTTAATTAAACAAACTTTTTATAAGGAAAGGAAAACAAACATGATGAAATATTAACATGTGCTTTTCCATCTGCTGGTAAGCATGCTTGGATTGTCACCAACCTTAATCTTCTTCCCATTTTCCCAAGCTCCACTAATGAACAAGAATTGAGTCTTCCAATTCTTCTCCGATTCAAGAAAATCATCCACCATTTTATAATTGTCGCCCATATTGAAATGGTAGAAGGGGATGATGTGATTCTTGCAAAGGCTGGCCACAGCAGCAAACTGCTCCATCGGAAGCAGGATTCCGGAGAGCCTAGAGGCCATGATGCAGGCCATGAGAGTGTACCAAGCATTGGGACTCAGTTGGCTTTGGCAGAGCTTTATCAGATGGAAATATCTGACAATCTCTGGGTCCAAGGGAAATCTAAGCCCCCAGTTGAACAAATCTGTGTAGAAAACTATCTCACTTAGCTTGCAGTCCATTGGCATCTTCGGATCGACCGATATCCTCACTTTGACAGACTCTGGGATCCCCCACTTCGTCCGGATCCGGCCTAATTCAGCAGTATGAATGAAGGCATAGTTAATGTTCTGCATGGCTAGCAGATACTTTACGCTCACCTTGTGGAAGCAAGGTCCCACTCTGTCTTCAAGGGACTCCGGCAGGTCCGGATGTTTTAAACACAGATTCTCTTTACCCTTTCTTTTCTTGACAATGGCAGCCTCCCCCGTCTGCTCGGAGACATCAGTCTCAAAAGGGGATTCTTCAACACTGTCCTCCATCACATCTTCCATCACCATGGAATGATTGGCAGTGGTATTTGGTGGAGGAGTGCTGGTAGTTGGCTCAGTAAGCTGTCTGGATGGCTGAGCATCGCTTTCCCTTTGTGGTCTGGTGTCCGGCTGGGGCTCAGATCCGGAGGGTTCATTTTGAAGGCTTGTTCCATAGCCTCCAGACCAGACGATGTGTCCTTAGGAACATTGATGGGTGCCTCTGACCCTGTAGCTTTGTCCTTGGCCCCAGACTTAGAGGGCCCTGATTTCGGAGACTTAGACTGTGGAGCAACAGATGGCCTTTTACTAAGCGGCCTCTTCGTCGAAGCGTTAGCTTTTATGGGGAATTGTCAGCATCTGATCCCATGGCTATGAACGGAGAGGGTCTCTTTGTGTTTGTAACAGCTTTTTCCCGTTCGACAGTGGGCTGTGACTCCTGAATCGATGAGCCTGAGACGATGGGTGAAAGACTTGGTTGAAATAACCTTCTGGGCTTGGAACTTCGAGCAGAAGATGAACCTCGATCAGGCTCTGAATTTGGTGTTTCAGACTTGTCGATTGGAGAAACTGGAAGACCTACAGCAATGCGCCTTTCTCGCTCGACTCTTTGTGCTTTCTGTAATTCCGAAAGATTAAGCCACCCACCTTTTACAAGGGTGTTTCTTGCTGTAAACATAAACTTACACCAAAAGGATTTTGAGAAGAGAGATGAAAGCTTTGAAGTAAAGAAATGAAAGATTAATGAAGATGGTAAAACAATGAAAAATGAGGTAATTTATACTAAAGAGACAAAAAGATACCCAGAAACCTAGGAGAATACGAAAAGATGAAAGTAATTATTGAAGACGACGCTGACGTTACAGGTATTAAAATAAAGAGGTTACTTTTTGGGATTAGTGGAAGCGCGGTTCTAGGAGAAAAATGGCTGGTGAGGCAAATCAGAAGGTGACATGTGTCCCACGATCCATGACGAAACCTTTGAACTTTTGAAGAGTTTTTCAGTCCAGATAAGTCCTTTACTAAATACTAAATCCGTCCGGAAAATGTCACAAGTACCCAAAGGCGATTTTTTAGGTCTTGCTAAAGGCCTTCGAACAAAACCTAAAAAAGGGACTACTGATGAGTCCGGAAATTTTCACCACTCATTGTAGAAACCGGACAGGGGCAATTCGAACAAAAACCACCCACCAAACCATCCGAACTGGACAAAAGTATTAAAAGCTAATCACCTTTTGACTAAGCTAATTGCTAATCTGCTTAATAAACTAATGGATTTTTGAACTCAACCCGGTTTCATAAGTTTGACCCGAAAGCCCATAATTAAGGGTATAAATATCCAACCACTTTCATTAATAAGGGTAATGAACATTTAATACAACCAGGCAACTCAAATCTCTCACTACAAAACACCCAAACATTAAATACTTTTGAAACACCATAAAACACTTGACAAAATCACCCTCAGTCAAAAATAATCCACACTAGTATCAAGGGATTAGAGGAGCCCAAAACGGCATTAACCCAAGAAGAATGAAAGGAGGATGACAGGGTCACAAATGAATTGGATTTATGAGAGGAACCATGAGAGTTGAAGAATCTAGAGAGAGGAATGGGTTTGATAAAGTTAGCAGCCTTCAATAAAGTAGGGATATGAGCTAATGGGGGAGGTTTGAAGAAGTTAGGGTTCCTAAGTTATCGAGGAAAAATGTTATCATTGAATTTTCTACCTCAGGGTCATTTTCCACCAAAATTTTGGGGAGGTAAAGAGGAGGTGCGTCGGGAAGAAATTGAGAGAGGGTGGGAAACATAAATTTATGGGTCGATGAAGGATTTGAAGGAGGTGAGATTAATGGTACAGGATTAGAGGCGGAAGATAAGGAGTTTTGTGAAAATTGATTGGACTAGTTGGAAAAAGAGGCAATTTTCAGGATATTTAAAAGGTTTTGGAGAGTTTGAGATGGGCTGGAAATGAGTTGGTGAGAGGCAAAAATAGAGCATGGACCCATAGGCCCACCAAAATGCTGGATCAAAGAATTATTGTTAGGACTTGGGCATGAAGGCCCATTGTGTGTTAGTATCGGTGTTGTGTATAATAGGTTGAGGGTCAACATATTTGGCTTGTGAGGAAGGTCCAACATATGAGGTATTTAATGAATTTAAACCCTAGAGGCCCATCTCACATGAAGACAAATTCTTAGAGTCTCGAGCTACGGGGTTTGAAGATACGAAAGGAGCATCGCAGGGAGCGGAGGTAGGGATGATGATGATGGTCGTCGGTGAAGGGAGGGCGGTGGTCAGAAAAGCATGGACAGTTTTTAGGTAGTCTAAATTATGGTTCCTAGTGCAGAGATATTTGACTGTGCTAGAAATCAAAGAGATTATGTGGGTCAAGGGTTTCGTTGAGCTACCAACTAAATGGGTGACGTTCTGAGGTGGAGGTTGGATGCCAACGGTGGTGGCGAAAACATCTTCATAGCAATAGCCATGTGAAATGTTGATAATTTCCGAGGTTAAATTGGATTGCTATAGTGAAATAGAGAGAGGGAGTTGTTTGGAGAAGAGAGTGGAGCTCGCTGACCAAAAAAGATATATCGGTGGAATAAAGCTAGTTTCAATCTTGGCTGAGAACAGAGTGCATGAGACGCTAGAAAAATGAGTATTATTTCTCGATTCCATGTGGTGCCTGACTTTGGAGAGGGCTTTCACCACCGTTTTGTGGTCTGGGGTGATACCATGAGAAAGAAGGCTGAGCTTTGAGGGACGATGGCCTCGAGAAGCAATGTGCAAGATGGTATAGTGGTTGGAGAACCGTGTGGGGTGGGCTTAATTTGATTAAGAGTTTGTATGCGTCTTAGAACTTGGAGGCAGGAGCACCAACACTGAGGACAAATCTGGAGCTCTCTCCGGCGAGAAGAGACCAAGAAGCCCAAGTGGGAGTAAAAAATGAAAAAATATGGCATGATTTGAGCACTAGAGTCTATATCATAACCAGAAGAGGCCATTTGTGGTGGTAGAGGTAAGGGTGGTTTTGTTATAGAACTGTTAATATGATATCTAAATTTGAGTAGGGTATCTTGTGAAGTTGAGTAAATGTTGTGTGAAGTTGAGTAAATGATGGCTGATTTTAAGGGATGCAAGGTAGAGATTTTAGGGTACCGCCAATTCAATATAGTCGTTAAAAAGTAGCCATTAATTCTAATGATGGAATAAAAATTCTCTTACTAGTTTTGACGGTTGTATTATAGTTTCATTATATTTGTTTTAAAAATATGGTTAAACTAAATTCTCTTAAAAATTAAAGAGATTAAAAAAAATTAACTTTTTATTATTTTAAATTTTTAACTAAAAATTTATTTTAATTTTAATTTTTTTTGGAAAAACTAAATGTTATTAAGTTTTTTATTTTCACCGACTCATAATTTTGTAACAACTTTTCACTTATATACAAATTTCAACTTTATTTTAGAAAATCTCAAATTTCTTGCTGTAGAAAAAAACTTCACATCTCTATATAGAATACCTCAACCTCGTACCCTAGCAAAAAAAATGGAAAGCAAGAATCGTATTATTGAAGTTGAATCTCTAAATGAGGTAATCTTTCTAATCTATTAGATTTAAAGTACCATTTTTGTAGACATATATATTCCCGTTTTAGAAACTTTTTAACAATAGATTACCGTCGGTGCGAAGCCTTAACACCGTCAATGTGGTCCATCCACGTTAAAGGTGGCTAATTTAAGCTTGATTTTTTGCATAGTATTTTTGTCACCGCCAGTGCTATGAGACCTACGACGCTAGTATTCACACTTTGCATTGGCGGTAGGTAAAACTTGCTTATTTATTTGCACTATAATTTTGACACCGACAGTGTAACCGGCACACGTCATCGGTGTACTCAAGCCAAAGCCGATGATGTCGTAGCCTCATACTATGCCATAATTTAATCACTGAGAATATATCAGAGTTGGAACCGCTGGTGTGATGGTACTCCACCTCCTATTTTATGGCCAACATAATTAGTGTCAGGGTGAGAAATATGTTATGAAGACAAGTTAGTGATGTGATGGCTGTGGAATTTATGTACCGCATGCGGTGTTACTTATTGACACCGTCTGTGTAGGATGTTCGTGCCTACGTTTTGAAATGTCAACCTATTTTTATGGTTTTGTTGTTTAATTGTTTTCCATTATAGGGGGAGGTTAAAGATTCCAGTTTAATGTGAGAGGATTTCAATATTTGCGGATACCAGTTAAGTACTTGAGGCTAGCGTTTTCGATTATAGTAATTTGTTTACCACAAAATCAAACTATTCTCAACAAAAATTGATTGATTGAGTTAATTTTACCGCAAAGGAAAATGGGTTCGTAGTTTTATTAAGACGTCACGACGATACAAAAAGTAGGAAACATCCTATATAAGAGATCAGGAACGTACACAAAGTTGGTAGAACCAAATGATCTTAAGAAGAAGTCTACCGAAACCCAGAAGTACATATACCCTTTCACGCTTAAGAGAAATAGGATAAATGATGATTCATGGTCCTCAGAGATCATATCACAATCATGACTTTATGAAATTCAGTAAAGGTCATTCGTACTTGAGACGATTATCTAAAGAAAAGTTAGAATTTGTAATTACTTCTACCAAAATAGGACTCCGTCCTAGGTATATTTTTGGCAGAGTGAAAATATTGAACCTTAAGAATTTGTCGTTCTTGTGCATTGTACACAATGTTTGAACTAAAATAACAGAATATCGTCAAAGGCAGTCTCTCATAATTTCAATACTTGTTAGGGGAACTAAAAAGATTAGATTATTCAGAATGACATAGATCGTGCGAAGATAGAAGCGATATCATAAGTGAAATATTCTTCCTACGCCCGGTTATTTTGAATTTTTTACGGATGTTTCCAAATGTCTTAATAACGGATAACACTAATAAGGTAATAAGGTAGAGGATGTTGTTGTATGAGGTTGTTGGATCCACTTGTACCGGGAAGACTAACTACATCAGATTTGCGTTTATGTATGAGAAAAAAAATGGGATCTACAAATGGGTGTTAGAATTATTGCAATCGTTGATGGTAGCTCACTCCATCGAACCACTATCCGTTGTTTTGACGAATAGAGACTTAACGTTAGTGAAGGAGGTCTAAGAAGTGTTCCCTAATGCAACCCACATGTTTTGTCGATGGGTCATTAACATGAACACCATAGGAAAAAACGAAAATAAAATATCAATGATAAAAAAATGTCCGATGATTTTTTTAAAGTATATAGTAAAATGATATTTTCGGATACGGAACTCTCGTTTAATAACTATCGGTCAGAAATTCTGCATGATTTCGAAGCATATAAAAAAGCAACCGAATATACCGAAAATTTGTTATAGCTTTACTATGATAAATTTATCACGTGCAAAACTAACAAATAATTTCATTTCGGTAACCAAAATATTAACCGTGTGAAGAGCGCTTATTCGACCTTCAAGCATTTCATTGGTACAAACAAATATAATTTCGACTCATTTTGGTTGAGGGTGTATACTTTGATCAAATTGCAACACATAGAAAAATATCCTCATTTTAAAAGAGTCGATTGTTATATCTACATAAATTCTCTCATAATATGTATGGCAAGCTAAAAATAACATCTCTTACTATGCTTTAGAACTTTTTTCCTTCGAAGTAGAATGTGCTCAAATAATAAGAGTTCTGCATGGTATGGCTTGTGGTTATGCAATACAAGCTACACACATTGTACTTTGTTTGTGCGATATCTTTGAATTTGTAAGCAATGGTTTAGAGATACATTTAGACTCTTTCCATTATCATTAGAAGATGGTAGATATAATTGTCTGTACTGACTTGACGACGATCGAGCAAAACTAGATAAACTCGTATTTGTTATCATGGAAACCAATGAAAAAACACAGGTAGAGCATATGTACAAGAAATGGTTTGCCATAGTCCATCTGATAATATCTTCCCTTTTAGATCATTTGGATAAAGTAAAAGTGTGTGGTTGTCTAGCTTCCAAACATAATTAATCTATTACTGAATTTGTATCATCTAGTAAACGAGACAAATCATATCACGAGCATATGCTAATTTCTGAAGAAAAAAAACGACTACACCATCGCTAGGAAAATGTTTAAAAAAATCATCGGTAATTTTGTCTAGAGGGAGCGGAACTCCACCTGATTTTTTGTGGAGGGAAAACAGAGTTCATACACAAGTGGTTATCCTACACAAGCAAGTATAATAATTCATTCTAGTGGAACGGTAGGTTGATCTTAACGGTTAATTAAAACCAATTCCCCATCTTGTATAGACCTTTTATAATGTCAATCAACAACATTAAATCTGATGGTCAGTATATGTATCGATCAATTGCATTTGCTTTGAATGGATAACAAAATGGATAAATGTTGATTAGAGATACCCTCTACAACGAGGTTATGGATTTCGCATTTGTGAAGATATTTACTAGTGTGAAGGATTTAATAGATATTACGGAATGTGTAAAATTCTCTAGCGATGCGTACTATGGATAATTGGATGACGATGCCCGATATGAGAATCATGATCTCATCTACGTTTAACTGTATACTCCACTTCATAAGACGGACGAAGACCATTGATGCTAGTTTCACTTTTCTACCATTAAGAGGTGCAATTCCTCTTATGTCAAATCGGTTGAAAATCGGATAGAGTTGGGTCGATACCAACCACTTTGTCAACGTAAGTATTTCATTACATCAAAAAATTGAATAAACTTACACAAATCCCAATGATTTTTACATTGTTCTTTATTTGTTTCCTATTGTAGCTTCCCATTCCAACTAATGCCTCATGTGCAAGGATACATCATTGTTTCCAAATTTGTGTTTGGCATATGATGAAGGTTGGGAATTCTCGATTCATTCTCGTTTTAAAAGATACAAATAAATATAAAATTGTAGTCTCATAGCAACCGATTTAGCTGCTTTCGTTTAAAAAACTTGTCATTGTAATCTATGTACAATTTTCCACACAAAAAACTTGTATGTTATGAAGATTATAATAATGATAAATTTGAAACGACAACATTAGATATAAATTAGTAGATATAGTTATGAAGATTACATAATTCTTACGTAATATGTAATCGAAATACAAAGGAAAAATAGATAGATAATTAACAAAATTTATGTTAAAGGAACGCTTATGGTAATGGATAATTCCATCCATGCTCGAACCATTTTTCGAATGAATATTCTTCATCTTCGCTTGTTTCATAGGAATTTGCATAAGCGGCTTCGACGCAATTGGCTTCGACGCAATTGGCTTCAGCGTTTGCTTTATCTTTAAGTTCTCGCACCACATGATCTAGTATATATTTCTTAATGAAGTCTTGAAATCTCATACTCAAAACATGGTGGATTTCGTGTTTAAATTAATAGGCAAGTGAAACAATCCGTATACTCTGGACCATTTTTAAAAATCTAACCTGACTGCGACTTTTTCACATCCGCGTGCTCGGTTCATCATAAAAACGAAACACGTTGTTTCCCCACCATGCATAAAATATATTATGCATAAAAATGCGTCGATAAAACCATGAATTTCTTATGACATCGTGTTTCATAAAATCAACAGAATTTCTATAGATGCGTATCTTCGTGCATATCCCAATTCGTATCACCCATGCTATTATGATATGTGTTTGATTGGTGTGAGGGATACAATATAGTTTACCGTCTTTATTTATATACGATGATTGGAGGAAAATCCTAGTTGCTGCTAAACAATCACTGATGGGAATCCCAAATATATTGGCGGGAACAACTATTAGTTCGCATGTTTTTTTTCTAATTTGTTTTGTTAGTTTAAGAAATAAGTCGTCATCCAATCGGGGGTGTGGAATTTTTTACACCTTCGTTGGATATTACTTTGTCGGTGTGGAATTTTTAGCAACATGGATAATCAACTTGCGGTTCCAGTGATGAACAATTAGACATCTCGCTGGCTATGGAGAATTTCTTCGTTGTTGATGGGATATTACTCTATCGATGTGGAATTTTTATGCCGAAATCATAGATAATCAACTAGTGATGTCAGTAGCCCACACCATCATTGTAAGTAGGAAGAAAATGAAACAAAACAATATAAAAAAATGAACATCCCACCGCGGTGCAGAAGTTTTACACTGCTGATGGAATCTACATTGTCGGTATGGAAGTTTCACACTAGTGGAATGAATAATCAACCAACGGTGCCATTGGCCCATACCGCCTGTTTACAAAGGAAAATAAATTTATTGGCATGTTTCAGTTACTGGGATTACCACGGCGGTGCGAGATTTTTACATTGTCGGTTGAAAAGTACTCTACAGGTGTAAAATGTCCACATTGGCATAACATATCATCCATTAGCGGTGTCAGAGGCTTACACCGCCAATGTACATAGATATTGAAATAATAAAACTTAATTTAGGAGAACCTTTCATAAGGAGTTAGCCAATTATAAAATACAACACAATCGATAAATAGTTACACATGTTGTTATACAACATACATTTCCAAAAAGACCAATATTTTGTTATCCATGTCTAACACAAAAAAACTAATGTTAGGTTATACAACATACATGTCCAACACAAAAAACCAATGTTATGTTATACAACGTACAAAAATAACAACCAAGACGTATTAAAATATAAAGTTCTGTGAAACAATCGTATAGGGAATGATGGTGGCTAAAATATAAGATCAAAATGCCTAAGATGACAAAGAGCCAAGAATTTTTGATTTGCAGGATTCGCTGCGTGAAATTGATTGCTTCTTCTACGCTATCATCAAGAGGTCGAATAGGTTTATCGTATGAATCATCTCTATCACCGCAGGGTTATCAAGAATATGTGGAGTCATATGAAACCATATGTACTTTGCGACATACACTTCATACTGAGACATTATCGTCCTACGGTTTCCCATAAGTGGTCGTGTAAACCTGTCAACAACATACAAATGCAACCACCACTTATCCCATTCTCGAGGATTAACACGATACTGGAAATGTTCTCATTTCTTGATAACAGGTCAAGCTTGGATAGGATATACTGCTTTCTCCTGGTTCTAACCAAAATTTCCACATCACTTGATCCGACATAATCCTTGAGTCGTACTCATAATATGAATATGATTGCGATATAAGCCAATATCCTGATCCAAAAACCTCTCTCTCATCTCCACATAAGACTGGAATATCACCTGCAAACAAACACATAACAAGGTAAGAAAAAAATTAGATAAGATAAAATTAAGAGTACATACATAAAATACTTACATCTTCCTCCTTAAGACTGGCAAGGACGTCGGGGTAGTAGGTTTTCAGTCGGGCATTTATCTCTGTGAGTTTTTTCGGCAACTATCTAACAAGTTTTGGATTTGATAAGGTATACCCATTGTTAAGTGATGGTGAAAATAAGGAAAATGGTCGTAGATTCAGCAATCTAACAACCCGGTGAGACTCTTGAGAGACACCTTTAAAACTTCTCCTAAACCCCTATGTAGCCATGCCAACGCGCAAGTACCCCACGCCAACTCACCAAGCCGATCTATGTGCTCTAAAGAGGCGATAAAATCTGTATGTGCAGATGTTTGGCTTGTGTTGGTGAAAATGGTACAACCAAACATATGCATGATATCCGCATGTGTGGCATGTATCATCATATCACGGGTACGCGGGGGATTTGAATCCAAATATGCATCTTCAGTAGAATGGTCCCTAAGTCATTTAAGACCTAACCTGAACGTATCATGCTTCTCCAATTCCTCTTGAATATCATCAACTGTAACCCTCAACAACCAAGCGTAATGGATATAAATATCACCGTAAGTGGTGTTTTCCTCATGTTCGACTATTCTCCCCACCACCGAGAGGCTGGTAATGACGAACACATCGTCCAAGGTGATACTCAACTCGTTGAAAAATAACTAAAAAGCCTTGGTCTCATAATCCATCACTCGATAAAAACATCGTTCAACTACGCGTTTGAGTGGAACCTACTTGTTTGAGTGGAACCTACTTAAAAGACCAACGATAGATAAAAAAAATGAATGACTTAGAGAATATTCTTCACAACTTCCTGATTTCTTAGGTCCCCTTGGTCGAGGAGTCAATACTTGGCATGGATGGTAATACTCGGTCGAGATTATAACAATTAAAAATAAATCAAGGTATAATATTATTATCGATATAGACCAAAATAATAATAATTATTATTAATAATTATAGATTTACATTGCCAGTTATGTGTTATAGGCCTTGTGGTGTTAGGATTGGTGTTACGTCAATCGATAATATGATATTGTTTTCAGACAAGACAATTCGGTAATATGATATTGTTTTGAGACAAAAATAAATTCATGAGATTGTCGGAATCTGTGTTACATCCTTCGATAAGAATGACATGCTCCTCTTCCTGAGAACTGAATCCTTAATCGGTGATTCATCACGTAAAGTACGTTCACCGCCACTGCTACCCGTACCTCGTTCTTTCGCAACTTTTAACCTCCTACATTGTAATGACCGCTCTGTGTACTCGGAATGCTCAGCACGTCTTCCTTCGGCTACATATGAACCACTATTATCATCCACTTGAGAAGTAAAATCTTTGTTAGAAGTATGTTACTTCGTCTCTTTCCTACCTTCATCTCTCCGACTTTTTGACATTTTCTCAGGCCTAGCCTAATCATTTGATGCTTGCAACAATAAAAACAAAACAAAAGGACTTAGGTAAAACATAACATATACGTCAAAGCTTAGCACTGAGGGGGACTAAATATTGTTGCTTACATATTTTTATTTTTGCTATCGTAGAGCATTGGTGATGGCGGTGATAAAGTTAATTGAAAATATTAACTTTGTCACTGTCATCGTTCCACATTGGCGAGGACAAAACTATGAAAGCAACAAAATCTAGTCACCGTCGGTGCAAAGGCTTGATGTTGACGGTATAGAAGCTACGCACCAGCGACGACGAAGAACAATCACAAAATTTCAGCGATCTATTTATTACAAAACCCCTAAAAATTCAACCGAAGACAAGATTCCGACATAAATCAGTAACCACCAAACCAATAGTTCATTCTACACTCAATTCTGATAGTGGATTTAATTAATTTAAAAGTGTAAGCTGATTTCAATATATAATCTACCAAAAAATCTACTCAAAACTTAAAAACAAATTAAAACAATAAATGAAAAGAATGCTTTAGTAATTCCTTTTGTTGATGGAAGAAGAGCTCCACTTATTTGTTTTTAGAAATAATTATAAAAACTTCATGATTGTTAGTATATTTTGTTTTTAAAAAAAAAGTTGGAAAAAAAATAAATATTAAAAAGAACATCAAGAAAAAAAAGAGTTTTTTAAATTTGGATCAATTTATTACAAATTGTTTGTGTAACTTAATTTTTATATCAAAAATAATTTTGAAATAAAATAAAATAAAATAATTTGTAAATTATTCTTTTGGTCAAACCGTTTTACTATAAGTCTTGTTTTAATGTGCATCCTTAATTTGTATGAAATCCAAACCATTTACGATTCATGAATTTTTACTATAAAAATCTCATCTTTCTTTTTTGTTATTATTGTTTTTCTTTTCAAGCTTTTCACTGTTATTCAATTCTTACATCTACCGTCTCCAAAAATTATAGCTTTAATTTTTATTTTAATTTTTTTCCAATTTTGTTTATTTTATTTATTTAGTAAAATAGAATAATACGAAACCCGTCTTAATCGTTACGATTTGGACAGTTTTGTTTTTTTTGAAATTTTAAAAATCTATTTTCCATACGAATTTTTATTCAAAATAATATACTAATTTTGATTTTTTTGAATATATAAATATCGAATAAATCTTAATATTCTGAATTAATTTTCAGATTGCATTCTACCTATATAAAAGATGGATAGCGTGACTTCCGTTAATAATATCTTATAACAATTACTAAAACAAACAATATAATACTAGTACTAAAAGTCTTAAATTTAAAATAAAACGTAAAAAAGACTTTCCAAATCAACTGAGCAAATAATTTTTTATTTTCTAAAAAGTTGATATTTACGTAGTAAAAACAATATCTTTAAGACCATCGGAGCTTATACCAAAGAAAGTTAATATTAAGAGATCAGGACCATACTGACGAAATGAAAGTTTGTTCATTTTTCTCGAATGGAGAAGTTTAAGAAATGGTATCAGACCTTGATTCCGAGCAATACCAGATTTGTTGTACACATCTAGAGTCAACTGGGCAAGTGCAAAGGATGCTATTTCCTTAAAGACGAGCGTTCACAACGCGCCTGCAATCGTCCTCCGTACATTCATATCAGAAAACTATAGTGCGGTAGAATTGCATTGGAGGTTGGCATTTTCATAAGAAAGATTAGTTAGTTATTGCGTGAAGAACTCTCCTGAAAAGGCCATTTAAGGCTGTGACTCACAACAAGTCCTATACATTTTTATCAGGTTCCACAACTCTATGAGTTTTTACTTGACTTTTATTGCAAGAAGTCTTAAGTGCCGAGGCGCATCCTAATAATAGCTTGTTCAAAGATTTAAAGCTACTTTCACCCACATTTTTTATTTTAAAAATCATTTTTATCAATTTTTATTTTCTCTTTATTTATTATTTTTTTATTCAATTATAAAAATACCACTAAAAACACTAATTTTATTAAAGTTTTTTGTATTTTTTGTAAAATAATTGTAGACATAAAGGTAGATGAATAGTTGCACCAGTTTAGACGTGACAGTAGTGAGATTGACTATACTGATTATAGTCAGGATTGGCGGTATTGATTATAGTTATCATTAGGTCTAGATATTATTCATTCATATATATATAAATAAATAAGTAGTATTCTTATTGAAAATACACATCACTTTTTATCGCTTTTTGACATGGTATCGAAATCAAGTTCATAATTCTCTTGATTATCATAATTCTTATTCTTACAAAAAACACAATAGATCACCATGGCTGATGATTCTGGCATGTCTCAATCAGAAATCTAAACCATCAACTAAAAGGATTTCGGACCAGAGACCAAAACCATCGATCTCTCACATTCCTTTTACATTCATAATTCAGACTAACCATCTCATGTCTTGATTTCCATAAATTTAAATGGCGTCAATTACCAATTGTGGAGCAATGTAGTTATCCATGCCCTCAATCCAAAAATTAAGATCGATTTCGTCGATGGCATTGTCAAAGAACCATCATAGGAGAATGAACCTATTCTGTTTGAGCAATGGAACTAATGCAATAGATTGATAATTTCTTGGCTGACTCATATTATCAGGCATTTCTGAAGTGGTTATCCATACTAAGATTGCACGTGAATTATGGGTTGACTTGCGCGACCAATTCTATCAAAAGAATTCTACAGTCGTGTTTTAGATTAAAAAAACCAGTCGCCACCATATGAAAAAACACAATGATAGTAGCTAAATATTTCACCAAGATCAATGCATCGCGGGACAAGCTCGAAACATATCGTTCTCCACTGACCTGCAATTAATGACAAGCATGCCTCAAATAGAGAGAGGAAGATCATCTAATGTAAATTTTGATGGGTTTGCATAAATCTTACAAGGCAGTAAGGTCCAATGTATTGATGATGTCACCTCCACCCAATGTTTGTCAAGCATATTCTTTGATAGTGAAAGAAGAGAATCAACGACGAGTATCCTCTGAGCAAATTGAAAACTTCTCTATAGCAGTTACAGTCCCGAGAAAATGAGAAATTCAAAGTACAAAATATGTGATTGTTGTAACAGATCCTAACATATTATAGATGAATATGGGACTCTCGTATTTCATTGTGCGTATTGTTATAAGAGGGGTCACGCAGAGGATAGATGTCGACTGAAAGATGGAAACAATTACAAGTCGGGACAGTTGTGAGGACAAAAATCTTATGTTCGTGGTAATCAAACTTTGGTGAGTGCTACAGAGTCCCATAACTTATCAGGTTCCAATAGAGCTAGTATTTTTAAGAGGTTCACTATCGAACAAATATAAAAATTATCCTAAAGCAATCAGTGAACTGAATCACAATAATTTTTGTAATATTAATGCATATGCGAATACTGCATGTTTGATTCCATCTACTATTGTGTCTGCTAATTTTAGTAGTATAAGTCCTTGGATTTTGGATATGACACCACAAATCAAATTGTCTCTCACATATCACTCTTAACTGATCCCAAGGCTTCTACTATTACCAATGTTAATTTACCAAATAGTACAGCATCACAAAACACTCTCACTAGTACAATTAGTTTTAATTCAGAATTAACCTTTACGGATGTCTTGTGTGTACCAACCTTTAATTTAAATTTACTAAATATACTAATTGTTGCATCATTTTCTCTTCTGACTACTATATTTTGTAGGAATTGATTTCGGGGAAAATGATTGGCTCGGGAGAAAACATGGTGGTATATACTATATGAACCCAAATGAATCAGTTATTTTTCTGGTGTCACAGTCATCTGACCTATGGTACTTACACCTAGGTCATCCATCATTGTTTCGTTTTATATTACTTTCATATTTGCTTCCAAGTATTTACAAAGAGTTAGAAAATAATTTTACAATTTGTCCTAAAAGCTCAATAAATACAAAATTTCATTTCTAGTTATTAGATTGTGATATATGGGGTCCTCATAAGGCTCTTTCGTGTACTAGTTCACATTATTTTATTACAATTGTTAACAATTTTACTCGATGCATGTGAACTTTTTTATGCACCATAAATTAGAAACACAATCTTTATTAACTAATTTTGTGTAATTTATCTAAACCCAATGTTAAACAGATGTTCAAACAGTAAGACTGGACAATGGTAACGAATTTATTCCTCTTCATACTTTTTTAAAATAAAGGCTATGAACTTAAAAACTCGTGTGTTTACACCACACAACAATATGAAGTTGTCGAACGAAAACATCGCCATATTTTAAATATTTTTCATTCTCTCACATTTCAATCAAATGTACGACTTGAATTGGGGGGGGGGGGTTATGTTTTAACAACCGTTTATATAATCAACTGCATTCCTACCCCTTTACTAACATATAATTCCTCATTCGAGGTCTTATATAATTGTCCCCCCTCACTCACGCACTTACATGTTTTTTTGTTGTGCATGTTATATAACTAATATTCATCCCAAACATAAATTCGATCCCCGTGTACATATTTGTGTTTTTTTGGGTATCCACGTGGAAAAAAGACTACAAAATTCTTGATTTACATACATATAAAGTTTTCATAAAATGTGATATCATCACAAACAAAGCCTTTATCTTTTGAAAATGCTAATTGTGATCACTATGGCGTCAAGCCATGTTTACAGAATTTCATGCTCTAGAACATAACAACACTTGGCAGTTGGTTCATCTTCCTCCGGGACATAAACCTATCGGATTTCGTTGGGTTTATAAGATCAAATACAACTCTGATAGAACCATTGAGCGATATAAATCTCGTTTGGTAACAAAAGGTTACACCTAGGTTGAAGGTATTTACTATTAAGAGACCTTTTTTCCAACTATTAAACTCACCACTCTTCGATGTTTGTTGACTGCTGCAGCTTCCAGAAATTTGTATATTCATCATGTGTATAATTTCTTATTTATGAAAATCTAGATGAGGAGGTATAAATATCTCCACCTCATGGTCTTTTCCAATAGGGGGAAAATTTGGTATGTCAACTTTGCAAATCTATCTACGGTTTGAAATAAGCATCCCAAAATCGGTTCTTCATTTTTTCAGCTACCGTCAAAACCATAGGTTACATACAGAAAACAACGGATTACTCATTTTTTACTAAATTTCAAAGTAAATATGTCACTGTTATTCTCATATATATTGACTATATCTTATTTACAGGCAATGACTTGCATGAAATAAAATTGTTGAAGAATCATCTACTTCAACATTTCCACATTTAAGATTTATGCAAGTTACAAGTATTGATTTTTTTGGATCTAAGAGAGGAATATTTATGTCTCACATAAAATATGCACTAGATATTTTGCAAGACACATGATTGTTAGGAGTAAAACCGGACAAATTCCCAGTGGAGCAGAATGTGAAATTAACCGATGAAGACGGTGAACTACTTCATGATTTAACTAAAAATCAGAGATTGGTGGGCAAGTTAATATATTTGACAGCGACCGTGTCTGATATTGTGTATTGAATATGTACGCTGAGTCAATTCACGGGAGCACTTCGAAAGACACACTGGGAAGCAGCGTTAAAACTCCTCCCGTTACATCAAGAAATCACCACGCCATGGTCTTGTTTTTCCATAAGAAAATAATTTGACTCTTAGTGCCTTTTATGATTCAAATTGAGGTGGATGTCGTATGTCAATATGGTCTTTTTCTGGTTACTGTGTTTTTCTTGGCTCATCACTCATAACTAATGTTTCACGATCATATACAAAAGTTGAGTATGGAGCAATGTAGAATAATTGTTTGAAATTAACCTGGTTGAGATACATACTTAAAGATTTGAAGGTTGACTTGGATAAATCGACATTATTGTTTTGTGATAATAAAACAACTTTGTATATTGCGGCTAATCTAGTTTTTCAAGAGCGTACTAAATATATTGAGATTGATTGTCATATAATTTGAGAAAAACTTCGGGCTTTGATTATTCGTCCATGTTATATTTATACAAAGATGCAATTGGCAGATATATTTAATACAGTACTATGGAAAAATCAATTTGATTTTTTGTGTAGCAAATTGGGGGGTCCTTGATTTACACTCTCCAATTGAGGGGGGGGGGGTCTTAAAGTATCTTTGTATTTATTCTAAAGTAACTATAGACATAAAGGTAGTTGAATGGTTGCACTAGTTAAAACCTGAAGGTAGTGAGATTAACTGTATTGATTATAGTCCTAATTAGGATTGATTGTATTGATCATAATTATAATTAACTCTAGATATAATCCATGTATATATAAGCAGTATTTTTATTGAAAATACATATAACTTTTTATCATTTTTTTGAGATAACTCGAGATCAAAACAACCATTTTTTGACAATCAAAACTTAGAAACTGTGTTCTTAAAAAAAATATTTTTTCACAAAAGATAAAATTCAACACAAACACAACCGAATAGAATGAGATATGCATTTACCGGAAGATGTAAAGATAGATAAATGAAAAAGTAATGTCTAGAGATCAGGAGCTACATTCGCCATTACTTTTTTTTTTTTAAATCGAAGTTCCTTGTACAACTACGCACCACCGGTTCAAGGGACGAACTGGTGGTGCAGCTGGTCTCAAGGGGTGAAGTGGTGGTGCAGCTGGTCAGTACCACCGGTTCGGAACCCTCGTACCACCAATTCAGATCTTTTGTACCCCGATTAGAATGCAGTTCATTTTTGTAGTTGTTGTTTTATGTTTTGGGTCTATGTTTTGTTTACTTATTTTCGTTTTAGACGAATTGGCTGAGTGGGCTAAGAAGATTAAGAAACAAAATTGATTGATTATCAACATAAAACGTCGTGATTATTTGAATAGTAGAAAAAATCTTCGAATATACTTTAAATGTAAGAGATAACCCATAAACTAATTGTATTTATGATTGTGTTTGATTTAATTCAAATTATTATTCTGAAATTAACTTAATAAAATCCAATGCATTTATTTATTTAAATTTTGTGAAGTTTTATTAATTAAAATTTAAAATTAATATTAGTGTTTTTTAGTGAATAAAGTTTAAATATAAATATATATATATATATATATATATATATATATAGGGGGAGAGAGAGATTGGTATATATATATATATATTGGTTGTGAATTAGAAAAAGATTAAAGGGAATTAGAAAAAGATTAAAGTTTAACCTTAAAAAATATATAATTCAGACCAACATTTTGTGTATATCCATTAAAATTAAAATTTTGTAGGATATTTAGCCTCGTACCCCACAAACATTTCTCAGATATGCCCTAATAAATATTGATTTTTAATTTTATAAATATAAAATAATACCAGAAAAAGAGAGTAAAAAAGATTGCTTTTTTTTAAAAGATACTACTGGTAACGAGAGTGGAGACTGGAGACGTTAAAGAACTGTGTTCAAATTCAAATGTTCAATAAAAATGACCCATATTTATAGAACCTGATAAGATACAAACCTGTTTTTACAGAAGCTGATAAACTGATAAAATGTTTGACATATCAATGTTTGTGTAATGCGAAACAAAATATAATTTCTTTCAAACCTATTAGATCGGATCGATTGAATCGTATACATTTGTATCTTAGTAGGTCTAAATGCAGCAAGCAATACAAAAACAATTGATAGAACACTTGGAATTCAAACGACCGACAAGCAAAACTGGATTTATAGGACTAATTGATGTTCTTCAACAAAGAAACAAGGAAGAAACTTTAGTTATGACAAGTTATACACTCTTCAGATTCCACATGACTCAAAAATTTAAATTAATTATAATCTTAAGAAGAATTCAAAACCTTTCGGCCATTCTAGATGTCACAGCCCTGAGTTTAGAATATACCTTGCCCGCAGGGGACCCCATAATGAGGCTGCACAGAGAATCTCTTGCAACTTTGATGTTAGCAAAAGACCCCAACATATGGATCTTGGTATCAGCGATTACGATTCTTGTTTTGGTAGCGTTTTCAATCGCAAACTTAGTTTTACCCCCTTTACCCGACAATCTTCCTATAGCACGAGAGAGATGCTCACCCCTGAGAGTTTTAACATCCTTTATCTCAAAAGACTCGACATACAGCTCATCCAATCTCAACAAGGCTAGTGCATCAGGGATATCAAAACCCAACATATAGGCATGGACGAAGTCCGCACATTTCTGTAGATTACTCACGTCTGGTGTGTCGCGTCTAGTCTTCAACTCGACTTTACGAGCTTTAAGATTCATGCGAACGTCAATTTTCATCTGCTCGTAAATCGGAGTGTAGATATCCATCCAAGCTTTCTTAAGTGGAGCATATCGATGAGGTGGGACAGATATTTTCCTGAACTGAACCGTTCCATCGGACATCTCGTGAGCCTTTAAGGCATTAAACTTTGGCTTTGGTGGCAACAGAGCTTCATTACCAGTTTTGGTTTCTGTTGAGACCATTTCGACATCCATAGTTGCGGACATTGAGACTGACTTGAGTTCTGCCAATAAAACGATATTAATCACACGACAAATTGTCCAAGTTTACTCGATAATGAAGTACAAACGACAATCTTAAGCATTCTTACATGGAACCGCAAACCAGATAATCTTAAGCATTCTAAGCTACAAGGAATCCCAAACCAAATAATCTTAAGCATTCTAAGCTACATGGAACCGCAAACCAGATAAATCTTAAGTATTCTAAGCTACATGGAACCGCAAACCAGATAACCTTAAGCATTCTAAGCTACATGGAACCGCAAACCAGAATTTCCGCACAAAGCACATTCAGATCAAAACAAAAGCATAAGATTGATTCTTATATCCAATTTTAAGAACCTCTTTTAACAAAATAGAGGCTGACTGTCAATCTACATACTCAAGTAGTCTGAATATTCTTTACATACATGGGAGATACAAGAGCCCTGGCTATATGCAGCAATGCTGATAAACAGTTGAACCAAAAGCATTATAGCAGCTAAAAAGGACTAGATATTTTCAAGGAATATAGAGATGAACTAAAATTTCGGCAAGAACTGTTACACATAAGCTTTAGGACACATTAAGCGGCATGGACACTATAAATAAAGTTTCATTTCAGCGAGTGAAGTTTTAAGCTTGATCCTAAAAATTGAAGAAGAAATCCCTAACGATATTTCATACCCGCACTGCGAATTCTTTTTGGGCATTCTTATTCAATTAAAACAAAAAACTTAGACCAAAAACAGAAGAAGAACAAGTAAGCTACATGGAACCGCAAACCAGAATTTTCGCATAGGCATATATACTCAAGTAGTGTGAATGTCCATACATACATAGGTGTCAAAGAATATAGAGATGAACTCAAAAGCACTATAGCAGCTAAAAAGGACTAGATATTGTCAAGAGATATAAAGACGAACTCAAATTTCAGCGAGAACTCAGGAATTATAATATCTGTTACACATAAGCTTCATGACACATCAATGAGCAGAAACACGATATACATAAAATTTCAGTGAGTGAAGTTTAAAGCTCGATCCTGAAGATTGGATAATAAAACCCTAACGAAATTTCATACCCGCACTGCGAATTCTTATTAGGGCATTCTGGATTCATGAAAGCATGCTAATTCAAAGCTAGTCTACAATACTTTGATATGAGCAAAAATTAAAACAAAAACAGACGAAGAACAAGTAAACCCTAGATTCCAAAACGTATCCATAGCATGATATCGAACTCAAATCTGAAAACCTGAGCTGCGAATCACAAGAATCTGATTTGTTTGTTGGAAGATACAGTTTTGGACTGATCAATACTAAGAAAGAAGAGAAGTACCTCTGAATTGAAGAGGTGGAGATATCGATGGCCGTTGTATGTGGTGATGAAGCGGTATCGGCGGCGCTGCGAAGGGTTTAAGCGGCGGCCTTGAGAGAGAAGAGACGGTGGGTTAGTGATAAGTTTCGGGTATATAGGATGAAGTTAGGGTTCGACTTGGGCGGGTTGTTTTGGGAATATAATTAGAAGAATATATATTATTAATAAATACTTAAGTATTTAATTACCGAGTGAGCTAAATTTTACGTGAGTAGATCGACATGAGGTTTATAGTTATTTATTGAGACGAATGGAAAAATAAAAATAAAAATAATAAATAATATTTTATTTATTAAAACAACAGATATATTACAATTATTTTGAAGATATTATACGATTAATTTAAAGATTTTTTAATCATAATTTCGAAATTAAATATCTATTTATTACTATTTTAAATTTATTTTTTATTGTTTTTCAAACAACGGAATGGTTTGATGGGTTTACATTGGCAGTGGGTAAGTTCACTAAAAATTATTATAGATGGTTCCATTTTGCTGCGAAAATATTTTTATACAAAAACTAAGTTATACTACAGAATGGACAAGGTTAAAATGAGATCCCAAATCAAATTTTTTATTTTATTTTATGTAAAATGTTTATTTTATTTTTTTCATATAAAAATTGTTTTTTCAGCCAAAGATCAATTTTTTTTTCTTTTTCGATCAAACTTTTCTCTAAAACTAATATAAAACCTAAAAAAAACATAAAAAACCATCCTACGTTATGGATTTGAGTGAATTGAATGACGATTTTAGTTGCAATAGGGATGATTTTGCATCGGAGGACGATGAGCCTTTGACGGACCATCTATAAACCCAAGTGGAGGTATTTTTCAAACTTTTTATGCTTTCAGTGTGAAATTCGCACTTATTGTGCCATAAAACACACGAACTGCACACCCTGAATTCGCGAAATTACATGAATATGAGGTTGACGTTCATGTCAAAATCGTGAATATTGTGCTTGTGATTTTGACAAAATCGCGAACGATCCCTTTGCGATTTCGCACAAATCACGAGTGTGCTATTTGCAAATGTGACAAATAAGTGGTAATATAAGTTTTTTATTTTCCGCAAATTGGTTGTCTGGTATGCATGATTCGGTTCAATTACATGCACAATTATGTTCAATTGAAATTAAGTATGTTTTCATATAATTATTACATACATTTTGTAGGAACCGGACCAACCGCCATATTTGAGGCCGATTAATCGAAAATATTACGGAAACCTTATATACCAAATCCGATTTGGTCTTATGGGTTGATTCCGAAAGTAAAAAGTTAGGATTCATTTTGGTATTGAGTAAAGACGACGACAATAGCAAAAGTGGGAAAATCCAAGGATCTATTTCAAGTGCGAGAGAGTGTTTACAAACCTAACCTCAAACCGAGGAATGTTAAAAAGTGCCGAGAATGTCCATCCTAAAAATGTGGGTGTTCGTTCTTGTTAAGGGGAAAATCGTTCTTAGAGCTATTCGGTTATTGGAAATTGATAGTGGTAAATGGGAAACACAACCACCAACCATTTTTACACTTAGATGGTCACTCATGAGCTGCTAGACTAAAAGTGGAAGAAGAGGCGTTTATTTGTAGTCAAACTGAAGTCGGTTCTTGACCAAGAGAGATATACCGCGATTTGAGGCTTAAAGACTCGCAAAATGTATCTAGCATGTGTACGGTCAACTAAACGGAACTCATCCAAGTTCGATACGATGGTAGTCTAGGCGCTAGCAGTCCCGATATGATAACTAGAACAACCGCGTTGGTAGCTAAATCATTTTTAATACCCAAAACCAAATCCAAATCCAAATCAAAGGCTCGACCTCAACCAAAGAAGGAGAAAGAGACTCGATCAAAAAAATTGGTCAAGAGAAAAAAATTAGCGGCTGCGAGAGTTGGTTCCCCTATTATTTTTATGAGTACATTTCTAGCATCGAAAGCGTATCTCCATATGGTAATTGTAGATTTTAGGTCGTAGCTTTAACTGTATACGGTAATGTCGATTTATGACAACAAATTATACGGGATTTAGAGGGAACAAATTTGTTGACATGAATCAATTGTTATGAGACCTCACTATATGAGACCCATTTTCTTTATAATGACCCATTTAAATTTGATTGAGGGAATCAATGTTTAGGAGTATATAGTCGTGACATACGGTACATTAAAAACATAAAACATGTGTAAATAAATATTGTTAATTAACATAGGATAAAAATAGTATACAAACATAAAGTTTATAAAAACGTGAATACATAGCATAATCTAATAACACATCCACTAAACATGCCCAAAATAAAATCAAATAGTCATACAATATAAAATATCACTCATCAAGCTCTTGGTACTGTCGCGCCACCGTCTCGCAGTCATCTAGTGTATAACGTAGCTCGTCCATACTCATCACGTCCAACCTCAAATATGCACCGATAAGAAGATCACACAAGTCATATAACCGTGCATAATAACTCGTCGCCCTCGGCGTCTCCGCAACATATGGATCAGATGACTCGCACTCGAGATCGATCAAAGTGTACCATAGGTGATCCTGGGCTCATAAAGCGTATAAAGACGTTTTACTCGGAAGAACTATAATATATGAATCACCACGAATACTAAGAAAGAAGAGAAGTACTGATGTAGCCCAGAAAGTCCAAACAAAAGCCGTGTTTATTTTATTTTATTTTATTCAAATATCTTATGTATTTAAATCAAATCTAATTATATTCAGATTTTATTTTATTTTATGTGAAAATATTTATTTTATTTCCTTGTAATCTAATTTAGGGTTTTGAGAAGCTATTATATAAAGCCTCTTATGACTTAAAGCTATTTTAAGTTTTTGGAATAATTATTTTTTATATCTGAAAATTTCAGTCATTGTTACCCTTAGATTTGGGTTTCATCATGTTACCCTTGAATTAGGGTTTCATCTATCGTTGTTCTTCTTCTATTTCCGCCGCGTCATCAGTTTGGTATCAGAGCCTCAGTTCCTGCTACGGGTCAAGCATGTTTCTGAATCTTGATTTCATCTTATTCAAAGTCTAAAGGAGAGAACAACATACGGCCATGAAGATCTCAAAGATCGTCTGGTATGCGGGAGACACACTATGCGTTTCAATGACGATCATATTGACCGGTTACTGAAGGAGTTTAAATTGGCTACCAATCGTCGAATCAAGGTAAAAATTGCTTATCGAGATGTTGTCTCAGGCTATGAAGAGGTTTTTAAAACCATTTTTTTTCATCAACTGGACATGGGGATGTTGTCTTCAGGCTATGAAAAGGTTTTCGAAACTATTTTTTTCCTTCAACTAGATGGCTTCAATGTGACTTCGAATAAGGAACATTCGAGAAGAATTTATCTTATTACGATAAGGTCAACAATTATAATTCCCAATGTAACGATTGAATAAAATAAAATAAATAATTTGGGTTCTTGATGGTGATGGTGCTGTGAATTCGAGGACGAATTCTTGTCAACCAGGAGAGGATGATGTAGCCCAGAAAGTCCAAACAAAAACCTTGTTTATTTTATTTTATTTTATTCAAATATCTTATGTATTTAAATCAAATCTAATTATATTCAGATTTGATTTTATTTTATTTTATGTTAAAATATTTATTTTATTTCCTTGTAATCTAATTTAGGGTTTTGAGAATCTATTATATAAAGCCTCTTATGTCTTAAAGTTATTTTAAGTTTTTGGAATAATTATTTTTTATATCTGAAAATTTCAGTCTTAGATTAGAGTTTCATCATGTTACCCTTGAATTAGGGTTTCATCTATCGTTGTTCTTCTTCTATTTCCCCCGCGTCATCAAGTACCTCCGAATTGAAGAGGTGGAGATATCGATGACCGTTGTACGTGGTGAGGGAGCGGTAGTGACGGCGCTGCGAAGGGTTTAAGCGGCGGCCTTGAGAGAGAAGAGACGGTGGGTTGGAGGATGAGAGCTAAGGTTCGACTTGGGCGGGTTGTTTTGGAAATGTAATTAGAAACATATATATTATTAATAAATAATTAAGTATTTAAATTCCGAATGAGTTAAATTTTACGTGAGTAGACCGACATGAGGTTTATAGTTATTTATAGAAAACGAATGGAAAAATAAAAAATAAAAATAAAAAATAATATCTTATTTATTGAAATAACTCATAGTGTTACAATTATTTTGAAGATATTATACAATTTAACTAACCGATTTTTTAAAGATTTTTAAATCATAATTTCGAAATTAAATATCTATTTATTAATTTATTTCTTATTGTTTTTCAAACAACACGATGGTTTGATGGGTTTACATTCGGACCGGGTAAGATCACCAAAACTTATTATAAATGTTCTATTTTATTTCGAAAATATTTTTATACAAAAACTAAGTTACACCACAGAATGGAGAAGGCTAAAATGAGATCCCAAATTAAATGTTTTTATTTAATTTTATGTAAAATGATCATTTTATCTTTTTCATATAAAAATTGTTTTCTCAGCTAAAAATTAATTTTTTTTCTCCAATCAAACATTTCTCTAAAACAAAAAAAAACATAAAAATCATCATCCGTTATGGATTTGAGTGATTCGAATGACGATTTTAATTGCAATATGGATGATTTTGCATTGGAGGACGAGGAGCTTTTAACGGACCATCCATAAACCCAAGTTGAGGTATTTTTCGAACTTTTATGCTTTCGGTGTGAAATTCGCACTTATTGTGCCATGACACGGATGAACTGCGAACTAAGAATTCGTGAAATTACATGAATATGAGGTTGGTGTTCATGTCAAAATCGTGAACATGGTGCTCGTGATTTTGACAAAATCGCGAACGATCCCTTTGCGATTTCGCACAAATCACGAGTGTGCTATTCGCGATTGTAAGAAATAAGTGGTAGTATAAGTTTTTGATTTTGCGCAAATTGGTTGTCCGGTATGCGCGATTTGGTTCAATTACATGCACAATTATGTTCAATTAAAATTAAGTATGTTTTGGTATAATTATTACATACATTTTGTAGGAAGCGGACCAACCGCCATATTCGAGGCCGATTACGCAAAAATATTACGTAAAACTTATATACCAAATCCAATTTAGTCTTATGGGTTGATTCCGAAAGTAAAAAGTTAGTATTCATTTTGGTACGAGTAAAGACAACGACGATAACAAAAGTGGGAAAATCGAAAGATCTATTTCAAGTGCGAGAGGCACAGTGTTTACAAACCTAACCCCAAACCGAGGTGTTAAGAAGTGCCAAGAATGTTCATCCTAAAAATACGATTGTTCGTTCTTGTTAAGGGGAAAATCGGTCTTAGAGTTACCCAGTTATTGGAAATTGATAATGGGAAATGAGAAACACAACCACCAACCATTTTTACACTTAGATGGTCACTCACGAGCTGCTAGACTTAAAGTGGAAGAAGAGGCATTTATTTGTAGTCAAACAGAAGTCGGTTCTCGACCAAGAGAGATTTACCGTGATTTGAAGCTTAAACACTCGCAAAATTTATCTAGCATGCGTACGATCAATTAAACCGAACCCATCTGAGTTCGAATACAATGGTAGTCTAAGCGCTAGCACTCCCGGTATGATAGCTAGTACGACCGCCTTGTAGCTAAAGCATTTTTACTACCCAAAGCCAAAGCCAAAGCCAAATCCAAGGCTCAACCTCAACCAAAGAAGGAGAAAGAGACTCTATCAAAAAAATCGGTCAAGGGAAAAAAATTAGCGGCTACGAGAGTAGGTTTCCCTACTATTTTCATGAGTACATTTCTAACATCGAAAACGTATCTTCTGACAGTAATTGCAGATTTTAGGTCGTAGCTTTAACTGTATACGTTAATGTCGATTCATGGCAACAAATTAGACGGGATTTAGAGGGAAGGTTTATTGACATGAATCAATTGTTATGATAACTCGCTATAATTAGACCCATTTTCTTTATAATGACCTATTCAAATTTGATGGATCAAATCGATGTTTAGGAGTATATAGTCGTGATATACGGTACATTAAAAACATAAAACATATGTAAATAAATATTGCTAATTAACATAGGATAAAAATAGTATACAAACATAAATTTTATAAAAAAACGTGAAAACATAACATGATCTAATAACACATTCACGAAACATGCCCAAAATAGAATCAAATAGTCATACAATACAAAATGATCACTCATCAAGCTCTTGGTACTGTCGCGCCACCGTCCCGTACTCATCCAGTGTATGACGTAGCTCGTCCATACTCATCGCGTCCAACCTCAAATGTGCACCGATAAGAAGATCGAACAAGTCATATAATCGTGTCTGGTAACTCGTCGCCATCGGCGTCTCCGCAACATATGGGTCAGATAACTCGCACTCGGGATCGATCAGAGTGTACCATAGGTGATCTTGGACGCATAAAGAGTATAAAGACGTCATACTCAGAAGAACTATAATATATAAATCACAACGAATCCTGGGATCAACGACGTGTGAAAGCCATGCTGCCCATATAGTCTCATCCCAGAAATAGTGCATGTTAACACGACGGCTCTTACCGTCTGGCGGTAAAACAGGTCGCAGTGCAGGTGGTATATCCTGAATATGCCTAAATTGTCAAGCGGCGCGTAGTGGATAATATGCCTCGACTATGTCTCATGCCTTCAGCGAACGGTCTATCCAGGCCACAATTCAAAAAAGGAAATGATCGTGTATATACTCATATGAGATGAACCACACGTACAATATAAGTAGTACACTAAGTAATAATAAAACAAGTATTGATCAACAAATAAAAATTTAAACGTCGGAACTTACATTATGCTCCCTCAATGAAGATAGTGTATAGCGGGTATTGATACGAGTTTCATCATCTATGCAAAAAGGTGGAGGTGCGTATCTATACATAGTCGGTACAGAAATCTGGTAAAGACTATTGACCGTAGTCATAAATGAGGGAAATTGATCATGGTTCTAGTCTCCAACAAAGGAATGAAATCAGTAAACCCCGACGTGACATGTAGGGATGATCGACCTAGTTGGTGATACAACTGAACACATTGGCCCCAGTTATATCTAATCGATTACATATAATGCTTTACAAGTAATCGAGAGATATATTGTTCCCCGTCTTGTCTGTCAAAACAACAACCAAGCATGTGGAGCAAATAACCCCTCGTCACTTCCAGAACCACATCATGTGGAATAGACTTATCCATCAAGAGACGGTGGGTCAGTTAGAAGTTTCGGGTATATAAGATGAAGTTAGGGTTGGACTTGGGCGGGTTGTTTTTGGAACATAATTATAAAATATATAGTATTAATAGATAAACGTACTTAATTACCGAGTGAGCTAAATTCTACGTGAGTAATCAAACGGACATGAGGTTCATAATTATTTATAGAGATTAAAGGAAAACTCAAAATAAAAATAAAAATATATAATATTGTATTTATTCGAATAACACGAGTTATAATGTTACGATTATACGATTATTTTATTCTAAGACACCCTCTCGGAATCAGTTGCTTATCGCTCAGAAATGTAGAAATCGGGATTAGCTCCAAAAACAACAGTTTCGAAGTGGTATTTTCAAGTTACGGTATTGTAAAACGTAAAAACAAGATTAAATTACATTGTTTGTTGTTTGAGTGTTGTTCTCCGATTTGGTTTGGATTTCTTGATTTTTCATGATTAATCTTCAATAAAATTAAAGTTTTTTGTTTTAGGGTTAGTTTTAGAGGATAAAATCATATAGGTTGGATTAATGATGTGTTTTTTACTATATGACTTTCTATTTGACTAATGACATCTAATGTTAAATTTGAAAATAAAGTAAGGGTAATCTAGTAATAACAAGTATCAAATGCTTTACAAAGTTCAAATCATGGAGGAAAACAAAATCATATAGAGAAATAGCTTCACCCTTAATAATTAATAATGTTAAATTTATTTGAATAGTATTATTTAACCGACTATATAAATAGATTAATCAATTAATTAATGTATATTATTATTAATTAAATAATTATATAAAGTAAGAAATGATATTAAAATTGTTTTAATGGTATTCTTTTACCCGCTAGTTAAATAGATTAATTAACTATAGTATTTTTATGATTAATTAAATAATTATATAAAAAATATTCTCATAAATGTTTAATATTGCATTATTCCTAATCTACACCTTAATTGATAAATACAAAGATGTTAGCGTTCTACACGGTTGGTATACTTGGTCTACACCTTCGATGGCAAATACTGTGCGATTTAAAAACAAAATCTGAAAAATAAGAAAAAATCTATTAAAAATCTATTAATGAGTTTACTTTCATGGCTACCTTTTTGGAGTATTAATTTTATTTTTGTTTTCAAATTTAAAGTTTTTTAAAGTGTAAATTAGAGTTATTTTGTTTGGAAATAACAAAAAAAATTTATTATAAAAAAACTTTAATTCTGAAAAATAAAAGTTGGTTGAATGTTGTTGGTTTGGATGATTTTGATCAAGATTGTAAATTTGTTTTACAATATCCATTTCACTTATTAAGTTCTCATAAAAAAAAGTTAAAATATTACCATAAAGTCTACCAAACGCGTTGATTACATTACCATTTGAGTCTTTTATGATGCCATCACCACTAGACTCCCTATTTAATATACAAGGACCGTCAGTGTTCAATTTGAGTTTATGGCTCTTAGGCACTACCCATTTAAAAATTGTTGGTTTACTCGAGTTAAAGTGAAAGAAACAATCAAGTTTATTAACTATTTTATGATCACCAAGCCATATTTTATTGTTAAGAGTCTTAACACTCTCTAAATTAGATGGAATTTGATAGATTTTTATCGAAAATATCTTTAAATGTAACAATTGTATTGTTAGGATTAATATGATTCCTAAAATTCCATATAAACCCACGGATTATTGTAATTAGTTTCCTATATTACTTAACCGGCTAGGAAAAATTGTCAGATGAGGTTACGTTGGCCACAACGTGCTCCTGCCTGCCCGAATGTAAGTCATGGAGAACTGTGGTAGCTTCTTCTTGACTTAAGCAGTGTAGCAACATGTGACAAGAAATATAAGCAAAAACGAAATCTTCTTTATTGTATCAAGTATGATAGAGATAACGATCCCAAACAAAATATCAAGTCTGAATAAAATAAACGCAAACAACACAGAACACTTTTTACGTGGAAAACCTTCCCAGTGTAGGAAGTAAAAACCACGGGACTGATTTCGGAGTCCAACCAAATATTCACTATCAGAAGATGGGTTACAAAACTATTCTCTAGATAAAACTAGAGCATACGCCACAAAAAAGTATGACAACTTCATACACAACCCCAATACAGAAGATAATGAACCGAAATCAGAAAACTCACTGAAATACCCCAAAACACAGTTTGAAGAAGATGATCGAAAAACACACTTAGATGACTCCAAATCAAAAACCCTCTGGACAGATTGTAGAGGACAAGTAGACGAGCCTTCTCACCAAAATTGAAGCCGATCGGACAACCGGAGACAGTCCGATTGAAAGCACAAAGTTCCGCCTCGAATCACATTTTTCTCTCAACAACTGCACTATCAACAACTGCACTATCAACAACTGCACTATAGAATATGATGCTCATCTCAGAAAGACACTGTATAAATATATATTTATACATAAACAAAAATCCTATGTGTTATCCAAATTGGGCTTAGCCCATATGATAATTGGAATCCCACATAGGAAGAGCCCAACAAATCTCCCCCTCACGACTATGTGGGAGGATTCTTCATCCCGGCGATCAATCTACAATGTTCACGCTTTCCCCTAGGCAAAGCCTTTGTCATCATGTCAGACCCATTATCATCTGTATGAACTTTATCAACCTCCATTAGTTTAGCATCAAGAATATCTCGAATCCAATGATATCTCACATCAATATGTTTCGACTTTGAGTGAAATGACGAATTCTTCATGAGATGAATAGCACTCTGATTATCACATAACAGTACATACCTGTGTTTCTCAAATCCAAGTTCTTTCAAGAACTTCTTCATCCATAGTAGCTATTTACTCGCTTCTGTCACTGCAATGAATTCAACTTCTGTCGTTGAAAGGGCAACACACTTTTGTAGTCTTGATTTCCATGAAACAGCGCCACCACAAAAGTTAATCAAATATCCAGAAGTAGACTTGCGAGTATCAACATCTCCAGCCAAGTCTGAATCAGAATAAGCCAACAACTCAAGTTTATTCATCCCAAAACTGAGCTTCAAATTAGAGGTTCCTCGCAGATACCTCATAATCCATTTCACGGCTTCCCAATGCTCTCTACCTGGGTTTGACAAAAATCTGCTCACAACACAAACACTATGAGCTAAGTCAGGACGAGTACATACCATGGCATACATGAGACTTCCAACTGCAGATGCATATGGAATATTAGCCATGTCTCTCTTTTCTTCATTAGTTGAAGGATATTGTTTCTTGCTTAACTTGAAGTGACCGGAAAGTGGTGAGCTAACCACTTTAACATTTTCCATATTAAACTTCTGAAGAATTTTCTCAATGTATTTTTCTTGTGATAAGAACAACTTCTTCAAGTCTCCGTCTCTAGTAATTCGAATGCCGAGAATCTGCTTTGCTGGACCTAAATCTTTCATTGCGAAAGACTTACTTAACTGTTTCTTCAAAGAATCAATCCGCGAAGTATTCTTCCCAACAATAAGCATATCATCCACGTAAAGTAGAAGAACGATAAAATCGGCATCAGAAAATGTCTTCACAAATACACAATTATCAGAAGAAGTCTTCTTGTAATCCTGCTCCCCCATAACTGACATGAACTTCTTATACCACTGTCTCAGAGCTTGCTTCAAACCATATAGACTCTTTTTCAATCTGCATACATAATCTTCTTTTCCTTCAACCACAAAACCTTCAGGCTGTTTCATAAAAATCTCTTCTTCCAAGTCACCATGCAAGAATGCTATTTTTACATCCATTTGCTCAATTTCCAAGTTTAGACTCGCTGCAATGCCTAGAACCACACGAATAGAAGACATTTTTACAACTTGAGAAAATATTTCATCAAAATCAATACCTTTTTTCTGACCAAAGCCTTTGACTACCAATCTTACTTTGTACCGAGGTTGCAGAGAACTATCATCTTGCTTCAACCTATACACCCACTTATTACTCAAGGCTTTTCTCCCTTCAGGTATCTTCACTAACTCAAATGTATGATTCTCATGAAGTGATTGTATCTCTTCATTCATCGCTTCAATCCATTGATTTTTACATACACCACTAATAGCCTCATCATAACACTCAGGCTCACCTGCGTCGGTTAACAAAATATATTGATCAGAAGGATATCTAGTAGGGGGTTGTCTATCTCTAGTAGATCTCCGCGTTGGAACTTCAAATTGTTCAACATCTTCTTCATTCACTTGTTCATCCACGAAATCATTATCATGATCACCAGTATCAAAAATATGTGAACCTCTAGAAGCAGGTGAGTCACCATCCGAATTTTCTTCAACTTCTGTAGGAGTATGTGCAAGCGGAATATGCCCCAAATCTACCAAGTCATTCTGAGACATAGGCACTGAATTTTGACTCTTATCAATATCATGAACTATGTGATCTTCCATAAACACGGCATCTCTGCTCCTAATAAGTTTCTTATTAATTAGATCATGAAATCTGTAGCCGAACTCATCAAGACCATAACCAATGAATACACACTGTCTTGTCTTCGAATTGAGTTTAGATCTCTCTTCTTTAGGAATATGCACATAAGCTTTGCACCCAAAGACACGCAAATGATCATAAGAAACATCTTTACCTGTCCAAACTCTATTTGGGATATCTCCATCTAAAGGTACAGAAGGACTAAGATTCAAGACATTTACCACTGTATTCAAAGCTTCACCCCAAAAGTATTTAGGGAGTTGTGATTGTGAAAGAAAACATCTTACCCTTTCAATTAATGTTCGGTTTAGTCTCTCCGCTACGCCATTCAACTGAGGGGTCTTGGAAGGTGTCTTTTGATGCCGAATACCTTGCTGTCTACAATAATCATCAAAAGGGCCAATGTATTCTCCCCCATTATCACTTCTAACACACTTCAATTGTTTCCGAGTCTGTCTCTCAACTGAAGCTTGAAACTGCTTAAACACATCTAACACTTGATCTTTTGTTTTCAAAGTGTAAGCCCAAACTTTCCTGGAATGATCATCAACAAAGGTAACAAAGTACAAACAACTACTAAGTGTTCTCGTTTTGAAAGGACCACAAACATCAGTATGTACCAAGTCAATCAAACTTGGTTTTCTTGAAGGAGCCGAGCTCTTGAAAGATACTTTATTCTGCTTTCCAGCCAAACAATGTACGCATTTCTTTAAATGAGCTTTGTGTATCCCACGAATGTACTGTTTCTTCCTCAGAGTATCTAATCCTTTTTCACTAATGTGACTGAGTATTTTATGCCATAAATCAAGCATTGCTTCATCATTAACAACATTGATTTTCTCAGCAGACACCCTTGCAGACATGATGTAGAGGGCTGCATATTTTTGTCCTCTTGCCACAACCAACAAGCCCTTAGTAAGTTTCCACTGCCCATTCGCAAAAATACTGCAATAACCTTCATCATCTAGCTTCCCTGTAGATATCAAATTCAATCGAAGATCGGGTATATGTTTAACACCCTTCAAAATCAATCTTGCACCCATGCTTGTTTCTAGATAAACATCACCAATACCAACCACTTTAGACAAATCATTATTTCCCATCTTTGCATAACCAAAGTCACCAGAGGTGTAAGATGAGAAAAATTCTCTACGAGAAGTGGCATGAATTGTAGCACCACTGTCAACTACCCAACCATTTTCATCAGACACAGAATTCACAACAGCATCATCAATAACAACGAAGTAGCTATCTGAAACTGCAGCAACATGTTTCTCGTCACCACTTTCATCATAATTTTTCTCCTTGTTCTTTTCTTCTTTACCATTATTAGATTTCCCAAAACTATTCTTCTTTCTCAACTTAAGACAAAAATTCTTAGTGTGCCCGATCTCATGACAGTAGTAGCACTCCCAATCTGCAAATTTATTAGACTTTTTTCGACTCTTGCTTCTACTTTTACCTCTAGTTTTCCAACCGCGATTTTCATTTCTACCACGTTTCTCGACGACTAGAGTTTCTGAATGTGAAGAGAAGCCAACTGTTTTTCTTCTCATATCTTCATTCAACATACTACTTTTAGCTAATGCCATTGAGATATTGTCTTCAGGAGCTGAATTAGAAAAAGACATTCTGAAAGTATCCCATGAGTCTGGCAGCGAACCAAGCAACCATAACGCCAAAACCTCGTCATCAAATTTGATACCCATAGCAGCCAACTGATTAATCAATCCTTGAAAGGTATTCAAGTGATCTGTAAGAGGTGATCCATCTTGATACCTCAAATACATCAACTGTTTGAACAAAAGTAACTTACTATTTCCTGTCTTCCGAGCATATAACTCCTCAAGTTTACTCCACAATTTACTTGCATCTGTTTCGTCTACAACATGATTCAGCACATTATCATCAACCCATTGCCGAATAAAGCCACAAACCTGTCGATGAATAATTATCCATTCTGCATCAGACTTATCTTTAGGTTTTTCATCACCGAACACTGGTAAATGAAAACTTTTAACATAAAGAAGATCTTCCATCTTTGATTTCCATATATGATAATTTGAACCATTCTTCGTCACCATTCTGCTTGTATTCACCTCCATATTTGATACAAGACAAGTACACAACCTCTCGCTCTGATACCACTTTGACAAGAAATATAAGCAAAAACGAAATCTTCTTTATTGTATCAAGTATGATAGAGATAACAATCCCAAACAAAATATCAAGTCTGAATAAAATAAACGCAAACAACACAGAATACTTTTTACGTGGAAAACCTTCCCAGTGTAGGAAGTAAAAACCACGAGACTGATTTCGGAGCCCAACAAAATATTCACTATCAGAAGATGGGTTACAAAACTATTCTCTAGATAAAACTAGAGCATACGCCACAAAAAAGTATGACAACTTCATACACAACCCCAATACAGAAGATAATTAACCGAAATCAGAAAATCTCACTGAAATACCCCCAAAACGAAGTTTGAAGAAGATGATCGAAAAACACACTTAGATGACTCCAAATCAAAAACCCTCTGGACAGATTGTAGAGGACAAGTAGACGAGCCTTCTCACCAAAATTGAAGCCGATCGGACAACCGGAGACAGTCCGATTGAAAGCACAAAGTTCCGCCTCGAATCACCTTTTTCTCTCAACAACTGCACTATATAATATGATGCTCATCTCAGAAAGACACTGTATAAATATATATATATATATTTATACATAAACCAAAATCCTATGTGTTATCCAAATTGGGCTTAGCCCATATGATAATTGGACTCCCACATAGGAAGAGCCCAACAAATCTCCCCCTCACGACTATGTGGGAGGATTCGCCATCCCGGCGATCAATCTACAATGTTCAAGCTTTCCCCTAGGCAAAGCTTTTGTCATCATGTCAGACCCATTATCATCTGTATGAACTTTATTAACCTCCATTAGTTTAGTATCAAGAATATCTTGAATCCAATGATATCTCACATCAATATGTTTCGACTTTGAGTGAAATGACGAATTCTTCACGAGATGAATAGGACTCTGATTATCACATAACAGTACATACCTGTGTTGCTCAAATCCAAGTTCTTTCAAGAACTTCTTCATCCATAGTAGCTCTTTACTCGCTTCTGTCACTGCAATGAATTCAGCTTCTGTCGTTGAAAGGGCAACACACTTTTGTAGTCTTGATTTCCATGAAACAGCGCCACCACAAAAGTTAATCAAATATCCAGAAGTAGACTTGCGAGTATCAACAGCATGCTATACATCAAGTATAACGTTCTATAACCCATGACCCATATGGTATTTTCAAGCCTAAAAACATATTCGACCCATGCTCATACCACCATAGTTACGCCGTCACCTTTACCCTGTAATCATGTGGCTGACCTTCGTGACCTGAGTTCGAAATTGGCTATGGCCGATGAATTTGATGCTCATATTAAAAAATAGATAGTGGGATTTGGTGCAGGGCACTGTCGAAATTAGATACAAAGTAATTGTTGGAAGCTGTCGTAAAATTTAATGTTGAGAAAGAGGCAACATTGGTTGAAAAAAGTATCAGGTCAGAAAGGAAACCGAAATATAAAGTTGTAGGGTTTATTTCGATGTTGAGTTAACCGTAAATATTAATAAAAGAGTTTTATTCGATATGTGTATATTTTGGTGGTATTATTGGGAATTAGGATTCTAATTTACACAAGATATTAGTCTTGTTAATTATTGAGTCATAATATGTTACTGCTAGTGCGAGCAAGAAAATGATATGGTTACAAAGTATGTTGGTTAAATTGGGTATAGAAAGAGAAAATCAATTGAAATAATGATAGTCTATGATTCCCGAGGATGTGGTGACTCAGGTTCCATAACCATACGAAATGCTCAATCAGACTAAGGATGATGAAATTTGTTTCTTCACCACCATGTAGCATTGGGGAATGTACTTTTCTTTTCCCATAATAGTCCATGGTATCCGTCCCATCCAGCTAACTACTAGTGGGTGACGGAGAATACTTAACATAATGTTGAGTTTGCGACTCCTATATATCTCGGTGGACTCGACAGGCTTGTTGTCGAATGTAGACGTAACCAAACTATCTAACTCCTCTTTTTACTATGTATTGATCTGAGGTGGGAATCAAACTGTCAACCTTCCCACTACTAATCATAACTAGAAAAATTTGTTTATATTTGTGTTCAAGAAATGGAAGTACCCGAGTGAACCAAAGTATGGTCAGGTTGAACAGAGGTGGATGAATTCACTTAAAAGAGCATTTGAGTTAACTTGTTTGCTATAAATTTGACGTGACATATGTTTTCTTACATATTGCATTGTATTGTATATAGTGGGAAATATTATGTGATTTTTAAGAAAGTTATGAGGGTGACTCACCAAATTTGGTGGCGAACCTATCAGTTACAGCATTGTCTGTGTAGTTTCTGGACGTTCATTTATTAAAACCGAGCTCAATTATCTTCTAACTCGGTTGTTTATTTTTTAAATATAGTTTTTTAACCAATACAAATATTCAATCAATTTCAAGTATTTTAGCATATTAATAATTATATAGTAGTTAACTTACTCATAAATTTAATTTTAGACTTAAAAACTTAATAACAATATTAAAAAAATACATAGGTAAAACCAAACTTAAAATTGTTAGTTCACTTAGCCTTAAGTAACTGTTTCAAATATAGATTTTGTATCGTATCTAAATTTTTCGGAAATAAGTTTACTTTTTATAAACAATCCAATTCTTTTATACTCAAATAACAAAATAAATAAATTTACTACGTAAAAAACAAATTAGATTAGAAATATAAATCAATTTGAGTCGTTTACGTAAAAACTTAATTATATTTAAGATTATAAACCAATTTGAGTATATATATGGTTGAACTAAAAATTATGGTTGGTCACCAAAATTAGTTATATGTATCAAAAAAAATATTTATGTTATATGTGTATCCAAACAGTCGTTTCACTAGGTTTTTCTTATTCGTGGTCAATGACGACGATTATAAATATAAAAAATACCTAAAAGACCACGAATGTAACAAAATTGACCGTTAAATATATATACCAATAATGTTTTTTTTACCAATTCTGGTGGCCAACCATGATTTTAACCATAAAAATAAAATTATAAATGAAGTTGTTCCAGTGAAGCAAAATGAAGTTGTTCAAGAAGAATAAACTCTACCTCCTCAAGAAGTTCAAGTGAAAATTGAAGAAATTATGCTTTTGCAGAGATCTATTAGATAAAGGAAGATCGTTATATCTTCACACTATATAGCGTATCTTCATCTAAAAGTAGGCGGATTAATATTTCACCTTTAGGGTTTCTATAATTTGGGCATACTTCAAATTCATTCTGAAGTTTGGAACTTAAAATCTATTTGAAATTCATTTTTTTTAAATCAATAGAGTTTATTTTACCTAAAAATAATATAAAATACATAAAAAATATTTGGACCGTTAATTATTGTCCAAAACTATATACACTAATTTATTTATTGTATTTTTTTCTTACGATAAATTTACAACATCAGGTACTCAGGTATATTCCATAAAAATGATTTTGACTGAGTTACATTATTACGCAAGATTTTGGTACTTATAAATATGATAATAAATAAGTTTTAATATTATTAAGTACTAGTAGCATAAATAATTTTCCATATTATCACAAAAAGAAACTAGTTGAGAGAGAAACACTCTCTGCCTAACTGTAACTTCTCCCCAACGACAAATTGTTTAGCCACGACTTTATCAATAATGAATGTCAGATTATATTTTTTGACAATAATTTATCTCTCTAATTATCGGACATGGACCTTTTCTTTTCAAGTTCATACCTCCAAAGATTTCTTTTCACAAAGTTCATAGGCAGAAAACTCTGATGAAATTTATGATCCCAATGTTTACCTACCCAGACACTCATCTTCATAAAGATGTTATTAGAAGCTTTGGCGTGACTCTTAAAGGAATTTGCAATTCCTTTCATAGTTGTGTGAAAGAAATATTTTATGAATATCCAGTTTTAATTAATAAAACTGAAGACTATATGAGGATGCATACCTTTCTTGGACCACTTCAAAGTTAACGGATGAGGAAGGGCATCAGAGTTCTCAAAGCCAGTTTTCCATAACCAGGAGATAAAGATGAATTGTTTCTTCCACTTTTTATCAGCTTCTAAGAAATATTTAATCACCTTAAACTGCCTTGTAAAACCAAGAGATTAATTAGGGTACTAATAATTCTTAGCTACACCTGAAATGAAGATAAGTTGCTTCATGGAAAATGTTATCTAATAAAGTTTGGAGGCCATGATACAGGCCATAAGGGTGTACCACATGTTAGCACCAGCTTGAGAAGGACAAATTCCGATGAGTTGGAAGTATTCTACTAGAGCAAGATCAAGAGGTAGAGTAAAGGATCAACTCATGGTTGCGAATGAACAACAGAGTCTCTCTGATGGTGGGAAACCGAATGGTAATATTTATGGGTATCCCCCACCGATCTCTAAGCTTTACCTCCTCGGTTGGATGGAAGTATTTATACTTTACCTTATAAAGGGAAAGAAGATGTTTTGACTCGATATCGCAAAGGTTATCACCTAAAACGTCTTCTATGTTCGAAGGCAAGTCTGTGGTAAGTTTTCTCTTCTTTTTGTCTTTTTCACCAAGGGAGCCTTTCCACTCTGAGGGGGTGAATAAGTTGTAACTTCCGAGGGAGGAGAAGAGGCACTTGGCTTGGCGCAAATGGTTTGGGGGGAGGAATTGCAGCATGTTCGACTCGTAAGGGTTGTGCCTCAACCACTACCACATCAGGTTGATCCTAATCACTTTCTGGCTCATCAACTAGAGCTCTCTCTTGGATTTCAGGGATGGACTATAAAACTTGTTCTAAACGAACACTCATTATCGAAGAATTCTTAGGACTCACTTCTGGAGTGGTTTGTGGGGACCCTATACAGAGTCACTTGATGGGTCGCAGCAGAAGAGGAGATTCTGACTCGAATAGATTTTACAGGTTGATCGGGGTACCTTTTCCTTTTAACACGTTCCTCTACATCTACTTTAGCACGTTTTCCCTTTTTATCGCCCATGGTTAAGAAATGAGAGGACTTGGAAGCCAAACCAGATAACGGTGGATCAACCTTGTTACCTCTTGAACAAGCTTGACCGGGGGGCTGAGCAATATGAGGGAAACGTTCTCGAGTGTGGGCCCAGTTGTCGCGAAAGGTTGATCTCCAGATGTCTGCAGGTGTGAGATGCTCTCTTCTATCGGAAGTTTCACGAGAAGCAGCTTGGTTTGAGATATTGAACCGCCTCCAAAGTTTATACCGATCAACATTGATAAACTCTTCATGCATGAAAGAGTAAGAACAAATTTAGGATTGAAAGTTTCTCTCTCCAGAACAGAAATTAAAAAGCATAAACTTATAACCAAAATGAGAAGTGAGTATTTATAGTGAAAGCCATGAATACCATGGGGTAGAAGACGAAAGATTTAAAAATGTTTTGACATGTTTCCCCTCTCACCAACCGTTTCAAATAGCATGCTGGCAAGCCATGGAAGGGATGCGACACGTGGCAAAATGTGACTTTATCATCTAAAACATCGTTGACACTATAACGACTAGGAAGAGACAAGAGAGCTCAAAACAAATGATGACTTAGGTGAGGTCATCATGACCAATGGTGAGGTCATGAGGCACGTGAACTGAAGGGTAGCACCAAAATGATTTATTCATGAGGCACAAGTAACAAATCCATCTGATCCGGGAACCACTCATACAAAAGTCTGAGTGTTACAAAATCCGAAGGGGTTCGAAAGGAAGGAATAACTGCAGTCTTCACTCAGATATCTTCATGATGACTACGGGGCTACTGATAAGGGAAAGAAAATGTAGATAATAAAAAAGGTTAATTATGTAAACTATGAGGGCTAGGTTTGTGTATTTAATGATTAAAGACCAAAGTAAAGTAAAGATAAGAAATAAAGGAGTTAGGTGATATGCACCAAGAACTTGATTGTAAATAATAGAGGAGTGGGGTGAGAAATCCACCTTAACGGTGGTAAATACGTAATTTTCTATCCACCTCATGCACTATATAAAGGGCATTCCCTTTTGGGGGGAAAGGCCAATGATTAGTCAATTATTGCTACATTTATTCCTTTTGTCATTTTCTCTCTCTACCAAACACTAATTTCATTATTACAGTCACTTCATACGTTCATTTCTTAGACAGATCCTCTCCAACGAACATTTCCGCTTCTGAACTTACCTAAGGATTTTATAAGTTCATCATCTTATAATGTACATATCATAGTCTAGCATGTCATAATTCTGTTTTATTCAAATTTTTACAAGTACTAGTAGAAGTCGTGCGAATAGATTCATATTGAAATGAAATATTAATATTTAACACAAACACATCATTACGTTAATATCTAAAGCCTAAAAATACACCATGTTTTGAAAATATATACTTGCCACTTTCATATACTTTTTTGAAACCACAATTGTTATATAAGATTTTTCCATATCCCGAGAACATATTAGAAGGAAATACTAGCTTTACACTCCATAGTCTATGAATTGGATCGGTTGTAACATTTTCTATTTTCAATGTAATCCTTGTTCAATTGGTTGAAAGCCATTGAATCAATCCACCACACAACATTATTATTTTACACATAAAATTCTTCAGATATTAATGACACATAATTCTGACCATGATTAAAATTTTGAACTAACATTTCACCTTGTTGATTTTTTGGATCCTTAGACCCACTTAGACCAGAATTATTACCACTTGGACCATAATTTTTTTTCTTTTTTCCAGCACGACAATCCTTCATGAAATTATCAGGTTTGCCACACTTCCAACATGCCAACTTTGACTTCTTGTTGGAATATGTATTATAAAAATCCTTGAAATTTCTTTTATTTACTTTTCCAGTGTTTGTATTCTTAAAAAATCTATTGTTTTCAACCATATTCACAGTGGGATTTCTTGCTTGGTCCTTTACCTTAGGATTATTGATTTCTTCTTGAGTTCTTAACTAATATTCAACCTAGAGATAACTCCCAAGTTGAACCAGAGTCATCTCTTCCTTGCTATGTCTCAAAGTGTGTTTAAAGTCTTTCAATGATGAGGGTAATTTATTTATAATAATAGACACCGAAATACATTCATCTATCTTCATATTATGTTGAACAAACTGACCCAGAATTCTAAATAATTTATTTTATTATTCCATGACTGCCTTGAATTAACCATTTTGTAATTCATAAAATTACTAACCAAAAACTTCATACTAGAAGTAGATTTGGCCATATATTTAGATTCAAGTGAGTCATAGAGTTCTTTTACAGACTCGACATCATGGTATACATTAAATAAAAGATCAGACATACAACTTAAGATGTGGTCACGATATATGTAATCATCGTTCTTCCATGTGCAATGCCTCATTGTTTGCTCTATCATTTTACTCAATGATATCTGGCTTGAGAGTTCTCAAAATGTACAGAACCTTTAATGTGGTCAACATAAAATGCATCTTTTTTTGTCACCTTCTGAAATCATGGCCCTCAAACTTGTCCAACTTATCAAACTTGATTGTCATGTCACTGGCAGATTCTTTGCTTGTTATTTCAATCTTCATGTACAAATGTTTTCTATCTTTTATCATAAATAAGGTTTGAAACTTGAATATTCTATAAAGTCTTATAATCAATTTCAGACTGAAAATATTTTGGTGATTATCCCAAAAATATTATATAGAGTATTTTTGTAGAACATTGAATGATATATATATATATATATTATGTAATTTTCAAAAGCAGAACCATGTTTCTTATAATTCGACTAAAACTACCAAACCGACATTCAAACTGTCAACAAAACTGTCAACTGTTTGCATACATGCATGTCCAAAACCGGTTTATTTTCAAATGGTAAAAACTCCAGCCAAAATAAGGAAAATTCAAATTCAAACAATTTTTCACAATATAATCTAACAAGCATTCATTCCACACTCTCTAAGTTGCTCAGTAATATATTATGATTACAGTGGTCGACTAGTCAATCTAAATACACTAAAATATTTAACAAAATATGCTAATAAAATTTAATAATCATTATCACCACTACAATAATCGACATGTGATAAGAGAATTGTGAATGTGTATGAGACAGAAACAGTCCACAACTTGAGTTGAGCGGGTAGGATCAAGAACTGTGTTAATCCAAAATCCTCATCCTATAATTACAATAATAGTGTGCATATATATAGTGTGGCGGAAAGTAAACCCTAGAAACCCTAGCCCATATACAGACTAATATTAAATAACCCATATACATTTTAACACTACCCATATATTATTGATTCTAACGTTGACACTCTAACACCCTCCTTCAAGTTGGAGCATGAAGATTATGAATGCCCAACTTTCCAAGCAAAAACTCAAACTGCTGCTTGCCTAGTGCTTTGGTAAAAATATCTGCAAGTTGGAACTTAATGGGCACATGAGATGTGCAAATAACCCCATCAAGTATCGCATCTCGTAGAAAGTTACAATCTACTTCAATATGCTTTGAACGCTCATGGAACACAGGATTGTGGGCAAGATGTAAAGCCGACTGACTATCACAGAAAACTTGCATAGCCCCTGAGTGTGAGACCTTAAAATATTTGAGCAAGTCGTGCAACCACTTCAACTCACAGGTCAATCCTGCCATAGACCGGTACTCTGCTTCAGCGGAAGACAATGCAACAACACATTGTTTCTTAGTCTTCCATGAAACAGGAGAATCACCCAAGAACACCATCCAACCACTCACACTACGCCGAGTCTTAGGACAGCTAGCCCAATTAGAGTCACACCATCCTGTCAGAGTGAGATTACAACTACTTGGCAGAAGAATTCCCTGACCTGGGCTTCCTTTTAGATAACGAACAACTCGCAATGCAGTCTGCCAGTGATCCTCCTGTGGTTCTGAAGAAACTGAGATAAAATATGTACCGAAAAACAGATATCTGGATGTGTAAATGCCAGATAAATCAGTCTTCCCACCAACCTGTGGTACGCAGACCCGTCAATTAGTACCGCCGACTCGTTTTTGTTGAGCTGCTGATTTTTCTCCATGGGAAACTATGCAGGCTTGCTGCCAAGTAAACCTGTCTCAGAAATAATATCCAGAGTATATTTACGTTGGTAGAGAAAAATACCCGTGGGACTCCGTGCTACTTCAACTCCAAGAAAATATTTGAGACGACCTTAGTCCTTCATATGAAAGCAAGTGCTCAAGTATTTATAAACTCCACCAATGCACCAGGGTCATTCCCGGATAGAATGAAATCATCAACGTACACCAAAACATGCACACGACAACCACTCATGGAATAAGAGAATAAAGAATAATATGAATAGGACTGAACAAACCCATACCTCTTCAGTGCAACCACTAACTTGGCAAACCAACACCGAGGTGCCTACTTAGGCCCATACAACGATTTGTAAAGGGGACAGACCTGTCTTTCATGCCCTCTATCAAAGCCTGGAGGAATTTTCATGTAAACCTCCTCATCTAGATCACCATGAAGAAAAGCATTGTGTACATCCATCTGATGTAGTTCCCAATTCTGAGCTGATGCAACCGCTAAGAAAAGACGTACAGTAACCATCTTGGCAACTGGGGCAAAAGTCTCTGTATAATCAACCCCTTCTACTTGATGATTACCAAACACGACCAAACGAGCTTTGAGGCGCTCTACTCTCCCATCCGCATGATATTTAATTTTATAAATCCACTGACTCCCCAAAGCTTTCTTCCCTGGAGGTAGATGTGCCAAGGTCCAAGTATGATTATCCTCTAGTGCCTGAATCTCCTGTTGCATTGCCTCTCTCCAACCAGGATGTCGTATAACCTCTCGGAATGACTTAGGTTCATCCTCAGAGGTAATAGCCGCAAGAAAAGAGCGGTGTGCCAAAGAAAAACGAGAACTATCTATATAATAAGTGAGAGGATAAGGCATACCGTGATCAGGAGATGGACTAGGACTAGGAGCAGGAGAAGAAGATGGTGCTGAATGTACTACTGTAGTCATCAAAAAATCCGCCAAACGAGTAGAAGGAATTTTACTACGCTTTCCCCGTCCAAAGTCTGAAGAAATACCCGAAGTATCTGAAATAACATCAGAAACTATTGGCGAATCTGAGACACCGCTGTCACCAACCTGAGGCGGAGGTTGCACATCACCAACCTCGACAACCTCCGCGAGTGATGCTACCAAAGGGACGCCGCTATCCGGTGACACTTCATCGTCAATCGTCGAGGTCTTCTCAACCTTCTCCCAGAACTCAGAAGCAGTAGGAGGAGGTGCAGTGACTTCAGTCTCATGACAACCTAACTCAGAGATACACAAGAGTATATGCAAATGGAAATATATGTTCAAAACATTTCACATCTCGGGAAACAAAATAATCTTGACTCTTCAAATCATATACTTTCCAGCCTTTCTTTCCATATGGGTAGCCCACAAAAACACATCGACGACTACGACTCGAAAACTTGTCACCCTTAGACCTCTGATCATGCACATAACATAGAGACCCAAACACACGAAGCTCAGAGAAGACGGGAGGCGCACCAAAAAGTATCTCAAATGGAGTCTTAGATCCTAAAAATTGAGAAGGAGTTCTATTAATCAAATACTCGGCAGTCAAAATACACTCCCCCCAAATTTTAACAGGTAAGTTACCTTGAAACCTGAGAGCACGGGAAACATTCAAAATATGTCTATGTTTCCGTTCGACCCTACCATTCTACTGAGGAGTACCCACGCATGAAGATTGAAAAATAATACCCAACTCATCAAAAGTACGACGTACAGAGAAAAATTCAGTGCCATTGCCATTGCGTACTGTCTTAACAACTCCATTAAATTGTTTCTTAGCCATTGCAAGAAAATGTAAAAACATGGAAGTTACTTCTGATTTCTCAGCCAACAAATAAATCCATACAGCACGGGAGTAATAATCAACAATAGTGCGAAAATATCGCGCACCACAAGAAGACAAAGTATGATAAGGACCCCAAAAATCACAATGAATTAATTCAAAACAAGCAGCCGCTTTAGAATCACTGACAGAAAACATTCACGAGTTTGTTTAGCTCGAAAACATATATCACACGGGTGAGCTACACTCATATCACGAGTACTAAAAACAAAAGGTAAAGATTGAACTATCTTAGCTGAAGGATGTCCTAACCTACGATGCCACAACTCAGCATCAGTATCAACCACTGCAGCACTACAAACTTTGGTCTTCACAACACTGCTGAAATAGTACATTCCACCTCTCCGCTCACCCAGTCCAATCACCGTCCCTGATCGTCGATCCTTAATAAGACAACCAAACTTAATACAGTAAACAATACAGTCTAGATCATCAGTCAAGTGGGATACTGAAAACATATTACATGTAAGCTTGGGAACCAAAAATACATTCTGCAAAGACAACTGACAAGACAAACGCACACTACCACAATGTGTAGCAGTAACCTGAGAACCATCAGGCAGAGATACTACGCAGGCTGGCATAACAGTAACATTGTGCAATAAAGAGATGTCACCTGTCATGTGATTAGAAGCCCCAGTATCAATAATCCAAGGGGTACTGAACAACTCACCACTTAGAAGCTCATCAGTCTGGGAAACTTTATCTGTTGAAAAAAAAGGAAAGCAACTGCTGCAACTGACCAGAAAGACGATAAGCCTCACCAATAGGCAACTTGGCAATAGTTGCAGTCGATGGACCCACAGTGGCTGTCTGTGCTGTTGCGTTGCGTGGCCTTGGAGCAACGCCACTGCGTGACGGTCCGCGCAGACCCCCTTCTCCACAACCGTAAGCTAGTGTAGTACCCGGACGTAAGGTGGTGGTCTGCTTTCCAGGATACCCATGTTTGGTGTAGCAATTGGATTCTTCATGACCATTTTTGTGAGAATAGGTACAAAAACGCCGAGAATAACGTGGGGCAGACAAAGAAGTACCTCGAGGAGTAGACTGAACTGCAAATGCCATCAGAGCCTCTGAGATAGGCTTCTCCACAGGTGCACAGGCCTGTAACCGCTCCTCACCACGCACCTTGTTGAATGCTTCATCCAGAGTGGGAGTCTGATCCTGAGCAAGTAACTGAGAGTGAATAGCACAAAAGCGCTCCCGATGGAGACCAGAAAGAAACGCATGCAGCTTTTCTTCATCCTGACTCTGCTGATATGCTTCAGCCATCCCACCACAAACACAAGTAGGAGTAAGCGAATATGCACTCAACTCATACCAGATTTTCTCGAGTTTCCCATAGTATTCAGAAACAGACATAGTAGAGGTCTGTTTACAAGCAGCCAACTCCTCCTTCAACTCATGTTTGCGCTGAATATTGCTAACAGCAAAACGACGCTGCTGAACATCCCACAGAGATTTAACCTCCTCAAAATACGGAACATATTTGCGCTGCGACTCATCAATAGTGTTCAAAATCCACTGAACAAGTGTGGCTTGAACAACATCCCAAGCCTCCAGAGACTTCGGATCTACTAGTTTCACAATACTTCCATCCAAAAAACCAAGCTTTCTCCTACCTTTCATAGATAACGCAGAGAACGAGACCAAGCCTGATAATTAGTGTCGTCGAATTTAACAGTGGAAATAATATTACCAGGATTATCATTGGAACCAAGATAATAGGGAGAAGTCTGATCAATCTTCCGGAACCCCACTACCGCATCACTTGACGTAGGAGAGGTTGTCTGGTCCATTGTAGAATGTGATTCGTCTGCCATAAAAACTACCGAAAACACCCCGGCTGACGGAGGTTACGAAGGATTCACACCGGCTGGTGGAGGGTACGCCGGAAATACGTCGGCTGATGAAGGGTACGCCGGAAACACACCGGCTGGTGGAGGGTACGGTGGAAATACGCCGGCTGATGAAGGGTACGCCAGAAACACACCGGCTGATGGAGGGTACGCCAGAAACACACTGGCTGATGGAGGGTACGCTGGAAACACACCGGCTGATAAACGCTACGTCGGAAACACACCGGCTGATGGAGGGTATGCGGGAAACACGCCGGCTGATAAAGGCTACGCCGGAAACACACCGGCTGATGAAGGCTAGGGTTTTTGAAGACTATGGCTCTGATACCATGATAAGAGAATTGTGAATGTGTATGAGACCGAAACAGTCCACAGCTTGAGTTGAGCGGGTAGGATCAACAACTGTGTTAATCCAAAATCCCCATCCTATAATTACAATAATAGCGTATATATATAGTGTGAGAGAAAATAAACCCCAGAAACCCTAGTCTATATACATTTTAACACTACCCATATATTATTGATTCTAACGTTCACACTCTTACAACATGTAAGGTATAAAGATAGGGAGCAACTACTGTAAACAAAATTCATTTTCGTTTTATTTTTCTACCAAAATATCATTGAATTTAAAACAAAAGAAACATTTGTTCCTTTAGTTAGAAGTTAAAAAAAGTCATAAAACTCTAAAACTTAAAACTTCCTAAAATAAAATAAAAAAACTATTCTTCATAAACTTTTTCAAATGTCAAAATTAATTAAGGACCCAAACAAACTAATAGACGTACATATTCAAACTATAACACCTATATCGGAGGTATAATCACTATTGCTATTTAAATAAAATAAAATTAAAACCTATATAAAAGAATAAAAAATAATCATTGTCACGAGAAATTTTCTATTATTCTTCGTCATAGCTTTAGCCTTGATAAAGAAGATGATAGGTGATGTTTTTCATGAGAGTTTGGATTTTATTTTTATTTTTTAAGGTTTTAAGATATCGTATATATAAGTTGCGAACGGTTGTATATATGTATTTTAATTGCAAAACATGGTTCACCGAAAATAGGTATATTTAAGTTGGAAAATTTTGAAGGGTAACGCTAAACCGAGACACGTTTTGGTTATAATGAGACCCCGTTATAATGAGACCTTCTTCAGCTATAATGAGATCTCAAATTTTACTAAAATACCCTTAATATATAAACCTTTTTCACCCGACTATCTCTCTTCTCTCTTTTCTCTTTTCTTTTTCCCTTTTTTTCTCTTTTTTTTTTCTTTCTTATCAAATTCAAGTTGCAGCTTGTATCTCACCAATCAAAATCAGAGAATTAGTTCTCTTCTCCAATTAATGTCTCTCTCTTGAGAACTCATTTCCTAATCAAAATCAACAATAACACCCAAGCAGAAAAGAAGCCGACTGAGAAGAAGGTCGCCAAGAAATATCCCTTGGCCGCCGTAGCAGCTGAGAAGAAACCAAAGGCTAGAAATAAGTTACTAAAAGAAGCTGGCGCCGAAGCTAATAAAAAAGAAGAAACGATCCAAGAAAAGCGTTGAGACCTACAATATCTACATCTTCAAGATCTTGAAGCAGGTTCATCCCGATATCGGTATTTCTAGCAAAGCTATGGGAATCATGAACAGTTTCATCAACGATATCTTCGAGAAATTGTCTTGTGAGTTTACGAAGCTTGCAAGGTACAACAAGAAATTGACTATCACTTCAAGGGAAATCCAGACTACGGTGAGGTTGATGTTGTCTGGTGAATTGGCTAAACCTACTGTATCTGAAGGAACGAAGGCTGTTACAAAGTTTACAAGTTCTTAGGTTATGGAATTTGGGGATTTAGGGTTTCTGGTTGTAAATTTAATTCAAACTTAGAAATTGTTTTTTTTTCTTGTAATTTTGTTATTGTTTCTGATTTTGCTATTAATCAAAGATCTTGATTTCAAATATTGATTTCTTTGATTTTTTTAAAAAAATTGTAGCTCGATGATTGTGTTTCGAACAAGATTAATGAGGCTGGGAAATATTTTCATAGTTACTAGTTTATTTCTTAATTGGAAAATTATACAAATCACTGGGATTGTAATATAATTCTATAAAAAAATTGGCTCTTCGACTAGTATGATTCATTCTTTTTACGCTAACAAAAGTCAGAAAGTTCCATAAGGCGATATAAAAATATAATTAAAAAATAGAGAGAAATTTTGTTAAAGAAGGTGACGAAAATAGTTAGATTTTAATTTTTTTTCCGGAGGGAACCCGCAGCCGATACTCAGAGTGCAATGAGTGCGCACAGGGTAAACCCTCAGCCTGACGCGATAGCCTGCAAACCAACGCCAGAAGGTAAACCACACAAGGTGACAGGCTCAGCCGAGAAAGCGTATGTAGAGGGACTCGAACTCATGACCTTTTTGTTATAAGAATGCCATACTCAACCAACTCGGCTACCCCCTTGGGGGCATAGTTAGATTTTAATGTAATTCATTCTTTGGGTATTAGATTAGTTTTAGAGGGAAGTTTGGTTCGAGAAGATGAAGAAAATTGTTTAGATTTTTGGTCGAAAACTTGGTTTTATATGATGGGTAAAATGGTCATTTTACATAAAATAAAATAAAAAGTTTGATTTAAGGTCTCATTATAGCCAAATGGTGTCTAGATATAGCCTTGCCCAATTTTGAATTATAAAATACAACATTATAAAAAGAGAATTGCTAAAAAAAAGCTATTTTTACTCCGTGAAGTCGTTTGTTTTGAATTTTAAAAATTACTCCGTGAAGTTATTCATTTTGACGATTTTGTCCTTCACGAAATCGTATAAATAGAAGAAATTACTCCGTGAAGTTACCATAATTTCTAAAAAAATACAATTTATCTACCTTCTCTCTACTTTCTCTCTCTAAACATAAAGAACTAAAACTAAAACTAAAGAAGTTAATATATCATTATCAATTACAATGTTACCCATTGCCTTCAAAACCACTTAATCATATATTCTAACACTTAAATGACTTATTTGCAAAAAAAAACATATTTAGATCTTCGTTTTCGGAAGGTTTTTTAAACCATAATTCGTATTTTGTTTTACTTTAAATTTATATTGTTATTAGTTAGTATAAGTCTTTAGTAAATGATAACCTACTAAAAACATTACAAAAATGGAGAAAATTAAAAGATAAATGTTAAAAAATTGGAAAAAAAACGATACAGATCTGTCCGCCAATGCAATGGTATGCGACGTAATCATATATTCTAACACTTAAATGACTTATTTGCAAAAAAAACATATTTAGATCTTCGTTTTCGGAAGGTTTTTTAAACCATAATTCGTATTTTGTTTTACTTTAAATTTATATTGTTATTAGTTAGTATAAGTCTTTAGTAAATGATAACCTACTAAAAACATTACAAAAATGGAGAAAATTAAAAGATAAATGTTAAAAAATTGGAAAAAAACGATACAGATCTGTCCGCCAATGCAATGGTATGCGACGTACAGACCCCTGTGTCCGCCTTGCAATGGCGTCAGCACCATCGTGTACACCATTTGCCCGTCGGAAAGTGGTGATTGTATCATTAACTATTTATTTATTTTGGTCCGAGGAACTTCTCATGAATCCACTTATTTATGTCACTTCCGTTATTGCTGCTGGGTTAGCTGTTGGGCTTGCTTCTATTGGACCTGGAGTTGGTCAGGGTACAGCTGCGGGTCAAGCTGTCGAAGGTATCGCGAGACAACCTGAGGCGGAAGGAAAAATACGAGGTACTTTATTACTTAGTCTGGCGTTTATGGAAACTTTAACAATTTATGGACTGGTTGTAGCATTAGCGCTTTTATTTGTGATGATGACGACGAACACCACCTGGACGCCATTGTCTAGCGGAAACAAACATTTTTTGATTTTCTTTTTAAAATTATTTTTTCAGAAAAACAGAAAGATACAAGGGTGAATGTTCATGTTGGTTTGTAGAAAAACAAGTTTTGTTACCATTTTGGCAAATTTTGTTAACATTTTATTAAGTTTTACAAAGTTCAAAAAAAAGTTTTGGTTAGTTTAAGTTTTGAGTTTTTATGAGTTTAGTGAGTTTTAGGAAGTAAAATGTCAGGTTATGGTAGATTTTCTGTTTTGCAACTTCATGAAGTAAATAATGACATAAAACGTAATTAAATGAACTTCTAAGGATTTGGCTTTTTTGCCTAGTGGCAATTTTGTAAATATTGAAAAACAGAAAAGGGTGACTTCGCGGAGTAGTTTTGGCCTTTTTTAGCAATTCCCTTATAAGAATTGTATTTTTTTTTGTAAAATCTTAAATTCGAGTTTTTTTATGGGCCAGGCTAGAAATGTTACACATTTTGATAGATCTCTCACCCTACTCCCTTATTTTTTGAAACTGAAAGTTGAAATTCCAAAATTGCCCTTCCTCTCTCTAGATTTTGACATTTATGCCATTTTGTCTCCAAATCGGCCGAAACACTTAATCTATCCGATATTAGACTAGATCTACAAGCTTTGTAGTAACATCTACTAATCTAAACCCATTAATTCGAAAAAATTAGCTTTTTTTACCTAAACCCATAAAACCCACTTCGAAAAATCTTAAATCGGAGTATCTATGGACAAAGAAGAGATGGGCATTTCTCTGGAAGACTTACTGAACGAGGAGGAAGCTTACCGGATGGAGGTAAGGACCGAAATTAAGTTTTTTTAATTTCAGAGCTGTAGCACGCTGTTCGTGCGATGAACAGCGTTGTCATCGCACGAACAGCGCGCGACGGTCGCAGGCCCAAAATGCGACGGGCCCAACTGATCGTCGCATTTAAGGCCTGCGACGCTAGGCCAAAAATATGGCCCATATTTTTTTAGCCAGAGAGCCTCTGTCGCAGGCCCAAAATGAGACGCTCTTTTGTATCCGTCTCATTTTGGGCCTGCGACGGGACTTGAGACATGTCTCATTTTGGGCCTGCGACAGGTTCTTGTATATATAAACTCATACTTTTCGATTGTATATTTTGCAGGAGGAACCTGGCCAGCCTCCATTTATGGATGCCGATTACAGTAAAATATTCACCACGGATAGATTATTCACTAAAGACGAATTAGATGCTTTCGTGGAAATTGAATCAAAGAAGATCCAGTTTGTGACAATAAGAAAACTCTACGATAGTGGGAAATGGGGAAGGACTCCTAGGTTAGAGTACGTTTGCGAGCGATACGGTGTATACGTATCTAAGGCAAAGCCGGACACTTTGAAAAAGAGGAAGACATCGACGAAGAAATGTAATTGTCCGTTTGCGCTAAAAGGTCATCCGATCGACGTACTAGCCATGAAATGGCGTTTGGAGGTGATAAACGGTACTCACAATCATGAACCCTACGTTCGCCTAGACGGTCATTCCCGCGCTTGTAGGCTAAAACTGGACGAAGAGGAACTAGTTCGCAGTTTGTCTCACCTAGGTTCGCGCCCTAGGGAGATTTACAGTGGTTTGAAACACCAATATCCGGAAAACATTTCGAACATGCGTGCTATCTACAATGTTCGCCAAAAACATCGGGACGCTGAACACGGGGGACAAACCCAAATGCAATATCTATTGACGAAGTTGAAGGAGAATGTATACTCGACGTGGGAGCGTTTGAAAGATGATACGAAGGTGATCACTGACTTTTTCTTCGCACATCCTACTAGCATAGACTTATTACGTACATTCCCGAACGTGTTATTCATGGATTGTACGTACAAGACGACTAGGTATAAGATGCCGTTGTTAGAGGTTGTTGGTTTTACGTCCACTTCCATCACATTCCCAGTTGCGTACGTGTTTATGAGCGGAGAGAAGATTGGAAACTACGTATGGGCTTTGGAAACTCTTCGTGGTTTGATGATGGATAGCGTTTGCGCATTTCCATCCATTATTGTTACCGATCGTGAGTTAGCTCTCATGCGTGCGGTTGATAGAATTTTTCCCGGAACGCACCATTTGTTATGCACGTGGCACATTAGTAAGAACATCCTTGGGGCGGTTCGGAAGATATTGCACGATGATGCGGTAGCGAAACAATTTGTTGAATTTTACGGCTACGTTGCGGAGGCGAACACGTTTGAGAGTTACCAAAAGAACCTGGATACACTTAAGGAGATGTTTGCATCTAAACCGGAGTGCTTTGCGTACGTTATGGACTCGTGGATAACAAAATATGCTGACAAGTTCCTTGCCTACAAAACGAACACGATTAAGCATTATGGCCAAACAACTACAAATAGGTTAGTCCGTGTATCCTACTTTTCGTTGAGTTATTTTATTAAAGTACTTCGTGGTTTGATAATTTATTACTTGTACTTATTAGGGCGGAGGGTGCACACTCGTCCCTAAAAAAATATCTTGGGACGAATCAATGCAACTTTGAGACTTTTTGGGAAAAAGTTCATAACTTGTTAACGAAGCAGCATGCGGGTATCGTCGAATCATTCGAGCGAAGTAAGTTTAGATCAATTCCCGGCTTCGATGGTGTTTTGACCAAAAATCTTAAAGGTCATGTGTCACATGCGGGGCTAAAGATACTGACGGTTGCTATTGTACGTGCTCGGAATATAGGAGTAGATCGGGTGGCATGTGGAGGTTGTTTCCTTAGGAAAACGCATGGTTTACCTTGTGCATGTGAAATTGCCTTTATAGCTAGAGAAGGTAGGTGCATCCCTTTAGAAGATGTGGATATTTTTTGGAAAAGATTAGATATTGTACACAGGGATCCTACCTCTCGCGAAGAGGAATTGCAAAAAAAGATTTCCTTGATTGACAACTCCATTCGTAGTTTCCGCCCCGACCAACAAGACCACATTATCAATAAAGTAATGCAAATTTTGATGCCCGAGACAAGTCATATTCAAGATCCGAAAGAAGCGGTTAGAGCTAAAGGTAGACCAAAGGGAGGCGTTGATAAATCGACTAAACGGAACCCTAGTTCGTGGGAATATCCCATTGAACAAACCGCTAGTGCTAGTACTCCGGCTAACTCGGTAGGTAGTACACCCGTAAACACGTTAGGGAGCACGGCCGCATCCAAAGTGGCTCCCATCGTACCACCCAAACCTCCATTAGCAAAAAAGAAGGTTGGAAGGCCTAAGAAAATTGTTAAGGATGGGAAGTTAACATTGTATCCGGATTGCATCCCGACCTTTCTACACACTTACATTTCAAAGTTAGTTGACGTTCTTCCGGACGGACAATGCGGATATCGTTCCGTAGCGCATTCAATATACAACGACGAAGATAGATGGGAGGATGTTAGACGCGAGTTGTTGAAGGAGTTGCGGGACAACCGTGCATGTTGGTTGGATGTATATGGTTCGGAGAAGGTGTTTGACGATTTGATACAAAGGTTAGATTACTTCAAGCCCAATCCTAGTAGCCACTATTGGATGACATTTCCGGACATTGGACTAGTCATCGCGACAAGGTATCAATGCATGGTATACCATGTATCGCTCGCAGCCTCGTTAACGTATCTACCAATACGTGGAAAGCCACCCGTCAACAATTCGACGATCATAGAAGTTGGGATAGCTTTCGTGCATGGATGTCACTTTGTTAATGTAAGTATATGTCGTTTCCAATTTAAAATTGTTACGCTATCATTACTAATGCATTCGTTTATTTTATTTCCTTGTAGATTACTACTCCACCCGATGAACCGTTGCCTCCATTATACCCGTGTTGGGCCGCTTACGCAACCGAAGAAGCGAATCAATGGGCGCATCCATACTACCGGCGGTTGAACAAATTTACACAGATAATGCCCGCAAGGAAAATCAACTTGAACGAAAAACCCCATGTCACAGATTTGACTAGAGACGAGGACGTTTCAAATGTTTGAAATGTTTTTGTGCGACATTTGTAGTTTAAGTTAGTTAGTTTTCCTAACATCTACTGTAACATATGTAATTTTGATGTACTTTTGATGTACTTTTGATGTACTTTTGATGTACTTTTGAAGTACTTTTGATGTAATTTTGATGTTCGATGATGTACATTTGATGTAATTTTGATATAATATAGTTTACGGTGTTTTTGAAAGTTACGGAAATGTGTTTGACGATTTAAAGTTTAACGTAACTTTCATTAGAAACACATATCACATATCTATTTTCAAAATTCGGGTTGTTCTCTAAAAAATAATTCAGTTATCGCAGGCAAAAAATGAGACGCCCTTTGGGCATGGTCTCATTTTTGGCCTGCGACGGCAAGGTAAATGTTTGGCCCATAAATCCGGACAGAATGCACTTGTCGCAGGCCCAAAATGCGACCTCCTTGGGCATGGTCGCAAATTGGGCCTGCGACGGCAGACCAAAAAGTTGGCCCATAATCTTGGACAGAAGGCTTGTGTCACAGGCCCAAAATGAGACGCCTATTGGGCCTCGTCTCATTTTGGGCCTGCGACGAGAGGCTAGATTTTTTGCATAGTTTTTCAGACAGAAAATAGGCCTACTTTATCATTTTGGACATTTGTTGGAATAAAATACCAGTATATGGGAGAAAACAACAAGTTCATTTTGAAGAAGTTCAGGAAAACAACTAGTACATTATGAAGAAATAGAAGAAAAGAACAAGTACACTTGAAGTGGTTACAAGAAGAGGAAATCATTAAGTTATGACTTTTAACTTAACGAAACATAAGAAAATAATTAAACACCGAAATGGCAACAACCAAATGCTCAATCATCGAAGTCGTATCCCAAGTTGTCGTCAGAATGAACCCCCTCCTCCCTTTCCGCAATCCTATCCTGAAGATACGCAACCATATCCCTACTGATGTAGTCTACCACTGTCATGTTGAAGACGGCGGCCGCTTCTTGCTTAATTTTATACGGCTGAAACAACAAACGCTGGAGTGGTTGGCAAAAAATATACCTCCGCTTGATTTGGTCACGGTTGCGCACGAGGAGCCCTTCTGTTTGTAATCGGCCGTAACCGTAGTACATCTTACAAAGCACCCGATCAAAAAAAGCATCACTAGTATCTTCCCCCATCTCTCGGCGGGTAATCCTCGCCGCCAAGAGCAAATGGTAGTCTTCGTAGGGAGTAAACTCCATTTGTTGAACTTTCTAAGTTTGAGAAGATGATATGAATGTAATCGGATTTGTAGTCCCTTTATATAGTGAAGACAATTTAGGTGGGACTTTATTTTAGAGAATGAGAGGGAGTTTAGAATTTATAAAATGAGAGGGAGTTTTTGAATTTTGAAAATGAGAGGGAGTTTAGAATGTGAGCGGGATTTTTTGAATTTCCAAGAACCAGAGGGAGTTTTTGAATTTTGAAAATGAGAGGGAGTTTTGATTTGTTAAAATGAGCGGGATTATTAGAATGTTCGAGAACGAGAGAGATTTTTTGAATTTTGAAAATGGGTGGGAGTTTTGATATTTTAGAAAGAGCGGGATTTGTTAGAATGTTTGAGGATGAGAGGGAGTTTTCAGCTCCGTCTATAAATAGAAGCTTCATGCACATTGAAACTTCATCATTAGTTGATAAATCTAGTTGAAAAATGGGTTCATGGACTGAGTTGGAAGATCAGTATCTGATGAGGGCATCAATTGAAGTTGGTAATATGCACATTCCAGAGTGTGGTAAAAGGTACTGCGAGGCATTAGTATGCCAGATGTACTTCCTGTGCGGAAGGGATGGTGTTCAGCCGCCTTACATTTCAAGGTGTGTTGATGAAGTGCGAGCTAGGTGGTCGGTCTTGGTCAAAACCCGTCGACATCTAGTTTCTGACCTCAACGAATTGGAACGTCGTATTGCGGGTAACCGGTTCAACTGTCAAGCGACGGATTATATAACAGAGGGCCAGCTGGATGCGGTCCGCTCTGACATTTATGACATCCAGATACAGCAAATCCGTGACTACAAAGATGCGAAAGAAGAAAGGAGGTTGATGAAATGGAACTGGCCTGATAGATAATTTTGCGTGTGTATTTCTGTTTGAGTGTGAGTTTCAATTTAAGTATGAGTTTGTATTTCTGTTTGAGTGTGAGTTTCAATTTGAGTATGAGTTTGTATTTCTGTTTGAGTGTGAGTTTCATTTTAAGTATGAGTGTGTATTTCTGTTTGAGTGTGAGTTTCATTTTAAGTATGAGTGTGTATTTCTGTTTCATTATAATGTTGAGTGTGTATATCATTCAAAGTAATCAAACCGATTAAAATAAATTAAAAGCAGTCATACAATAAATTAAAATACAAAAATTAAAAGCAGTCATACAATTAACCCATTACAAAAATTAAAAGCATTCATAGAATTAACCGATTACAAAAATATAGTGTTGATGTCCAAAAAGCTAACAAAGTTATTCTCGGAATAATAATTAATGCCGTCGGTACCTCTCGGCGATCCTACACATCATGAGGGCGGACTCTAGAAGATCAGGGTGATCCAAAGTAGGTAGCGTAGGAGCAAACGCAGCAATCTGCTCGTATCCTGAATAATCAGCACCACCCTGCGGCTCCACCCGAGGACCTCTCTCCGGCGCAGGACGACTGACGATGTACCATAGCCTTTTCCTCGCCCAAATGTAGTACATCGGGTCAGCACTCGGTCCACTACCACGGTACTCTGTGCTAAAAGGAGTGAACACGTGGCTTTCCCAATTCTGCCACAAGTGATCGTCCCACTTTAAGTCTGTGACCCACTTCTTCCCTACTTTTTTCGACTTAGGAGGGCGTATATCCTTAGGAATCAGCTGTACATACCCCATCTGTCGAATGACACGGTCTGGGTAGTACGCCGCAACCACGTCGAACGAAGCAAGGTTCAACTCAACATAAGTCACCTGCTGGAACGGAAAAGGGTCCCGTAAATGTATGAACGGGAGGAACAGGACCTGTAAATAGAATAATTTAGCCCATTTATATTAGTAAAAGTACTCATAATTAAAATAATTAAATTGAAAGAAAATGACTTACATCTGCCTCGGTGCAAGTCGCCAGTGCGTGTCTCATCTGCATGCGCACCTCATGGGAGACACCAATCTTCCGCGGCGCATGTCGGCACATATGGGGCATGGATACGTCGTAACCCGGAAAAAGTGGAGCTCGAAGCTGAACAAAGTGTGCAAAAATCCACGACTCGAGCAACGCTAGAAACCCGCAAATGCCTCCCGTACCATGGAGAGATCCCTGACTAAGGGCGTGGTACAGCTGCGCTAAAACCAACTGGCCCCAGTTGTACGCATGCAAACTCTGGTACTGGTTCACAAACTGGAGGTAATCTAATGGAATGCTGTTCCCGGTTTTGTTCGCGCAAATAGTGGTACCTAACAGATATAGTATGTAGGCACGGGTGACATGATCTACCTGGTCATCAGTGATCCTCATATCACTATACTGAGAACTACTAAAAGTAGTATGCAGCCACCCTAGCTTCACACTACCAGCATTCCTAAGGTTTTTACTCAGCTCCGATTGTCGCACACCTAGCATGGCAGCATAAGTAGCAAGCCTCTCAACATCATCGTCAAAGGGTATAGCTGTGAAGGACCTACCTACAACCGGTAGTCCAGTGATGACGTGGACATCGTCCAATGTGACTGTCATCTCCCCGAACGAGAAATGGAAAGAAGAAGTCTCCTCATGCCACCGCTCTAAGAATGCCTCCACCAAATGGAGGTTCGTATGCCAGCGGGTGAGTGCATCGACGAGTGGACCGAATATAGTCTCCATCACCCTGGCCCGTACCCTGCTCTGCTTTGTAATGTCCCATCTCCGGAGACTGTCATACATAGCGAAGCATCGGAGAGTGACCCTATCCTGCAATATGTATAAAATATGTAAATTCGTAAAACAATAATAATTAAAAACATGTGTACAGAACACGTAAGAAAATTATAAAACAGTATAAAGGTGTAACACTTACATCTCCGTGGTAGACGCTATAAGCCTCGTGCAGGGTGTAATCCGGGAAAAGTCCCGGAACATGCGACAGCACGGAATAAAAATCAACATCCTCACCCTCAGATGAGTGGAATGCTGCCTCTGGCGCGTGAGGTGCATCGTCCTCCGTATAGTCCGGTACATGAGATGCATCAGCCTCCATATACTGCGGTGCATCTACATCGTCATCGTACTCCTCGTCAGGGGGATGCGACGTAGAAGCTGCCCCTGTGGTACCATCAGCAGGAGTAGGAATATATTCGCCGCCACGACGGAGACGTCGTCTACTACGTGTACCGGGAACATGTTCCCCGCTCGAAGCAGCCTCCTCGGCCTCGGCCTGCGCTCTAGCCGCTGTTGCTGCCTCCTCGGCCTCGGCCGCCCTAATTTTTTTAATAAACGGATTTTTTGCTTTAATCTTGTATCGAGGCATCCTGTAAATACAACGCAAAAAAATATGAATTAGAATGAAAAAAATAAAATGAATATAAAAAAAAACAATTTGGGCCTGGTCGCAGGCCCAAAATGAGACCTCATTTGGGCCTCGTCGCAGGCCCAAAATGAGACTGCTGTTGGGCCTCGTCGCATGCCGTTCGTGCGACGAAGACCCCTCTTCATCGCACGAACGGCATGCGACGAGGCCCAACAGCAATGTCGAAACCCTAATGGCTACAACCCCAAAACAGCCTCATTTCTAACAAAACCAAGCACCAAAACGTAGATCCTACCAGTACTAACAACAATATAACACTAATCTAACAAAACAACACCTAAAATCATACAAAAATCCAACTTTTGAAATCGAAACCACAAAAAGTAAAAAACCTAGATTCGACAGTTTATACCGAATGAAATCAAAAAAAAATTACACCATGATGTTCGTATCGTTTACCTTTACGTTTTCTTCGGTTTAGATTCTTCAAAAATCGAATTTCAGAAATGGGTCTTGAGAGGTTTCTAGAGAGAGAAGGAGAAAGAGAGGAAAAAAGTGGTGAGAGATCTATCAAACGCTTTTATAGCTAGGTTTTCTGAAAAGGGTAAAATGGTCAAAATTTAGGTGCGAGATCTATCAATTAGGTATAAGATCTAGCGGTTCTAAATCTATAAAAATGTGTATTATTTCTAGCCTCGCCCTTTTTTTATAAAAAAACTATATATATATTTTTTAAAAACTATATATATTTTTTTAAAACTATTTCTATATTTAATAAATTAATTTATATAGTATTTTTTTAAAAATAATGATACGGTCTTTTTTTAAATTTTACACTATTTTTTTTATAATTTAAAATTATTGAATTCCAAATATCATCCATTATCCTAACTAATTACATCAACCATAGCCTCAAGGGGTAGCCGAGTTGGTTGAGTATGGTATTCTTATGACCAAAAGGTCATGAGTTCGAGTCCCTCTACATACGCTTTCTCGGCTGAGCCTGTCACCTTCTGGCGTTGGTTTGCAGGCTATCGCGTCAGACTGATGGTTTACCCTGTGCGCACTCATTGCACTCTGAGTAGCGGCTGCGGGTTCCCTCCGAAAAAAAAAAAAAATTACATCAACCCTATATATATTTGGCTATTCAAAATTCAAGATATTTTGAGTTTTTAATTTTTAATTAAAAAAATTAAAAAAATATATTCTAACAAAAAATAAAACCGGATCAAGTCGCGCCATTGTGTAGATTTATTCTCTCGATTATATTAAATAATTTTAATTTTTTAAATAACCCTTATTTAAATAATTTTGGTTATTTTTTTAAACCGACCGATAGAGATATTTGTTCGATCTCATCTCATTAATTTCTCTATCTTCTAATAATCCGAGATACACTCCACCGCATCATAACAATACCCTTCACTTTCAGCCACGGGCCTCCAAGGGTTACAGAATCGAATCCTCGAAAAACCTCTCCATCGCAGAAAGAGAAGCATCTTCTGATTCTAGATCGTCTTCTCTTTCGAATTCTTAACCCTAATTCTAATTCTATTGTGATTTTGATTGTATCTGCTCCGTCTTTGAATAACGATGGGAAGAGGAAAGTTCAAGGGAAAGCCTACTGGCCAACGCAGATTCTCTAACATCGAAGATCTAAGTAAGTGTTTTCTTTTCGATTTTCTGTTTGGTTCTCGAGAAAATAGAGCTTTCGTTTCACGCACATCGAATAGATAAGTTTTAGCTGGTCTTTCGAATATAGATGATTGTTTCGAGCTGCTTTCTGTTGCCCCTTCGTTCTCATTATGTATCTGTATCTGTATTGGCTTCACTGCCTTTGATATTGGATTGAGTTTATTAGTATAGACAGACTGCTTAGTAGAGACGCTATAGTGTTAGGCTCAAGCAGTGAAGGTTGAACAGTCTATTTCGTTAGGGTTTAATTCAAGGTTCCAGGGCATGTTCGTTAGGCGGGGGTTCTGATTGTATTGCCCCTTCGTTCTCATTAGACTTTTGTATCTGTATCTGTATCTGTATCTGTAACGGCTTGACTGCCTTTAATATTCGATTGAGTTTATTAGTATAGACACACTGCTTAGTAGAGACGCTATAGTGTTGGGCTCAAGCAGTGAAGGTTGAACAGTGTATTTCGTTAGGGTTTAATTCAAGGTTCTAGGGCATGTTCGTTAGGCTGGGGTTCTGATTGTATTTCTGATTGTATTGCCCCTTCGTTCTCATTAGACTTTTGTATCTGTATCTGTATCTGTATCGGCTTTACTGCCTTTAATATTCGATTGAGTTTGTTAGTATAGACATACTGCTTAGTAGAGACGCTATAGTGTTAGGCTCAAGCAGTGAAGGTTGAACAGTGTATTTTTTAGGGTTTAATTGAAGGTTCTAGGGCATGTTTATTGTATGTTAGTCTATGATTCGGTTTTATAGTTGATTTAAGCGGGTTTCTGATTGTATTTCTGATGTTTGTAATTGCAGAAGCTGGTACCTCTTCTGCTCGGCCTAAGTCTTTCAAGCAGGTGTTTATCTTTTTGTTTTGTTTTGGGTATTGATATATGGACATGCCTCTTCGAGATAAATTGCTTTGTTCTTGATCCTTATACACGGCTGTTTCTGTTTTTTCTTTTTTTTTAAAGTGTATTTTGAATTATAAGAAGCCTTTTATGATGTTATCAGGAGGAAGCTGAATACGAAGAGGACCGGGACTCTGAAGAAGAGGAATCCTCTGGGGACGAGGGTGACAAACCTGAAGTAAGTGGATAGTAACTTTTATATATATATGGTTTCGCGCGCATATGTTCTGTGTCTCTATAAAATTTGGGTTCTGATCAACGCAATGTGGTATATCATTAGGAGAAGCGCAAAGGACTTCAGGGTCTGATTGATGTGCAGAATCCTAACTATGTGAAACCAAAGACTATGAAAGCTAGGGATGCTGATGTGAGTTTTGTAAACACTTTTATTGCATTGTTTTGTTTTCAACGTGTTTCAAGTATATTCTGTCTCTTGTTTGGTGATTCTTGTCTTTCCTATGTAGCTTGGAGAAACAACTGAACTTTCAAGGCGTGAAAGGTATGTTACTGCTTATATTACTTTATATTTTAGCTGCAAAGTCTCTTTTTGCTGTCTTTCTATGGCGTCGTAGTACTATGTTGAATATAGGCTTACTGGTAATTTTTGGCACATAGGCTATTTGGCTCATAAGGAAAAATATTGCTTGTGTGGTCTTGCATTCTTTTGGCTCGGAAAAAGCTAGCATGTTAACCTTTTTGTTTTTGTTAAAAGAAAGTTATTAAAAAAACTCAATAGTCAATATACTAAAAGATAGACTTTCTTTAGCTTTTCCGGCTTTGCAATAATTTTACTTAACTATATTTTTCTGCTCCATCCATATCTAACTTGCTCAAATACAAACCTTCTTGACGGTTTTTGGTTTACATTTTTGGCTTTAAGTAGTTGGTGTACGGTGTACCGGATTTACAGCTAATAGCTAGTTTTTTTAAATGAAAACAAACTACTTTTGGCTTTTGGTTTAATGCTACTTTTTTTATTTGCTTATTTCAAACGTATAAGGCATGAACTAAAGCCAACCCTGGAATATAATAAGTACAATCTCAAGTATTATTCTTATGGTTTGTTATTCTTATACGCAGAGAGGAGTTGGAGAAGCAACGAGCTCATGAGCGCTATATGAGACTTCAAGAACAGGGTAAAACAGAACAAGCTAGAAAAGATCTGGGTAAGCAATTAGATAAAAACACATTTGCTCCTACTTATTGATAGTTAAACCGCTCTGTTATTTGATTCAGTCCTTATAAAATTAGTAATTCAAACCGAACATTGAAATTTATGTTGTTGTAATGTAGACCGCTTATCTCTCATACGCCAACAACGAGAAGAAGCTGCTAAGAAGCGTGAGGAGGAAAAAGCTGGTAATTTATCAGACCAACATTGATTTGCTCTATATTAAACTTTTTTCCGGCAACTGATGTAAATTTATCTAACTTCCAATTATTTTCAGCCAAAGAGCAGAAGAAAACAGAAGCTCGCAAGTAAACGAATCAAGACTTCATCCATTTGTTCTGGAGGAAGCCTATGCTCTTTTTCTCACTTAGTTTGATATACTTCTTAAATATTAATGGTTGGGTATAAACCTATGTTGGATATTATTCGAACAAGTATTTATTTCAGTGTGACTATGTTATTGTCGTGTTTTTGCCGAGTAGGATTACTACTGCTTCTGGCTGTAAGAAGCTTATGAATCTCTAATCCTATCAATGGTCATTTCTATATGTATGATGCTCTTACTTAACTCAAAACTTCTGCGGAGACCGACCAATGTTTTTCTCTTGCTAGCGACTCGAGTCTTGTTATTCGTTTTGGATATTACATGTGTTCCGAAATGCTGTTCGATAAATTGTAAGTAAAATTTGACCGGAATTACAAAAGTTTGTTGTCACAAAAAAGATTAGGTGAATATTATGATGTGTACAGTAGTATTATATTGTCTTTGGATTAAGTTTAATATTGGCTATTATATTGTCTTTGGATTAAGTTTAATATTGGCTATTATATTGTCTTTGAATTAAGTTTAATTTTGGCTATTCCAATTAGAAATATCTTCGAAGAAAATACTATTATTTTAAAGGGTTATGCTAATTACAGCCTTTTAAGTAATTATTACCTCATTTTTATACAATTTTAAGGTTAAGTAGGTTGCAAAATTTTAAAGACAAAATTAACCTTCCATTCTACTTTCTGTTTTCTTCTATAAACACAGCTACTATTATATATTTTCTCAATTAACTTTAACTCTTTCATAATTATTACCTTCCTTTTTATATAATAAAATAGATTAAAAGAATTTAAAGATAAAAATTTTATTTTATTTTACTTTCAGTTTTTAAATTTTCAAAAATTGATGATTATTGATTTATGAATGGGTGTTTTAATTATTTAATTACTTTTATTATAATAAAAATAAAAATAAAAATATTATATTATTATTTTAGTTAAAGTAATTCAAAACTACTGCAGACTCAGTGTCCAATTTACATTTTAAGAGTTATCTATTTTTATTTTTTAAAATAAAATTATAAAAACAAGTTTTTAAAATACCAAGATAAGTATTACTTTTGTAACTTTCAATAAAAAATAGTTTATAAATAATTTATAAAATTCAGTTTTTAATCATAAACATTTAAAAAAATCAGTTGAATTTGTAGTCTTCTTTAAAAAATTGAGGGTTTATTAGTTACATTTTAAATTGAAATTATTTATTTTAAACCTATAGATTTTGTTTGTTTTAAAAACATTAAATTTATTTTCTAAATATAATTTGGAAAGACACGTCTAACCATTTTTAATAAACTTTCGACTTTTTAAATAATAAAAAAAATAGTTTACAGTGTTTAATGAATTTTTAAAAAATGGAAATTAAACTGATTTTCTTATAAAAATTTATTCCTGATTTTTTTTCTTTTGATAAAATAAAATAGAAAAACATTCACTTATGTAGCATTATAAATTTTGAAAAAAAAAATCTTGTTACAAAGTTTTGAAAAATAAAAATCTTGCTCAATCGCGGTTATTTTTTTTATTTAAAAAAAAAATTCGCCAAAATAATATAATATTTCTATTACTATAATTTAAATAATTAGTTATTATATTTATAATATTCTAACCGAAAGTGGAGATGGAGGGTAATTTTGTCGTTACAAAATTATAATCTAAACAATATTAATGATGGTATGAAAACAAGATATTTATTAACAAAAAATGGTAATTAAATGCTTGCGTGTATTTTAAAACGAACAAAAGTGGAAGTGTCAAATATGAATTTAAATAGCTTTTGACTATTTATATTTTGCATTTAAATATCTCTTATTTGCAGCGTTTGTAGAGCTTTTTATCCTTTCTGATTCGTTTGAGTTTAAATATTGTTAAATATCGGGTTTCATTGGTTTGAAATAGTAATACGATCGAGTCCAATTTTTTACTGTTGATATTATCATATTAGTTTGAATGAGTTTTATCGGACCTATTCCAATTTTTTGTTCTAATTAACCATAGAATAAAAATAAAAATATCCAATATTAAATGATTAGAACAACAATCCATTTGAATTATTCACCGGATCCTATTAATCGTTAGTCTCTCTTACATTTTTTTTTTTCGGAGGGAACCCGCAGCCGCTACTCAGAGTGCGCATAGGGTAAACCCTCAGTCTAACGCGATAGCCTGCAAACCAACGCCAGAAGTTAAACCACACAAAGTGACAGGTTCAGCCGAGAAAGCGTATGTAGAGGGACTCGAACTCATGACCTCTTGGCCATAAAAATACCATACTCAACCAACTCGGCTACCCCTTGGGAGCTCTCTTACATTTGTATATATAAATAGATAGGATTGTTATTGATTTATTGATCTGGTTAATCACATCTAAATTTTATCTTTGACCCCGTTCGATAATACTATTCAATCATTTTCAGCCGATATTATCGAATACGCAAGAGGGATTAAGAAATTCTATAATTCAATAACCATTTTGAAAAAATTGTCGATCAAACTTTTACCATACTAAAACAACAATTGAAAAATAAAACAAAATATAAATATAGTTTCACTGTTGCTAACCATAATTTCTTTATCATATTATTTTTGTTTAATGATTTCGCAACTAAATAGAAAATAATTTTTGTCCATAGTTGTGAGGATTTTTAAATTGAAAATAGACAACATCATACCGGGAAGGAGTGAGATTTAGTACATATTTATATATTTTCAACATGACATCACAGTTAAAATAAATAAAAAATAAATTAAAATCTACTTTTTTTTTACTTTTTTTTATCTTTTAATGTATATATCTTTTTATCTCTTTTGACCATTATGTCCAATAATAACTTTACAGCATCTGAACATATAAACTCGACCGATCATACGGTTCTCATTATTTCATATCACAAAAAATTAAGAAATTTCGGTGGGTGCCGTCGGTTTGATCAAGACAAGAAATGTTGAAGTTATGACAATGACTAAAGATGTCCTTACTTCCCTCATTATGATGAATTGGATTATTGGCTTCAAAGATATTATCAATTACACAGGTATCCAACAGGTCACCCAAATGATAGATACAATACGGGTGGCCCAAAATGGATAATATCAAAGTTGTGAGTGAGATTTAATCCATATTTATATATCCTTACCACAGAATCAAAGCCAAGCCCTAAGAGATGCATTTTATTTCTAACGATGTTCATTCCACTATATCCAGGTGCGCTTCAATTCTGTTGTGTCTTCATGAGAAATCAGACCCATTTGGTTGGATTAAGTTCAAGAGGGGTTGTTGAAAAGTAAACTTTATCCTATACTTGATCATCTATTCTAATAAAAAGATCAATGATATATAATGTATGAAATATGCCAACTAGTATTAGATATTTTGGGAGTGTACTAAAATAAAAGTTGTGCAAATCTTCTTGCCCATATATTATGGACTCAAACTCACTCACTAGTCCTCATACTAGTTAATACATAATAAACATACAATGCACACACAACAAAACAAACGATATTTCGATTAGACAAGTAAATAGGCCACAAATATCGCTAGCTCATCAAATCATTCAGCAAAATAATTTTATCAATCAGCTACATAACGATCAATATCATGACAAACAATCATATTACAGTCGAGGCCTCAACTCTGTCATCCCACCCAAACTAAGCCATTAGATTTTCTAATACAGACGTAGTCATATGTAATATATAAAGCAAAAAACTGAGAGAATGTTAGGCATAACCGTAGGTGTCATTTGTATATTTTTAAAAATGTGTATTCTAAGATTTTATGCAATAAATATTTTATAAACATATTTTCTAATTGAGATAAATAGAGGATGAGTTTCCCAATTAAGATAAACAATAAATTAAATTATTTTATTATTATTATTGTTATTAATTAATAACTAACCATAATTTATATATATATATTTTTAATATAGCTTTAATTTATTTGTGGCTTATTTTTTATATTATGGTTAAGGTTTATCAATTGATATATTTTTTCTAATGAGTGAGTTACCTATAAATATACATTCATGTTTTTATTACCACATAATATCTATAATTGGAAGGTTACCAGCAGATAAGTGAGCTATTAAATCAGATAAAAATACCTTTTAATTATAAATAGGATATTTCATACCAACACAACCATTTTTGCCTCCACAATATTTCACCTTCTTCCTTTCATTCCCAGAAAACCCAGACGTGGGATAACTGTACATGAACCACCGCCTCCATTTTCAACCTCAAATCTCGAAATCATCCTCCAATTTCAACTTAATTCTCAATATCAAGCACTGAAAGCGAGTTATCATCTTCCAAAAGATCAAGCTCAACCTCTCAAATTTCTCCAAAATAAAAATTTAACATGAAAGAAACTAGATATATTTTCTTCATCGTTCTATAAGTTTCATGGTTTAGGGTTAGTTTTTAAGTATTGAATGATAAATATAGTTTGTTTGTTAGGTTCTCTCCAGAATATACGTCTGTATTGTGATTTTTTAGTAAACCAGGGTCTGAAAGTATTAAAAACCCTCCCTTTTTGCATTTGAAGTGTTCTATATTAGTCATTTGGTTCGATGTATAGTCTGGAGTTTATCATTTTACTGTTTTGAGTGTCTATTTTGGGTTTTATTTAGTTTGAAGTTTAAAAAATACAACATCTTGCATATTCCATATGTGTCAATGCACAAGTCTCGTATCACATCTTCCATGTGTGTTTGTGTATGACATAATTTTTGTTGGGGATATCTCACATATCTCTTATGTTTATTATGTCTGGTCTTGCATCGTTTAAATGTTAAAGGTTTCACATATTCTCATTACACCGGTCTCACATTTTTCTTGTAACTGGTCTCACATCAGACTCACACACAAATTCATTACGTATTAGTTCGCATATTTTATATACTCGAATGCACAGTCTAGCTACTTATACAAGTAATCTTACGTCATATTATTTTTAGATGAAATTGCTCTTAAAATATGCAATTTAAGACAAAATCTAGTCAATATTATAAATATGATGAGAGAGAAGAATATTAGAGATGAAGCATCTAAGAGATGAAGAGGTATCGCAAGTTTTAGATGTAAATAAGCTTGCTCAAGTATCACATGTTGTGGTTGTAGTAGTATCACATGTAGTATTTGTTCCAATGTCGTGTGTAGTAGTTGAAGTAGTATCTCATGTTGTGTTTTGCTTCTAACTCGCATGTTGTAGCTATAATAGTCTCGCATGTTGTATTTGAAGTAGTCTCTCATGCAATATTTTACTCTAGACTCGCATGTTTTAGTTGTAGTAGTATCGCATGTTTGAGTATTAATAGTCTTACATGTAGTGTTTTACTCCAGACTCCCATGCTTTATTTACAGTAATCTCGCGTCTCTCCTTTGTATTTTTTGCACTATCGCATGTACTTAATAATGATTGTTTATCGTTGTATTATAAAACTAAGCTTACACTTGTATCACATCTATATTATATATAGTATCGCATATAAGTAACTATGTATTATGTACGTCTCACATATTTATTGTAATTATTACCCCAATCTCGTATTTTTTATTAACTTGTTTAGAGTTTTATAGGTTTTGGAAGGATAATTAACCATAACAGCTACAAAAATACGTGTATTTGGTAGTGATAAATATGTTCGACAAGATCTAGAAGATGATCGAGTTGAGAGCCCAGATCTTGTACTAAAGAGAAATCTTATGAAGAGGACTAAATCCACTTAAAAAACCAATACGAATAAGGTGAAAAATGCCTAAAAAACTAGGGTTTTGAGAGATGACACTGATAATGGTACAAACTAGAAGAATCTAGCTTACAGAGAAGGAACATTCTAACCCTTTTTAAGGATACTCCAAACACCTCTAAAAACACTGCAACCATCTCCAAAAACACTATAACCACCTCCAAAAACACTCCACCCCCTCCAAGAACAATCAAACCCCTCCAAGAACACTCCAACCCCCTCAAGAACACTCAAAACACATACAAAATAAACTTCAACCACATGCAAAAGGAACACTCCAATCAAATCCAAGAACACTGCAACCACCTATAAGAGGCATTCTCTTTCTTAGATACTGAAACGTAAAAAATTTACATATATGTACAAAATCTCAGTGGTGAAAATGCGTATGAATGTTTTGCTGGCCATACAAATGAGCATTGTAAGTATATAATTCTCTTATACACTTGCATGTTCAATCAATGATAGTCTTGCGTCTAACAGTTAGAGTAATGATAGTCTCGCATGTTCAGTCAATATTGATAAGGAAGAATAAAAGATGAGAGAGATAATTGCAAAGAAGAGCTTTGATTTATGAAAGATTGTAAGATATGTATTAGAAAAGGACTAGTTAGGAACAAATAATAAATAGTAAGGACTAATTATGCAATTATTAGGTTGTTAGACGTGTGGGACCTACTATTGTACTATAAAAGCACCCCCCAAGTCTGGGAAAAGGTGATGACTAATATTCAAATATATTTTTTCTCTCTAAAAGTGCATAGCTTCTCTCTCTGGAAACTAGTAACTAAGAAATCGTTAATACAAAATACTTCTTCACAACTTTGTTTGACTTAGAATACTCCTCCAAAGTTTCTTACATCATCGTTGGCGCCGTCTGTGGGAAATAAAATTGGTACCTGGATTTATTTTCCAAAACCAGAATTGATTTGAAAAAGGTTATGGAAGAACAAGGGGAGTTGGATACAAACAATTGCGAGGAGAACCTTGTGGGCAACGACTATCGGAGTAATGTGGATTTTGGAAGGCACGATGATCAGTGCGCTGGTGAAATCTTAGATGAATAAGTTTTAATGGCTCAAAGAAATGAATTGTTGATGGAAATCGAGAAGTTAAGAGCATAAAAAGAAGTGGCGCAGGGAAATCTTCGTTCCAAAATCTGAAAGGAAAATGACGATGGAAATGATGAATGTGAAACTTATCATCGTCCTAAGGATAATGATGATAGGTATATGGGGCATGGTCGTTATTCTTCGAGGAGAAAAGGAAAACATCACCAAGAATCTTCTGACTCGAGTGATTATTCCCGTTATAGCTCATTAAAATCGTCACCTGAAAGGAGTTATCGAAAGAAAAAAGCATGATAGAAAGCATGTAGGATACCATCGAGCTAGAAGTTCGAAAAATAAAAATACGAAGGAAAAGAGTCATCATGTTAATGAGCAACCTTATAACCAGCGGAAGTTTCCATATGGGAATCAAAATTTCGAGCAGCAGAATTTTGAGTGGAAATATCAGTATACTTAGCTTTTCGAGGAAGGCCTCTATGCTCTGAACCATGAAAGTTCGAGGGCTAATATGTACAAGACGGGTCACAATTAGAGAGTTTCTCGTTTGTCCTCATAAATTCTTTCAGGCAACCTCCCAAAGCATTTTGATATCTCGAAGCTAGAGAAGTTTGATGGGACATAGGATCTTGACAACCATATCAAGCAGTTTAAAAATTTCATGATCAACTTCGATGATGATGATAAGTTGTTGTGTAGGGCGATCTCCCAGACTTTTAAGGGAGTCGCTTCCAAGCGATACAATAGGCTTCCGCAGGGTTATATAAATTTTTTTGACATGTTCTGGAATATTTTCAGGTAGCATTTCGTGGGAAGCAAGATATTTAGAGCTAACGGAGATACGATAATATACAACAGGCAAAAAATCAGGGATAGTTTGAATAATTATACCAACCGATTTGTGAAAACAAAAACGAATATGGAATATTGCAAAGACTCTGCGGCGTTGGCAGCGTTTAGAATGGGAATTCTCCCTGAACTTTTGAAGGATACATTGGCTGAGAGTCAGGTGATGACTTTTGGAGCTCTTCTTGACCAAGTTGAAAATAGGATTCTAGTAGATGAAACTCAGGCGTTGGAGAAAGGATCAAGTGACCAGTTGGAGCAGAATCAATTTCAGAGGTCTGAATCTAGTAACGAGGTGCCTCGTGTGAATGTACATCCCAAAATGGTTGGCCAATATCCTCCAAGGCCAAGAACAAATCAGCAAAAATTACAGCATGTAGCAAGGAACAAAGCCTATGTTGAATAAGTGGATCAGTCCAGATTATTTTGCAGAATTAACAGAAAATGTGGCTACAATATTTAACAAGGCTAAGACAACGATACAATTTTGAAAGCCCTTTCCTATTCAGATTCCAAGGGAAAGTAGAAGCGCTAATAGATTTTGTAAATATCATGAAGATATTGGACATGATACCAAGGAATGCATTGCTCTAACAAAATAGGTGCAAGTGTTGATTGAGAATGGTATGATACTGGATTTTGTGAAAAAGCACACCCTAGAAAAGTTAGATGACAAAGGCTGTTCCAAAGAATGTTGACACAACAACGGTGATTTCTGAAGAAGTTGATGCCTTTGATATTTCCACAGAGTACTTATACCCAAAGGTGGGAAGAAATGATATAAATATGGTAGAGGAAGCTGTTCCGAGAGGAAAATTTAGTGATCTTTGTGCATTTTTCGAATCACTCGCTATTTTTGGAGGTGACACTATTGTAGGGAATTCCAACAGCTCACGGAAGAGGCACATGGTTAATTTGACTACCCAGTTGGAAGTAGGAACTTCAACGTAGGTGCACCATTTTCCCTCTCTAATTATTTTTTTGATGATGATGACATGAGAAATATGGCAGGTCCGCATGAGGATGCAGTGGTAATTGCCGCATGAATAACTGGTGATCAGGTGCAGAAAATATTGATTGATACTGGCAGTTCGGCCAATATTCTGTTCATGAGTACTTATAGGAGAATTGATGATACCCCTGTAATTCGGCGGTCGAATAGAACTATAGTTGGTTTCACAGGGGTAACGACAATAGTTGTCGGAGAATTTGAGTGCGTAGTGGAGCTTGGCCAGGGACCATTCAAGAAAAAGTAGAGATTTTGTTTATAGTGGTTGATGCTCCAACATCTTACGACGTAATTTTAGGGTGCTCTTGGTTGTCAAGGATGCACGACGTTATCTCTACGGTTCATCAATGTTTAAAATACATGGTGGGGAATAATATTGGAACAATAAGGAGCAACCAGAAGATGGCCAGAGAATATTACCGAATTGCATTGTCTTCCAAGAAAATTCGGGAGAGCGAGTCGGAGAAAGCATAACAACTAAAGGGGACTCTCCCAAGAATAATGCCTTGTGATGACCCGAGAGAGTCCCCCAAACTTTTGGTACCCGATGATGATTACGAAGATTACAAATATCCTGATGGGAAAATTTTAAAAATTGGAATAAATCTTCATTTTGAGTTAAGAGAAAAGTTTATTATGTTTTTATCTACAAAGCTAAACATGTTTTCTTGGTGTGCAGAAGATCTAACAGGGGTGCCCCCAGAGATAGTTTGTCATAAGCTGTCAGTACAGAATAATGTTAGGCCTATTATACAAAAAAGAAGACCTTTTTCTCAGGAGAAATCTGCGACCATACTTACAGAAGTTGAGAGGTTTTTAAGCATAGGCCATATTCGAGAGTTGCAATATCCTTTGTGGGCTTCGAATCCAGTGTTAGTCAGGAAAAAAAAACAGTAAGTGGCGGATGGGCGTGGATTTCACAGATTTGAATAGAGCTTGTCCAAAGGAACCTTTCCCAGTCCCTCGAATTGATCAGCTAGTGGATTTTACGTCAGGTAACCGGTTGCTCTCTTTTATAGATGCCTATAACATATATAATCAGATCAGACTACATCCAAAGGATGAAGAAAGTACTTCATTTATCACTGGAAGGGGTTTGTATTGCTACAAGGTAATGTCATTTGGCCTAAAGAATGCGGGGGCAACTTATCAGCGTTTGGTAAACAACAATTTTGCGGACTAAATTGGTCAAAATGTGGAGGTTTATATTGATGATATGCTGGTTAAGAGTTTGAAAGATGAAGATCATTTTACTGATTTGGAAGAGACCTTTAACAACTTGTGCAAGGTAAATTTAAAGTTAAACCCGGAAAAATGTACGTTTCGTGTTAGGTCCGGAACATTTCTTGGGTTTGTGGTAAGTGAAAGGGAAATCAAGGCTGATCCGATGCAGATAAAGGCTCTAACAACAATGACTACTCCTCAAAATATCAAGGAAGTTCAGGTATTTAGATGAAGGTTAGCAGCGTTGAATAGATTTATTTCTCGTTCCTAGGATAAGTGTGCACCTTTCTTTCAAGTAATCAGGAATGCAAATAAGTTTAGTTGGACAGAAGAATGTTCTGAAGCGTTTCGCCAGATTCAGGAGCACCTGTTGTCCCCAGAAATACTTTCTAAACGATTGTTGGGAGAGAAATTGATTGTCTATATATCGGTTTCAGATTGTGTAGTTAGCGCTGTGTTAGTTCGTGAGGAAGAAAACATTTCAAAATTGGTGTATTACATTAGCAAGAGTTCACTAGATGCAGAAAAACGATATTTGAAGTTGGAAAAATTAGCTTTGGGCTTAGTCACAACTGCTCGAAAAATGATACTGTACTTTCAAGCGCATTCCATAGTATTTCGAACAACATTCCCTGTTAAAAGTTTATTGCAGAGGCCAGATATCTAGGGGAGAATGACGAAATGGTCGGTCGAATTGGGTGATTCTGATATAAAATTTGAGCCTCGAACAGCTATTAAAGCTCAAGCTTTGGCAGACTTTTAGTCGAATTTCACTCGGAACGATCAGATATGGAGATTGATGACCAACATGGTAAGTCTGAATGGTTAGTTCGAACAAATGGAGGGTCGAATGTTTCTGGAAGTGGAGTTGGACTACAATTAATTTCCCCGGATGGGATATCAATATTTCAAGCTATATGTTTTGGTTTTAAAGCGACAAATAATGAGGCATAATATGAAGTGGCTTTAGCAAGATTGAGGTTGGCTCAGATATGTGGGGCAAATAGGGTTACGTTGTTGAGTGATTCACAACTTATGATCAACCATGCACTGGGAGAATCAAAAGCAAGAAAAGATCATTTAATCAAATACTTGAAGAAATTGAAAGACCTAGCCTTTATTTTTGATGAAATTAAATATAAGCATGTTCGACGGGAAGCAAATTCGATTCCCGATTCTTTAGCAGCTGCTTCGTATTCAGAAAATTACCAGTGGGTGATAACTCAGGAATGTCCTTCGATTACAAGAGATGCATAGCAATCGATGATAATAAATGAAGAAAATAATGTTATTCTGGATGATTGGAGGTTGGAAATTTTTGAATTTTTGGAAAAGGATGTTTTACCTGCGGATAAGTCAGAGGTAAAAAAATATATGTTTCAAGTCTCATGGTTATATTGTCTTAGGAGGAGTTTTATACAAGAAATCACTAAGTAGGCCTTTGCTCAGATGTTTGGCAAAGGATGAGTCGCAAGTTATTTTATCACAATTACATGACAAAGAAGGATCTACGCACTGTGGATATAAACCGTTGATTCGAAGGGTATTTTTAACTAGCTATTATTGACCGATTATATCAGAGGATGCAAAAGAGTTGGTGAAAAGATGTATGTGTCAGAGGTATGCTAATATAATTCATAAACCATGAGCCCTTCTTGAAAGTATTTCCGATGGGGTATTGATTTGGTTTGCCCTTTGCCAATGGAAACTGGGGGAAGACAAACAATTATAGTGGCGGTTGATTATTTTTCTAAGTGGGTGGAAGTGGAGCCTTTAGCAGGAATAAAGTTTATAGTTTCGAACATTTTTTGACGGTTTGGAGTACCAATGAAGGTTACAACAGATAATGGACCCCAATTCGATAGAAAAGAGTTCAATTTTTTTTGTACTACTAAGGACATACAACAATGTTTTTATGCTCCTTTTCATCCGCAAGCTAATGTGCAGGTGGAGGTTTACTAATAGAACAATCCTTGATGGTTTAGAAAAATTTGGAAGGGAAAGTTGGTAAGTGGCCATATTATTTACAGGAAGTGCTTTGGGCTTACAGAACAACTCCGCGAACAACGACTTCAAAGTCTCCGTTTGATTTGGTTTACGGAATGGATGCGGTGGTTCTCTCGCAAGTTATGTTTCCATTGTATCGTGTGGCAGCATACACAGATGAGCTAAATGATTAAGGTAGATCAATAGAACTTGATCTGGTGGAAGAAAAAAGAAGGCGTACACATTTGAAATCCCTACATTATCAAACATTAATGAGAAGTAGATATGCCTCACGAGTAAAGCAAAGGGAGTTCAAGGTGGGGGATAAAGTGCTACGAAATATTTTCTTCACATTAAGAAAACGAGCCTCAGAAAATTGGGTCCAAACTGGGAAGGCCCTTATAAGGTAACACAAAAAGTAAAACAGGGAACACATCGGTTGAAGGATAAAGTTGGAAGAAGCCTCAAACATCCTTGGAGCATCGAACGTTCGAAGCTGTATGTTGAGTAAGGATGATTTTTTTTGTTATTTTTCTTTGTAAAACAGCGACAACACACTCCTTCCTACCCCGAGAGGCACATTAAGGTTTTAACGAGGTGCTATTATTAACTGATAAATGCATATGAAATTTTGCCTCAAAATTTTTGTTTCTGAGTTTAGCAAGCCATGCTCAGTTAAAAAGTCGACCAATACTATTTCATGTCTAACTAAAGTTAACACACAACTATAATCACGTCTGATTAAAGTCAGCATTCAACTATTATCATATCCAGGTCCAACAAATATTGGCATGCAACTATTAGTATATCCAACAAATATTGGCATGCAATTATTATTATATACAACAAAAGTTGGCATACAACTATTAGTATATCCAACGAAAGTTGGCATAAAGTTATTATCATATCTAATGATAGAATCATATTCTATAATAGTGGGTTTATGAAGGATATAACAAATAAAGTTATACAATTTTTTTGGATTAAGTAAACACTCCTCGGAAATATTGGGAGCATTTCAAAAATCACCTCGGACGATGAGAGGTCTTATACAAGAAAGCCTCGAAAATAACGAGGACTTGTACAAAAAAGTAAAAAAAAACACAAGGTCAACTACTTAGAGCTTTTGGAGGAGTCATTATCTTCAGAGTCCGATGCTTCACTATCACTGACGACAATACCAGATGGGTGATTTTCTGGAGGGACAAGTTTCCAAAAACTACCTAAATCATAATTAGGGTAGCATTCATGGATTTCTATGATCAGCCCTGATCGGATGGTAGCATCCCATGCATTCAGTTTGTCTACGCATTTAGCAGCGTATGCTTCCACAACTGCGGCTTCATTTGTCTCAAGATTCCTTAGGAGATATCTTTTCTCTTCCACTATCCTCTCAAAATATTCGAGGAAATATTTAAAACCTGTAGCTGATAGTTGATGTGCTTCTTTGAGAGCTACAATGAATTTTTCTTGAGCATCAGTTTTATTTTTATAGAGGCAACTAATTTTTCGAAGATAGCGTCAGCCTGTTTTTCTAAAGTAGAATGTTGTTGTTTGATCTCTTCGAATTTGAAGGAAGCAAGTGAAGCCTTGAATTTGTAATGATTTATCATATCTTCCAGATGTTGCATCCTTTTCCCAATTGTGACTGAGGTATGAAGCATCCTTCGAAAACTATGGGAGAAATCATCTCCCTGAGGAACTTCGCAGGAGCTGTTTGGAGAGCCCATTTCAGCTGAGTTAAAATTTGAGGATTCCCCAGTCAGTATAACTGTGTCAACAACTTGTGGTGGTTGACTTCGGGAATAGGGAGAAGGACTAGGTTTGGAGTAGAATCATTGTTCGGAGGAAGATTTGGAGAAAGATTAGGTGGAGAGTTTTGTGCTTGCCCAGAGTTGTTTCCATCTTGCTCTCCAGTGTCCTCGGATATCTCTTGCATAGGTTCCAAAATGACTTGTTTTTTATTTGGTTGGAAGAAAAGTTGAGGTTTTGGTTGGAACGACTTTTTTTGAGGAAGGGGTTTCTTTTAGAGGAGTCGTTAGTCCTTCAGAGTCCGAGTTTTGATCTTTTATTGATACATCTTCCTCAAAATCGTCTAGGTGACTCTTTTCCCGAGAACACTTTGGGAGGTAAATAACGACGTCTTAGGCCTCAAGACGTTCGATGACTTCTTGTTAAGATGGAGGAATCATAAGTTCTTTCAAAGATAGCCTATCTAGGGGGTTAAACCTCCATAATCGACTCTTAGCTAGGTTGGTCTTCATGAAGCATATCTGAAATTTGTTTTCCCAAACCTCTTTGGCCCACTCGTTTAGTTTGGTGAAGACTGTTGTAGCACTTTCCATAAAGTTATCATAAGGTTTAGAGATGTCAGTCATGGATGCAAAAGAATCCGAGGAATGAATATGTGAGATAGTTGTACGAAAAGAATTAAAGTATGAGATAGTTGAAAATTGTACCTTTGTTAGTCCATAGGAGGGAAAGATTGTGTGGATTCGAGGGGGATGATTCAGAACCCGTATCCCCATGTCCGGAGAAGAAAATAAATTGTTGTTTTTATTTTTTTATCAATTTCAAGCAGGTCTTTCACTATCTTTTGTCCCAGCCAAATCTTAGTGAATAGAATGGGAAAAATGGGTTTTTGGCCAAGCCCGACAGCCCGATAAGTTCTTCTAAGGAAAATTCGTGACCATAAATTCTCGAGGCCATGATACATGCCATAAGCGTGTACCACATGTTCGGACCCGCTTGGGTGGGGCATATTTCAATTTTAGCAAAATATTCGATGAAAAATAGATCCAAGGGATACCTTAAACCCCAATTCATAACTTCTGTATATACGACCAGCTCGTCGTCCTTGACGGATAGAGGGGTTTCGCCTTCCACCAGAAATCTGACTGTGATGTATGAAGGGATTCCCCATCGAATTCTCACATAGTTTCTTCAGATGGCAGAAAATATTAATACTTAAGGTTACGAAGTATCACCAGGTGTTTGTTTTCTATGCCTCGAATGTTGTTGCCGAAAATAGCGTCGAGTTCTAGAGGGAGTGTGATGTCACCTTTTGATTTGGGGGCGATTGTTGATGAGAGCTCCTCAGAACTGTCAGGGATAGTGGCAGACACTTGGCTTGAGAAGGCTAAGGAAGGATCACTGGATTTTCTCCCAGTTGCTATGGGAATTTCTTTTTGGTTTAAGTTAGTATTTTCAGCCAATGCCATTTTACCTTTCAGTTTGAGGGCCTCGAATTTTGCTAATTATACTTCCTCATCAGTGATTGTGACTCTGGAGGGGGTAAATCTAGGACTTCCTTGTGTTGTAATCGAGGGGGTAGCTGGTAAATCTGACCCAGAGCCTTAGGTTTTTTGAGGTGGAGGTTGAGTATTAATGTTAGTCTGGATAGGACTTTGAGGTTTCGAGGGGGACCCTTTGGAATGCTTGTACTCTTTGGAGTGTTTCTTATCTTTATGATGCCTTTTTATTTTGCTAGAATAGCTTTTGTGGTGTTTATCCTTCCCCATAAAATCGAGGCTAGAATTAAGGTTCGAGTAGCTAAGATTGAGAGGTTGAGAGTAGATGTTGAAGGGAATGACTACAGAAGAACCCTACGATGGAGGCCAGGCACCGTAAAAGTGGTTACATGAGGTTAAGATATAGGTTCGACGTAGGTGCCAGTGGCTAGTTTTTACTCAAATTTTTGACTAATGAATAGCCACTCTGGACTTCGATGAGTCTTTGGGGGCATAAGCTGGATTTTCTCTCTCTATAAAGTTTTTTGGCAGAACTTTCTCTCTCTAGGAATTATATGAAATTGGAAAGAGTTTTTATAGAGGAAAAAAGAGCTTCTGAAAAGTTTGAGGCCCAGGGACATTTCGTTTGTTTTCCTATGGGTGTTACGGGTAAGATAGGTGCAAATGTTCTTTCTTGGGAAGTGTGAGCGATTGTTTAAAAAATACTTTTTAGGAAAGAAGGCGTGAGAGAATGTGAATCGACAGATGACATGACAATTTTTTTTGGGGAAACGTGAGGATATCTACAAAAGATTTATTACCAGAATTTTCTTTTTAGGATGACATCACCAAAAGAAAAGACAGGAGACTGATTTGTGGAATGAGAAGGAGCATGTTTGAAAGTTCGATGAAGTTTATTAAGAAGGTGATATTTGAATGACACTTATTCTTTTCTAGTCTTTGCAATGTTTTGGAAAAATTGGGGGGCTACATATACATATAAGAGGTATTTTTGACCTATTGATTATTTTTGAAGAGGTATTTTCGAAGAAGAAAAGTTTCAAACATCGAGAGCTATCTTCGAAGAGGCACAGGTATTTTCGAAAAGGTATTTTCGAGGAGGTATCTTCGAAGAGACTAATGGAAAGAGAATGGGAATGTTCGAGGGGGTCTAGAGGTGAGAAGAAATCCGAAGAGTACATAACAGTCCTTGCCAAAAACATTTTCACAAGGACTGAGGGGCTATTGATAAGGAAGAATAAAAGACGAGGGAGATAATTGCAAAGAAGAACTTTAATTTATGAAAAATTGTAAGATATGTATTAAAAAAGGACTAGTTAGGAACAAACAATAAAAGTAAGGACTAATTATGCAATTATTAGGTTGTTAGACGTGTGGGACCTACTGTTGTACTATAAAAGCATCCCCAAATGTGGGAAAAGGTGATGACTAATATTCAAATATATTTTCTCTCTCTAAAAGTGCAGAGCTTCTCTCTCTAAAAACTAGTAATTAAGAAATCGTTAATACGAAATACTTCTTCACAACTTTGTTCGACTCAGAATACTCCTCCAAAGTTTCTTACATCATCAAAGATAGTCTAGTGTCTAACCCTTAACTATTTCCTAGGCTCGCATGCTCTTTAGTGTTAGTCCCATGTTAATATTAAATCATCACATGTGATACATGTCTTGCTCCTTTTTATAATTTGTTTCCCATGTATAACATGTCTTGCATTGTGTATAATATGTTTTACTTCGTTATTGTTAGACTCACGTCTAGTTATTAAATCATGACTAGTCTTGCATTATTAAACTGTTTTTATTTTGAAATTACATATGATAAGGAAGAATAAAAGACAAGGGTGAAATTGCAAAGAAGCAACAAAGTTAGGGACAAATTGTAAAGTAAATATTGAAATAAGATTAATTGTCATTAAATGATAAAAGTAGGGATCATGTTTGTAATTACTCCCTCCGTTCCTCAATGTAAGTCGTTTTAGCTATTTGCACGGGTATTAAGAACATTCATAATTACTGTATTTTTTTATGGAATATATAATTTTTTTGCAATAATTATTTACTTTTTTCAGAAATAGAAAGAAGATAACTGGTTGAGTTAATAACAACTGAGACGTTTAGAATAAATCTTTAATTAATTGTACATTGGTAATCTAAAACGAAAAATAAATTGGAATGAATTATTTTTTCCAAAACGACCTACATTTCTGGAATAAAGGGAGTAAGAGGTAGTTAGGCCCGTGGGGCCCATCACTTGTACTATAAAAGGTCCCCACCTGATTTGGGAAAGGGGTTGATTATTATAATATTCTCCCTCTACGCTGGTAGACTTTCTCTCTTACGACTTTAACCAATCAAAAAATATTTTTCACGAATTAGTCATTTGAAGTATTGTTTGACACAAAAACTCCTCTTGAAGTTCATATCTTATCATTGGCGCCGTCTGTGGGAATCGAAAATCGGTTTGTAGGTTTTCTTTTTCTTGAAATTTCTGTTAAATCCAAGCAGGATGATGGATGAGCAGGAGGATTTTGATGTGAACAATTTTAAGGAAAATCTCATCAACAATGATTTCCGAAGGGGTGAAGACTTTGGAAGGCACGTGGTCAGTGTTCTAGAGAAGTTATGAATGAGTCAATCTTAGTGGCCCGGAGAAACGAATTGCTGATGGAAATCGAGAAACTAAAAGCGAAAAAAGAAGCTGTTCAGAGGAATCTTCATTCGGAAGTTCAGAGAGAAAATGACAACGAAAAGGATGAGCGTGAGGCATATCATCATCCTAGTGAAAAAGATGATCGGTATAGACGGCGAGGTCGACGTTCTTCGAGGAGGAAAAGAAAGCGCCACTTCGATTCTTCTGACTCAAGTGATTATTCTCGCTATAGTTCACTAGATTCATCTTCTGAGAGGAGTCACCGAAAGAATAAATATGGAAAAAAACATGTGGAGTATCGTAGAGGAAGAAGTACGGAGAGGAAAGCTCCGAGGGAAAATAATCTTCAAGCTGGGGAGCAGGTTTATAACCAGCGAAATTTTCATGCTGGGAATCAAAATGTTGACCAACAGAATTCAGAATGACAACATCAATATAGCTTGCCCTCCGAGGGGGGCTTTATTTTCCGAGCCATGAAGATTCGAGGGCTAATGTTTACAGGACATGACATAACTGGAGAGCTTCCCCGTTGTCTTCCGAAATTTTGTTTGGAAATCTCCCAAAACATTTTGATATATTAAAGCTAGAAAACTTCGATGGAACGCAGGATCCAGATAATCATATCAAACAGTTTCAAATTTTCATGATCAACTTTGATGATGATGATAAATTATTGTGTCAGGCATTTGATCAAACCTCCAAGGGAGTTGCTTCTAAGTGGTACAACAGACTACCCCAGGCATCGATTAATTTTTTTGATATATTATGGAATATCTTCAGGCAACATTTTGTTGGAAGCAAGAAATTCTGAGCTAATAGGGATACGATAATTTACTACAGGCAAAGAGTTAGGGAGAGTTTGCAAAATTACACCAACCAGTTTGTCAAAACAAAGATGGATATGGAATATTGCAAATATTCGGTGGCCTTAGTAGCCTTCATAATGGCACTTCTCCTCGGACTTTTGAAGGATACAATGGATGAGAGTCAAGCGATGACTTTTGGAGCTCTACTTGATCAAGTGGGGAAGATGATTTTAGTTGAAGAAACTCAAGCATCTGAGAAGGGATCAAGTTATCAGTTAGATAAGAATCAGTTTCAGAGATCCGAGTCTAGTAGCCAAGCGCCTCAGGATAATGTGCAACCTAAAGCGGTGGGTCAGTATCCGCCGAGGCTTCGAACGAATCAGTAAAATTACAACATGCAGCAGGGAACTAGGCCGATTTCAAACAAATGGATTCGTCCAGACTATTTCGCTGAGTTAAGAGAAAATGTAGCTACAATATTTGACAAGGAAAAGTCAACTGTGCAATTCCGAAATCCTTTTCCTATCCAAAATCCCAGGGAAAGCAGAAGTGCTAATAGGTTTTTTAAGTACCATGATGATATTGGGCATGGCACTAAGGAGTGCATCGCGTGGAAGAAAGAGGTGCAAGCTTTAATTCAAAACGGCATGCTATTGGATTTTATGAAAAAACACACTCAGAAAAATACGGCGGTGAAGGCTGTTCCAAAGAATGCTGACACAACAATGTTGAAATCCGAGGAGGTATATGCTTTTGACATTGGAATAGAATATTTGGATACAAGGTGGGAAAAACAATGTTAACATGATTGAGGAAGTGATTCCAAGAGGAAAAGTGAATGATTTTTGTGCATTTTTTGAGTCGCTAGCTATTTTTGGGGGGGATACTATGGCAGGAAATTCCAACAGTTCTCGAAAGAGACATATGGTAAATTTGACCACGCAATTGGAAGTAGGGGTTTCAGCACAGATGCATCGTTTTCCCTCCCCAATTATTTGTTTTGATGATGACGACATGAGGAAGGTAGCAGGCCCGCATGAGGATGCGGTAGTAATTGCTGCAGGGATAGCCGGTGATCAAGTACAGAAAATATTGATTGATACAGGAATTTCTGCAAATATTTTGTTCATGAGCATCTATAGGAGAATTTCCGACCCACCAGTTATACGGCGGTCAGAAAGAACTATAGTAGGCTTTACAGGAGAAATAACAATAGTTTTGGGGGAGTTTGAATGCTTGGTGGAGCTTGGTCGGGGACCATTTAAAAATGAAGTTGAAGTTTTGTTTATAGTGGTTGATGCACCAACATCTTATAATGCGATTTTGGGCCGTTCCCGGTTGTCAAAGATTCATGGCGTTATCTCTATAGTGCATCAATGTTTGAAGTATGTAGTAGGAAACAATATTGGAACGATTAGGAGCAGCCAGAAGATGGCTAGAGAATTTTATCAGATAGCTTTGTCCACAAAGCAAATTCGAGGAGAAACATCGGGAAAAACATAGCAGCTAAAGGGGATTCTCTCAACAATAACTCCATGTGATGATCCAAGGGGGTCCCCCGGGTTTCTGGTTCCGGATGACGATCATGAAGAGCACAAGTTTCATGATGGAAATTTTTTAAAAATAGGAGTAAAACTTTCTTTTGAGTTCAGAGAAAAGTGGATTTCATTTTTGTCAACGAAGTTGAATATGTTTGCTTGGTGTGCAGAAGATCTTACAGGTGTGCCTCCAGAAATAATTTGTCATAAACTAGCAGTGCGTAGTGATGTTCGGCCCATCGTACAAATAAGACATCATGTCTCTCAGGAGAAGTCTGTAGCTATAGTTTCAGAGGTCGAACAGTTATTAAGCATATGCTATATTAGAGAGTCACAATACCCTGTATGGGCCTCGAATCCAGTTTTAGTCAGGAAGTAGAATGGCAAGTGGAGAATGTGTGTAGACTTCATGGACCCAATACCTCAAATTGATCAGTTAGTGGATTCTACATCGTGTAATCGATTATTGTCTTTTATGGATGCTTATTCAGGTTATAATCAGATTAGATTAGATATGAGGGATGAGGAAAGCACATCGTTCATTACTGGGAGAGAACTGTATTGCTACAAGGTAATGCCGTTTGGCCTGAAAAATACGGGGCGACTTATCAACGCCTGGTAAACAAAACCTTTGAGGATCAGATTGGACGGAACGTAGAAGTGTATATTGACGATATGCTGGTAAATAGTTTGCGGGATGAAGACCATTTTTCTGACTTGGAAGAAGCTTTTAATAATTTGAAAAAGGTCAATTTGAAATTGAACCCGGAGAAGTGTATTTTTGGTGTTCGATCTGGAAACTTTCTCGGCTATATGGTGAGTGAAAAAGGAATTAAGGCTGACCCGGAACAGATAAAAGCTTTGACAACAATGACTCCTCCTCAGAATATTAAGGAAGTCTAGATTTTGACAGGATGATTGGCGGCGTTGAACAGATTTATCTCTCGCTCTTCGGATAAATGTGCGCCATTCTTTAAAGTGCTCAGAAATGCTAGTAAATTTAGTTGGACTAAAGAATGTTCTGAAGCATTTTGTCAGATTCAAAAGTACTTGTTGTCCCCAGAAATACTTTTTAAACCTTTGATGGGAGAGAAGTTGTTTGTTTATGTGTCGGTATCAGATTTTGCAGTCAGCGCTGTGTTACTTCAGGAAGATCTTGATATATCAAAACCGATATATTATGTTAGCAAGAGTTTGCTAGATGCAGAGAAATGGTATCTGAAGTTAGAAAAGTTAGCTTTGGCCTTGGTAACAACTGCTCGAGAAATGAGACCGTATTTTCAAGCCCATTCCATAGTAGTTCGAATAACATTCCCCCTAACAGGTTTGTTGCAGAGGCCTGATATATCAGGAAGAATGACGAAGTGGTCAGTCGAATTGGGAGATTTTGACATAACCTTAAAGCCTTGAAAAACTATAAAGGCTCATGCTTTGGCTGACTTTTTGGTCGGATTTCACTCGGAGAGAGCAGATATGGATATTATTGATCAGCAAGATAAGACAGAATGGTTGGTTCGAACAGATGTGGGGTCGAATATTTCTGGAATTAGTGCTGGACTTCAGCTAATTTCCCCAGATGGGATAGCGATGTTTCAGGGTATACGTTTTGGTTTTAAAGCAACTAATAACGAGGCGGAGTATGAGGCAGCATTAACAGGGTTGAGATTGGCTCGAGTGTGTGAGACTAGAAGGGTTAAATTAATCAGTGATTCACAGTTAGTGATCAACCAAGCTTTGGGAGAGTCAGAGGAAAGAAAGGATTAGCTAGTCAAATACTTGAAAGTGTTGAATGACCTGGTTTTAACTTTCGATGAAGTTAAATATGAGCATGTTCGAAGGGAAGCAAATATGATCCCCGATTCCTTAGCAGCTGCTTCGCGATCGGAAAATCATCTGTGGGTCATAACTCAGGAGTGTCCTTTGGTTACGACAAATACAGAGCAATTGATGGCAGTGGAGGAGGAAAGCAATGTTGTTACAAACGATTGGAGGTAAAAAATTGTGGACTTTTTGGAAAAGGATATCTTACCAACAGATAAATCAGAGGTTAGAAGAATCTGGTTTCAGTCTCACGGCTATATCCTTTTGGGATGATTTTTATACAAAAAATCCCTAAGTAGACCGTTGCTTAGATGTTTGGTTAAGGACGAGTCACAATTTGTCTTATCAGAGCTGCATGACGGGGAAGGATCGCCCCATTGTGGATATAAAGCATTAATTCGACGAGTATTTCTGGTCGGTTATTATTGGCCGACTATTTCTAGTGATGCAAAATAGTTGGTTAAAATGTGTGACACATGTCAAAAATATGCCAATATAATCCACAAGCCAGGGGTTCTATTAACGAAGCATTTTCATTCGATAGGTGAGGTATTGATTTGGTTGGACCCTTACCAATGGCGTCCGGGGGAAGGCAAACAATCATAGTAGCGGTTGACTATTCTTCCAAGTGGGTGGAAGCAGAACCTTTAGCGGGGATGAAAGCAAAATATGTTATCAAGTTTGTTGTCTCCAATATTTGTTGTCGTTTTGGGGTGCCAATAAAAATCACAACAGATAATGGACCTCAATTTGATAACAAGGAGTTTAAGAGCTTTTGCGTTTCCAGGGGCATACAACAATGTTTTTCTGCTCCATTTCATCCGCAAGCTAATGGTCAGGTAGAGGTGACCAATAAAAAAATCCTTGATGGATTAAAGAAGAATTTGGACGGAAAGGCTCGAAAATAGCCAGATTATTTACAGGACGTATTGTGGGCTTATAGAACAATGCCGCGAACTGCAACTACGACATCTGCGTTTGCTTTGGTATACGGAATGGATGCGGTGGTCCCCTCAGAAATTATTTTCCCATCATACCGTGTGGCAGCTTATACATAGGACTTGAACGATCAAAGCAGGGCTATGGAACTGGATTCGGTGGAGGAAAAAGACGATGTGCACAATTGAAGTCTCTACACTATCAAACATTAATGAGGAGTAGATACGCTTCGCAAGTGAAGCAGAGAAATTTCAAGGAGGGGGACAAAGTATTACATTTTTTTTTCTTCACACCAAAGAAAAAATCCTCGGAAAATTGGGACCAAATTGGGAAGGCCCTTACAAAGTAACAGAGAAAATGAAGCAGGGAACGTATCAGTTAAAAGATTAAGGAGGGGAGATACCTCAAGCATCCGGGAACATAGAGCATCTAAAGTTGTATTTAAAGTAAGAATGAGAATTTTGACATGTAATGGTTCTTTTCTATTTTCAGGTTTGGAAAAACAGCGAAGGCGTACTTTTTTCTATCCTGTTAGGCACATGAAGGTTTTAACGAGGTGCCATTATTAGCTGATCAATACATTTGATTTTTGCCTCGAATTATTGTTTCTGATTTACAAGTTGTGATCAGATTAGTAGGTCAATAGTGACGGAAATCATAAACATGCCTAAGATCAGCATACAATGATTATTATGACCAATAAAAGTTGGCATAAAACAATTATTTTATTCAACGCAAGTTGACATACAATCATTTTCATACCCAATACGAGGTTGCAAATTTTATAAAATTAAAGTGTTCCAAACAATGGCATACAAGGAAAGTTGAGATAAATGTCCTTCGGAACATGTTGATACCATTACAAAAGCTGCCTCGAAATTGACAAGGACTTATACTAAGACTTATACAAAAAACTGCCTCGAACTTGTCTACTCAGAATGTTTCGAGGAGTCACTCTCCTCGGAATCCGATGAGTCACTTTCACTTACAACAATGTTAGGTAGGTGAAGTTCGGGGAGACAAGTTTCCGGAAACTGCCTAAGTCATACTCAGGGTACTCCTCGTGAATTTGGGTAATCAATCCTGCTCGAGTGGTAGCATCCCTGACATTGAGCTTGTCTACGCATTTTGCTGCGTAGGCATTTACACATTTTTCTTTTTCTGCCTCAAGATTCCTCAGTAGATATTTGTTTCCTCTACAATCGTCTTAAAGTCTTCCAAACAATCCTTAAACCCTTTTGTTGAAAGTTGGTGAGCCTTTTTGAGTTCCGTAAGGAGTCTTTCTTGAGCACCGGTCTTTTTATGGTAAAGATACCTTTCTTCTTGACAACACTTCTCTAGAAGAAGACATAGTTTTCTGAGGCAACCAATTTTTCCCTAATTGCATCAGCTTGTTTTTCTAGGTTGGAGTGTTATTTCTTTATTTCATCAAGTTGTGAGGAAGCAAGGGAAGCTTTGAATTTGTAGTGTTTTTTCCTGTCTTCTAGATGTTGCATCTTTATTCCCATGTTGATAGAGGCATGAAGTAGGTTTCGAACACTTAGAGAAAATTCATCGCCCTGAGGAATCTCGAAGGAACTGGTGGGAGAACCTATTGCAGTAGAATCAAAGTTTAAAGACTCACCAGTTAAATTGATGGGATCAACAGTTTGGGGAGGATCAATTCAAGGAATTGGGAGATGTGCTAATCTAGGGAGATCATTATTCGATGATGGACTTGAAGATGGGGTAAGTGGAGAGGTTGGAATTTGACCTGAATTTTCTTTATCTTTATCTTCATCTTCAGTTGCAGCATCTTGTGTTCCAGTCTCCTCAGAGATTTCCTCGATGGGCTCCAAAATAAACTTGTTTTTTCTTGGTTTCTTTCTTCTTGATGGGATGGAGGGTTTTTTTTGAAGAGGGGAAACTGAGGTGGTTGTTACAGTATTGTTCGAAGAGATTGGCTCTTGGTTAGTAGCTGATCCTTCAGAGTCTGATTGAAGATCTTTAGTTGATATTTCTTCTTCAGAATCATCCAAGTGACTTTTAGCTCGGGAGCGCTTCGGAAGGTAAATAATGATATCCTTCTTTTCCGCTCGATCGAGGACTTCTTGTTGAGAGGGAAGAGCATCAAATCTTTCATAGTTAGTCTGTCGAGGGGGTTTAGCCTCCAGAGTCGACTCTTGGCCAAGTTATTGTTCATAAACCAAAGGTGAAATTTGTTTTCCCAGTTTTATTTGGCCCATTCACTGAGTTTGGTGAAGACCTTGGTGGCACTTTCCACATAATAAACATAAGGTTTTGAAATTCCGGTCGTGACTGTGAAAATGTTCGAGGAATAAAGTTAGTAAATTATTTTCCGAGCAAGATTAAAGTACGAGTTGAGAGACTTACATCTGTTAGTCTACAAAATAAACAGTTTGTGTGGATTCGAGGGGGTAGACTCAGACCCTGTTTCCCAATGACCAGAGTAGAAGATAAATTGTTGCCTCCACTTCTTGTCAGCTTTGAGTAAGTCATTCACTATTTTTTGTCCTCGTCCAAAGGTTACTGAGTGAAAAGGGAAAATGGATTTTTGGCCAATCCAGATAATCCGATGAGCTCCTCTAAATAAAATTCATTGCCAGAAATCTGAGAAGCCATAATACACGCCATGAGCGTGAACCACATGTTAGGACCAGCTTGGGAAAGGTAGAAATCGATTTTGGAAAAGTATTCGATGAAGAACAGGTCTAAGGGATACCTTAGCCCCCAATTCATAATCTCAGTATAGACGATCAATTCATTGTCTTTAACTGACAAGGGAGTCTCACCTTCCACATGGAATCTGAGGGTAATATACGAAGGGATACACCATCGAGTCCTTAGTATGGTTTCTTCCGATGGCAAGAAATACTTGTAAGATATATTGTGGAGTGCGACCAGATGCTTGTTCTTGATGCCTCGGATGTTGTTGCCCACAATGGCGTCAAGTTCCAAAGGAAGAGTGATATCACCTTTGGACTTTGGGGTAATTCTCAGAGCTTGCTCTTCAGAAATTTCCAGTGGGCTGTAGATACTTGACTAGAAGAGGCCAAGGAAGAATCATCGGATTTACTCTTCTCTACGATGGGAATTTCTTTTGCCTCTATTTCAGGGTTTTCTGAGGCGATTTATTTCCCTTTATTTTTAAGGCTTCATTTCTAACTGATTGTACCTCCTCGTCAGTAATGGTAATTCTTGAAGGGGAGAATCGCCAATTTCCTTTCCCTGTCATCGAAGGGGTGGCTGGAAGGTCTGATCCAGAGATATCAATTTTCAGAGGATGATTGTTGATTACTGGAGTTGAATCCGGATTTTGGGTTTCCGACGAGATTTCTTTAGCACGTTTACGTTTTTTGAGAATTTTTATTTTCTTTGTGATGTCTTCTCCTTTTCCCAGAAGAATGATTGTGGTATTTGTCTTTACCCATGGATTCGAGGAGACTGAGATCAGAAGCTTGGTTCTGACAAGAAATGTCGAAGGGTATGATAGCAGGAGAATTTTCCGATGGAGGCCAGGAACTGTAATAAATAATAACAGGAGGTTTGGTTTGAGGCTCAACGTAGGTACGAGCAGCAAGTTTCTCTTTGAATTTTTGACTAATGAATTGCCACTATGGAATTCGATGAGGCTTAGGAAGCATAAGCTAGCTTTCTCTCTCTAGAAAATTTAGAACAGAATAGTTTGGATTGTGAATGGGAAATGAAAGTATTTATAGAAGTAAATGGGATTTTGGGGAGAGAGAGAGACATGGGGACGTTTTCCTTTGTTTGCCTAGGGGCATTATAGGTAACATAAGTGAATTTTTAGTGAATCGAGATCTAAGGTAGAAGGTGAAGAGGCAAAATATATGATGAGAAGCTTTGGGAAGTGTAATAATATATCCAAAAAGAGTTGGTGACAAAAATCTTTGTAGGATGACATCATTAAAAAAAAGACGGGAGTTTGTTGATTGGGATGTGAAAACTGATATTGGAAAATTCGCAGGGATTTTTTAGCAAACGTTTTTACGAAGAATGTGCAAGTATAATCTTGTTTTTACAATTAGTTAACAAGACTGAGGGGGCTACAACCAATTATACTTGTATAATTGTCTTTAAAAGGGATACGATGATTTTCGAAGGAGTAAGTTCGAGGCACTAGAATGTCCACATGATTGTTTCCGGTAAGATTATTTTGAGGGAACAAGGTTTTATGTTAGGCTATGTTCTAGTGTTTGCTAACAAATTGCAAGGATTGGGGGGCTATGTGAGTATTGTTGAGGAGGGTAGAAAGTAATTTTCGAAAAGGTATTTTATGAGGAAAATTGTAAGATAAGAAGAAATTTGAAGGCTTCATCACAGTCCTTGTAAAAATATTTTTAACAAGGACTGGGGGGATACTGATAAGGAAGAATAAAAGACAATGGTGAAATTGCAAAGAAACAACAAATTTAGGGACAAATTGTAAACTAAATATTGAAATAGGATTAATTGTCATTAAACGATAAAAGTAGGGATCGAGTTTGTAATTAAGAGGTAGTTAGGACAGTGGGGCCCATCACTTGTACTATAAAAAGACCCCACCTGATTTGGGAAAAGGGTTGATTATTATAATATTATTTTCTCTCTCTATGCTGGTAGACTTTCTCTCTCTACGACTTTAACCAATCAAGAAATCTCTTCACGAATTAGTCCTTCTAAGTATTGTTTGACACAAAAAAACTCATCTTGAAGTTCATATCTTATAAGCATATAAAAGAGAAAGATAAAATGATAGTCGAGTTACATGAAAAACTGGACTTACAAGACTTTGATAAAATACTAGACCTACCTCTTTGTGATCCAGAACCCCATGACATACTACCAATTTCACCTGCCAAAATAAAGATTTCACTAGTCAACCAAAAAATCACCCAACAACCAAGAATATCAACCCTAACATGAAAAATTATAGATTTCATCAGTGAGCCCACAATCTAAACAACCCCAACCAGTCAGCCCGCAACCAATCCCCAACATTAACCTGAACAACCCCAACCCAACCCAAACCAGTCATTCCACAAATAGAACAACCCCAAACAGGAAAACCCCAACAAATTAACCCCACAAAAGTGCAAAAGAGAACCATCACCATCTACCTTGGCTAATACATCATCAAAAAAATCACGTACTTCAGAAGAAATGATATTAAAATGACATAGTTTACCCAAAAAATATGGATTTTTTTGAAAATATTGATGAGATTGAGGCTGTTGCTACCTTAAAAGGTACTACTCTTGTTGTCCTAGATGGTATTCATGTAGATGGAGTTCCTACTGTATTGGATGCTGCTGCTGATGTTGTGCTGGATGATACTCATGTTCCTGAAGCTTCTGTAAAAGAAACATATACAACATCAGTGGTACAAGTTCCTGAAAATGTAAATAGATCTTAAGTAGATTAATATTCAAATTTTAATTTTTTTTTTACATAGTCATATATTGCACAGTTGTAAAACAATAGATTTCAATTTACCTATCTTGCATGTTTTGTTATTTTGTCTCGTATGCTTGTTTTTCTTAGTCTCGTTTTTTTATTTACCTTATCTCGCATTTTACTTCATGTACATGTGATCTTATATATATCCTTCATGTATGATGGGTCTCTCATATATCTCAACAAGATGTTCGATGTCTCGCATCTATCCTTCATGTATAATGGGTCTCATATTTATCTAATGAAACGTGCCGATGTCTCTCATCTCCTCTTCATGTATAACTGGTCTTACATCTATATGACTCACTGAGATGTGTCGATGAGTTAAAATTTAGTTCATGTATAACTGGCTCGTATTTATGTTACGTGAATCTTAGTTGAGACTAATGTGTAATCATGTCTTGCAAGTTACTCTCATGATATACATGACTCACATCTCAACTGACACATTTCTCGCATCTTATGGAAAGGCAAAGCAGAAGTTCAATCCATCGATTAACGACCAGCCTATGAAGAAACACATTATGAGATGCAAGAGGTGGCTAACACTATTAGGAAATGTATACCAACACAAATCAATTGATTGACGTCAAGGAATACCACAAACTTGTTAAGATACAAATGGGAGATTTTATGGTATAACCCAACACCATATCCAACAGTACCAATGAATATGTGTGTAAGTGATCTGATGACGCCACCAAACGAAGATGAGCTAGACTATAAAGTGAAAGTGAATTTTTTTTGCTTGTTTAATGTCATTAAAAACCCATGTCACATCTCGCATGCACTCTTTTACATGGATCACATGTTTGTATAAAATATCTCGTATGTTTTTATTGTCTGGTCTCTCATTCTTGTATAACATATCTCCCAATGGTTAACATTACAAGTCGCATATTATAATATTGCCTAGTCTCGCATGCCTTTATTTTCAGGTCTCATATGGCTTTATTGTAACATTGCTTATGTCTAACATTTCTCATTTTCAAATGCCGTACAATATGTCCCATCTTGTCGTTTGGTAGGTTATTGACGCTTAAATTAATAAGAAACTTAAAGAAAGGGATTTTAAAATAATAATCAAAGGTTTTGATGGGAAATTTTCAGATACCACCCACACGATAACACTTTATGGTCATACAGTGGTAAGTGTAAATAAAATTAAGTATCTATTATTAAGAAAAACATCTTTATAATTGTTTTGTCTTAATGCATACTTCAATGACTAATAAGGCCAATGTAAAATAAATGATTGACGACGTATTCCTCAATATGTCAAACAACACATATTATGTGTTGATTCCAATTTGCACCATACAGAAAAATACAATGAGCCTTTGGTAATTAATGATTAAGGACTTTAAAAGGGAGAAGTAACAAACTATAACCCATTATTGTCGGCCAGTAAATACACATAAGAAAAAATAAGAAAAACTATTGCAGCACTAGTGAGCATTACAAGTCTCGCACTGTAATATTACCCAGCCTCGCATGTATTTATTGTATGATTTTATTTGCATTTGTTGTTGGTATCACATTTTTATATCACCTAGCCTCGCATGCCTTTATTTTCCAATCTTGCAAGTCTTTGTTTTCTTGTATCGCGTGAGTGTATAACACTCTAGTGATGGTAAGTATTAAAAGTCTTGCATTGTAACATTGTCATAGTATCGCATGTTGCATTATTTTATTGTTTGGTCTTGCATCCATTTATTGTTTTGCTTATTTTGACCTTGTTTATAGGTGCACTACCTTAAGAAAAAAGTTCATACTTAAGAAAATAAAAATATATGATAGTTTCACGCACAGATATCCACACAAAAAGTGGAACAATTGACTATACCATTTTTGTTTCTGAATACACAAGAGGGTTTATCGAGAGTGGTTTTGTTTCTTAGAGATAAGATGAAGACATATGTATGTTAAAAAAAGCACATATATTTTATCTTTTTCTTAATGATGATCAAACAAACACTATTTAGAAGTGAAAACATGAGTCTTTTTCTATGTGATTTTTCATATTAAAAACTGAACTATTTAGTACACTTCAGTATTTTGTAATTAAACAAACCAAATATATTTTGTTAGTGAAACATAATATATTTTGGAAACTTATGTATTTTGTAACTTAAACTAACTCTTGTATGTATCTTGCATGTTTTAGTTCTAATAGTCTTGTGGGTAGTATTTGTTCCAGTATTGCATATAATATTAATAATAATCTCGCATCTCTCATTTGTATTTGTAAACCTAATTATTTTTTAACTTAAAGTATCTCTTTTATGCGTCTTGCATGTTGTAGTTCCAGGTAGTCTCACATATAGTAATTTTTCATTATCACGTGTAGTATTTGCAGTAGCCTCACATCTCTCTTTTGTATTTATTGTTGTCTTACATCTTATTTGCTCCAGTGTCGTATGTTGTAGTTGCAATAGTCTCGCATATTGTAGTCGTAACATTATCTTATTTAGTTTTTTCTTATAGCCTCACATATTGTAGTTGCAGTAGTCTCTTACGTTATAGGTGGTGTGGATAATAATTGCCAGAGGGTAGGCTGGTAATTTCAGTTGGTGTTTTATGGTGGTGTATGGGTGTTTAAGTGTTTAGAGTAGAGAGTAGAGAGATAATTAAGCAGCTTGGTAGCAGTTAATTTTCATTACCCATAGTTAATGCAGGTGGTTGGGTATTTATATCCTGATGTTTGGGCCCTTATGGGCTTTCGGGTCATGTTTGGTGGACCCGGGTCATGTTCAAAGACCCATGAGCTCTAAGTAGGAGAGCAAGTAGCTTAGTCAAGAAGTATTTAGGTTTTTTAGTACTTTTGTCATAGTTCGAACAGTCCTATGGTCATAGTGTTCAAAGTGATCTGTCCGGTCCGGAGGCCTTGGACTGATCTGTCCGTGTCCGGGGAGAGTACAAAATTCGGACTCATCAGGAGCCCCTTTTTTAGGTGTTTGTGCAAGTATCTTTGTCAAAGACCTGAAAAACAGTCCGACGCCAGAAGTAGTTTTTTAATCCGGACAGGTCTATGGGCTTACCCGGACAGATAAAGCTTCACGAATTCAAAACGGTTTTTGCCAGAGTTCGTGGGACACGTGTCGCTCTCTGATTGGTTGCTCCATCCGTTTTTTCACCTTGAATTTCGAACCCACCTTCTTCGAAAAGCAACCTCTTTAATTACAAATGGTGACATCAGCGCCGTCTTTTAATCATTGCCAAACTTTTCGAATTCTCCTAGGAATCAACTGCTTTTTCAGATTTACTATAAATTCAAACTCACTTTCTACTGTTTTACTATCTCTTTCATATTTACTCTGCATATTTTCTTAGAGCTTTCTCTCTCTAAAGCAAAGATTTACTTGATAGTTTATGTTTACAGCAAGGACTGCTTTGATCAAAGGCGGGTGGCTCAACCTTTCTGAGTTGGAGAAGGCATAAAAAGTAGAGAAGGAAAGACGAATCGCAGCAGGGTTACCTACCTCGCCTGTTGACAGACCAATCACCTCTGCTACAGAGTCAGATCGAGGATCTTCTTCCTCCAAAGGCACTAACCCTAGAAAGTTATTCCAACCTAGCCTTTCCCCCATCATTTCTGGTTCCTCGGTTCAGGAATCAGAATCCATCGTTGAACCAGGAGTAACTGCCACTAGCTTCAAAAAACCCTCACCCTTCATAGCGATGGGATCAGATATAGAGCACTCCCCGGAGAAGTTAGTCGATCGAAGAAAGAGTCGGCTGGTTAAGGGGCAAGCCTCTAAGAACACTCCCTCAAAGTCGGGGAAAAAAAATAGCAGCTCTGGGTCTGGAGTGCCTATCAGAGCTTCTCGGGAAAGACTACCTGGTCCGGAGGCTAGCAGCCCAGCACTTCGAAGAGAGACCTCTGCCTCAGAGCCCCAGCCTGAGACTAGAAGTCAAGGAAACACTGAAGACCAGCAGTCCGGAAGCCAGGCTGAGCCAAGTTTGAATTCTCCCCGGGCCACCGCCACTGATATTCCTTCAACGATCATGGAGGAAAAAATGGAGGACTCTTTTGAAGAAGTCCCTTTTGAGTCTGAGCCCTCCGGTCAGACTAGTAATACTGTTGCTGCCAAAAAAGATAAAGGCAAATAAAAACTGTGCTTGAGGTATCCGGAGCTGCCGGAGTGTCTTGAAGGGAATGTGGGGCCTTGTTTTCACAAGGTCGAACTTAAATACCTCTTGGCCTTACAGAAGACCAAGTATGCATTCATCCATACGGCTGAACTGGGTCGAATGCGCACGAAATGGGGGATCCCAGAAAACGTGAAGATAAGGATTCCCATAGATCCTGAAACTCCTATGGATTGCAAGCTGAATGAAATAGTCATCTTCACAAAGCTATTTAATTGGGGACTTAGATTCCCATTGGACCCAGAGATTGTCAGATATTTTCATCTGATCAAACTCTGTCCGAGCCAGCTGAGCCCCAACGCTTGGTATACCCTTATGTCATGCATCATGGCATCAAGGCTGTCCGGGATCCCTCTTCCTATGGAAGAGTTTGCTGCAGTGGCCAATCTTTGCAAACATCACCAATTCCCCTTCTACCACTTCAATATGGGGGACAGTTTCAAAGCTGTTGGTGATCTGTTGGAGTCTGAAAGTAAATGGAGGAGCCAGTTTTTGTTCGTCAGTGGCGCTTGGGAAAACGGAAAGAAGATCAAGTCCGGAGTGAACCCAAGCCTCCTCAGAAGCAGGTGGAGGAGTGACCGTAAGTCTCCCACTTTAAATCTTTGTCTACTTCTTCCTTATTAAAGTTGGTTTTAAATTAATTGGTATTTCTTTTGTCTTAACAGAACTGCCTAAGGAGTTCGGTGATTACTTGAAGGCCGGGCAGGTTACTTGTGGCAGGATTAATGCCTGGGCTGCTGAGGAATGGGGGAATCGATTCCACGCTGCTTTCACCAGTGGAAACTTGGCAAGGTCTCACCTGTGGAACACCACAGGTCGGAGAGACTTGACTTGGGAGGAGCTCACCACCCAGCTTTCTCTGAAAACTGTGCTTAAGAGGACCCATGAACCAGATGTGACACTCTTCCTGCCAGGCCGAGCCAAAGCCCCAAGCAAAATGAAGGGCAAGAAGAAAGGCAAGAAGGTGGCGAGCGATGTTAATCCTGCTGATGCTGAGAAGGATGCTCCAACAGACCCGGAGGGGCCGACCCAGAGCCAAATCGATGCTGCTCTCTTGCAAGTGGTGGATCAAGAGACCGAAAGGCAGGAAGCAGACCTCCCAAAACCTCCAAGGGCTTCTAAGAGGAATTGCAAACAGGGGAGTGAAGGCACAGACCGGGTAGCCAAGAAGAAAAAGACTGCTAAGGGAGATGAGCTTGCTCTCCAGGATCCGGAGCCTTCTTTCCAGGCTGACCCTTCTGACCCAACACATGCTGAAGAGATCCCAAGGGACTTTCATACCGATGAGGTTGAAGGAGGAGATCTCAACATCGATGGAGTCGACATCACCGGTCTTGGTGAGCTTGGTGAATACTTCATCAACCTCCCTCGAGACGACTTCGCAGGGCCTTACATTCCTCCGAGCAGCTCCAACACGGTCAACTTCAATGGTAAGACTTTTATTGTCTCTAGTGAAAAGGATACCATAGCCCACTCCTTGCTAAGAAATGTGCAGCCGGTACTTACGTTGGAGAGACAAGTTCGGGGTTAAGCAGACATCATCAAAGACCTTAAGTCTAAGAAGGAAAAGCTGTCCGAAGACCTTCACACTGCTACTTCCAATGCTGACATGCTAAAGGAAGCAAACGAGGAGTTGAAGAGGAATCAGGAGGAAAGCTCCACAAAAGTCGCCACCCTAGAGGAAACCATTAGAGACCTCCGGGAGAAGCTGTCCGGTGTGGAGAAAGACCTTACTGCCTCAAAAGAAGAGACAAAGGCAAATGACAAGATTATCACCAACCTAACTACTGACAAGATTGCTCTTGAGAATGCAACATCCAAGGCTGCCGAGGAGAAAACCACTTTGTTAAGGGATCAAGAGGCTACGATCCAAGCCAAGATCAATGCCTATGCCAACCAGATGATTAAAAGCGAAGAGCTATTGCTTGAGAATGTGAGGTTTGACATGGTTCTACTCTTTCATGAAACATTTCCGCAGAGGAACCTAGGGGACTTATGGCTTTATGTTGAGCCTGAAGACCTCCCATACCACACGATGGCCGAAGGTGACAGGTATGGCTACTCTAGTGGCTCTTCGGATGATGAAGAACATACTGGGGAGAGCCCAGATGACGAGAAAGACGATCCTAAAGGCAAAAAGGTAGATGAAGGGAAAGATGACCCTAAGGGTAAGAAGGTAGACGAAGGTGAGCCATCCTCAAAGGCTCAACCTTAACTTATGATCCACTTAGTTTATTTTTAATCCAGACTAAAGTCCTTGGAAGGCCAAGGCACTCTTTTGTAATGGTGTCCGGTGTTCGACCGGACAGGTTTTTTGTGTTGTATTTTGACTATTTAAAAGTCCTTGGAAGGCCAAGGCAATTTTAAGTTATTTATTCCAATGACTATCTTTGTTCTGTACAACCATCATCTTCTTTCATTGTTCGTTTTAATTTTGATAGCCAAAGTTTAAATAGCCTTTAGTTGTTTCATAGTGAGAGTGTTTAAATTCTCCGGCTAGAGTTTAAATAACCCTTAGTTATTTCAGTCCGGATAGTATGACAAGGGACAAAACTTTAAAAACACTTAGAAAAGTTTTATGAAGGCATCGAATTTTATTCAACCGCCCTGACACCTCATTAAAACCTCCCCGTGCCACCAGGGAGGAAAGAGTATGCCCCCAAATATTTACATGTATGTTTAAACAAGTAAATATTTACACAAGTGCTACTCCAAGTACATCCGGAGATGCTCAATATTCCAAGGATGAGTTAGAACTCTGCCATTTTTGTCTTTTAACCAATAAGTTCCAGGCTTAATTCTTTCAACAACCATATACGGACCCTCCCAAGTTGGGGCCAGCTTTCCGAAGAGCTTTTCTTTAGTGTGTAAGAAGACCTTCCTTAATACTTTGTCCCCTTGTTGGAAATCTATTCTTTTAACTTTGGAAGCAAAACTGCTCCTCATCAAGCCTTGATAGTGTGCAATTCGAAGGTGAGCTTTGACTCGTCTTTCTTCTATCAGATCAAGTTGACCTCTGATTGCCACCTCATTAGCATGTTCGGAGAAGTTGTGAACATGAAAAGAGGGGAGAGTTGCTTCTATGGGAGCTACTGCATCCATCCCATAGACCAAGGCAAAGGGTGATTCTTGTGTTGCAGCCCCAGGTGTTGTCCGGTAGGCCCACAAGACCTCTTGTAAATAGCTAGGCCACTTTCCAGCAGCCCCTTCTAAATTCTTCTTTAAACCGGACAGTATAGTTCTATTAGCCACTTCAACTTGCCCATTTGCTTGTGGGTGGAAAGGTGAAGAAAAACAATGCTGTATACCCCTTGAGGCACATAAGCTCTCTATTTCTCTATTGTCGAACTGTGGCCCATTATCTGTTGTTATTTTCTGTGGGACACCAAATCTGCAACATATGTTGGATATAATGAATTTGATAACAGCCTTTGATGTCATCCCTGCTAGAGGGGCTACTTCTATCCACTTCGAGAAGTAGTCTATGGCCACAATTATAGTTTTGCGCCCTCCGGATGCCACAGGGAGAGGCCCTACTAAATCCAATCCCCATCGAGCAAAAGGAATGGGCTCAGAAATTGACTCTAAAGGAATGGCTAGTACATGAATTTCATTGTTGTACCTCTGGCATGGGTCACACCTTCTTACCAATTCCTTAGCATCTTTCATGATTGATGGCCAATAGTAACCGGAGAGTAAAACTCTTCGCGTCAAAGCTCTAAACCCACAATGGGCTGATCCCTCACCATCATGCAATTCGGAGAGGACCACTTGTGACTCTTCATCCCCCAAACAACCCAGGAGAGGTTTACTGTAGGACTTTTTGTACAACACCTCTCTCAATATGATGAAACCACGAGCCTTGTGTTTCAGTGTTCTGGCTAGTGACTTATTCGGAGGCACGACACAATCGGAGAGATATTGTAGGAGAGGAAACCTCCAGTCTTGAGGTTGTTTTACTTGTACTTCAAAAACTGCCTCTTCTTTACCCTTACTAATTTGAATGGAAGGGCTTTCGAGCACATGGATCCATGAATATGACTCCGTATATGCTATGGTTGCCAATGAGTCTGCTAGCTCATTTTCAGTTCGGGGAATGTGCTCATAGACAACACCTTTAAACTTAAGTGCTTCATTTTTAAGGAGGAGTAAATGCTTTACAAGCTGCTTCTTCTTAGCCTCAGATTGGCCTTGGGCATGGTGGATAAGCAGTTGGGAGTCACTTAGCAGCTTGACCCTCTTAGCCCCACAAATGTAGGCTAACTTTAACCCAGCTATAGATGCTTCGTATTCGGACTCGTTATTAGATGCCCTGAAAGCAAAACAAATAGCATGGTACATCTTCTCTCCATATGGGGAAGTTAAACCTACTCCTGCACCGCATCCCATAGTGCTAGATCCACCATCTGTTCGGACGACCCATACCTTTTTTATCTTTTATGTCAGTAGTTTGCTCTGAATCTCTGTCGGAGTGGAATTCAACCAAAAAATCAGCCACAGCTTGGGCATTGACTGCTGTTCGGGGAGCAAAGTCTATGTCGAAGTCCCCCAACTCTACTGACCACTTAGTCATCCAGCTCGAAATATCTGCCTTTTGGAGGACATTCTTCAGGGGAAAAGAAGTTCGAACGATGATGGGATGAGTCTGGAAATAAGGCCTCATCTTCCTGGCAGCTATCACCAGGGCTAATGCTAACTTTTCAAGTTTCAAGTAACGCCTTTTTGCATCTATCAAGCTTTTGCTGATGTAGTACACTGGATGGGGATGACCATCGACCTCTCTTACTAACACAGCACTGATGGCATAACTTGAAACTGCCAAATATACGAAGAGCGTCTCCCCATCAACTGGTTTAAACAAAGTTTTTGGGGAGGACAGGTGCTTCTTGATTTCATTAAAAGCCTCATCACACTGTGGGGTCCAATCGAACCCCTTTGCACCCTTTAAGGTTTGAAAGAAAGGAGCACACCTGTCCGAAGACCTCGAGATAAACCTGTTTAAGGCAGCTAATCTCCCCGTTAACCGCTGTACTTCTTTAACGTTTCGAGGAGGCTCCACATTGAGTTGGTCCGGATCGGGCTGTATTCCATGATCACTTATAACATAGCCTAGAAACTTCCCGGACTATACTCCGAACACACATTTTTCTGGATTTAATTTCAAATTTACTTTTACCAAGTTGGCAAAAGTTTCTTGGAGATCGGACAAGTGCAATTTCTCATCCACACTTTTCACCATCATGTCGTCAATGTACACTTCCATATTTCTTCCAATCTGATCAGCAAATGCCTTGTTAACTAATCTCTGATAAGTAGCCCCAACATTTTTCAAACCAAATGGCATCACCTTGTAGAAATGAAGACCTCTGTCAGTGACAAATATGGTATGCTCTTGATCTTTTGGATCCACTTGAATCTGGTTGTATCCGGAGAAGGCATCCATAAAGGATAGCAGCTTGTTCCCAAAGGTGGAGTCTACTAACTGATCAATCCGGGGGACCGGATATAAATCTTTTGGGCAAGCTCTATTGAGATCTGTGAAGTCAATGCACATGCGCCACTTGCCATTTTTCTTTTTAACCAAGACCGGATTAGCAGTCCACAAAAGGTATTGAGACTCTTTGATGTGCCCCATCTTTGTGAGCCTGTCAACTTCTTGCACAATGACATCCGCCTTCTCTTTAGAAAAAGATCTTCTTTTTTGAACCACCGGTGCTACGTCTCTTCGGACAGATAGGTGATGTGATATCACTTCTGATGGAACTCCAGTAACATCAGCATTGCACCAAGCAAAAACGTGCTGATGGTTTTTCAAAAACTTCAACATTTCATCTTTCAACACAGGTGGCATCTTAGACCCTATCTTGACACCTTTCCCATCTTCCAAACAGTGTGTTTCTACCTCTTCAATCAGTATCAATACTCCAGGGGTCTCTCTGGGGTCATCAATTTCACCCTCACCCCCAGAAAGGCCCTCAAATTGCTATTGTTCATTAATACGGACTGCCCCCAGTGTTCGAGTAGCCAGGGCAGTGGCAAAACATTCTCTTGCAATCTTTTGGCTGCTCCGGACGATTCCAACATGTCCCTGAACAGCATACTTCAAGCATTGGTGGACTGTTGAAGCCACTGCATGCATCCTAGAGAGCCAAGATCTCCCTAGAATAGCATTATAGCAAGTGAGACAATCCACCACAATAAAGAGTATTCTGACCATTTTCTTGAAAGGGCCCTTGCCCAATAACACTTCTTCTTCGAATTCTCCGATCACATCTGCTGAGCTGCCTGTAAAGCCCACGATTGACCTGTCCGAACTCTGAATTACAGCTGGATTTTTCATTTTCTTGGATGTGGTTAGGAAAAGGATATTGGCTGAGCTTCTAGTATCCACCAGGATTCGTCTTATGTCATTGCCCCCTATAGATGCTCCTATGACAACAGCATCCTCATGAGGGCCAACAATGTTTCTTAAATCATCTTCATCAAAAATAATGAAGGGGAATGAGTTTTGTGACTGATAGGAAGTCATGCCTCCTTCCAGCTGGGAGGCTAAAGTATGAACATGCCTCTTTCTCGAAGAAGCAGTAGGAGCTGTCATAGTGTCCCCTCCGAAAATTGTAAGTGACTCGAAAAACTTAATGAGTCCGGAGACCGACTTAGAACATTCCTCGATTGCACCCACTCTGTTTCGATTCGGATCAGGATCCAAGTACTCAGATTCCACGTCAAACCTTTCAACTATAACCATGGCTCCCTCCGGAACAGCATTACTTGGACCAACCCGGTGAGTGTTGTCAGGCCTGTTGCCTCCTCTTCTCTTGACGTAAGCTCCCAGCTTTCCCCTCTTAATCAAGTTTTGAACTTCTTGTTTCAATGCTATGCAGTCATCAGTGGTATGACCAATATCATTGTGATATTGGCAAAAAGAGTTATTGCGATGCTTTCTGGGAGACTGCAGTGTTGCCGGCCTCCGGTAATGCACCTCATCCTTTGTTTTATCAAAAATAGTGGCCACACTTTCTTTTAACTCTGCGAACCACTCCGGTTGGACCCATGGCCCTCTCTTGTTTCTGGATTGCTGACTCTGAGCAGGAGCAGCTGGCTGAGACTGAGCTTTTGCCCTACCATGCCCCTGTCCGGTCTCTCTTGCTTTGTTCCCGGACTGATTCTGATTGGGATTTGGTGCCACTGGGGTAGACCTCACCTGCCTGTGCACCCTGGTTTTCTTCGTCTCATCAACATTTATTTGTTTTCCAACCTGATTCAGCAACCCTCCCCATGTCATGGCCTTCTTTCTGGTTACTGAATCAGCTAGATTGCCTGGGTTCAAACCCTGCCTTAGGGATGCTATTGCCACCTGTTCGAAGCAATCAGCCAACCCATTCTTGGTGTTCACAAAACGGCTTATGTATTCTTTCAAGGACTCATTAGGCTCTTGGGAACAATGGATTATTGTGTCTCCATTGCCCTTTAGCTCTTTACTCCCTACAAAGTGCCTTCGAAAGGCTACCCAAAAAGTATAGAAATCTTTAATACAACCCTGAGGCAGGCTGTTGTACCATTTTAGAGCACTCCCCGTGAATGACTGGGAGAATGCCCTACATAGTAGTTTATCATCGTCGTCAAAGATCATCATAAAGTTTTTAAATTGTTCCAAATGGTTGTCCGGATCAATACTGCCATCTGATGAGGGCGGAATTCGCCGATTTATAGAGATAGGGGTAACAATGTGATAGATAAATAGTTAATATGATTAAATGAGCAGTCAAGGTTCTTCAGGGACTAATATGTGAAAATAAAATAGTTAGGGGAGGCCCATCGACATGTGATGATGGCCCATTGAGAGCTTAAACGGGTCCTCCATATTTTACTATAAAAGGAGGACCCATTTGCCTAAAATGGCATGGAATATTTTTCTTTACACAAAGACTACTTTATCTCTCTATATTTTCTCTCTCTAGTCATATCAGGACCTAGATCCGAAATATATCCTTTTGACAGCTATTCACTCATCATTGGCGCCGTCTGTGGGAACAGTGATACCGAAAAGGAATCTTTTGTCCTTTGAAAATCACATTGTACGGGATGAATAGCGAAGCGGCGACAGAGAGGGACGGTAGGGAGGTTGTCCGAGCCGCTGCTGGGTCGGAAGACGCGGGAGCTCCTGGTCGTGAGTGGAACGGCGGTCGGGATAAGCGGTCGACCCTGATTATGACCAGAAAGCAGCTGCTCGAAGATATTGCCCGGTTAGAAGAGGAGCGAGAGCGGGCACTGGACGAAAAAAGGGTTCGTGAAGGGAAGGGCAAAGAGCCCGCCCTGGACGATCGGGGAACGGCTGGTCGCGGCCAAGCGTCGCGGATGGAGGTCCGACCTGTCAGGTATTACCGAGATTCACCTCCCGAAGATGAAGAGGCCGTCAAGACTCGTCGGAACCCAGACACCCATCGGATCATGACGTCGGACTATCCCTCAGACGATTCGTCCGACGAGGATTACCGGCGCCGGGAGAGAGCTCAACGGACGCGAAAGATTCGGTCCCAGCGCATTCGAGGGTCCAGGGCAGACCCTTCGCGGTACAAAAAGGGCGGCACCGATAAGCCGACCCCTGTGTCCTTTGAAAAGGAAGGAACGCACGTCGCCAGCCGCGGAGAGCGAGAAATGTTACCACCAATTCCGTGGCAACCGACGAACAGCCAAAACCTTGGATACCGAACGAGCAGCCAGTTCGTCGGCCCAAGACCCGAGGGGCTCTATGAAATCAGGACCGAGGGTCTTGGGGGAGGAGCGTTTGAGCTCGGAGTCAACTGGAGAGCCTCCCCGTTATCTGATGAGATATTAGCGGGACCGCTCCCGAGGCGTTTTGACATTTCTAAACTGGAAAAATACGACGGGAAAACGGATCCGGACAACCATCTGGAGGCCTTTAAAAACTTTATGCTAAGTTTCGCTAACGATGATAAGCTCTTATGTAGGGCTTTTTCTATGACGTTCAAAGATAGGGCTTCGAAATGGTACAACCGATTGCCGCAGGGGTGTATCAGAAACTTCGGGACTTTCTGGGCAATGTTTAGGCAGCACTTCGTGGGAAGTAAGAGTTTCCGAGCTAATGGAGACACTATCATGAACTGTCGACAGAAGCTGGGGGAAAGCCTAAAAAACTACACCAGGCGATTTATTGATGCGAAAACCGACCTGGACCATTGTGAAGAGAATGTAGCTCTGACAGCGTTTCGATTGGGCCTGCTCCCGGGGCCAATGAAGCAAGCAGTTACGAAAAAGCAAGCGTTCACTTTCTCTGCGCTCTTGGCACAAATAGAAAAACAGATACTAATCGAAGAAACGGAGGCTTCCGAGGTGGCGGCGCAGATCCAACAGAGCGCTCAGGCATCGTTCGTAATAAAGCAGGGCTCCCGACCCGACCATGCTAGAGTAGCCCAGCCGATTAGTACAATACCCCCGACCCCGCCAGCAGTGACTAAGTCTCCCGCCCCGACCGGTCCAAGGCAAAAACAAAATGGGCAGGCAACGTCCCGACCCACGTCCAACAAATGGATACGACCGGCCTACTTCGCGGATCTCACGGAGTGCGTGTCCTCCATCTACGAAAAAACCAAGAGGAGCGGGATGTACCGGAAGCCTTTTCCTATCCCGACGCCTCGGGAGCAAAGGAATAACCGCTATTGTCGTTACCACGAGGACGTCGGCCATGACACGAAAGATTGCATAGCCTTAAAAAGGGAGATCCAGATGCTCATCGAGCACGGTAACCTCTTAGAGTATGTCAAGAAGGCCCAACATGCCGCGCCCTCGAAAGAAGTGGTTATAGTCCCAAAACCAGAAACCGCCATGGCAATTTCGGAGGTTGCGGATCAGTTCGACGTATCAGTTGAATACCTTGACCCCGAGGTCGGTCGGAATATCATAGGGATCATTGAGGAAGAGGCGGAAGTTAGCGTGCGCGGCCTTTGTGAACTTTTTGATTCATCAACAATCCTCGAAAAGGGATCTGCGACGGGAGCCAGAACTTGCTTCCAAACCCGGGGAGCTAACCGCGCCGATATCAGAGTTGTTGATGAAAAAATTGGCAACCGCACCGATATCAGAGTTGTTGATGAAAAAATCGGCGAGCGCATCGGTCGGGTCCAAGGCTTGCGCGATCTTTTCGAATCTATGACCATCTTCGGGGGGGATTCAATGGCGGGAATCACGCATTCCTCCAGGAAGAGGCACATCGTTAACTTAACCACCCAGCTGGAAGCCAGAACTTGCTTCCAAACCAGGAGTACCCCTTCGCCAATTTTGTATTTTGACGATGATGATATGAGGGACTTGGCCGGGCCCCATGAGGATGCCATTGTGATCGGGGCAGCGATCGCGGGAGAAGAGGTTCGGCGAATTTTGGTAGATACCGGGAGCTCAGCCAATATCATCTTCGCTTCGACTTTTGCCAAATTCCGAACACGACCAGTAATCGAGCGATCCGACCGTACCATCGTCGGGTTTACAGGAACTGCAGCGGACGTCGTCGGAGAGTTCGAGGGTGTGGTACAGCTCGGCCGCGGCCCGTTTAAAAAAGAAGTCACGGTGCTGTTTATAGTAGTTGACGCGCCGGCTTCGCACAATGCTATTTTGGGACGATCTTGGATATCGCGCATGCATGCGGTGACTTCCACCATTCATCAGTGCGTAAAGTATGTGGTTGGAAATAACATCGGAGTAGTGCGAAGCAGCCAGAAAACGGCCCGGGAGTGTTACCGAGCTGCGTTGGCACCCAAGAAAGACCACGAGATGTACCCCTCCCAGGCATAGCAATTAAGGGGGGGCTCCCCGGGATCGCAGCCGGTGGACGACCCTAGGGAGGCCCCAAGCTTTTTGACAACCGACGAAGAGTGTGAGCTGCATCATTTTGCAATTGGGAAAGGTCTGCGGGTCGGGTTGAATATGTTACCGACCTTAAGGGAACGAATGCTGGCTTTACTCCGAGAGAATCTCGATTTGTTCGCATGGTGTTCCGGGGACGTTACGGGAGTACCCGAGTCGTTTGCAATACACAAGTTGACAATTAACAAGAATGTTAGACCAATAATTCAGAAGCGTCGGGCTTTCTCTCCCGAAAAAGCAGAAGTAATTCTGAGGGAAGTCGAAAGAATGACCGGCGTCGGACATATCGTAGAAGCGCGATACCCTTTGTGGATATCTAACCCTGTTCTTGTCAAAAAGAAAAGCGGGAAATGGCGGATGTGTGTAGACTTTACCGATCTCAACCGAGCGTGCCCGAAGGATCCCTTCCCCATGCCACGGATCGATCAACTGGTGGACTCGACATCGGGTAACAAACTATTATCTTTTATGGATGCTTATGCCGGTTATAATCAAATTAAGCTGCACCCCGCGGATCAGGAGAATACCACATTTATCACGGGACGAGGGCTATATTGCTACAAAGTAATGCCCTTCGGACTAAAGAACGCGGGCGCGACATACCAAAGACTGGTTAACCGAACGTTTGAAGACCAGATCAAGAGAAACATGGAGGTTTATATCGATGACATGTTGGTCAAAAGTGAGACCGATGTAGATCACCTTACCGACCTCAAGGAGGCTTTTGATAACCTACGACGGGTAAACCTTAAGCTAAACCCTGAGAAGTGTTCTTTTGGTGTTCGGTCAGGGAAATTTTTGGGTTTCCTCGTCAGTGAGAAAGGCATCGAAGCCGACCCTGTCCAACTCCGAGCCCTAGCCGACATGGCTCCTCCTCGGAGTATAAAAGAAGTTCAGATACTGACTGGGCGGTTAGCCGCGTTGAATCGTTTCATCTCTCGATCGTCTGACAAATGCGCTCCGTTTTTTCAGGTCCTCCGACAGGTAAAAAATTTCGTTTGGACTGATGAGTGCGACAAGGCATTTTTGGGGATCAAAGAGTATTTATCGTCCCCGAACCGTCTGACCAAGCCCGTTGCGCACGAAACTCTGTTCCTCTACGTTGCAGTCATGGATTACGCGGTCAGTGCAGCTCTGGTCAGCGAATCAGGGCCGGCTCCGACGGCGGTGTACTATGTAAGCAAAAGTCTGCTTGACGCCGAAACGCGATACTTAAAACTCGAAAAAATGGCCTTGGCCCTGGTGACGGCTGCGAGGAAGATGCGCCCATACTTCCAAGCGCACCACATTGTCGTCCGCACGTCGTTTCCACTAAAATACGTTTTTCAACGACCAGATATGACCGGGAGAATAGCCAAGTGGTCGGTAGAGTTGGGGGATTTCGACATTGAGTTCGAGCCCCGAACCGCGATCAAGGGTCAGGCCTTGGCCGATTTTCTGGTCGAATTTCACTCCGACCGACCCGAACAAGAAACACCCTCACACGAAACCGCGGAGGGCGAATGGACTATCCGTACTGATGGAGGAGCCAACGTTAGCGGTTGTGGCGCGGGAGTTCAAATCGTTACTCCTTCGGGTTTGAGCATGTTCCAGGCCATCCGTTTTGGTTTTCACACGTCAAACAATGAAGCAGAATATGAAGCGGCTTTGGCGGGGTTACGATTGGCGCAAGTCTGCGGGGCGAGACAAGTGCGCCTTGTAAGCGACTCCCAACTGTTGATAAACCAAGCCTCGGGGAATGCGGAGGCTCGGAAAGAACACCTAGTACAGTACTTGGCGGCCTTGAGAATTTTGGCTGCCTCTTTCGACAAAATCGCGTACGAGCATGTCAACCGAAGTGAAAATATGACAGCCGACTCTTTGGCGACGGTTTCTTGCTCGACAAGCTATCCTTGGGTAATAGAGCAAGAGAGTCCGTCCATTATTAAACGGCATGAACTCGATAACCGACCCGAAATTGCGTGCCAGATCTCTCCAGTAGTGCATTCGGATTGGCGGCAGAATATCATCACGTTTTTAGCTGGAGGTCGGCTCCCCGATGATGCGGCCTCGGCTCGAAAATTGCGCAACAAGGCACGGGGATACGTTCTTTTGGGGGATGTGCTGTACAAAAAATCCTTTAGCCGGCCTCTGCTTCGATGTTTAGGTTTCGATGAATCCCAAGTAATTTTGTCCGAGCTACACGACGGGGAGGGCGCAGCGCACTGCGGATACAAGTCTTTGATTAGGAGAGTTTTTCTCGCAGGATTCTATTGGCCGACAATAACAACAGACGCAAAGCTCATGGTGAAAACGTGTGATACGTGTCAAAGGTTCGGGAATGCGATCAACATACCTGCAACACATCTGGAATCTATATCCGAAGGGTTACCCTTTGACCGATGGGGGATCGACCTCGTCGGGCCATTACCCATGGCATCAGGAGGAAGGCAAACGATCGTCGTCGCGGTCGACTATTTTTCAAAATGGATCGAGGCTGAGCCCTTGTCAGCCACAAAAACCAAGGATATTATCAAGTTTATCTGGGCGAACATTTGTTGTAGGTTCGGGGTACCGCAGCGGTTAACCATGGACAACGGACCACAGTTTGATAGCGCGGAAATGAAAACGTTCTGCACCACGCACAATATCCGACAGTGTTTCTCTGCTCCTTTTCACCCGCAAGCGAACGGTCAGGTCGAAGTCACGAATCGAACCGTTCTGGATGGCCTAAGGAAGAACCTCGAAGGAAAGGCCGGCAAGTGGCCCGACTACTTACAGGAAGTGTTATGGGCTTACCGAACGACACCCCGCACGGCAACCCAGGAATCACCCTTTGCCTTGGTGTATGGCATGGACGCGGTCACTCCCGCGGAATCCATTTTTCCCTCTTTCAGGGTCGGCACTTATCAGCCGGAGACAAATGATGATACCCGACGGCTAGAGCTCGATCTCATTGACGAAAAACGCCACCGCGCCCGTTTAAACTCTCTGCATTACCAGACTTTAATGAGGAGTCGGTATGCCAGCAAAGTCCGTCGTCGGGAATTTAAGGTCGGCGACAAGGTTCTGCGACGGGTTTTTCTACACACCAAAGACAAGAGCCTCGGGAAACTCGCACCAAACTGGGAGGGACCTTACGAAGTAGTCGAAAGAGTCAGAAACGGGACGTACCGCCTGCAGAACCGTCTCGGACAACTCCTAAGGCTTCCATGGAATATCGAGCATCTGAAATTGTATCTGGAATAGTTTGTAATTTTTGATTAATTTTCGTATTCTTTCATTCTTAGTCGAATTTGTAATGATCGGGGGTGCACTCTTTCCTACCTTGGTGGCGCGAGGAGGTTTTAATGAGGCATCGGTCAAAACCCGAACCGCATTATTGATTATAAAATTCTTTGCCTTTTAAAATTAATTCGTTATACGGCGGTGGACAGCTGACGAGCTGGGCGCCATCGTCTCTTTTACAGTCGATTTACGGAACTCTAAGAGTTTTTCGGTTTTTTACCGATCTACATTTTGATTTTTCCGACCCGTTGGAAAGATTTTCGACGATAAGTCGATCTACAGAACTCTAAGAGTTTTTCGGTTATTACCGATCCACATTTTGATTTTTCCGACCCGTTGGAAAGATTTTCGACGGTAAGTCGATCTACAGAACTCTAAGAGTTTTTCGGTAATTACCGATCTACATTTTGATTTTTCCGACCCGTTGGAAAAATTTTCGACGATAAGTCGATCTACAGAACTCTACGAGTTTTTCGGTTATTACCGATCCACATTTTGATTTTTCCGACCCGTTGGAAAGATTTTCGACGATGAGTCGATCTACAGAACTCTAAGAGTTTCCCGGTTCTCACCGACCTACGTTTAACCGTCCAGACCATCTGAACTCACCTTCAATAAAAATCGATTTACAGACCTGGGCATGACAAATTAACCACCGACATCAAAGATTTAGACCTACAACACTGTACTTAGTAAAACAAATCATCATTCGCACAGGGGGCCCCGTGGCCCCCAAAATAAGATAATACGATACAAAATCTGGGGGGCCGTGGCCCCCGAAGGTTTACCATACGTGTTCAAAAAACAAAGAACAGAACAAAAAAAAAAAAAAAAAAAAAACTGAATCACTGGTCTTCACCATCTTCTTCGTTTTCTCCTACATCGTCTACATCATCGGACTCCTCCACTACGATCCCCTCGGGGCGATCCTTTTCCGGCACGTCAAGCCATAGCGAACCAAGATCCAGGTCCGGGTACCGGTTGTGGAGTGACAGAACATAGGCGGCCTTGGAGGCTGCGGCATCTTGGTCCGACCAAAGCCTGCATCGTTCGAGAAAGGCTTTGTTCGAGGACTTCAACTTTTGAACCTCCGACGCTAGAGCAGAGGCACGGTCTTCCGCGGCTTTCCTCGCCGTCTCAGCAGTAACCACCGCACCCTCCGCAGTTCGAGCGGTTTTTTGCGCCGATTCCATCGCCTGCTTGGCTGTTTCCGCGGCCGCCTTAGCTTCGGTGGCTAGCCTCTCCGCCTCAGCAATCCGACCCTCCGCCACTGCCAGGGCATCAATGGCAGTCTTCGCCTCCGCGGTAAGACGGGAAATTTTTGCCACAGCCTCGGTTAACTTCTTGCCAAGCCCTCTCGCCCGGCGCTCTTTCAACGCGGCCGGTACAAGCAAACTGTACAGCGACAGTGCCAACCCATCCGTGCTTCGAAGCGGGAAAGGGTGCGGGCTACCCATCGTCGTTAGCACCGGGAATTTGGGACCACTCGATGACGAAGCATCGGGGCCAGTAGCCTCGGGGGGCTCAGTATCATCCGGAGTAGTGGCAACATTGACCGTAGCCAGATCCCCACTTTCAACGTGGTGCAGGAGGGCGGGGTCTGAAGCAATCACCTCTGCGCTAATTGCCAACCGATCCTCTACCACAGCCTTGGCTTTCTTTAGCTTGGACCCTCCCGTCTCTGCACGGTTCTTTCTCTTCGGCGGTACGGCCGGGTTCTGACTCGCTTCTGCTGGATCTACCACCGGCACAACCGCCCTGGTCGGATCACTCTCAGCTTCGGGTCCGACTTCAGGTTCCTTCCCGCCCTCCTCTGACTTGGGACGCTTGCTGGGCGCCTTATTACGCTTGGGCAAGTACAATATGTACCCAGGGCGACCGGTTCGGATAAACATCTCGTCGAGGCTTGGGGGGTCCCGCAGCTGTTCAATCGTTAGCACCTCGGATGAGCACCGCCAGAGGTTGCTCATGAACAAATTCTTGTCCATAAACGTGCGGTGCATACCCCGACCCCAATTCTGGCGAGCATAGTTTTTCAGCACCTCAAAGGTGTCCTCCGCGGTTTTCGCGTGGTCCTTCTTTACCCCCTGCAGCCAGTCCTTCGACACTGCGCCACGGATCAGCACGTCACAAAAAAAAAAAAAAATATATATATATATATATATATATATATTACCATCATGGACCCAGGTCCGCAGAATCTGCCTCGGATTCTCCTTTGTGTATGGAAGCCCGTTCTCCCAGCACCCGCTCAAAAATACGAACCGATGCTTCCACCCCTTGTCGCCCTCCAAAAAGTCGTTGACAATTTTCCATTTATTGCCAAGAGAGGAATAGAAGAATGGTGACTTCGGGGATTTCGACAGACCCGACATGGCGATGTATTCCTCCATCGGCATTGCTCGACCAGAGAGGCGGGATGCCATGATGCAGGACATCAGGGTGTACCACGCATTGGGCGTCAGTTGTGATGGGCAGATTTGGAGAGTTCGGAAGTAGAGCGCAATTTCGGGGTCCAGGGGAAAGCGCAGACCCCAGTTGAACAACTCGGTAAACACCACGATCTCTCTGGGTCTGGCGTGAACGGGTGTCTCTCCCGGGGTCGGAAATCGAACGGTGACACACTCGGGGATTCCCCAGCGGATTAGCATCTCATCGTGATCGGACTCGGGGAAGTAGAGGTACTTCCCCTCGAAGAGAGAGACCACGTCCCTGGTCAGAAGCCAGTCGAAGTACTTGGTTGAAACGGCAGCTTTCACCGCCTCGGGCTAGGGGTCACCCTCGTTATTAGCCGCGTGACACCCTGCGGCAGCACACTCCCCTGCGGGAGCAATATCGATTTCGGGCTCTCCAGCTTCGAGGGCCGGAACTGGGTCGGAGCAGCGGTCAGCAGCAGCGTTTGTGTCAGACGGCCGAACCTGGGAAGAGGAAGCATCGGGAACACCACGGGCCATGGCTTTATGAGCCTCCTCCAACTGTTTGGGCGTTAGCTGCATTTTGGGCAGACCTAAAAAAGTGACCGCAGTATTAGTACCGGTCCGAAACCCTCTGATCGAGGGTGTAAGCTGAACCATTTCGGGACTATTACCTCCTTCCGTGTATTGGAGTAATTCGTCTTCCCCCATAGTCAGAAAGGTAGATTTGCGAGCACGTCGGGGAATAGGCAAGTTTGTGGAAGACTGGGTCGGATTTTCCGGGCGGACCGATGGGGAATGGAAAGAACTGTCGCTAGAGGAAAGGACGATGGGCTCTGGAGATTGACCAGCTTCGGGAGTCGTAGAAATGGAAAGATCGGAAGCGAGGAAAACTTCTGCGGGAACCGGGGTAGGTAGGACAGGGTCGTGAGGAGGTGGAGCGGGAACGAAAGGTTTGGAGTTGGACCCCCAGATCAGACCAGCGCGTCGGTACTCCTCTGCTCTATCGCCAATACTAGACCACTGTTCGAAGCTCCACTCAGATCCTTTTTTCTTGGTCGATTTTTTCTGCGATCGTCCGGGTTTCATGCAACAAGAGCCAAAGCAAGGAAGGGTCGGGCAAATTCACTCTCTCTCTCTAGAAATGCTATGGCAGCGTCTTTTCTCTCTCTAAAAAGCTTCTGAGAGACGCAGAAGGCTTTGGAGTACTTATAGGGAAGCATGGAAGAGCGGGGGATATCAATCGACAGAAACACAGCGGGAAGACGAAGAGTCTCCTAGGAGCCTAGCATGTCAGAAGGATGGTCAATTAACCCTTGACGCGTGTCGACCCAGTTCTGACGAGCCTTGACGTAAGCACCTGTTCCAAGCACCGTGTAGGAATGGGCCGCCACTACCGGGCCTGGCAAGAAAGCTTGGCCCATTAAGAAAGGCTTAAAGATGAAAGCCCACAACACAAGAAGAGGAGGTGCGGGAAGGAGTCCAGAGAAGCCTTTGCCTATCGCGTCGGGAAGTTGAAACCAGCGGGATCGGAAAGCTAAGATGAGGACGGATGAACGGTAAAAGTGCTTCTGAAAAGTCTCCGCTCCTGATAGTTCCCGAAGACTGGGGGGCTACTGATGAGGGCGGAATTCGCCGATTTATAGAGATAGGGGTAACAATGTGATAGATAAATAGTTAATATGATTAAATGAGCAGTCAAGGTTCTTCAGGGACTAATATGTGAAAATAAAATAGTTAGGGGAGGCCCATCGACATGTGATGATGGCCCATTGAGAGCTTAAACGGGTCCTCCATATTTTACTATAAAAGGAGGACCCATTTGCCTAAAATGGCATGGAATATTTTTCTTTACACAAAGACTACTTTATCTCTCTATATTTTCTCTCTCTAGTCATATCAGGACCTAGATCCGAAATATATCCTTTTGACAGCTATTCACTCATCACCATCGTACTTCTCTATTTTGGTGCTATCAAACCTCTTGGGGAGGTTTCCGGACAGAATTTTAGAAGATAACGGAGATTGCCTCCAATTCCTTCCACGACTAAACACAGTATCCTCATTGGGAGTTGCAAAGATACCTGGTTCGTCGTGGAAAGCGAAAGGATCCATCAGCATCCGGTCCACATGCCTCCGGCTGTGTGATGACCCTTTTCCAATATTCCTCTTCATCCTTCCATGTCTATCCCTTTTTCTTGAATACTTTTTGACCTGCTTTTGTTTCTTTCTAGTTCGACCCTCATCGCTGCTTGAGGATAAAGATTTTTCAACTCCTTCACCGTTCGAAGAGCTATCAGAAGATTCTGAGCTTGAGTCAGAACTCTCCACTGGCTTGGACCGGTGAGACTTTTTAGAGCTGGCATGAGTCTTTATGGTTCTCATATGAGTCTTTGAAGACTCATGCTCTCTGGGGTTATCGGTGTGATGGGCTACCGATACTTTGGACCTTTCTTTCACACCCATCTTAGCCTTTTCTGCCCTCAGAGCTTATATTTCACACTTTAGCCTATCACGCTCTTCGACAGTGTATTCATCGTTCTCCTCCACCACTTCGAGCAAAGCTGGTGGTAGTTCTGGATTGTCCGGATTCATTCAGACAGATTTTCTTAGCTGGTTTTGAATGCTTGATTCAGGCACCTTCTCCTCCCACTGTGGTCGCCAATTTGGTGTGGATAATAATCGCCTGAGGGTAGGCTAGTAATTTCAGTTGGTGTTTTATGGTAGTGTGTGGGTGTTATGTGTTTAGAGTTGAGAGTAGATAGATAATTAAGCAGCATGGTAGCAGTTAATTCTCATTATTTACACTTAATGCAGGTGGTTGGGTATTTATACCCTGATGTTTGGGCCCTTATGGGCTTTTGGGTCATGTTAAATGGACCCGGGTCATGTTCAAAGACCCATGAGCTCTAAGTAGGAGAGCAAGTAGCTTAGTCAAGAAGTGTTTAGGTTTTTTAGTACTTTTGTCATTGTTCGAACAGTCCTATGGTCATAGTGTTCAAAGTGATCTGTCCGGTCCGTGTTATCTGTCCGGTCCGGAGGCCTTGGACCGATCTGTCCTTGTCCGGGGAGCGTGCAGAATTCGGACTCATCAAAACCAATGTGGTAACTGGACTGCTACGATTTCTGGAATTTGAGGGGAAACTTTTTATTTGCAACATTATATGTAGAGAAGACTTCTTCATCTATTGTCTAGATACAAATAAGGGTACACGTGCTACTACGCTCGATATAATAAATTGATACTATGTTTCCAAAAACTGGCCCCTGTATCGGGACTACTTGGATGCACACCAAAGTTTTATATTGAAGGCTGAAACCTTGCTTGTTGTCTAGGAGCGAGAGGGTGAACTTGGGGCTGAGCCTGCAAAATGACAGTTTGAGGAACATGAGTGTGCTACTGAGGTGTCGAGTCAAACTCGGCACACTCAACATATATAGTTATATCCGTTATGTCTCACACTTCTTTCTCATGTTAAGTTTTATGGTATTTGCGAGACTCTCTGCTAAACTCTCTTGCTCCTTAAGACCTCGAGTGTCGCATGCATCTGATATGATTGTGATTTATTCATTTGTGTCTCCATCTGTGAGGGAACGAACACTCCTCATTGTCACTTGTAGTTGGAGATACGTACCAAGTTCTTATTTGATAGTCTTTCTTGAGGGAGCTACTGGTTCGGTCTGATCCGTAAGGGCGGTTGAACTCGTAGTCATCATTATATGCCATATTCATGAATGTTTCGACGTGGATACCAGATCACAAGCCCGTATTCCTATTAGTTAAATAATTTTTCTCAATCGGCGATCACTTTGGTCAATGTTTTGTCTATAACCTGAAGTGTTGCAAGTTCAAACATAAATTGTATTCTCTACTCATCTCGCTGAGTTTGTGAAAGAATCAAACCGAGAGGGCTTCTTTATCCTTCTCGTACAACCTCACTCCATGAGGTGAGAGATATACCTGTTGTTACTTTAGTAGCTATACTAATGCAAAACGCTCTTATAGAAGCAAAGGTTGACAATTAAGTTAGTGATCAAATTTTGAAAGAAGCTCACCCGTGAATACCACTGTCATTGTGGTCCCCACTAATGAGTCTAACTTGAGACAGACGGTGGAAACTACCAAACTGGAGTACGGTAGAAGTAAAGGGAATTTCCGATGGAGTGATGAAATGCGTAGAGATCGGAAAGACCACCAACGGCGAAAGCACTCTGTTGGACCGACACTGACACTGAGAGACGAAAACTAAGGGAGCGAATGACATTGAATACCGCAATAATCCTAGCCGTAAACATACATGTATTGATCATATGATTTTGCTAATTACGAAACCTGCTTACCAGAATAAGTTGGTGGTAGCTAAAAAAATAATAATAAGTTGTTGATAATAAAATATTAATTATCTACTTTCACAAAGTAATGTGATGAGGTATATTTACGGTGAACAATGTGGTAATTTGAAAAGTTTCATAACCAATGAATACATAAAATCGGATTAAACTTATTATTTTTAGATTAATTTATACAAACAAAATCGATCCCGACTATTATAAACTTACTAAATGGTTCTTTCATTACCCTTCGTTTTAGGCATTTTGTGATACTAGGTAATATGACATAGCTATTATATTTTGATTTTCAGAATATATTCCAAAATTTACTTTTAGAATTTTATCAAGTTTCTAACATTTGTTAATCAATCTTATTGAATTCGAAAAAAATGGCTTTCTCTTTTATTTTAAAAAAATCAACTAGAAATGTCACGTAAATAAAGCAAAATCAGTGGAGAGCCACGACAAACTAGCAAATATATAACTCACACGGTTCAAATTTGATTAAAACCCAAAAAATAGATAACGGGAGGTTTTATGAATCCGTAAAGAAAATATATAAATACAAATAGAGTACGTACTGTTCAAACGGGTAAGACACCCCAAAGGAGAACAGGAGGTTTTTAATTGTATGCAATATTTAATATAACAGAGGTCTCTGAAATGAACTTGTCACCCACTCAAGATGAAATCAGAGAATGCTACATGAGCCACATTTTGGCTGCTTACCGATCTTCGACATACCACGCATCTCCCTCTTCAACTCGCGCCTCAGTTGCTTCTCCCGTGCAGTACGGTTTTTCATAGCCTTCTTGTATTCCCTCCTATCCTTCTCCTTTGCCATACTGATTTCGTTCAATTCCTTTACTATTTTGGGTATCCTATCATATTGGAGCTCTCCCGTCTCGGGCAACTCAGATTCCTATTGGAGATGCATAATTAGGAAAAGTAAAATATCAAAGAAATCAAGAGCAAACAATCTTTAAAACTACCTTTGGATCCCCGTACAATTTTTCTATTTTTCCGTTGGTCTGTGATGATTCTCCTAGAAAACCAACCGCATATCCTTGTAGTTTCGGGATAACATCCTATGAATTCATGATAAACTATATATAAAAAAAAAAAAAAAAAAACATGTATCGGACGAACAAATGAAGGTTGATTGCTCAAAAACTTGCCTTTTCAGCAAGCTCCTGTGTGGCTGGATCTCCACCATTCTCCGCAAGTACTTTATTGATAAGGGGGAGAAGCTTAGGAACTTGATCTGGTTTTATATTGAACTTTATTATACCATATAAAATAATAAAGCATGAATTAAAAAGATAAAATTAGTTTACCTGGAGTGTCGATGATGTTAACAGGTGGGATTTGTGTGTGATCATTTGTCTCGGCTACAACAGTTTTAGCATTACTTGTCATGATCAAACTTGGAATAAACGCTTCTTTTCCCACAGCATTGATGTTCGTTTCACTCTTGGCATTACCACTTTCCCTGACTAATTCTATTGTCTTAGATCCCATGCTAGGCATCTCCGGTGTACTATCTTTAGGAATTTCTATGTAGTTCTTTATTTCTTCATGTTTGGATTGCTTTCCTGCAGTTAGCTCTGGTTGAACACTAATATCTCCTTGGGGCTTACTCTCCCTCTGGTATAACTTGGATTCCGTCTGATGGGATATACAATTGTAATAAATATAAATTCAAAGCAATCAGTAGCAAATAATTATTACCTTTGGAGTAAGTTGAGCAGGCTGTTCTTCCTGTTGTTTTTGAATCTTTGGTTCTGGCAGAGATGATTCCCCAAGTAAACCATCTTCCTGTCCTTGTTCCTTCACCCTAGCATTCTATAAATGTAATATTAAATATACATATATTTTGGAAGCACAAACCAAGATTCAATATTTATTTTTATTAATACAATTTACAGCTTTGTGTACCCAAAAAAAAGAGAAAGATTCAATACTTAAAAAACTTGCCTCTTCCCGTTTCTTGTATCTATACGGCTCTCCGCCATTTTCAGCTAGGAGTTTGGAAACAAGCGAGAGAAGTTTCATAACTTGATTTGATTTTTTTGATTCATCTGCTGTTTTGTTATCAAAAAGTACCTTCCGATTACCACATAGTGTGAGAATATCCTAATGTAACAAAATGTTAGTGAATGCATATTTTAGTCAACTTAACAAAAGCTCAGGACACTAGAACCAGAGTAAACCTCTAAACTCTTTGAGTGATTGAGACGTAAATGATTGTCCAAGACCTCATCTTCAACTATTTCATTATCCGCTTCTTTGTTTAAACTGTCCCCGCCAGTTAGTACGACAATCACGTAGTTACATATTTGTTTACCAAATAGAACTTGCAAGGCATGGACTAACGCCTTTTCTGGTTCATAAAATTTGGTCTCCAACGAAAGAACAAGCAATAGTGCATGAATCCCAGTATTTTCTGAATCTATACTGTTGAGAAATTCATTTGCAACAGATTTAGACATTTCAAATATTCGACCTGCAAAACTTACGATCACTAGTATCAGTCTTCTGCATTGCCAGTAAATTAAGTAATCATGAATGGACCGAAAATAATAAAACTAGTTTACCAGGAATGTCAATGATTTCAATCGTTTCGCCTTGTACACTATAACATCCCGAGGTTACACCATTTTTAGCATCACTTTTCTTACTCAAACTTGGACGGAGCTCTTGTTTTCCCATAATACTATACCCAGTTGCTGTTTTTTCACTACCGGTTTTCCCCATCAATACAATTTTCTTTATATCCGGAACCAGGTGGGTGTGAATGAGGTCCGAGAGATCCACCTGATTCCATTAAAATATATCTTTAGTAGTACAATTTTACACCTTCCTTTCCTGGAGTTGGTAAAAAGCCAAGTTAGGAACCCACTCATCCTTGGTTCGAGACAGCTAAGGTCCTTTTTAAGTTAAGTTGGATTTTTATTATTTTAATGTAAATATATTTTTTATTTTTTATTATATATAAAATTCTAATATATTTAAGTAATATAAATTTATATATAAATTTTTATTATATATTATTTATTTTCGAATTTATAATATTAATCTATATTATTTTGATATAAATAGATATGTTGATTTAAAAGATAATGTAAATTTATATAAATTTGATAATGTTGGTAGAAAATCCTAACTATATAAAATCTTTTTAAACAATTTCTCTTTTACTATCGATTAGACAACACTAAGGTATTTATTGTGTCTCTATGTTATTAATGCTCAAAATTTAAGCTTTGCTACATGTCTTATGGTACTATTCACTAGTTACAAAGATTAACATTGGTTGATCTATATTTTTTCTTAAGATAGAGAGCCGTAAAGTTAAATTTCAAAGCAAATAGACCTCCATAAATAATAATTTTTATTTTGCTTTGCTAAGTTTAAATTTAATTACTGATTTAGTTTTTATGTTTGTCATTATAGGATGCATTGATATTTCAAAACAAGTAAATTTAGAAAATAAAATACAAATATCTTTAATTTAATTAGTGAAGTTAACCGTAGAGGGACACAAGATTAACTTGTTATTGCAGAAGCACATGTTTCGGTGGTCAATAATCCACAACCTGAAGTTGAAGCACAATCTTCAAATTCGAAACATTTGGAGGCTGATCCAGGGAAAAGAGATCGAATCTCTAGCTTTCATCCAGATCTTCAAGACTGGGTAATAAGAGTTTAACTTTTCAGGAGTCTAACACAACCACGTAAGGAGAAATATCCTTATATCGAAGTTACTTAGAATATATTAAATATAATAACTGTGTCCATTGTTGGCTTTGCTTTTACCTGTAACAACGACGAGTGTTTGGCGAGTTTTCTTGGGTTTGAATTATGTGAAGAATGAGTTAAAAAATAGAATGAGCGATCCATGGCTTAATGATTGTTTTGTAATATTTGTGGCACGATTAGTAACATAACTACCCTTCAACGATTTCAAACTATGAATAAAAGAAAAATACAGGTAAAATTAACTTAGATTTATGTTTTTATTTTAGTTTTTTTAATCACATTTTAGTTACTTGTGTAACGTATATTATAGCAATAAAAATTTAATATTTGAGATTTCAATATAAATCATATGTTTGTTATAACTTTTGTATCTTATTTTAATGTATTTGATAATAATCAAAAAATTCAGGACACCACTATGTTTTGATCCTGGCTAGCCACTAATCTCAAGCATTTCCTTCTTCTTTATGATTTATTTAGTCAATGCTTCCTTTTTCTCCGTTAGCTTTGCAACTTCCTCTGCGCTATTTTCATCTTGGATTCTTTTGATTTCACGTAACTTGGAATCATTCTAATGACACAACTTTTTTATTTTAATTAGTACTCATTTATAATATATATTTTTCCTATTACTTTCTGGTTTTTCTGGTTGAGGTTTGGCTATATATTTTTAACTTAGTAACGTGGAGTCTCTATGTTTGGCTAAGTTTCTTGATTTGTTTATTCCACATATAGTGATGAATGAATTTTTATTTTTTAAAGAGATAAGAGCATCCCCAACAGCTACTCTAAAATTTGGTAAATATACCTAGGATTTTGATACTGTAAACTTTTAGGTTATCTCATATAATCCTACAACTATGGTATGGTAGAATTAAGGTAGTTTTTTATTAAAACAGGTGGAAAAGAAAAAAAGGAATATTTATAGATAGTGGGTAACTATCACTCTAAATATACATACCTAAAATTAAGCAAGTAAATATAGGAGCATCCCCAACAGCTAATCTATAATTTAGGTAGATATAGATTAAATTATGAGACTTTATAATTTTAGACTACTAAATAATACAACAGCTAATCTATAATTAAGTTAGTTTTTTAGTTTTGTAAGTGCCTAAGTGGTGAGAAAAATAAGGAGGAAATATACAGATTGTGAAACCGTCTAGGTAAATATAGATTATCAAAATAAAATCTGTAAATTTAGACTACGTTTCAGATTAACTGTTGGAAAGCTTCTTTTAAAGATAATAGGTATTTTTAAAAATAACTGTGAAATAACATATATGTTGGGGATGCTCTAACTAGCTTAATATATTATCTATTGGAAAGAAAAAATTGACGAATAATCTTTAAATTTGCTATCTAGTCCATATACTTACTCTGTTGGGGATACTCTAAGAGAGTATTGAATTACTGCTCATGTTGGTACTATTAGTTTAGCATATCTACATATTCTTTGTATATTTTTTTACCTTACTTTGTTTTATCTAATGTTGATTAATCGAGCTAGATTTCGTTAGATTTGATTTCATAGGTTTGAGCATTAAGTAACCTTTTATTTTAAAGAGGGTGAATGTTAGGAATACGTGCAATAGCCTTTAACGATTTAATGATTGGTTAAATAAGACTTCATAGTGAACTTTCTGATTTTTTTTACAATGTAATTTATAGCCTTCTTCTTCGGATATTGTGATTTTCTATAGTTATTAGAAGGTTTTGACTATTAATTTCACTATATAAAAAGCCTATACTATTTAATTTTTATAAATAAATTCATCAAATTATAGAAAGAAACCACTTAAGTCTCTTATATTTTTCGCAATGACTCATTTTTCTCAAGCGGTTTCTGTTGATGTACATATTATAGTCGAACTACGTTAAATCATGTTTTTTAATGTTTTTAATTTTGTGTATTTATATATGAGACATTTTTAAAAATGTTGCATCTTACTTTTTAACAAACTAGTATTAGAGCATATGTTGTTGTAATTAGGGTTAACAATGACGCTCACATTAACAAAATACAAAATCAAAAGATTTAAAATGGAGTCTTGTTTTTTTTTTGTTATCAAATATTAAGTTGAAGTATTCTTTGGTACTGCAAGGGTTGTGGAAGGTTGTGCAGAATAAGTTACCGACATAAATGAAAGAATTGGAGAAACATGATCTTAAAAAAGGACTTTATGCTGCATTTTAATAAGTGTAAGTGATAATGTTATTGGAGAGTTTTGTGGTGAGAATACTGTTGCATCTGTATGGAAGAAGTTAGGAGAACTTTAGTCATAGAAATAAATTATGAACCATTGTTACTTGATTAAAAGTTTATATGGTACCAAACTAAAAGAATATATGTATATTACTGAACAACTTTAAAATCTTAAATCAATTATTATGGATATGAAGAATTTTGAAATCATAATCGATGATGAGGATCAAACTCTATTGGTTTTAAGATTGTTACCAACTTTCAATGAGAATTTCTTGGATATCATCATGCATGGTCAGACAAACTATATTTGGAGGATGTCAAAAGGGTGCTTAAATAAAAAGAGTGGTGACAATTACGGGAAAAAAATAACGGAAGAGACAAGTCTTATGACCAACGGAAAATCTAAGAACAATGTGATGTATTCAAAGACAAAACATTGTAAGCAATCCAAATGAAGAGCTGAAATTCAAGTGTTATAAATATCATGAGAATAATCATCCGAGGATAGTTTTTCCAAAGCTCAAATGTAAAACGGAAAAGAAAAGAAATATTATATGAACATGGTAGAAGATATGAACGACTATGATAATAGTGAAAATAAGGGTACATGATATGTGTTGTTTGTTAGGTAGGATTGTGAGAAAAAATCTTTGTTCCTTGATACTGGCATTGCATACCACATGTGTTAGTTTAAGAAATTGTTTGATGTTTACACATCAATTTAAGGATTTATTTTTTTTAAAGAACAACCAATCGTTTCCTGCTTGTGGGACAGGTACGGTTTGGATCATAATGTTCGATGATGTTGTCAAAATCGTGATATGTTGGCATGTTCCTAGTTTGAAAACAAACCTGATATCTCTTGAACAAGAGACTCAATGGGTTACAAGTATCGTGCAAACGGTGATGTAATCAAGGTGATAGAGGGCTTGGTGGTGTGTATGAGAGTTATTTTGCGAAATATGCTTTACATTCTCCATATAAGTTTTATTGTGGGAAATGTTGTAGTTGCATCATCATGGAGTAATATCCAAATCCGGTAGGATTAGAATACGTTGTGGTATTGACGTCTTGGTCACTTAACTGAAAGAGGATTAGTTGTACTAGAAAATAGATATCTATTACAAGGTTATACAACATAATCGTTGAAGTTTTGTGAATATTGTTTGTGTAGTAAAGAAACTAGAATCAAATTCAGCAACTCGGATGAAAGAAATACTAGATAGACAGAGGATTATATTTATTCAGAAGTTTGGGGCCCAAACATACCTCCATCAAAAAGTGTAGATAAATATTACATAAGTATGATCGTTGATTACTCAAGGATAGTGGGTTTATTTTCTGAAAATCGAAGATGAGTCGATGATCGAGAAGCATAAAAAAATCAATATCAATAGTCTTAAAACAAATAATGGGTTAGAACTTTGTAATCATGAGTTCAAAAAATTCTACAATGTTGAGGGAATAGTGTGCCATTGAACATGTTGTTTGAAAAAATATAACAAAATAATATCCAGCAAGACGATATGTTACTTGGTGAACTAGTCTCCATCAAAGGCTATTAGTTGTAAAACTCTTTTTGAGATTTGGTTTAAATTTTGGCTTATTACAAACAATTGAGGGTTTTAGGTTATCCTAAGTATGCTCACGTGAAAGATGGTAAAATTGTGTCAAAGGCAAAAGATGCATATTTCTAGGATATGCTAATGGAGTAAACAAATATATGTTTTGGTTTAAAGAGAAAACGTCTCCAGGTTTCCTTATAAGTAGGGACATAATGTTTCAGAGGTCTTTTTTGCTATAGTCACTGAAGAATGTAGGGTAAATGGTCGAATCAACATCTGTAATGATTAAACAGGTGGAACTGAAAGTAGAATTGGTTTTTAGTAGGTCCAATAATTGGAATAGTTTTAAGGTGAAGTCAAGATGATACTTAAACACAATCGAGTACTAAAAGAGGTTTTCTAAAACCGAATAGAGCTTTAAAAAAAAGACGAACTAAGAAGAAACAATATTTTACTATCAATCAGAATTGTCTCCCTTCGGGTGCTCCTATCCATATATATATATATATATAATTATAAGTGGTTACACGAGTTAAAGTCTAATATATCCTTATCACTGGGTATATTTGCCTTTAATACATAGTAAATGGCTTTATATTATATAATTACATAAATATCCATCGTCTTTTATCACTATCCGGATATTATATCATAATCATCAGTGTCTGGTGATAGAGGCGATGATGCACCATAACCATAATAACAACGTTATATCATAGCATTAGGCAGAGAAAGAATAGAGATTAGACCACTAAAAAGATATTTGATCCTAATTGCATTGCTTTATCAGTTGTGGAAGAAATTGAGATGCAACAACCTAGTAGTTATAAGAAAACTATCTAAAGATTGTTAATTTACCTAAAAGATGAAATGTAGTAGGCTATAAGTGCATATTCTAGAAACGAAAAGGTAATCCAGAGGTTAAGACAACTCAAGGAAATACTGGGCTTTTAGGGTTTTACTAAAAAATGAATTGAATTTAATAAAATGTCTTCTCAAATAGTGAAACAACGTTCGATTCGAGTTTTGTTCGCTATAGTAGTTTTACAACATTTAGAGGTTAAGCAATTGGATGTGAGGACTGCGTTTACATGGTGAACTAGAGGAACTAATCTGCATGAGATAACATAAGGATTCATCAAAACTAAAACGGAGGATAAAGTTTATCTTTTAAACAACTCACTCCATGGTTTGAAACAATCACCAAAGTAATTGTACAAAAGATTTGATACCAGCGATGAAAATTGCGTGTATCATTATAAGATGTTGTATAATTTTTATGTTTATCTTTTGTTGTATGTGTAGGATATGCTCATTGTTGCTTGTAGTATGTCAGATGTTGTCATGATAAACAAGCAGTTTAGTTCCAAGTTTGAGATGGATTATCATGGTAGGGTTAGAATATTATTGGGATGAAAACTATAAGGAACAGAAGTGTGGAATCATTAAACGTGTCTCAACGTACTTACATTGAGAAAATACTACAACGATTCAACATATTCTGATGTCAGGGTAGTTAACATCCCATTTATCACTCTTTTCAACTTGTCAACAGTAGAATCGGCCGTGCACGATGCTAAGTTGGAACAAATGTCAAATGTTCCATTCGCAAGTCTAGTTTTAGCATCATATATGCGACATTGCGCAAACGTCTTAATATTTCACTTAGGATTAGTGTGGTTACCAGGTACATGTGATATCTTGGGAAATAATAGTGGAAAATAGTGAAATGGATACTTTGTATCTTAAAAATATTGTGATTGTTGGCTTTGACTTTAACAAAATCGATGTTGGTCGATCTATGAAATATGTTACAGGATTAGTGGTTCGTTTTGTTGATCCTAATTTTGTAGGTGGATATGGATAAAATGAGATCTTTGATATGATATATGTTTACTCTATTCCTGAGGGAAATTATTTGGAAAGAACACTTATAAGGTATAATAGCTTTGTCGACAAGAACTAATATATGGTTGTAACGGAAGCAACACAAAGTCAATATTATTGCAAAGTGTGGTGACAGATTTCTGTTTGAATATGACTACTAAAAATGAGTTTGATGACAGTTAAAACTCCATAAACCTTATGGAGTTTGATGATATTGTATATCTTTTGTTCACGATGTAACTTGTGTTCACAATATACCTTCTTGTGTTGTTGGTGATCTCCATAATTGTTAATAGTGTTTGGGACCTTAGATTCATCGTGTGGAAATTCCATATTATCTATCTATTTCATATAAATAGACTTCTAAAATTATAGAAAAGGGATATTCGAATTTGTAATATTATTTTTTCACAGTTGATTTTTTTTCTGGTGGCATCCGTAGACAAATAAATTATTCTTGAAGAGTTTTAGATCATGTATTTTTTTTATGTTTTTATAAACTATTTGTAAAATCATTGATTATTAAATTCTAACATTAAATATGTTAAATGAAGGTGACCTAAGAATTCAAACTCAAGAATGTATTCTTAAGAAGTTTCCCCCTGTTTCTCAAGATATATGCGAAGAACAAACAACCATAGACTGGAAAAACTTGCCTCTTCACAGTTCTTTTCTGTATATGGCTTTCCGCCATTTTGAGCTTGGACTTGATCAATAAGGGAGAGAAGTTTATGAACTTGATTTGAGTTTTTGGTTTTATCTTTCGTTTTGTTATCAAACAGCACCATACGATTAGAACATAGTCTACGAATTTCCTAAAGAAAGAACAATATGTTAGTCAAGGCATAGGCTAGTCAAATTAAGAAAAACTCAGGGCTATAAAATTTGGACCAACCTTTAAACTATCAGGGCAGTTGCCGTGTAAATAATCAGTCAAACGATCACCCTCGGCATTAGTAACAATGTCATCCTCTTTGTCTTCTTCATCTAGATCATCCCCACCCGTGAATACGAGAATCGCATATTTTAATATATTGATTCCAAAGAGATCAAGTAAGTAATAGACTGCACCCTCTTCCGCATCTGAGAATCGGCTTCTCACTGACAGAACGATTAACAGTGCATGAATTCCATTTGTGGCTAAATTTATACTGTTGAGAATTTCATTGCCAATGGTCTTATATTCCGAAGAGATATCTAATACACCTGCAAAATGTATAATCACTGTATAAATCTTGTACATTGCAAGTATGATAAGTAATCAGTCATAAATGAAAGGAGATTTATATACCCGGAGTGTCAATGACCTCAATGGTTTGGCCTTTTACGAGATCATTTGTCCAGGCTACAGCATTTTCAGCAACACTTTTTTTGCCTCGACTTAAATTGAAGGTTCCTTTTCCGAGTATACTATTGCCAGTCGCACTTTTTCCATTACCAGTTTTCCCAACTAATACCAGGGTCCGTATATCATTTACAGTAGAGCTGTTTCCGACTTTTGGAGCTGAGATAGACACCATTTTGCTTATGTCCAATAGCTAAAACATGAAGAGAAGGGACTTATTTGTGCGCTAAAATTGAATTGGTTCTATAAATCTGTATAAAACCTACCTTATTTTGGACCAATATCATTATATATTTATAGTATAGCTCTAAACTACATTTACAACAACCAATAGAACGGTATGAAATCTTAGAACAAAATTTGTAAATATTCTTGGAAACATGATCAGGAGAATTTGTTATAAATGCAAAAATACTTAAATCAATAATGTATAGAAAGGTAATAACAAAAACATATAAAAGGAATCGAAGAATGATTCTAAATCTCTGATACTTGTAGAAATTTACCTGATATTATTTTCAGGACTGCAAAATTTGATCGGAGAGGTTTGAGTTTGAGATTGATATAGAATATCGGAATACAGACAAGCTAGATAGTTGACAAGGTTTCTGAAATGTCATCCATTGACCATAGACACACTTGATTGTAAGAAATTATATAAAACTATGTGATTTGTTGGCTCACCAACATTAAAAACTAAGTCAATCACAATTAACAGTTCATCAATTTTCATTTGAACACTTCGCCAGTTTGATTTTGTTTCTTTGAAAGAATCAGAAATTTTGATAATACATATTGCATTATTTAAGTAACATTACAAATCAAGTGTGATGGTTTAATTACCTTATACGTGGGAAACTACTTTCTGACAGAGTAGTCCACATTTTCTAAATGTAAAATATCTTATTACACCTCTATAATAATTCTATAATTCATATATATTGAAATATCGGTAAGACTATTTGAAGTGTTTTTTTAAAAGGTAAAATATCATTAATTCGCTATTAATATCTAAAAATAATTTATTAGAGTCTAATTATCCCACGGTAAATTATCATTTTTTTTAATATTATTATTGTTTTTTTAAAATATTTTTATTATTATTATCGACGACACCGTCCGATTACAGAAGATCGTCCAAAACAATATCTACCCGGTGAGAAGTGATTTTCATAAATGATTTTACAAAAACGATAATTTTTTATTGGTGTCGTCATGAAGTCTACTATTTACTTCTGGAAAGTACATATTATTGAACAATGTATTGTATGTTTCTGGGATTCGAAAAAATCTTTTGTCTGGTGTTGTTTTAAACAATTGTGATTTCAAACAAGTGTACGAAAGTGACAAATATGTATTGTCAAAACATGGTGTATTTATGGGATTCAGATATTTATGTAATGGTATATTTATGTTAAATATTAATGTTTCGTTCGAAAATGATTCTGTTTGCATGACTTCTACTAGTGTGTGTAGAAATATAAATAAAACAGAATTATGGCATGCTAGATTAGGACATGTTCATTATGAAATAATAAAAGACATGTCTAAAATGAGCCTTATTCTTCCTGTTGATGAAAATAATGAAAAATGTAAAACTTGCATGTTAACTAAGATAACTAGAAAACCTTTCAATAATGTTAACCGAGTTTCCAAAATATTGGAACTAGTACATAGTGATTTATGTGATTTCCATGCTACACCTTCATTAGGAAATAAAAAGTATGTTATTACTTTTATTGATGATGCATCTAGATATTGCTATATTTATTTGTTGCATGCTAAAAATGAAGCTCTTGATAAGTTTAAAATCTATAAGGAAGAAGTTGAGCTACATAAGAATGATTTGATTAAAAATCTACGTACGGATAGAGGAGGTGAATATTATGATCCTATATATTTTCAGTCTACGGGTATAATTCATCAAACCACGGCTCCTTATACACCACAACAAAATGGTATAGCTGAAAGGAAGAATATGACTTTGAAAGAAATGGTTAATTCCATGTTGTCCTATTCGGGTTTGAGCGAAGGATTCTGGGGTGAGGCTATGTTAACAGCTTGTTATTTATTGAATCGTGTTCCTACTAAAAGGAATAAGATGACCCCGTATGAGCTTTGGTTTAAGAAGCCTCCAACACTAAATTATCTGAGAGTTTGGGGTTGTAGAGCAGTTGTAAGACTCACTGAACCTAAAAGGAAAAATTTGGGTGAAATAGGTAGAGATTGTATCTTCATTGGGTATGCTGAGCATTCCATTGCATATAGGTTCTATGTGTTAGAATCTAATGACTATGTGTTGGTGAACATAGTTATCGAGTCAAGAGATGCAATATTTGATGAAGAGAGATTTACTTCTATACCTAGACCTAGAGATTTGATTCAAAACTCTTTGAATAGGAACTCAAGTGAAATTGAAAATATATCAAGTGGTACCAATTGTGTACCTGTACCTTCTGAACCAAGGAGAAGTACTAGAGCCAGAAAAGCTAAGTCGTACGGATCTGATTTTCAACTATATTTAGTTGAAGGGTCAAGAGATAAGATTGACTATCAATATCAATACTGTTTTGTTATTGAAGATGATCCAAGGACTTTTAGTGATGCGATGACATCAAGGGATGCTGCATTCTGGAAAGAAGCTATCGAGGATGAAATAGAGTCTATCATGCATAATAATACATGAGAGTTGGCTGATTTACCTCATGGGTGCAAATCATTGGGAAATAGATGGATATTTAAACAAAAAATGAAAGTAGATGGTACTATTGAAAGGTATAAAGCTAGATTGGTTATCCAGGGATTTAGACAGAGAGAAGGCATTGATTTCTTTGATACTTATGCTCCGGTTGCTAGGATTTCCACTATTAGATTGTTAATTGCACTTGCATCTGTATACAATCTTGTAATTCATCAAATGGATGTTAAAACAGCATTCTTGAATGGTGATTTGGATGAGGAGATTTATATGAAACAACCGGAAGGGTTTGTGATGCCTGGTTGTGAAAACAAGGTATGCAAGTTGAAAAAGTCTTTGTATGGTTTGAAACAAGCACCAAAAGATTGGCATCAAAAATTTAATAATGTGATATTGTCTAATGGATTTATTCTTAACCAAGCAGACAAGTGTGTATATAGCAAATTTGATAATTCTGTTAAAGGAGTTATGATTTGTCTATATGTTGATGATATGTTGATTTTTGGTACTGACCAAAATCAGGTTAATGAAACGAAGAATTTTTTATCATCTAACTTTGAGTTGAAGGATTTGGGGGAAGCTGAAATTGATGAGTCCGAATTCGAAGTGCTCCCCGGAAGGGTAGTCCAAGGTAAATCTCCCCGTAAATTCGGACAGGCTCCAAGTATTTAATTCGAACAGGACTTTTTAACCGGACAGATGATTTCGAACACTGTAAACTTAAGGCAGTTCGAACTATGACTAAAGTACTAAAAAACCTAAACACTATCTGACTAAGCTACCTGCACACCTGCTTAAAACTTATGGGTCTTTAAACATGACCCGGGTCCATTAAACTTGACCCGAAAGCCCATAAGGGCCCAAATTTCACACTATAAATGCCCAACCACCAGCATTAACTATGGGTAAGAAAAATTTACTGCTGCCAAGCTGCACAATTCTCTCTCCACCTTGATACACCCTTAAACACTGTGAAACACCGTGAAACACCCTCACACCGCCTTAAAACTCCATTTGAAATTACCAGCCTACCCTCAGGCTACTTTCATCCACACCAGAAATGATTCTTGGTATAAGAATCAAGCGAAAGAACAATAGTATATCGATTTCTCAATCTCACTATATTGAGAAGATATTGAATAAATTTAATTTTAAAGATTGTTCTCCGGTAAGCACACCTATAGATCCTAGTCTTAAGCTTCTACCTAATAAAGGTATTGCTATATCTCAACTTGAATACTCGAGAGCCATCGGGTGTCTTATGTATGCCATGACTAGCACTAGGCCGGATATTGCCTTTGCTGTTGGAAAAGTTAGTAAGTATACTAGCAATCCTAGTTCGCATCATTGGCAAGCTTTAAATCGAGTATTCAAGTATTTGAAAGGAACCATGAATTATGGTTTAACTTATACCGAATTTCCTTCTGTACTTGAAGGATATTCAGACGCGAGTTATATTTCCAATATGGAAGATCATTCTTCCACAAGTGGATGGGTATTTCTACTTGGGGGAGGTGCTATCTCTTGGGCGTCTAAGAAACAAACTTGTATTACTGATTCAACAATGGAATCAGAGTTTGTGGCATTAGCAGCAGCGAGTAAAGAAGCTGAGTGGCTAAGAAATTTAATGTATGAAATTTCGTTGTGGCCCAAACCGATATCACCTATATCTATCAGATGTGATAGTGAGGCTGCCTTGGCCAATGTTTATAGACAAGTTTACAAAGGCAGGTCTAGACACTTAGGTGTTAGACACAGTATGATTCGTGAGCGTATCACGCATGATGTTATTTCAGTAGAGTTTGTGAGAACTCAATATAACTTAGCCGATCATTTAACCAAGGGGTTAAATAGAGATCTTGTGCACAAATCGGCTATTGGGATGGGATTAAAGTCCATTTGAAATGTCTTATGTTGAGATACCCAATTCCCATCTAATATGACTTTAGGTGTTGAATTCAATGTGGAAAGCTTAACATCAAGATATTGGAACACATTTGTATATCATCCTAAGGTATGTGTTCAGAACTACAAGTTGTGAAGGTTGAAGATTATCTTCTTAATAGCTCTTTTGAAAAATTGCATATGCAGGTGCGAGATGAAAAGAACTACCTATTTGAGCATGAAGTTTAGCCGCTTCAAGAAGCTAGGACTTGGCTTTGATATGCTTAAGAAGGATAAGGACACAAGGCTAGTAAAATATAGTGTCAAGTAAGAACAAGTGAGAATGTAAATTTATGTGTATATTATCTTAATGTATTCATTGTGAATAGTAAATGTTCAATCCTTAGTGATACCTTGATATTCGAATATTTGGAATGTGTAATATACTAATGTGAAATTCAATCGTTACGATATTTCATTTATGCATAAATTTGATATTTGATATGATTGTGTTTAGTAGATCATGAATTACACTAAAATGGGGGAAGATTGTTATTTATTTTAGTGTAATTGGATCGACTAGTCGACCAATTCAATCATGATATATTATCAAACAAGTCGTAGAGTGCGGAGTGCACGCTTGTTAGATTATATCATGATTATATCTTTATTTTGGTTAAATCGGCTATTGTTGCAAGTCAACAGAATTTTGAAATTGAAAATTTGACCGTTTTATTCAAATTTTAAACTTCAGCCGTTTTATTACAAAACCAGTTAAGAGACCCTAACTGCCCTAACTTCCAAACTGTTTTTTGGTTGGTCGAATTTATAAATATGGGTTCTGTTGAAAAGGATATCATCTCATTTTTCATCCTCTCTGTTTAATATATATATCTATGATTTTATCCAATTGAAATTTTTGGAGAACCCCAAAAATATTTCAATAAGAAATTGTTTACAAGACTTCAGAGATTATCCGGAAACGAAACACTATTTTCTACATTTTATTGAAATGTTCTAGTCTTGTTGATGAAGATAGAGATGACGAATGGAGGAGAATCTGCGAAGGAGATGACAAGTAAATTCGCTAAGTTGGACAAGTTCGAAGGACATGATTTCAGACGATGGCAGAAAAAGATGCATTTTATGTTGACTACACTCAAGGTTGTGTATGTCTTGAGTACCCCCTGGCCAGAGATCACTGAGAATGAAACATTGGAACAAACGAGGAGGTGCAGCAAGTGGGAGAATGATGACTACATTTGCCGAGGCCATATATTAAACGGTATGTCTGATACTTTGTTTGATGTATACCAAAATGTCGAATCTGCAAAAGAATTATGGGATTCTATAGAATCAAAATACATGGCAGAAGATGCTTCTAGTAGGAAGTTCCTGGTTAGTAATTTTATAAATTACAAAATGGTTGACTCTAGACCTGTAATGGAACAGTATAATGAACTATTAAGAATTCTGGGTCAATTTGTTCAACACAATATGAAAATGGACGAATGTATTTCGGTTTCTTCTGTTATTGACAAATTTCCTCCTTCGTGGAAGGATTTTAAACACACACTGAAACACAACAAGGAAGAAATGACTCTAGTCGAACTTGGTAGTCATTTTAAGATTGAAGAGTCTCTAAGGGCTCAAGATGAATTAAGTAATCGCAAGGGTAAAAACCAAGTGGGAAACTCATCTGTAAATATGGCTGAAAGCAGCGGATTCTTTAAGAATGGAAATACAGATAAGGGGAATAAACGAAAGTTTAAAGGAAACAACAAAAACAATAATTTTAACAGCAAAAAGCCTAAAATAGCATGCTGGAGGGCATGATTACGAAAGATAAAGAGAACGCATGCGCGTGCTTAAAAATAAATACTTTGATCAATGTATGGGTTGTTCCAATTTATTTCTTACGTGTTAACGAAATAAATATAATCTATCCAATTTCAATAACTTTATAATTAAACCTACAAAATAAAAACAAGCCTTTACCAAGTGAAAATCCTCTGTCCATAAGTTCACTTGCATCCCTACAAGTTCGACCGAGACAAAAAAATCGGTTTTGATCATTTTAAATTGTATAAAAAACTATTACAGATATGTATTCACTTAATCGACAACTACACGAGTCTTCATTAAGAACGGTATGGAGGTTTACTTGATTACCATTAGTAGCAGTTCTAACGAATGCAAAATAATTGCAACTTCGGCTACCCAAATTTATGGTACCGACATTAACAATTCTGTTTACCTTACTAGTCAGTTCATCCTTCACCAAAGAGTACGGAGGTCCTACTCATCTATATTCAACTAAATATTAGTGTGTTAAGATAACCTGAGTATTTGAATCTCAAAATTAATATTTGTTCCTTTAAAACCCGAGTATCCCCATTAAAATCTTTATGAATCTATAAGGATTCTTCTTCATAATTAATATATTCTTCCTTCCAAACTCAACATCCTTTAGAAACTTAACCGTTCTTGTCTCAAATATTGTACCAAGGAGAGAATCATAAAATTTAAGCCCCTTGGAATGTTTGCAATAACCTATGAAGAAGTAGCTAATTGCTTCTGGGTCTAGTTTCTCTTCTTGAGGTTGTAAGGCCTCGCCTTAGTTGGACAACGCGCACATGCAAATATTTTGAATTGGGTCTACGCTCACTCAAAAGCTCATATGAGATCCTAACAGTAGCATGAGTTGGTATTTATATGAGTATATAAACGACACATTTGATGGCTTCCCCCATAGAGATAATGGTAGAAATGAGTGACTTATCATACTTCTAACCATATATTTTAGTGTCTGGTTCCGTCTTTTAGATGAACCCACTATTGTGTATTAAAGGACTATGCCACACTTATCTAGGTATTTATAGAAAAGTCATTGCCTTTTTTTACCTGACTCGTCATATGTGCCATAATACTCACTACCACAGTCAGATCTAACGGTCTTGATGCTCATACCGAGTTGTTTTTAAAACTTCATTCCTAAAATCTTTGAACTTCACTAGGGCTTCATGCTTTTCTTCTTGACCGGACCTTGACTCAGTTCTCTACCATCTGCTTTTCTTTTAGGCCCTGTCCCTTTTGCAGATTTAATGAGATTAACCTCAGTTGCTGTGCATTTAAGTTTATTCTCCTCTTTTGCAGCGTTGAAAATCAACTCATTGAAATTCCATTTTCATAATGTGCTCACCGATTTTACCTTTGCCAGTATACGTTTTGGTAGCTCGCTCGATGAGAAAAGATACCAGAGGACAAATCATACTAACATGCATTGTATGAGTTTGAAAAAAATACCATGATCATTATTTTAATTTCTTGAGTACCAATGAAATATTTCGGAGGACCGATGTTATTTACATATATTAAAATAACCATAATTTGATTTCTTAAGTACCGGTTAAACCCTTCGGGGCGGATTTCACCTACTTAAAATAAATAAAAAATTGCAAGGATGAATTTACTTTATCCTAAGTATCGATTAAACCTTCCAGAGGGTCAATTTCATCTATTTCAAATTAAAAACAACATAAGGACCATTTTCAGTGATGTTTTCCGATTCATGATTAATTTAAACCCAAACATGAACCTTCCGAAGGACGAGTAATATCTGATTTTAAATTAATCGTCAAACCTTTGGAACCCTACGATCCATAAGAAAATTAAGTTTAACCTTTAGAAAGACCGATTAAATTAATTTCTTAGTTTCACCTCCCGGTCTATGAAACCTTAGTCTTGCATCACAATGTAATCATTCAAGCATATAAAATTTGATTCACAAATAAACATACACAAATAAGCATGTCAAACATATCATATTTGTGAAATTAATCATGTCATACATTTTAAATTAATTAAAATAATTAATTAAAATAAATAAATAAAAATTTATTTTGTTTTTTAATAAACATTAGTGCTGCAACACCCTGTTGTTTGCAGCAGCTTGCCAGCTATAATGTACCTTCATGCTGAAGTGCTGCAGTACCATGCCTGCTACAACAGCAACGAGTTGAAAACTAGAAGAGAGAAGAAAGGATTTTTGAAATTTAAACTGATTCAATTGATTCATGAATTGTGAGCTGCAGTACATTTTAATAGCAGTAGAAAGGAATCTAAGTTGTTAGTTTGTTTTTCAGCTAGTGGGAGTTAGTTACAATGTTTGTTAGATTCTTTATTTTAATGATTTGTTTAATGAATGTAACTAGCCCATAACAAGTTCAGGTCGTGTGATATAGTCCATGAACATGCTGAGCTTGACATGGGCTTTAGTGAGTAATTAGACCGACCCGGTTGGAGGCCCAAGCCATTAATACTCTTGAACTAGATCGACACAATTGAGGGTTTTCTGAAGAAACCCTAAATCCCTTCTCTTCCTTCTATCTCTTGTCCAAACCTAAAGTACAGCAGCCATTGAAGATCAGGTTGAAGTTTCAAGCAACTCATTGTTGCCTTGAAACTTCTCCGGTCTCATATTCTTCACATCCCCCCTCAAACGAAGGGGCGACTCAATGAGCCCAAGTTTGTCCCAGAGGAAAGAAAACCGGTGGTGAGGAAGCGGTTTCGTGAGACAGTCAGTGAGTTGATCATGAGAGGGAACAAACCGAACTTGAAGAGAGCCCTGGAGAACCTGGTCACGGATGAAGTGAATATCAAGTTCGATATGCTTCGTCCTCGCGTGGAAGATAGGGTTACATGCAAGAGAGCTCGCTCCTAAGTTGTCACACCAGATGACTGAAAGAGGCGTGACTGGGAAATTGATTTCAGTGAGAATCGATCGAAGCCAAATCAGTTTTGCCGACAAATTAACCAAAACCCTGTATTCAGACTCAGTCGATGATCGGGCAACTACATTTTGCTTCTTGGAGGACCACAAAACCAGAGAGTCTCCAAGGTAAACACAATACGCACCAACACTTCTTCTATCATCTGGGGAAGAAGCCCAATCGGCATCGGAGAATCCCTGGAGTTGAAGATTGCAACTGGGTTTGATGTGAAGACCAACCCACCTGGATCCAGATAAGTAACGAAGCACTCTCTTGAGATTTTGTAGATGTAGGGTAGTAGGTGTTTGGTGATATTGGCTTAGCTTATTGACAGCAAAGGCAATATCAAGTCGAGTGTGCGTTAGATATTGTAAAGCTCCTAATAAACTTCTGTATGGTGTAGGATCAGCAAGAGGAGTCCCTGAGGTGCTTGAGAGGTGGACACCAACAGCAATGGGAGTTGGGCATGGCTTAGCCTGAGAAAGACCCTGCGAAATCAGTAAGTTTTTGATATACTGGTGTTGAGTTAAATACATGCCTGTGGGGTCACGATGAATCTCTATTCCAAGGAATAGATGGAGTGGCCCCATGTCTTTGAGTGAAAACATAGCATTCAATCTATGAACAAAACCCTGCAAGCATTCTGTTTGTGTGCCTGTGACAAGAATTTCATCAACATAGACCAAGACCAAAATCACAGTAGCTTTAGAGACGAAATAGAACAAAGAACAGTCAGCCCGAGAATTTTTGAAACCCCACTTAAGTAGTGTATCCTTCAGCCTAGAATACCAGGATCTTGGAGCCTGTTTGAGACCATACAGAGCCTTTTGGAGCTTGCACACATGTGTAGGTTTTGCAGGATCCTGAAACCCCTCTGGTTGAGCCATATAAACATCCTCAGTAAGAAAACCATTTAGGAATGCATTGTTAATGTCTAGCTGTATGACCTCCCCTTCCTTAGACACTGCCAAAGTAAGAATGAGTCTGACTGTCAAATGGTTTGATCACCGGACTTTCAGTTTCATAAAAATCAATGCCATGGGTTTGATGAAACCCCTTGGCAACAAGTCTTGCCTTGTACCTCTGAACAGAACCATCCATGTGATGTTTTACCTTGTAAACCTATTTGCAGCCTACCAGATTCTGATTAGAACTCCAAGGGACCAAAGACCAGGTTTTATTAGACATAAGGGCCTGATATTCAACCTACATAGCAGTGACCCAGTGTGGACTAAGAACAGCCTTAGAGTAAGTAGTAGGTTCCATGGTAGATAGGTCAGTAGTAGTTAAGGAGCCTACATAAGGAACTTTAGGTATACGAGTCCCATCTTGAGATCTAGTTTGCATATGATGAGTGTGACAAATAGGCAGTGATTTGAGAGAAGGATCAGGAGAGGAAAATGGTAGACAGATAGAGATTTTAGGATTAGAACAGTCAGGGTTTATGTCAGTGTTTGAGGCATGTCTGTGAGTAGTTAAACTAGGACTAGAAGTGTGAGTATAAGGAGAAGCATTTGGTTGAGTATGTGGTGAGATAGGGCTAGTGTGAGTGACAGGTTCAGAATAAGTATCAATATCAAGATTAGATGAATTTAGAGTATTACCTTGTGAGGGAGACTGATGTAGAGGACTGACTTCATGAGAGACACCAAAAGAGGGAGTAGAAGTAGAATAGTTGTCTTTAGTCACAAGCTCTGTAGGTAAACAAGGAAGCCACATCTCTAGGGGACAGCTAGTTAGAGACTCAGAGTTTGAATTGTTTAGAAAATCCCCCTGAAAAGGGAAATCAACCTCATTAAAGACCACATTTCGAAAAATATAGACCTTGCCCATAGAACTGAGACAAACATACCCTTTGTGAGACTGACTAAACCCCAAAAAGCCACACTTTGTAGTGTGAAACTGAAACTTATGAGTCTGATAGGACCTGAGACAGGGGAAACACGCACACCCAAAAGTTTTTAGAACTAGATAATTTGGAATTTTGTGAAATAATAACTCATATGGTGACTTGTTAGACTAGACTGGTATAGGAAGTCTGTTTATAAGGTAGATAGCAGTCTCAAAAGCTTGAACCCAAAATTTGTAGGGCAGGCTGGCTTGAGCTAGGAGAGTCATTCCTGTCTCTACAAGATGTCAATGTTTTCTTTCAGCCCTGCCATTCTGTGCTGATGTATAGGGACAGGACTTTCTCAGAATAAAACCATGTTCCTGAGCCATAGTGGACAGGGGTAAGTATTCCCCTCCACCATCACACTGAACTACCTTTATAGACTTATCAAACTGCTTCTCAACTAGACATTTGAACATTTTGAAAACCCCAACAACTTGACTTTTGTGCTTGATAGGATAGAACCAGGTAAACCTAGTGTGGTCATCTAGGAAAATAACATAGTATCTGTGACCTTGAGTAGACTGAATAGGAGATGGACCCCATACATCTGTATGTATGAGATCTAACACACTGCTAGCATAAGAGTGATACACAGGATAGGGTAGAACATGAGATTTACCAAACTGACAGGCTTCACAGAAACTACATTCATCCTTTAAAACAGAAGAAAGATTACAAGCCTTAAGAACAATGTTTAGAACATGTTGTGATGGATGGTCAAGCTTCCTATGCCATCTATCTTTTAGGGAATTAGAAAAGCTAACAGACAAAGCTTGAGAAGAGAGAACATCAGTGACTTGAGACCTAGGCTTTGTAAAGATAGAATGATCCTTTAATGCTTGTGACTTAGGAAAATTCTCCATTCTGTACAGCCCATTCTCAGTAGTCCCTTTGAGAAGCACTGTCCCTGACACCTTGTCCTTCACAAGACAAAAACCATCATGAAATTCAACAAAAACGCTGTTATGATTAGTAAGTTGTGAAACAGACAACAGATTCTTGTTTATTTTAGGTACATGTAGAATATTCTTTAGGTAAATAGGTGTTTTAGTGAAAGATTGCAAACTAGAATTCCCAATATATTGTATTGGCAACCTGTGACCACTACCAACCATGATACCTTTGTTACCTGCATACTCAGTCTTCTGAGTCAACACAGCTGAATTCCCAGTCACATGGTGACTAGCACCAGAGTCAGCATACCAAGCAGAGTCTCCAGTTGAGTCTTGAGTAGTTAGATAGGCAGAATGATCTCCATCCCCTTTAGGTTGTTCAGATGAGGTAGATCCCATAACAGATGGGTCATCTCTATAGTAACAGACTGCAGCTGTCTTTTGTGTGAAGTTAGCAGAAGCTAAATTTAGGTTAGCTACATTGTTTTGTAGACTCAAAAGCTGATCTAGTCTGGTCTCAAATGTGAGCAGACTAGTTTGTAGATCTAGCCAACCAACTGACTCCTTATCTGCTAGACTCACAACAATAGGAGTGTACTCGGAATCCAAACCAGCAAGGACTTGAGTCACAAGATCATCAATAGACACACCACAGCCAGCCAACACAAGATTATCAGCTATACTCTTCATTTTACTTAGATAATCATTCATTGTAGAGGTACCTTTACGTGTCCTCTGAAACTCTGACTTGTAGTAGGTGATTCTGGCTCTAGTTTGTGAGCCAGAAAGTTTACTAGCAGCATCCCATAACTCCTTAGAAGTACCTTTTTGCATAAGTTGAGTAGCCATCTCAGAAATCATAGTGGAATAGAGCCAACCAAGTAGAAGTTGATCCTTAGCGATCCAGTATTCATAGTCAGTATTTTCAATCATGTTTCCTTCAGGATCATTAGTAAACTTAGGAGGACAGGGCCTTGTGTTTCAGTGTTCTGGCTAGTGACTTATCTAGAGGCACGACACCATCGGAGAGATATTGAAGGAGAGGAAACCTCCAGTCTTGAGGCTGTTTTACTAAAATTTCAAAAATTTCCTCTCCTTTACCCTTACTAAGTTGAATAGAGGGTCTTTCGAGCACATGAATCCATGGATATGACTCAGTATATGCTATGGTTGCCAATGAGTCTGCTAGTTCATTTTCTGTTCGGGGAATGTGTTCATAGACAACATCTTTAAACTTAAGTGCTTCATTTTTGAGGAGGAGTAAATACTTCACAAGTTGCTCCTTCTTAGCCTCAGATTGGCCTTGGGCATGGTGGATAAGTAGTTGGGAGTCACTTAACAGCTTGACCCTCTTGGCCCTACAAATGTGGGCTAACTTTAACCCAGCTATAGCTGCTTCGTATTCGGACTCGTTATTAGATGCCCTGAAAGCAAAACAAATAGCATGGTACATCTTGTCTCCATATGGGGAAGTTAAACATACTCCTGCACCACATCCCATAGTGCTAGATCCACCATCTGTTTGGACGACCCATACTTTTTTATCTTTTATGTTAGTAGTTTGCTCTGAATCCATGTCGGAGTGGAATTCAACCAGAAAATCAGCCACAACTTGGGCTTTGACTGTTGTTCGGGGAGCAAAGTCTATGTCGAAGTCCCCCAACTCTACTGACCACTTAGTCATTCTGCTCGAAATGTCTGCTTTTTGAAGGACATTCTTTAGGGGAAAATAGGTCCGGACAATGATACTATGAGCCTGGAAATAAGGCCTCATCTTCCTTGCAGCTATCACCAGGGTTAATGCCAATTTTTCAAGTTTCAAGTAACGCTTCTCAGCATCTATCAAGCTTTTGCTGATGTAGTACACTGGATGGGGATGACTATCGACCTCTCTTACCAGCACAGCACTGATGGCACAACTTAAAACTGCCAAATATACAAAGAGAGTCTCCCCATCAACTGGCTTGAACAAAGTTTTAGGGGAGGATAAGTGTTTCTTGATCTCATTAAAAGCCTCATCACACTGCGGGGTCCAATCGAACCCCTTTGCACCCTTCAAGGTTTGAAAGAAAGGAGCGCACCTGTCCGAAGACCTTGAGATAAATCTGTTTAAGGCAGCTAACCTCCCCGTTAACCGTTGTACTTCTTTAATGTTTCGAGGAGGTTCCATCTGGAAAAGAGCATTTAGTTGGTCTGGATCAGGTTGTATTCCATGCTCACTTATGATATAGCCTAGAAACTTCCCGGACTGCACTCCGAACACACACTTTTCAGGGTTTAACTTCAAATTCACTTTTACCAAGTTGGCAAAAGTTTCTTGGAGATCGGACAAGTGCAACTGCTCATCTACACTCTTCACCATCATGTTATCAATGTACACTTCCATATTTTTTCCAATTTGATCAGCAAATGCCTTGTTAACTAACCTCTGATAAGTAGCCCCAGCATTTTTCAAACCAAATGGCATTACTTTGTAGCAATGAAGACCTCTGTCAGTGACAAATGTGGTATGCTCTTGATCCTTTGGATCTACTTGAATCTGATTGTATCCGGAGAAAGCATCCATAAAGGAAAGCAGCTTGTTCCCAGAGGTAGAGTCTACTAACTGATCAATCCGGGGGACCGGATACAAGTCTTTTGGGCAAGCTCTATTGAGATCTGTGAAATCAATGCACATGCGCCACTTGCCATTCTTCTTTTTCACTAAGACAGGATTGGCAGTCCACAAAGGGTATTAAGATTCCTTAATGTGCCCCATCTTTTTGAGTCTGTCAACCTCTTGCACAATGACATCAGCCTTTTCTTTGGAAAAAGCTCTTCTTTTTTGAACCACTAGAGCTACATATCTTCGGACGGATAGGTGGTGTGATATTACTTCTGATGGGACTCCAGTAACATCAGCATTGCACCAAGCAAAAACGTGCTGATGGTTCTTTAAAAACTTTAACATTTCATTTTTCAACATAGGTGACATCTTAGACCCTATCTTGACACTTTTCCCATCTTCCAAACAATGTGTTTCTACCTCTTCGATCGGTATCAATACTCCAGGGGTCTCTCTGGGGTCATCAATTTCACCCTCACCCCCAGAAAGGCCCTCAAACTGCTATTGTTCATTAATACGGACTGCTCCCAGCGTTCGAGGAGCCAAGGCAGTGGCATAACATTCTCTTGTAACCTTTTGGCTGCTCCGGGCGACTCCAACCTGTCCCTGAACAGCATACTTCAAGCACTGGTGGACTGTTGAAGCCACTGCATGCATCCTAGAGAGCCAAGACCTCCCTAGAATAACATTATAGCAAGTGGGACAATCCACCACAATAAAGAGTATTCTGACCATTTTCTTGAAAGGGCCCTTTCCCAATAACACCTCTTCTTCGAACTCTCCGATCACATCTGCTGAGCTGCCTGTGAAGCCCACGATTGACCTGTCCGAATTCTGAATTACAGCTGGATTTTTCATTTTCTTGTAAGTGGTTAGGAAAAGGATATTGGTTGAGCTTCCAGTATCCACCAGGATTCGTCTTATGTCATTGCCCCTATAGATGCTCCTATGACAACATCATCCTCATGAGGGCCAGCAATGTTTCTCAAACCATCTTCATAAAAAACAATGAAGGGGAATGAGTTTGGTGACTGATAGGATGTCATGCCTCCTTCTAGATGGGAGGCTAAAGTATGAACATGCCTCTTCCTCGAAGAAGCAGTAGGAGCTGTTATAGTGTCCCCTCCGAAAATTGTAAGCGACTCGAAAAACTTAATGAGCCCGGAGACTGATCTAGAACATTCCTCTATAGCACCCACTCTGTTTCGAGTTGGATCAGGATCCAAGTATTCAGATTCCACGTCAAACCTTTCAACTATAACCATGGCCCCCTCCGGAGCGGCATTACTTGGACCAACCCGGTGAGTGTTGTCAGGCCTGTTGCCTCCTCTTCTTTTAACGTAAGCTCCCAACTTTCCCCTCTCAATCAAGTTCTGAACTTCTTGTTTCAATGCTATACAGTCATCAGTGGTATGGCCAATATCATTGTGATATTGGCAAAAGGAGTTGTTGCGATGCTCTCTGGGAGACTGCAGCGTTTCCGGTCTCCGGTAATGCACCTCATCCTTTGTTTTATCAAAAATGGTGGCCACACTTTCTTTTAACTCTGCGAACCACTCCGGTTGGACCCATGGCCCTCTTTTGTTTCTGGATTGCTGACTCTGAGCAGGAGCAGCTGGCTGAGACTGAGCTTTTGCCCTACCATGCCCCTGTCCGGTCTCTCTTGCTTTGTTCCCGGACTGATTTTGATTGGGATTTGGTGCCACTGGGATGGACCTCACCTGCCTGTGCACCCTGGTTTTCTTTGTTTCATCAACATTTATCTGTTTGCCAACTTGATTCAGCAGCCCTCCCCATGTCATGGCCTTCTTTCTGGTCACTGAATCAACTAGATTTCCTAGGTTCAAACCTTGCCTTAGGGATTCTATTGCCACTTGTTCGAAGCAATCAGCCAACCCATTCTTGGTGTTCACAAAACGACTTATATATTCTTTCAAGGACTCATTTGGTTCCTGGGCACAATGGATTATTGTGTCTCCATTGCCCTTTAGCTCTTTACTCCATACGAACTGCCTTCGAAAGGCTACCCAAAAAGTATCGAAATCTTTAATACAACCCTGAGGCAGGCTGTTGTACCATTTCAGAGCACTCCCCGTGAATGATTGGGAGAATTCCCTACAAAGTAGTTTATCGTCGTCGTCAAAGTTCATCATGAAGTTTTTAAATTGCTCCAGATGGTTGTCCGGATCAGTACTGCCATCGTACTTCTCTATTTTGGTACTGTCAAACCTCTTGGGGAGGTTTCCGGACAGAATTTTAGAAGACAATGGATATTGCCTCCAATTCCTTCCACGACTGAACACAGTATCCTCATTGGGAGTTGCAAAGATAGCTGGTTCATCGTGGAAACCAAAGGGATCCATCAGCATCTTGTCCACATGCCTTCGGTTATGAGATGACCCCTTACCAATATGCCTCTTCATCTTTCCTTGTCTATCCCTTTTTTCTTGAATATTTTTTAATCTGCTTTTGCTTCTTTCTGGTTCGACCCTCATCGCTGCTAGAAGACAAGGATTTTTCAACTCCCTCACTGTCCGAAGAGCTATCAGAAGATTCTGAGCTTGAGTCAGAACTCTCCACAGGCTTGGACCGGTGAGACTTTTTAGAACTGGCATGAGTCTTTTTGGTGCTCACATGAGTTTTTGAAGACTCATGCTCTCTGGGTTATCGGTGTGTTGAGCAACCGATGCTTTGGATTTTTCTTTCACGCCCATCTTGGCCTTTTCTGCCCTCAGAGCTTCTATTTCACACTTTAGCCTATCACGCTCTTCGACAGTGTATTCATCGTTCTCTTCCACCACTTCGAGCAAAGCCGGTGGTAGTTCTGGATTGTCCGGATTCATTCGGACAGATTTTCTTAGCTGGTTTTGAATGCTTGATTCAGGCACCTTCTGCTCCCACTGTGGTCGCCAATTTGGTGTGGATAATAATTGCCATAGGGTAGGCTGGTAATTTCAGTTGGTGTTTTATGGTGGTGTATGGGTGTTTAAGTGTTTAGAGTAGAGAGTAGAGAGATAATTAAGCAGCTTGGTAGCAGTTAATTTTCATTACCCATAGTTAATGCAGGTGGTTGGGTATTTATATCCTGATGTTTGGGCCCTTATGGGCTTTCGGGTCATGTTTGGTGGACCCGGGTCATGTTCAAAAACCCATGAGCTCTAAGTAGGAGAGCAAGTAGCTTAGTCAAGAAGTATTTAGGTTTTTTAGTACTTTTGTCATAGTTCGAACAGTCCTATGGTCATAGTGTTCAAAGTGATCTGTCCGGTCCATGTGATCTGTCCGGTCCGGAGGCCTTGGACTGATCTGTCAGTGTCTGGGGAGAGTACAAAATTCGGACTCATCAATAGGCATAATAATCTCTTATGTAGTATTTTTCTCTAGTCTTGCATGTTGTAGGCGCAGTAGTATCTTATGTAGTATTTTACTCCAATATCGCATGTAGTAGTTGCAGTAGTCTTGCGTCTCTCTTTTATGTTTTTTGCCGTCTCATATCTCTCCTTAACCATACTTATAGTCTACCATAACTATACATAATACAGCTGGTGTCTCATCTCTCCTCTTACTATTAAAAAATAAAGTTAATATCCTCAACGCCAAATATCCCAAATACCCTTTATTAACTATATAAGGGTTATTTTTAGAAACCTTTAATATCAAAATACCTTATAATATTTCTCGCATATCTTCATAAAAATAAAGTTGGTCTCGCATGCCTTTACTGATATTCCCGTATGTCTCCAAAATACTCCATTCTCGAAAGTATTCTATAAGAGATAAAAATAGTCTCACGTCTCTTGATAATGATAAAGATAATATCATATTTATCCATAAAGGTAAAAATAGTCTCGTCATAATAATAAAGATGGTTTCACATTTAGCCATAACCTTAAAGTTAATCCTACATCTATCCATAATAGTAAACTTGGTATTTAGCCATAAGCTTTAAGATAGTCTCTCATCTATCCATGATACTAAGCTTCGTCTAACAAGTATGATTAACTCGTCTTGCATTTAATTGGAACAAAATATAACTTGTTTCATATTAAGAAAAATAGTAACAAAAACTTTATAACATGAAAAAGTCCTGAAATAAAACTACAAAACATAAAAAAATCATAAACATTTAAAAATTTCTTTGTAAGACTGCCAATTATGCTTGAACTTTAAACAACATCTACACTCCATCTTCCAAATTTATATTTCTCCTTTAGACGAAATATGTTTCTTCTTAGGCTTTCCACCTCGTGTTTTCAGGTTAGAAGGAAAAATTTCTCGTGATTTATTAGAGCTTGATCATTCACCAAGATTAGTCAAAACATGTATGATAAAAGTGTAACTTGACATAATAATAATAGAAAATATAAAATGGATCAATATATGTCATTGAATCTTCCCGAGTCGTTAGTATTGCAGCAAAAGCATTGTAGCATGGAAATCAATCTTGTTGCCAAACACCACGACAATTTTTAAAATACACTAACTTAACAACCATAATAGGCTAAAAACAACTTCACATATTGTTTCCAAAGACTTATGAAATAGCCACATGTGAACTTCTTCAATATTGACCTTAAGCTTATTTAAATACTCATGAGTCATGGCATAATTTAATGCTCCAACATAGTCCCTATGCATAAATTCGTGAAATTTGAATCATAAGTAGACTACATAGATATTTAATCTGATGGTTAAAATATGGGTACGGCTATATATACCCAAATGTGATTTAAGTATACCCAAAAAACGCAGTTGACTTTTATTTGACTTTTTTAGGACGAAAAAACCCTTAAAATTTCATTTAATATCCGAATTGCCACTAAGTAAAAAAAAACACTAAGTATATCCTAGATACACCCAATTCACAAAACAATCTATTTGGTTATGTATACCCAAAAAAACACAACTCTCTACTAGATCAAACCCCATATTACTACAATTTTGTAAAATTTTTCAAATTGTTCTTTAACATTCAAAGTTGCCTCAAGAACATTCAAACTTTTTTTAATTTTTTTAAACTTCTTCTAATAAAAACACAAAATCAAAACTTGTTTTTTTGAAGTTTTTTTTTAAAAAAAAATTAAAAATTTAATTACTAAAAAATTCATAATTTTCGGGTGTTTGGAAGCCATTTTCCGGCCGAAATTCGGCCGGAAAATGACCATTTGCGATGGCTGAGGGTACCATAGGTACAGAGGGGGTGAACCGACCGGTACACCCCCTCTGTACCGGTCGGTACAGGGGGGGCGTACCGGTCGGTACCCCCCTGTACCGACCGGTACGCTCAGCCTTCGCAAATGGCCGTTTTCCGGTCGAATTTCGGCCGGAAAATGGCCTCCAAACAACCTAAAATTCTGATTTTTTTTACCTAATTCAACCATAACCCTAAATTTTGATACTAAGACTAAGTTTTTATATTTTAGTTCGCCGGATTTTAGTTCGCCGGATAAATTAGCGAGAACTTGAAGGTTTTAGAGAGAAGTTAGAGAGTGTAATTGAAAAAATGAGGTGGATAAGATTAGTAAAAAAAAAAACCTCATATACCTAGAAAAGGGTATTTTTGTCAAAATTTGGGTATACTTAGATCATCTTTGGGTATACTCAAAATTGGGTATACTTAAACCCGAATTGGGTATATATAGCTTGACCCTTAAAATATTTAGTTGGAGAAGATGCCATAACACCATATCGTTTCCTTTTAACAAATTCTTGTGCATATTTGTCCAGAGGTAAATTATTGAGAAAATTAATAAATTTCCAATCTCCTTCACTAATAAATAGTTTAAGATTTTTATTAAACATGTCTATCATGGGAGTATAAACATATTGTTTAAACCTATAAACCACCATAGACTTAAACTTTGGGTCTGTACGACCGAGAGCATACTTCAAATTTCCAACAAGATGAAAATTACAATAGACATGATAGCATTTTTGATACATGACACAAACACCATTAATGATACCTAGATGACAATCCAAAATAAATATAATTTGACATTTTAACAAATGAGGTTTCAAACTCTCTACAAACGAGGGAAATGTGATTCAGAGTAGAACGCAAAAGAAGCTAGATAGAGGGATAAACCCTAATTTTATTAATAAAAAACAACTCCCCAAACAATGTAAAGAAGATATGTTTATATAAGGTTTCAATTGAAACCCTAAAACTAAAATAAGAAAATTACTAAAATATTCTAAAGTATTAAAACTCGAAATAAGTTGATAGATGAGCCCAAATGCCTAAAAAGCCCATATGTCACAAGAAGAGCTGGTGACTTGCACTCGTGGCGTCTTTTCCTTCGAAACAAGGTGCTGTGGGTCAAAATCAGACACCGAAGCTCCAAACTGTCAATTCACCGCATTCTTCGGGTGATCGCCAGTCTTCATAAATTTCAGCGCTAAACTGTCTGCATCATTCCCGCAGGGGTCAAGAAGATTCATCCTTGAATCAGAACCAGTCTCCTCGTCAGAAGAGTCACCTGCATAAGGAATCAGATGCTTAACATTAAAGACATCAGACGTACGAACATGGCTAGGCAAACGCAGTCGATAAGCATTCGGGTCGATCCGCTCCACCATCTCCACCGGGCCAATATTTCGGGCGGCCAGTTTGTTGTACTCACTAGCAGAGGTACCGATTTTTGGTTAAAACTTCCCACACATAGTCACCAACTTCGAACTGACCAGGACGACGATGAGAATCTGCCTGACATTTATACTTGGCGGTGCTCAAGACAAGCTGATCGTAAGTCGTCTGATGGGTTTGGCGAATCTGCAATACAAGATCCTCAGCAGTTGTGTGAACACAAATTTTACTGGGCAGGACGAGCAAGTCGACAGGACCCCGTGGCACAACACCATACATCGCCTGGAAAGGACAAAGACCCGTCGAGCGGTGAAGGGCATGATTGTGGGCAAACTCTGCCTGCGGTAGGCGCTGATCCCATGCCTTCGGGTGATCTCCCACCAGGCTGCGCAACAAGTTACCGAGGGAACGATTAACCACGTCTGTGGGACCATCAATCTGGGGGTGGTAGGTACGACTGAAACTGAGCTGTATATTCACCATGCGCCATAAACTGCGCCAGAAATGACTCACAAACCTGGTGTCACGGTCAGAAACAGGAAACACATCTGTAAACACATCAGTCCCAACAGGGCTAGCAATAGGAAACACATCGGCAAACACATCAATCACAACAGAGCTAGCAATGGGAAACACATCTGCAAACACATCAGTCCCAACAGGGCTAGCAACGGGAAACACATCTGTAAACACATCAGTCCCAACATGGCTAGCAATAGGAAACACCTCTGCAAACATATCAGTCCCAACAGGGCTAGAAATAGGAAACACATCTGCGAACACATTAGTCACAACAGGGCTAGCAACGGGAAACACATCTGCAAACACATCAGTCCCAACACATCTAACAAGAGGAAGCACATCTGCAAACACATCAGTCCCAACAGGGCTAGCAACGGGAAATACATCTGCAAACACATCAGTCCCAACATGGCTAGCAATAGGAAACACCTCTGTAAACACACCAGTCCTAACAGGGCTAGCAATAGGAAACACATCTGCAAACACATTAGTCACAACAGGGCTAGCAACAGGAAACACATCTGCAAACACATCAACTGTCACAATCTCCGCCGTAACCTCCGCCATATCATCATCATATGTATTAAACTTTGGGAGACCATCAGGAACAATGGGGACCGGTTCAAATGCCTCGTGAGAGAAAAGACCACTAGCACCCGCAGCATTCGGATATTCTACCTGACGATGCCCTAATTCTCCACAGTCAAAGCAACGTAACTTACCAGCAGAACGGTTGGTCGCACCAATTGGAACAATGGGAACGGTTGGACGTGGAACTGGTTTGGACGCCGAAATCCGTGAAGGAGCACCAGTCCGTACGTCAATCTAGGTCCGGCGAGCCAACTTTTTTTCTGCCTGGAGGGCACGCCGATGGGCTTTGGAAATAGAGCACGAGTCGAACATGTTCAACACATCTTGAAGCTGAAGACGCAATCCACCAATATAGCGGGATACCCGCTGATGCGGCGACTCGTTCACATCCGTACGAGCCAGCAGTTGATAGAATTCTTTTGTATACTCGTCCACAGATCGTGGTCTTTGTAAGATTATGGATTCGCTAAAATAGTTCCCGCTCGAAGTTGTAAGGTAGGAAAGCCTTGTGGATTTGTTTTTTGAAATTCTCCCAACTGCGGACTTTATCCTTGCCTTCACGCTCACGCTTCTTCTTCACTTGCTGCCACCAAGCCTGTGCCCTGCCGCGCAGGTGGATGGTGACCAATGCGACCCTTCTCTCATCAAGAACTTCCTTGAAGTCCAGCACTTCCTCAATCTAGGATAACCAATCAACAAGCGCCTCTGCCTTAAGGCTACGATCAAAGTCCGGGATGTCTACCTTAAATCCAAGCTCCCAGCGGCGATCGTGATAAGTATTCTGTTCGAACCCCTCCCCAAAAGGGTTATCGATACCTTCAACCACCGTGCCTTGTTGCCTGACGATAAGATCAGCCATCTGACATGTAAGATCAGCCACCTGACGGCGTAGGTCAGCAACTTCACGATCACCGAAATCACTTGTATCTCTAGCCACTGCAGCGCCACCGCGACCGCTGGTTCTTCCTCGCACCATCTCGTAGGACTGCCTGTGTCTGATACCAATATGATTCACAGTAGAACGCAAAAGAAGCTAGATAGAGGGATAAACCCTAATTTTATTAATAAAAAACAACTCCCCAAACAATGTAAAGAAGATATGTTTATATAAGGTTTCAATTGAAACCCTAAAACTAAAATAAGAAAATTACTAAAATATTCAAAAGTATTAAAAACTCGAAATAAGTTGATAGATGAGCCCAAATGCCTAAAAAGCCCATATGTCACAAGAAGAGCTGGTGACTTGCACTCGTGGCGTCTTTTCCTTCGAAACAAGGTGCTGTGGGTCAAAATCAGACACCGAAGCTCCAAACTGTCAATTCACCGCATTCTTCGGGTGATCGCCAGTCTTCATAAATTTCAGCACTAAACTGTCTGCATCAAAATGTTTTAGTATTTCACACATAACAATACCAAATACAACGAGAAAAATACACTAAAACAAAGTTAAATGGTATCATATGTATCGTGTGTCCCAACTATCCTTATATAGATCTCACACTTTAATTTTTCCAGAGCTCATATGATTGATATATTCTATCTCACATACACAAGGCCATACGTCTCGATTATAAAAAATGAACTACTATAAACTAGTCATGTTTGAAGCATTTATGAGATAAAAAATTCTTACATCTCGTATGTATGTTAAATGTTGGTCCCGCATCATGTATGTATATTATGTACTGGTATGATGTCTATCCTATACAAACTCATAATGACTTGCATATCTTCTTATATAGGTCTCATAATTATATTTTCTCATAGTTCGCATGAGAAAATATAGTCTATCTCATATCTTTCACATATACAATGATATTGCCATGTCTCATATAAAACATGTATGAGATACTATAGATTAGTCTCATATGCAGTAGTTATGCGATACTAAGATCTTTCATCTTGCATGTATATTATATCTTGGTCTCGTATATCGCATATATGTTATATTATGGTCTCACGCCTAACATATATATAAATCATAATGTCTCGCATCTCTCAGATATAAAAAATAAACTGATCTTGCATGTAATACAAATAAATTTGTCTAGTATCATGCGTTGAAAAACAAATAATATTACAAGGTTGTAGTAAGACGTCATGATGATGTGAAAAGTAGGAATACTCCTAGGCTAGTATTCGTACGCTAGAATCTGGTACGTACAATATATTGATGGAATCGAATGATCTAAAAAGAAAGTCTACCAGAACCTAATCTTAAATGAAAAATGGTAAAAGATGACAAACAAACTTTAATGATCCTGTGCAGGTTCACAATCACGATAACAAGAAATACAGTAGAAGTCATTCTTATTTAGAATGGTTCTCGGATAAAGAGTTAGAATTTATTATTCATTTTACCAACATGGGATCCACTTCTCGAATTTTGGGCGCAGTAAAAAAAATGAACCCTAGCAACTCGTCTTGCTTGCGTACGGTATACAATGCTCAACTTAAACAACATAAGGTCGACAAAGGCGATCGGTCGCAAATGCAATATTTGTTAGGTGATATTAAATGGTTAGACTACTTTGAATGACATAGAGCAGCCACAGACGAGAGTGGTATCATAAGCGAACGTTTCTTCGCACATCCGGTTAGTTTAGATTTGCTATAGAATTTTTTAAACGTACTAATAATTGATAACACTTACAAGACAACCAAGTATGAGGTCATTGGAGCCACTTGGATGGGTAATACTTTCTATATTAGATTTGTGTTTATGTTCACGAAGAAACTTGAGAACTACAAGTACGTATTAGAATATTTGTAATCGTTGATGGTAACTCACTCCATCGATCAAAGACGGTACAGATTTAGTGTTAGTTAAGGTGGTTTATCTATTGTTCCCTAAAGAAACCCACTTATTATGTCGATGGAACCTTAACATGAACATCCTAGGTAACTGTAAAAAAATATCAACCACAACGAAGTGTCCGATGCATTTTTAAAAATGTGTAATAGCCTGATGCTTTCGAACACGGATCTCTCGTTTAATACCTATCCGACCGATTTGATACAAGACTTGAAAGTTTATCCGAAAGAAATCAACCATACAAAGAGTTGGTTAAAGCTTTACGGTGGTAAGTTATCACGTGGAAAACTAACAAGTTCTTGTATTTCGGTAACCAAACCACCAACCGCGTCAAAAGATCTCATTCCATGCTTAAGCGGACGCTTAGTTCGAGTAAAGGTAATTTTGATTCATTTTGGCTACAGGTTCATACTTTGATCGATTTTCAACATGGAGTTATTAAAGGGTCATTTGAGAAGAGTCAAGTTTTAGCCCAACACAAATGTTTGCACAAGGTGTACGAAGACCTAAGAGGTAACGTCTCTAACGAAGCTTTAGAATCATTTTCAATGGAGGTTTAATGTTCTCAAAACATGATAGCTAATGATGGGTAAAATTTCTCATATCCCATAACTACGCACGATATACCTTGTTCGCATGACATCTTTGATTTTTGAAAAGGGTTAGCGATAGCTTTGCACTTGTTCCATGGTTATTGGAAGAGGTTAGATATAATTGTCTGTAATAATGCAATGATAAAAGAGGTATTGAATAAATAAATAAATAATGTAGTTGATGTTGTTATTCAAACCGAAAACTATGCACGGATAGAACATGTGTACAAGAAATGGTTTGACGTAGTTTATCGAGAAACATCTTTTCTTTTAGAGCCGAAAGACAAACTAAAAGTACGTGGTCAGCCAATTACGAAACAAAAAACATCAATTGTTAAATTAAATTCGTCCACTAAGCGATACACACGACACATACATGTATTAAATGAGAAGAAAGCGAGTGAACCATCGTTACACCAAACTTCCAATGCTCCATCGACCATTATGCGAGGGAACACAACTCCACCGATCAAAGTACAAAAAGGAGTGGAGTTCCTACACAATCAAGTGCTCATATTTCTCATCCTAACAAACCATTCAAAATTCAATTTTCATTTGGAACTCGTACGATACATTCATTATCGAGCGGAATGGTTGGTTGTAGCTCAAGCAATGTGATACCTACTAGGATACAATGTGATTCTTAGATGGAAGGTTACTTAAACTAATTCTCAATCTCTTATAGACCTTTCATAACTTTCATCAACGATGTTAAAACAGACGGGCATTATGGATATCGATCTATTGCTTTTGGATTGTTATGGCAAGAAAATGGATGAAATTCTATTAAGAATTCCCTCTACCACAAGCTTATAGATTATTGGCCGATTACATGAGGATATATGGTAGTGCAGAGGAGTTATCTAAGGCCGTGGAACGTGTAGAGTGTGACAATGGTATCAATATTTATGAGTATTAGATGACGGTGCCCGAGATAAGAATCACGTTGCATTGAAGTTTAACTGTATCATCCACTTTGTAGTGCAGTCGGGTAGGAATGATGTTAGTTTCATTTATTTACCTTTACAAGGAGCACCCCCGTCGATATCAGAAAGGAACGAAATTGGGTTGGGTTGGGTCAATGGCAACCACTTTGTCAATGTAAGTACCAATTAAAATATTCGTTTGTGGTTACTAAATTTTTTAGATATTAACATTGTAGTGTTTTTGTTATGCAACTTACCATTGCGGCCGACGGTTCGTGCAACAAGATACATCCTTCTTGTACAAAATTCAGGAAAAAAGATGGAAAATTTTGGGTTTGGCAATTACCGATTATTCTCCCTTGCAAGTGAGAATGTTGAAATTCAAAAACAAAGTTTTGAAGTAACTGATCTATACGCTTTCGTTTAATTTATGTGTAATATTATCATAAACTATTTCTCATCGTAATTCATGTAGTATTTTCCACGACTAAAACTTGTCTGCCACGGAAGGGTTTAACATTTTTATGAATCTTATCCAACTTGGTCTCGTTAAATTCTATGCTTATCAACTTCAACTATGTATCTATTTTGCTTGCCTCATTTGTATTTCCATTATATTCTACGTACAGACTTCTATCAATAGGAAGTTATATATGTGTAATATCATTCTTTTTTGGAGAATTTAGCGCACCAGCGGTATCCACCCAATAAATAACTCCGTTACAATGTAACCCTATAGAATCGGATGCTTTATCAACATAGGTTATGACCTTCAAAGGATATCATGACTTATGCGAGTAGATGGGCAATTCAGCTATCTGATTCTGAATCAGAAAAAAATACGATTTTGTAATCATCGGTGAAGTGACCATAACCAAAACCAATATTCTTTATAGATATATGCATTCTTGGTAATTATTTACAAACATAAGTACATGGGTTCCATAAGCACACACCAAATTCATCACGCGTGTATTTAAAAACATAAACTAAAACGTTGTACGATGACAACAATTCAAAATAAGCGTTGGTTAAAGATCTTAAAAATCTAAGCGCCGATCCATGTCCAAAGGGAGATAAATTATAATCAAAACACTTTACTGTACTACTACAATTCCAAATCAGTTTATCAGACAAAGATCCTTATTTTATATGGAGTTTAGCGAACCTTAAACTTGATATCAAAGAACGCCATGGTTTTGATACACACTTATATCTGCAAAGAGATTTTACCGGTAGCCTGGACAACATGTCTTCGATGATACCGTCGTCATTTGACTGAATAAATTTAAAAATAAAACAAGAATATCGATAAGTGAATAAATGAAAAATACCGTGTCTTATTATTATACGCCGCCGGTGTATTTGGTTTCAATTGGCAGCGTGAATGAAACATGCTGGCAGCGCTACAACGCCACCAACACCCTGCACTGTTAGTGTGGTTCACTCACGCTGCTGATTGAAACTGGATGCACCGGTGGTGTCGAAAAACATAAGTGAATCCAAACTTTTGTTCTTCGACAGAATGTTTGTAAATCTAAAACTTAACAATAAAATAACAATGTTCAACTATAAACGAACAACACAAACTAACTAAACTCACTTATAGCACTAGAGCTAACTAATTTAGATACTTAAATAGAAATCTTCCAAAAATTAACAAAATATAAAAATAAAATCAAACCTTAAATAACAAGACTTAATTATTTTGAGTTTTGAGATGAAATGATGTATTGTTGAGAATTTGGGTTTTTGCTTTATGGTGTTTTTGAAAATATTAAAATACCGAAAATGAAGTTAGAAAGATGAAGATGAAATTAAAAAAGAGAAATAAACTTAGACGAATAATTGAATAAGTTGGATAAACTTAATTTTTTTTTGAACGGATGTATATTTTGAAAATTGTTTAACTCAAATAGATTTAAATCGAAATATATTATTTTTCGACGACCGACCTAATAAAATCGTTAAAACAGCCGTCAATTACTAACATCTCTGCATTGTAATACCTCCACGTGTGCATATTCACAGATGACAAAAGACCTGAAACATAAACAGGGGCTAGGCTAAAATGAGACCTAGTTTCTTTATAGTGAGACCCCATATCCAAAAAATTTATGCAAATGTGAAATTACCAAATTGCCCCTACATATAAAAACAATAATTTTTCTACCAATTCATTCTCTCTTCTTTTTTTCCTCTCTCTTTCCTCCCACTTCTCTCTACAAAATTTAAAAAAAAAACACAAACTTTAAATTTTGCAAACTCTCACCCAACATTTAATAAACATTAATTATCAAAAGTTAAACCCAATTACTCCGAGCATGGATTTAAGCGACTATAATGACAATTGGAGCTGCAACGCTGATGATTTCCTTTCGGAGGATGATGAGCCGCTTACTGATCACATGGAGAGTGTAGCTGAGGTAAAAATTAATTTTTTTTAAGCACAGAACAAATATTTGCGTTTTCGTGCCTTCAAATGTACACTTCCACGCAAGAACACGCGTGGAAGATGACAAATCTTGGCATGAAATTGCCAAGATGTTGCCAAATCTTGACATGAAATTGCCAAGATGTTGCCAAATCTTCGCACAATCATGCGAGGATTTGGTACAATCTTGGCAATTTCATGCCAAGATTTTGCCAAATCTTGGCATGAAATTGCTTAGATTTGGCAACATCTTGGCATTTTCATGCCAAGATTTTACCAAATCTATGCATTTTAATGCGAATATTGGGTTTGTCTTGGTTTTACATGCCTTTTTGGTTGAATATTGGGTTGGTCTTGGTTTTACATGCCTTTTTGGTTGAATATGAGGTTTGTCTTTATTATTTGACTTGTAAATACATGTTTGTGTTTGTGTAGGAAGCGGCCGAAGCACCATGTCACATGGCGCTTGTCTTAGAGACATTCAAACAGTTCATTCTCTAAATATCTTCGGTTGTCCATATTCGATCAGATGTAGTCTTCAGTAGTATTCTCAGGTTACTTTAGTCTGCACCCAATAAAAAACATAATTAAATTTACAAAATCAAATAAATTAATGTAAAAAAAATAACCTATTTCGACATTAAAGTATAATTGTATAAATAAAAAATATATTATTATCTCTTACTCTGAACTTTTTATTGAAATTTAAAATTATGTTTAAAAATACTAAACGCAAAAAATTGAATTTGACACGTAAATTTCTAAAACACAATTATGTCTTAAAAATCCGGTTATCTCTTATAAAAAATATGTAAACATAAGATCACGGTCAAACAAAAAACTTGTTAAAACACAAAAATTTAAAAACATTTATTAAATCCAAAAAATAACTATAAATTTATAAAATATCAGTTTTAAATTTTAACGATCGTCATAAAACCGACTTGTTTTTTTTTATTGTATTCGTATGGATTTTGAATTTTGTGGAATTATCGATTTTTAAACATTATTTTTATATTACAGTTTCTATGGAGTAATAAACTTGTAATTGATTTTCATATATAAATAAAAATACCGTCCAAATCAGCTAAAGAAAAGAAAAAAAAAAGAAAAAAAAAAGAGGCATGTATGGTATTTCCACGCATGTTCGTGCGTGGAAATACCTGATGCACGCAATTTTGTGCGTGCATCCGGTATTTTCACGCACGAACATGCGTGGAAATACCTGTTCGACAGATTCCACTGCTTCTACCCAGATCTGCCCGAAATCAACCCTAAAACTGTAACCCAACACCCTAAACGGTCCTAATCTCCTAACTAACAACATACATGCCCTTAAAATCAAACAAATCAACACAAAATACATAAAAATCTAATGTTTCTACCCGAATGGAAAACACTAAATATCACTAGAAATAACAATGTAAAATGGAAAAAAAAAGCACCATGAAGTGTAAAATCCATAACTTAACAGATTCGTGGAGTTGGATTTCAAAAAAAGTCGACGGAAAAAATTTGGGTTTTTGGAGGTAGAGAGAGTTAGGGTTTCGGGGGAGAAGAAAGGGAAAGAAATCTGATTTTTAGCTATTTATATGGATGACATTTTTGTAATTAATGGGGGTCTCACTATAACCAACCCGGGTCTCACTATAACCGGGTCTCACTATAAAGATTTTGGGTCTCATTTTAGCCTAGCCCCATAAACAGAACAATAGGAGAAGTCACATCAATCTCATCACAGTCGAGGATAAGCGAGACTGAGAGAGAAGATAAACGATGACCGGCGGCCAAGCTAAACCCAAAATCCCCGAACCATCGTCATCGACTGATAACACCACCAACAAAACACCGCCCGTAACAAACCCATCCGCTACAGAGTTCTCGGGCCATAGGAGATCGTACCCGAACCCGCCCGAATTAACAAATCCGGACGCCGCCACGTTGAGAGACCAATGGAGGTACGCAATCAGGCAGTACAGCCGGTGGTACTCTCAAGCTTGGGGATCTGCAATTCTCGCCGGTCTCTCTTTCTTCGCACTTGGTTGGGCTATCAAAGGAGGCAATCCTCTTCCTTCCTTCAAACCTATATCCGATTCTCCGGATGCTGAATCCACCGATAAGGATTCAAAGAAGTAAAGGAAAAGGTCGTGGTGAGTTTGTTTGCGTTGTTAGGTTGATTGAAACCTTTTGATTTTGGTTTGCGTTATTCGATTAGGCTGTGTGTGATTTAGGGATCTAGGGTCAGCATTAGGTTAAGCTTATATCAATTTTGAAGAGTTATTACCAATTGAATCGATGATTGTATTGACTGCTCTACATATCAAGATGTTCATTATCTAGATTAAGGATACAACAACATAAATGTATATGTTTTAGGGCTCTTTGGAGATTCTCAAGCGGGAACATATCTTTTTCGACACGAGCTTCGACCTAATGTAAGATAAAAATGGAACTTAAGCTCGATTGCGACTACATTTTTCTGTCCAAAATCCGAATAGTTAGTATTCAGAGTTGAGCTCAGCTCGTATGCATCCGTACTTTCTATTTCAGGTTGTTCGACTACTCTAAATGCTTATAGATTACCTATGCGGTCTAAAGCTATCTTGGGTTGTAAATTATTTATGCGGCCTAAAGCTATCTCGGGTTGTAAAATACCTACGCAGTCTAAAGCTATCTCGGGCTGTAAATTACCTATGCGGCCTAAAGCTATCTCGAGTTGTAAGGTACCTATGCAGTCTAAAGCTATCTCGGGTTGTAAAGTACCTATGCAGTCTAAAGCTATCTCAGGCTATAGAGTTGTTACTGAATGCTGAGTATATATAATGTCAGCCAAATGTTATGTTGCAATGTTTTTGTAGTGCCTTACAAATTTTGGATTCGCCTTTTGTAGCATCCATACAACCTTGGTTGCTTTTAGCTCGATTTTAGTTGATATTTTATTTGACACCCTAGATCTATCTCCCAATGGTATTTAGTTTGTATATCAGGGACACAAAATTGACAACCTTAGCAATCAGTATACTGTATATCATATGTCCCATCAGTCGACAGGATAAAAAACGGTCAGGTACGGGTCATGTGTTTTTTTACCAAACTCAAAGCAACAGACACGGATTTGACCTGTGAGACGTTTTAGTGCAAATTTGTCCGGAACCTTGTTTTGTAAGGAGAGACCCAATAGACCCACGTAAGGGTTAATTAATGACTGAGTTTGAATTATTTATTCCGACAATTGTTAAGGTTCAGGACCTCGGAATAAACTTAGTGACTTCATGCTGTTACTCTTAAACTGATTGATAAATTGTACTTGATAATTTGCTCGTGGTCGTCATGTTTCTGCAGCAGATGCATAGTAGTAGGCTGAGAACGAAGATGTGTTCACATGCATATCTTCTGGGAATACGTGACTTTGCCCAAACTGCGCGCTCGTGCCCAAGGATGTGAAGAAGAGGGTTATAACTTATGAATGCTAATGTTTTAAATAAATCCTACATGTTATATACAATAGGATCTCATCTTTTCCAGATTGTGTACAAACTAACACTTTTCTCAGAATATGTAATACTCGTGGCATGTTTTATTGTTAATTTTGCTGCATTGGATCAAATAAAGTTAAGTTCAAGCGCTCTGCTGCTGTGCTAAAATAGCCATGTTTGTTTAGTTTAGAATTTTTTGAGACCTCGACTCTTGAAGAAGAAATAGATTCCTGGTTATGTATATTGATTTTCTATATTAGAATGACGATCTGAGTAATGCTTGATTATTTGTTTATTCGAACAAATTCAATCAATTTCTCGTAATGTGTTTTGTTATTATTGATTTTGCTTCATATTTAGAAACTTGATAATACATAATCTAGTATCCTATTTTGTTAGTATTAATTCAAGAATTTTTGATAGGCCAAAGCTATTTCGCCGTGAGAATTTTTATTTCTTTCATAATTTAAAAAAAATTCCATGTTGTTATTTCTTCCATAAAAGAAATTACACATTTGTCTTTCTATCCATTTATTCTACCTCTTTCATTTTCAAGAACGCCATTATTCTACCTTCTTTTACCCATTCTATTATCCCTACCCATTAACAAATTAAAAGAAAAAAAACCCTAACAAAACCATTACCCATTACAAACAGTTTCTACCTTTCGTTTTTTCAGTACGTTTTTTCAATACCTTACAAAACAACATCGAAGAGAGAGCGCATCAGTATGTTTTTTCAATACCTTACAAAACAACATCGAAGAGAGAGAGAGAGCAGCCCTTGCAGAAGGTAAGATTTCTTCGGTTTGTTTGTTTTTCATTTTTCGATTAGGGTTCTTTAGTTTATCTACCTTTGGCCAACTCGATTAGGGTTCTTTAGTTTTTCTTTTTCTTCATTTTTCGAGTAAGGTGGTGGTATTGCTGTTAGATTTTGTTGTTAGATTCGATTAGGTTTCGAGTAGGGTGGTATTGCTGTTAGATTTTGTTGTTTGATTCGATTATCGAGTAGGGTGGTATTGTTGTTAGATTTTGCTGTTAGATTCGATTAGGGTTTCGATTAGGGTTCGATTTTGCTGTTAGATTCGATTAGGGTTTCGATATCTGTCTGCTGTTTCGACTTGGTTTCGACTTTGATGTTCTGCTGTTTTTTTAACAGAGAGCATGTGATTCCGAGATGGCCACTCGGAATCACATGCTCTCTGCTAAAAAAAATAGCAGAATAGTGATGTTGGAAAGCTACTCAAGAGATTTTTGTGGTTTGAAATGTTTTACATTGTAGATATTGTTTTCTGTTTGTAGTATGGGACCAAGAAAGCTACTCAAGAGATTTTTGCGCGGCTCTTCATCATCCGCTCCAAATGTGCCATACGATTCAGATATTGTTGAGACGTCGCAACCTCTTCAAATTGTTGCCCCTGATCCTACGTCCCGTTCAGTGACACATAATCGACGCGATGCAAGGAGGGAACCATCTCCTGTGCCTATACCTCAATCATAATCAGAAGATGAAGAATCTGGGTAAGGCGATGACGAATCAACGTTAGCAGCCGAGAAAGAGTCCTTTTTAGCACGCTTTCCGCACATACACTTCTACAAAGGTTTTACAAACCATACGGCGTACCATGTTTACCATGGCCGATTAAGTTATTTTGAATATAATGGGTTAATTTTGTTTTTCTATAATAACGTTTCACTTTAATGTATTAGGAAAGAGGGGGATGTCCTTTGCGGTTTTTCGCCACGGAAAATGCGGTCAATCGTTGGAAGCTGATCAACCAAACCAGTGTGCGTGAGGTTGTCGAGTCCACACCTTTTGGACCATTGTTGGTTGCCCTCCATCGTTGGAGTACCGAGGTACCTTTGGTAGCCGCTTTCGTAGAATGGTGGCATCATGACACGACATTATTTCACTTTTCTTTCAGTGAGATGACCGTCACTTTAGACGATGTGGGCATCATTACCGGGTTACCGATATGCGGTAGATTGTTGGAGGTGCGTAGAAGCAACAGTGTAGAGGAACGTGCGAAGCTGATACATGATGTTCTCGGTGTGCCATACGGGGAAGCTTTAGCGGAGCTCAAACCGTGTAAAGGTATCGGTCTATGGTTAACTTGGCTAAGGGATCGCTTCTCCAACGAGCATTTTCAAGACGTAGGTCGATAAAGGAGGATCGATGTTCAACGCTGTGCGAAAGCCTACTTAATTTATCTCTTTGGGTCTTGTCTATTTGTAGACAAAAGCGGATATTACGTGAAAGCAGATTGGTTACACGTGCTCGATGACCTTGATTCGTTGGGATCATATGCGTGGGGGATGCATATCCTTGCAGAGCTTTATTGTAGGTTACGTATGGCTTCCAAACATTCTACGAAGACGATGAGTGGATTCGTACAACTACTCGAATGCTGGATTTTTTACCATTTCACTCGCTTTCAGCCACCTAATTCGGAGGGATTGTATCCCTATATTCCGCACATTCGTACGTGGGCAATACCCAAACGGTTCCACTTGATAGAAGAGTTTGGAGATCTACTTTAATCATATAGATTGAAACTTGACCGATTAGATATATACACGGTACGTTTATATCCTAACTTAATTTATCTGATTATATTTTTGAATATATTTCATATATCGTGTTCGGTTGTATTCTATTTCAAGTTATTTTCAGCCGTACGACTATTTTCGAATGTTGAAACCCCTTCACGAGCTTGCGTGGTTTACCGGTGGATTGAAATTCATGGACAAAACTGAGCCGCACCAACCACTTAGAGTTGCCCGTCAGTTTGGATACATCCAAAGCTTTGGAGATCTATTTGCAAAACTTGCTCGTAGGCGCGGTCGCTTGTCAAATCCGATGATTGACTTTAAAAGTGATGTGTGGGAAAATCGGTACCAACACATAATACCACCGGACAATAGAGGAACTCTTATCGAGGAAGGTAATGGAATAAGTACAACCGTACCGAATTACGATGATTGGGTTCGTCAAACTCTATGGTACGTAGTTCCTAATGCACCTCGAGAGGAAGATTTTCCTACAAGGGAAGAACCACAACATTCAACCCACCAAGATAACATCACCGGAGGTTATGCTAAAATTCTCGACACCTACGAAGATTATGTGGAAGATATGAACGTCGAAGAGTGTCGTGCGGCCTTAAAACATTGCATTCATGTATGTTATCGTTGTTATTTTGCTTTGTTTTAAGAGTTTCATATACATTACATAACCAACATATTTTAATCTAAACTGAGACTTTGCACCTGATTCCGAGATGGCGACTCGGAATCAGGTGCAATGTCCCAGTGAACAAATTATCACCTTAAATAAGGGGACAAAGAGTTTGTACCTGATTCCGAGTGTCCGGCTCGGAATCAGGTGCATATTGTTTTTTGAAAAATTACATTTGATTCCGAGTGACCATCTCGGAATCAGACGTAACTTGGTTCGAATTTGTTTGCAACTGATTTCGAGATGGCCACTCGGAATCAGTTGCAAACTCTCTGTCTCCAAATCATGGTGATAATTTGGTAAAAAAGCAATGCACCTGATTCCGAGATCTCAGAATCAAGTGCAAAACCCCAGTTTATATTAAAATTTGATTGTTTCGTAATGTCTAAACACTTAAATTTTTTTTGATGGTTGGATAAGAACAAGATGCTATGAATTACACAATAATAGAGATACTCTACTTGAACAACAACATAACAACCATACTTGGACTTCGTGTTCAGTGATATTGAATGAATATATTACAAACATTAACATAACATTTTTGTCCCTAGATTCAATCAATCGTTAAATCCACCACAATTCAATCAATCGTTAAACCGACCTCGCATGCGCATGGCAAACCATGAGTGTTTCTAATAACACAACTGCATTCCGATTTATCATTCCCCATTTGTTTCGCCCTCTCGTATTTCTCTTTCATAATTTTAAGAGAAAATTCCATTGTGGAACGTCTAATAACCTCGAATATCCAAGCTTCATACTCAAATTGGGAGAAAAACGTACATTTTTCAAGCGATGATTTTATGTTCGTGTGTTGCATCTCTAGTAAGGAATCGACTCTACCCCAAAATGCATCAAATGTTAGCAAACCCGTCCCGAGGTATCGTTTCAAGGTCGAATGCAAACTCTCCACCCTATTATTTATGACAACATATGTTTATTTAATATGAGTAAATATTATCATAATTGCATTACATTAAAACTATTTTAGCTTACCGATTCGTTGTGTTGTTGCCGAAATGCTTCAACTTGTTAGTGTATGCATAGAGAAACTTTTCACCGTAAGGAGGTTTGAGCCATGTTTGAGTGTAATCGAGGGCTCTAGGGTATGCCTTGTACTCTTCTTTCATACACTCGATGTTTGAGTTCAACTTGCTTACGGTGTCCGAATAAACAATTGTATTCCTAGATGCTTGAAATCCGTTGAACACATTTTCGTCCGTAAAATATTTTTTAGTCTTCATTGCGATGTTTCTTTCAATGTTCCATGTACATAGCATGTGTGTCACTTTCAGAAATATAATGTCAATTGCTTTCATTAATGCCAATTCCCTATCCGTCACCATAATATTAGGTAAAGCACAATATTTTTTCGACATGAGCAACCGCAAACGTTCCAACGCCCACATGTAATTTTCGACCTTTTCGTGACTAAAAAAAAAAACGATCGCAAATGTGATGTTGGTTGACGCAACTCCAACTATTTCGAACAATGACATCTTGTATCTCGTCGTCTTATACGTACTATCCATAATAAGGACCTCCGGAAATGTCCTAAGAAGATCGATAGACGTCGGGTGTGCAAAAAATAATTCGGTGATTATTTGAGACCCTTCACTTCTAGTTCTATGCCATTCAATGTAATTTTTCTCCTTCATCTTACCCAACAAATATTAAAGTTGTGATTGACCGAACTTTTCCAATGTACGATATTTTTGTCTAGCATTGTAAATGTTATGCGTGTTAGACACGTTATGAGGATTAATATCCTTTAAGGCGGGTAAAATGTTACGAGGAGTGGCACCGCGTATTGATAATTTCTTCACCAAATATTCTTCGGCCAAAGTTAGTTTCCTTGCTTGAGGAAAACCTTCTAAATATTCGGATGGAGGGTGGTTATGCCTACCACATGAAACTACAAAATACCATAGATCATTGTCAAAAGGATGAGCTCTTAGTGGAAATGAACAATCTGTTTTTTTCCGTACTTGACTTTCTTCTCTTCACATTAGGTGCCTTTTGTTTTAACCTTGGTTTCCCATATTTTTCACAAGAATAAAACAATCGAGGAGTATTTCCATAATTTCCAGAGTCGTACCTACTTACCATCATAGAATATTTCAACTCTCCACTCTTTGTTAATACCCATTCCGTAAGTTCAGATTTAGTGTAGTATGCTTGCGTAGTGAATGCGTCGGTGAAATCCAGATATATAACATCATCGTCAGTATGATAAGGGGATGCAATTTCAGGTTCTGAACACATTTGAAATTCATGCATAATTAAAAAGTAATGTGTTAATGATTTTGCATTTGTCTACTGAAACATAATAACTGATTCCGAGAGAATGACTCGGAATCAGTTGTTCTTAGCAAACGCAGTTGATTCCGAGAGGGTATCTCGGAATCAACTGTTTGTGTAAGACAACTGATTCCGAGACACACTCTAGGAATCCGTTGTGTTTACAAAAAACAACTGATTCCGAGATACTCAATCAGAATATCTTGCGTTTTGCCCAGAAATGCTGAAATCAGGATGCTGAAAATCGGGAAGTGCTCAAATTACTGTATTCTAAAACGAAAAAACGACATTAAAATACCTTATTTGGTGCTTCATTGTTGTTCTCCTGATTGGTATGACTTTCTTGATTCTCCATGGTCAATTTGCATTCAATCTTCAATAAAACTGATGTTTTTCGGGTTTAGGGTTAATTTTAGTTGCAAAAATCAGATATGTATAATTAAAAAGGGTTTAATGATATGTTTTTACACAGTAGGACAATCTATTTCACTAATGGCATGTAATATTAATTTTGAAAACAAAATAAGGGTAAACTAGTAATATCATGTTTCAAGTGTTTTAGAGATTTCAAATTATGGAGGAAATAAAAATTCTCATGGGGGAAATAGCTTTGGCCTTTTTGATAAAGTTGTGATAAGCGTTGCTCCTAGATAAGTTTTTGGTTGTTTTAAAATTTTAGGCCCATATCTATTAAAGCAATGACTTTAGCAGCTTTGGCGACTCCAACGGCTTTACATATTGCTCCGAAATTTGGAAGCAGTCCATTGTTAAAATACAATATGTCCCTCCGTTACAAAATAATAGGGATGTGTTCCGCTGCATATGGATTGACGAAGAATGGGATGATTTATATTTTAGATCTTTCTGATTTTTCGAAGGGTTAGATTTTTTTGCTAGACTTTTTAGACTTTTTATTTCGTAGATCGTTTTATTTTAGAAATGGGTATATATATCCAATTCCGGTTTAAGTATACCCAAAAACTTCCTTTCACTTTTTTATGATCAAGTTACCCTCGTTGTTCCAATTAATCACGTAATTGCCATTAAGTAAAAAAACTACTAAGTGTATCTTAAGTATACCCAATTCACCAAATAACCTATTTCGTTATCTATACCCAAACAAACACCATTCTTTAGTGAATTTATCATCCAAATAGTCTAGTTTTCTGAAAATCTTAAAAATCAACTTCAAAATACAATCAAGAACATTCAACCTCATTCTAAAGAAAAACACAAAATCGATCATGACTCACCCAGAACTAGGAGTTGATTTCGCCGGAGAAAAGGGATGATGAAATGTCGTCGGAAAAGAAGCTCCAGTCGCCGGAGAAGAATTCGTCGCGTCGGAGAAGGTGAGATTTCGGCCGGTTTTGCCACGCACCATCGGTTCCGGGCCATGGAACCGGTGATGTGTAGGTCATGCACAACCGGTTCTGGGTTGTAGGACCGGCCGTGCATGACCTACGCACCACCGGTTCAAGGCCACAGAACCGGTCGTACACGGGTTCGTGTACGGCCGGTTTTAAGGCCTAGAACCACTGGTTCTAGGGCCTCGAACCGGTGGTGCGTTCAAATGTTTTTAAAAAAGAAGGGTTTTTTACCTCTTTTAAATTATACCTGATTGTGAGTTGTGTTTTGTTGTTGTATAACAAGGGACAGATGCCGCCCATGGGTCTGAGGAATCTTTCGATACTGAATACAGTCATTTGTTTTTCACCACCGAGTTCATACACAAGAAGCGTTGATTAAGTGGGCGACGAAGACAGGAAAATGCCATGGTTTTGTTATCAACCTAAGTCGGCGCAATAAAGTACATAGTAGAAAAAGTTATAGTATGTTTTTCCAGTGTGAGAGGTCGGGAAAGTATATTCCAAGAGTAGCTGAGAAAGACCGTAACGGAAGTCTACATGAACCAAAAAGATTGGCTGCCCATTTGAGCTTCTCGGGTTAATGGTGGTACCAGATCAATGGAAGTTAGAAGTGAAATATTGTATTCACAATCACGAGAGTTCAAAACAGTTAGACAACCATTCTTTTGCTGGCCGTTTGAACGATGAAGAGATGGAATATGTTGAACGAGCGACCTATATTGGAACTAACCCTAGAGATATACTGAATGGGGTTAAGAAGCTAAATGAAGATAATATTTCTTGTATGTGCACCAATTATAATGCGCGACAGAAAAACAGGTTTTTGAAGAAGGCGAATAGGTCACAACTCCAGTTCTTGTTGGGAGAGCTTAAGTCACATAATTATTATGAATGGCATAAATCTGGTGAAGACGATGGACAAGTCATTACATATATATTTTTGCCCATCCAATTAGTGTTGACCTTTCGCGGACATTTCCAACAGTGTTGATCATGGATAGTACATATAAATTCATACGATATGGTATGCCATTGTTTGAGATAGTGGGTGTGACGTGTACCGGTTTGACGTACTGTGCGGATTTTGCTTTCATGTCCGGTGAGAAGTTAAACAACTTCAAATGGGTGTTAGAGTGTTTGAAGTCGTTGATTTCCGTTTACGGAATTGAAGAACCGCGTGTCATTCTGACCGACAAAGATTTAGCGTTGATGAACGCCATAAAAGTGATATTCCCAGAGACAACACATATGTTATGCCGCCCGCACATAGCCCAAAACGTTCAGGGGAAAACAAGGATATATTTTCCCGAGAAAAGTGATCATGTGAAGTTTGTTTCTGCTTGGAAGAAGATTGTGTATGCAGCATCGAATTTTGAATTCGATCATGCAAAGTATCTCGTACTCGTAGTTCTTTCATTTCCTCGCTTGCTAGCAACATCGTACAATCATCTATTGGTGGATTCAAAGACCTTATATAAGATCCGAAAGGTTTTTTGCGTTGGTTTTCGACTCACTTCAATCCTTTTATATCGGGCATAAATGATATTATGGCAGATGGTCACTGTGGATATATAGTAGTTTCGTTTGGGTTGTACGGTCATGAAGAAGGTTGGCAAGGTGATCGGAAGGAAATCTACGATGAACTAATGGAACACTATGACACATACAACAAGATATATAACGGTAAAAATGAGTACCTGAAGGTTGCATAAAGTATAAACTACTATGACACTCCAGCATCCCCTAAATATTGGATAATAATTTCGGAAATGGGCATTGCGATTGCAACCAAGTTCAAATGTATTGTTCATTTTGTATCACTCGTGGGGTCTCACAACTGCAGTCAAACATTTCTACCTCTGCACGGTAAACCACCCATTATGGCCCAAGGACGTGAAATTGGGTTTGGATTCGTTGATACTAATCACTTCGTCAATGTGAGTCATTCGATTTATAGTTTTGTTATTAATTACGATTGTATTACTAATATTTAGTTCTAATTCTAGTCTTATTTAACAGCTATCAATCAAGCCCCTATGCCGTTGCGCACGTATACATCCTACGTGGCGAAAGTTAAAGAGTGAAAAGGCTACAACTTGGGAGCTACCAATAGTTGGTCGCTGTAAAACATACACGGAGCTCGAAGGGAGGAAACCAGTTTGTTCATTCCTAGAAGTAACTAATCTTGATGAATTTCTTTAGTTGGTTTATGTCATTTGGTCGGTTTTATGTTGTTTAGCACTTTGTTTACTTTTTATAACATTTTGTAATTCATTTGTTAGTGGTTTGCATTTTGGTAATTTGTTTTAATATTGACGGTAAATCATTAAATTTTCCAATATATACCAATAAACAACTCATCATTTCATAACGTAAAATTTAACATTACAATTAAGCGACAATAACCTGACAAAACAAGAGTACATAACTTAAAATTAAACATTACAAATAAGCAACAATAACATCGCAAAACAAGGGTACATAACTTGAGATTAAATAAATCATTAGTCAAAATCGTATCCTCCATTGTCGTTGAAGATACGTACTGATTCCTCCTTCATGGCGATTTGAGAATTAACATATTCTACCATTTCTAAAGACAAATAGTCTATGATCATTAAACCAAATGAGTCGAATGCCTCATTCCTAACTTCAGGTGGCTCGTTGAACACCAAAAACATTGGTCCACTAGTTATACATCTGTACCTAGTGGCTACGTCCTCACGAGTACAAGATTGAGGCATTTGTGTAGACGTAGACATCTCGCCGTACATGAAATACATCATACACAAAACATCATCTAAAAACTCATCGGTATCATCGTCCGACCTTTTAAACTTCACGTGTTTTGCAGCCTTGAGTAGAGGAGCATCGTCAAACACACTCCACCCCATAAAGAAACAAATAAGTTTGGTTGGAAGAAGAGGTTTGTGTGTTTGGTGTATCAAACTTAGACCTCCTTATATTGAAAAGTAAAATATTAGTTTGGCAGGAATTAGAGAGCACGAAAAAACCTAAGCGGGAATAACAAGGCGGGAAATTTTTTATGAAAAATACTGCGCACTATAGGTACAACCTACTGCATACCTATGGTGTATTTATGGTGCACCATAGGTACACAGGGCGAGACACCATCTGTGCGCCTCACTGTGTACCAATGGTGCCAAGCACTGGCCGGTACATGGACTGCCGGCCGATGCATTTTACCATCGGTAAAGAGGGCATGTACCGATTTACCGATGCCAATGGGTACGCCTTGCATTGTACCCATGGTGCACACACAGCTGTACCATTTGTACATAGTAGTGTGCACCATAGGTACTCATGACTGCGTACCAATGGTACAATATGACTTGTAATTGTTTTTTGGGGTTTTAAGTCATTTGTTTTGTTTTTGGTTTTTAGTGAGCCGTTAGAATGTTTGATGTTAATATTTTTTACGAAGCTTCTGTCCTGGTTTTAAGGTTGGTTGTTTACAATTGAACGAGTTAAATTTGCAAGCGGATTGAACGAGTATTATTAAACGTAAAATTTGAACCAATATTGAACGAGTTAAAATTGATTGTCGAATGTGTACTTAAAAAATGTTATTCGAATTGGTGAATTTGTGAATTTATAGTTTAATGGAGTTACTTAAGATGAATATGAAAAGAAAATACTAAACTTCATAAACAAAGAAAAGACTATCAGTCATAGTACCATAGTACAACAAATCCTCCAAAAGGATAACAAACATAAACGTAAATGAAAAGATAGATCATAACATAGCTAAAACAAGTCCAACAATAAGGACAAATAACCAAGGAGAGAAAAGTTGCAAGACTTGGTCTCCCCACTGAAGCGCACCATCTTCCCCTCGACGTAGAGGAAATGTAACAATCGATCGAACAACCTCTAGAAATGTGTCGTCTGTGGTGCGTGGGGGTTGACTAATAATATGCCAACCATACTCAGCTAAGTACCTCCACTAGGTGTTCGTCGCCGACTGTCTATAAGTGGCGATGGTAGCAGTCAACCGATCATCTGAAAGTAAATGCTGACGCCAATCCACCCATGCACTCTCTCACCATGCGTACCTAGCCAAATCTCCCTTCTTGTAACCCGGTCTGAGTACAAGTGGGAGTTTGGGTTCATCCTGAACCCGTCCGAACTGGCGCATAATACGATCTGGCATGTAACCCTCGACCGTGCTCATCCTCCGTAAAGGATAAACGATGGTGCAGATCTCCTACACGGGGAACTTGACTCTGATCTCCTCGTATGGCTCGAAAATGACCTGTTCGAAATATAGTAAAACACTCAACATCTTAATAAAATATAACTTAGTATGAATATGTTACTTACTACTAAATATAAACACTTACATCTTTCTCCTTCTGATAAAAAAGAAGAGTACGCACAACCAATTTGGGGCGGATGGTTTGACCAACAATCCGCTTAGGCAGCCACTTGATAATCCTCGACTGCCTCGCTACATGGTCCATGTTCTCGGAGGCTCTAAACGCGGGGAAATAGTCATAAGTCCAGCAGTCTAGCATGGCTACAAACCTGTACTGGTTATGCTTCGATGCTTTCGAAGCATCACCCAAACCACGGAACAGGAATGCCAATGCACTCGTACCCCACGCCATGTCCCACAAACCGGAGTCCACATTTTCCAACCCATACAAATAGTCAGCCTTGACGCTATCTGACTAGTATCTGCAAAAATAGTGCAACCAAATAAGAACATGAGGTATGCTCGTGATACCTGGCGGATAGTGTCTGCATTAGTCTGCTCGATGTAGCGACCCCTGGTGAAAGTCTCCCGCAACGACTTTATCTTGAAGCCAACGCCTCTAGTAGACTGTATCTCAGCACAGACCTCATCCAGTGTCAATCCCAACATACTAGCATAGTAGCTGTATGCCTCATCACGCGGAGCCGTGACTACATCCAAAGTCCGGCCAACTACAAGGAGACCTGTAATGCAGCTGACATCATCTAGAGTAATCGTCATTTCCCCAAACGAGAAATAGAACGTGTTGGTCTCCTGATGCCAACACTCAACAAAAACCTCATCAAGTACTGAATGTGCAAAGTATTGAGGCAAGTGAGCTATGAGAGGACCGAAATGAGTCCGCGCCAAGTGCCGCTGCACCTCTAGCTGAGCACTGAGGTCCCACATACGAAGCACATTATAATGTGCCTGTATGCCTAAGGAAGTACGTGCCTGTAAATAAAAAACTAAGTAAAACATAAATCAAAGTAAAACATAGGATGCCATTTAATAATTTGATACTTACCTGCCCGATGAAGACGTGATATGCCTCATGTTCCTTGTAGTCAGGAAATAGGGGTATCTTGTTGCATTTCAGAAATGAAAACATCTTCCGCTGCTCCTCAGTGTGTATCACATCAATATGCTCCTCATCTATCAAATCCTGCTCAGGGTCCCCGGTAGCATCCACCCTCTCACTAACAGGTGGTGGATATGGAATAGTATGCACAGTGGATGGATCACTGGTAGCGGGAGGTGGTGATTGGTGTACGTGTGACGTCTCTCGTCGTCAGAAGCCTCCACCTCTACTGTCGCCCACTATTTTCTCAACAACCTTCTCTTTTCTCTTACCGTGGTTGATTCAGCGCAAAGACCGATCTGATCTGATCCTCTCTTCTTCCTCCTCCCTAAGACGTCTAGTCTCAGGGTTCTCTAATGAATCTCATCCGCGCTTAGCATCGTGGACCCTATCATCCTCGACGGCCCGTACCGTCTTCAAATTCTTGTCCGGGTGTGTCACCCGCGATCCTGGGGGAACCGCCCTAGACCGAGGAAGAGGTCGCGACTCGACAACATTAGACCTGAAATAATAACAAAATATAAACAAAGTTAATAACATACGATATAATCCGTAAACTTAAAAAAAACTACAAATCGAACATCCACTTGATATACATATAACATACATATCGTTTTGATTAAAAATTAAAAAAAAAATTAAATTTTTTAAAAATCAACCTCTTTAAAAAACTTTAAGTTTTTTTTGCTGTACACCTATCCGTACCGAGCGGTACAGACCCCCTGTACCGAGCGGTACAGCCCTACACACCAGTGGTGTTTCCTTGGGCGCACCACCGATGCTCCGCCGGTCGACCATTTTCCAGCCGACAACCGGGCTGGAAAATGACCCCTAAAACTACCATAAATCTACCATAAAATCTAAATGCATACCTAAAATCTAACCTTGATTCTAAATTCATACCTAAAATCTAACCTTAATCTAATTCTAACAAAAATCTAACTAAATTAATTTACAAATTTAAATTAGGGAACTTATGTAGTTGGTGGTGGTGGGTTTTTGTTCTTCACTATGATAGATGAGGAGAAGAAGTGGAGGAAGAAGTGGTGGTTCGCCGGAAAATGTTAGAGTGAGGTGGGAGTTTTTTGAGAGAAGAGAGTTTTGAGATTTCAGAGAGAAGTGAGAGAAAGTTGTAGGAAAAAACTGTTGGATGTTTGTTAGTAAAAAACAAATTGGCTTATATACCTACAAAAGGGTATTTTTGGAAAATATTGGGTATACTTATACCACATTTGGGTATACTCAAAATTGGGTATACTTAAACCGAAATTGGGTATATATAGCTTGACCGTTTTATATTTTATGATATAAAACGTTTTTGTTAGATTTTTATTAGAATATTCGTTATGTTAATTTATTTCCATTTTGAAAATGTTTGGTTTTAAAATCCCACTCATAACAACATTAATGTATTTATCACGAATATCATGGTATATTTTATTTTCAAATTGCGCTCCATATTTTGTTAGATATTTAAGTTTAAATTTTTAGACTATAAAAATCAGGTATATATAATTTTGGTTTGTTTGATTCATAGTTACTCGTATTGTCTAAAATAGTAAAATAGAGATAGATCTACGGTTTGGATGTTAGTTTGTAAAATGCGTGTGAATCGAGTTATATTAGTCTTTTTACAACCATGACTATCGTGCTAATTGTCGCACACAATGTGCGAAAATTCCTCAAGTTCGTCGCACCATACTATCGATAATTCACTAATCTTGCAAATGAGTGGTGCAACAAATGAGCATAAAATTCTATTGGTTTATTAACGAAATTTGCAAAGTTTGATGTAGATATTTTCCCGTTCATGTTTTTCTTTGATATTTCTCTTTCATATTCATTTTATGTTTTTGGGTTGTTGTGATTACTCGTAGATCTATTTTTGTATATATTTCAAGATGTTTTCCCAGTTGGACGACGATCATTGCACTTCTTCGTCTTCTAAGAGTCGGTTACCATTTAGAGGGGGCTTTCCCATCAAGGACAAAGTAGTACTACTGCGCCACCTCCAACTGAGGACTACCTATTTCATATCATCAATCTTCATGTTTTGACATGTACTCGAAATTCAAGGATTACAAGGAACAAGAGAAGTATAATATCTTCAATAATGGTGTAAGCTTTTTAAGACTATCAATTTGAATAAAAATATTTAATTAGATTGTAAATTTATTTTTATATGTTTATAGGCTAGAGTATCATAACGTTGTTACGCCATGTACGATACTCATCGACGATGAGATCTTGCGCGCCAAACTCAGGTAAGAGTGGAGGTTATGAAGACGTGGTGCAGACCTCTTTTAGAGTACCTCTCACATTGGTATATCAATGTTCACTTACTTGAGGTATTCTTGGAGGGCTGAATTGTATATAATTGTTTTTTGATGATATGATAGTCACATTCCTAATGTTCACACAATCATTGGTCTTTCCAAGCCAAGTTATAATTTTAATCTTAATCAATTTCTAGTCTTGTTGAGAGGGATGAAACACTAGCCTGACTGCTTGGTGCTGATCACGTATACCTTAACAAGGAATTGTCTGCAAACGATAATAGGAGGGCTAAACTGTTCGCCTATCATGGTTACGTGATACTTATATGACTAGGGCTTATGCAGATGTTGGGGTTAGTAGTGAGTGTGTTGTTTATGCCACATGAGGTTATCTTTTACATATCTTTAGTTGTTTCATTTTGGTGGATAAGTGAGAACTATACCAACTCGGTCATATGGTATTAGCCTAGTTATGCTACCCATTTGGTAAGAATTTGATCCATGACACACCGGGTTTTAGAGGTTTCTTTGTATTATTAAAGGCATGGATATACGATCATTTTCAAAGGCTTGCCTTTTAGTTTAAATGTTATCACCGAACCACCTCCGAGTTATTGATCGACCTCACATACTCAAGATGATATTTGTCATACGATATCTATGTTTTGAAAGAGAGACATACATTTTATTTATAATTTGTAACTTTGTAATTTATTTATCTTTATTTTAAATAACTGTCATCTTATTCGGAAGCTTCTTTATATTAGAGACTCTTGGATACAAATATTTGGGGGTCGAGATAGTGCCATTCTGGGTCTGGAAAGCTGTACTTTGGGTGGAAAGCTAATTACTAGCCGTGTCTACGAAGCCATGAGAACAAAGGGTGAGGCATGCCCGAATCTATCAAAGATATGGAAGAGATTCATCCCACCTAAGTTTTCTTTCACCGTCTGGCTAGCCTTCAATCTCCGCCTTGCCACGAAGGACACTCTCCACTACATGGACTTGCCTAACATTCGCTGCCCATTTTGCAGGCACTCAGATGGGTCTGGTGCCCATTTTTTCTTTGCTTGCAGGTTCACTAAGGAAATCTGGAGTCGTATCGGATCATGGCTGGGGATTACTCGAGAAATGACGACGCTTGATAGTGCACACAAATGGATTTGGAAGGAGCATCGAGGAACATCCTACCGATCCCGCGCTATCAATCTTGCCTTCCAAGCCACTATTTTCGAGATTTGGCGCGCCCGCAACTGCCTTGTGTTTGATGAAGAGACCGTGACTCAAGACACCATCGTCATCTGAATCACTCTCATTGATGAGTCTGGAAATTTTCACCACTCACTGTATAAACCAGACAGGGGCAATTCAGACAAAAGCCACCCACTGAATCATCCGAACTGGACAAAAGTATTAAAAGCTAATCACCTTTTGACTAAGCTAATTGCTAATCTTCTTAATAAACTAATGGGTTTTTGAATTCGACCCGGTTTCATAAACTTGACCCGAAAGCCCACGTGACCCATAATTAAGGGTATAAATACCCAACCACTTTCATTAATGAGGGTAATGAACATTTAATACAACCAGACAGCTTAAATTTCTCACTACAAAACACCCAAACATTAAATACCTTTGAAACACCACAAAATACCTGACAAAATTACCCTCAGTAAAAAATAATCCACACCAAATTGGCGACCACAGTAGGAGGAGAAGGTGCCTGAATTTAGCATTCGAAACCATCAAGAAAAGTCAGTTCGGATGAATTCGGACGAGCAGGCAGTACCACCAAATTTGACAGAAGTGGTGGGAGAAAATGATGAATGCACGATTGAAGAGCGAGATAGATTGAAAGCTAAGATAGAAGCCTTGAGGGCTGCTAAAAGGGTGGAGATTGGATTAAAATAAAATTCAAAAGTGTCGGTCGTTCACCATACTGACAATCCAAGGGAGCATGACCCATCAGCAAAACCCATGTAAGTACTAAAAAGACTCATGCTAGCTCAAAGAAGTCTCATCGGTCTAAACCAGTGGATATCTCAGATTCAGATTGAGAATTTTCAAGTAGCTCCTAAAAAAAAGATGGAGTTGAGGAGTCCCTGTCATCCAGCAGCGATGAAGGACGTTCTAAAAAGAAGCAAAAGTTGGTCAAAAAGTATTCAAGAAAGAGGGACATACATGGAATATTGAAAAGGCATCTAGGAAAAGGGTCATCTCATGGTCACAGCCATGGCCGGAGACATGTAGACCGACTGTTGATGGATCCTTTCTTCTTTCATGATGAACCATGTATCTTTGCAACTCCCAATGAAGATAATGTGTTTAGTCGTGGCCGGAATTGGAGACAATCTCCATTGTCATCCAAGATACTGTCCGAAAACCTTCCTAAGAGGTTTGACAGCACAAAGATGGAAAAATACGATGGTAGTATAGATCCAGATAATCATCGGGAGCAATTCAAAAAAATTATGATGAATTTTGACGATGATGATAAGTTGCTTTGTAGAGTGTTCTCCCAGTCTTTTACGGGGAGTGCTCTGAAGTGGTACAATAGTCTGCCACAGGGCTGCATCAGAAATTTTGATACTTTTTGGGTGGCCTTCCAGAGGTAGTTCGTTGGAAGTAAGGAAGTTAAGGGCAATAGAGACACTATTATCCATTGTTCCCAAGAACCAAATGAATCCTTGAAAGAATATATAAGTCGTTTTGTGAACACCAAGAATGGATTAGCTGATTGCTTTGAACAAGTAGCAATAGCTTCTCTAAGACAGGATTTGAACCCTGATAATTTGGCTGATTCAGTAACCAGAAAGAAGGCCATGACGTGGGGCGGTTTACTGAATCAGGTGGGGAAACAAATCAAATAGATGAAACGAAAAAGACCAGGGTGCATAAGCAGGTGAGATCGGCCTCAGCCGCACCAAACCAGAACCAGAATCAGTCCGGGTATAAGGCTAAAGAAGCCGGACAGGGTCCCAGCAGGTCCAAGGCACAATCCCACCCAGCACCAGCTCAAAGTCAACAATCCAGAAATAAGCGAGGGCCTTGGTTTCAACCGGATTGGTTTGACGAGTTAAAAGAGAATGTGGCAACCATCTATGACAAAACAAAAGATGAAGTACACTTCAGAAAGCCAGCTGCGCTTCAATCTCCCAGAGAAAGTCGTAATAATTGTTTCTTCCAATATCATAAAGATATTGGTCATAACACAGAAGATTGCATCGCTTTGAAGCAAGACGTGTAAAATTTGATTGAAAGAGGAAAGTTGGGTGCTTATGTTAAAAGAAGAAGTGGAAATAAGCCTGATAATGCTCATCGGACTGGCCCAAACAATGCAGGGACATCGGCTCCGGATGGGGCTATGGTGATAATTGAAATATTTGATGTGGATTCAGAGTATTTGAATCTTGATCCAACCCGAAATAAGGTGGGCGTTATCACAGAACACAGCAAGACGGTGTCCGGACTCATCAGCTTTTTTGAGTCACTTACGATATTTAGGGGAGACACCATGACTGCACCGACTGCTTCTTCAAGGAAGAGGCATGTTCATAGCCTGGCTACTCAACTGGAAGGAGGCATGACTTCCTATCAATCGCAATTTCCTTTTCTCTTCATTGTTTTCGATGAAGATGATTTGAGGGACATAGCTGGTCCCCATGAAGATATTGTGGTGATAGGAGCATCCATTGGGGGCAATGACATTAGAATAATTTTGGTGGACACCGGTAGTTCAGACAATATCCTCTTTTTGAATTCCTATAAATAAATGAAGAATCCAGCAGTGATTCAGCATCTGAACATGTCAATTGTTGGTTTCACTGGAAGTTCAGCGGACGTGATCGGGGAGTTTGAGGAGGAGGTTTTATTGGGCAAGGGCCATTTTAAGAAGATGGTCAGAGTACTTTTTATTGTGGTGGATTGTACCACATGTTACAATGCCATTTTAGGAAGATCTTGGCTTTCCAGGATGCATGCTGTGGCTTCGACAGTCCACCAATGTTTAAAATACGTTGTGAAAGGACAAGTGGGAGTTGTCTGAAGTAGTCAAAAGATAGCAAGGGAGTGTTATGCAACAAAACTGGCCCCTCAAACTTTGGGGGCAGTTCGGATCAGTGAGGATTAGCAGTTAAAGGGACCCTTTGGGGGAGAGGGTGAAATTGATGACCCCAGAGAGACCCCTAGTGTTTCAATACCGATTGAAGAGGTTGAAACTCACTCTATGGATGAAGGAAGAAACTTCAAGATCAGATCTAAGATGACATTAGAACTGAAGAGTAAAATGCTGTATTTTTTGACAGACCATCAGCATGTTATTGCTTGGTGCAATGCTGATGTAACCGGAGTGCCAGCAGATATTATATCACACCAATTATCCATCCGAAGGGATATAGCACCTGTTGTACAAAAGAGGAGAGCTTTTTCTAAGGAGAAAGTTGATGTCATAGTTCAAGAGGTTGACCGGCTTACTAAGATGGGGCACATAAAGGAATCCCAGTACCATTTATGGACAACCAATCCGGTATTAGTAAAAAAGAAAAATGGGAAGTGGCGAATGTGCATTGACTTTACAGATCTTAATAGGGCTTGCCCAAAAGACCTATATCCGGTCCCTCAGATCGATCAGTTAGTGGACTCCACATCTGGGAACAATTTGTTGTCCTTTATGGATGCCTTCTCCGGGTATAATCAGATTCAAGTAGATCCAAAGGATCAAGAACACACTACTTTTGTTACTGATAGGGGCCTTCATTGTTATAAGGTGATGCATTTTGGGTTAAAAATGATGGGGCTACTTATCAGAGGTTGGTGAACAAAGCTTTCGCTAATCAGATTGGAAGAAACATGGAGGTCTACATTGATGACATGATGGTAAAGAGTGTGGAAGAAGAACTACACTTTAACAGATCTGCAAGAAACTTTTTCCAACTTGGTGAAAGTAAATTTAAAGTTGAATCAAGAGAAGTGTGTTTTCGGAGTGCAGTCCGGGAAGTTTTTGGGGTATGTGATAAGTGAGAAAAGGATACATCCTGATCCAGACCAGCTTAGTGTTTTATTGCAGATGGAGCCTCCTCGGAATATTAAAGAAGTACAAAGGTTAACAGGGAGGTTAGCTGCTCTAAACCGTTTTATCTCAAGGTCTTCGGATAGGTGTGCCCCGTTTTTTCAAACCTTAAAAGATGCAAAATAATTTTACTGGTCTCCACAGTGCGACCAGGATTTCGATAAAATTAAAAAACAGTTATCCTCCCCTAAAACCTTGTTTAAACTTGTTGATGGAGAGACATTGTACCTATATTTAACAGTCTCTGATTGTGCCATAAGTACAATACTAGTAAGGGAGGTAGATAATTATCCTCGTCCGGTGTACTACATCATCAAAAGCTTGATAGATGTTGAGAAGAGGTATTTAAAACTTCAAAAATTAGCACTGGCTTTAGTAATTGCTGTTAGGAAAATGAGACCATACTTTCAGTCTCATTCTATCATTGTCCGAACGTCTTTTCCCTTGAAAAACGTTCTTCAGAAGGCAGACGTATCAAGAAGAATGACCAAATGGTCAGTGGAGTTGGGAGACTATGATATTTATTTTTTCCCTCGAACTGCAGTCAAGGCTCAGTTGTTGTTGATTTCCTAGTTGAATTCCATTCGGACAGAGACACTAAGCAAGCAACTGGGGAAAATACTAAGAAAGTATGGGTTGTCCGGACTGATGGTGGATCAAGTACCATGGGTTGTGCTGCTGAATATATTTAACCTCTCCGTACGACGACAAAATGTACCAGGTTATACGTTTTGCTTTCAGGGCTTCCAATAATGAGTCCGAATATGAAGCTGCTATAGTTGGTTTAAAGTTAGCCCTAATTTGTGGAGCCAAAAGGGTCAGGTTAATGAGTGATTCTCAGCTTCTTATCCATCATGCACAAGGTCAATCTGAGGCAAAAAAGGAGCAGCTGGCTAAATATTTATTCATTCTTAGAGAAGTGGCACTTAACTTCAAAAACGTCACCTATGAGTACATACCCCGAACAGAAAATACGCTAGCAGACTCCTTGGCAACCATAGCATATTCTGAGTCCTACCCATGGATTCGCGTGCAAGAGTGCCCATCCATTCAACTCAATCAGAGAAAGGAGGGGGAGGAAAATTTAAACGTACAAGTGGGTCAACCTCAAGACTGGAGGTATCCTCTTTTTCAATATATCTCATATGACATCTTGCCTCCAAAAAAAGCAGTAGCAAGGAAAGTGAAGTATAGGGCTCGTGGATTTGTAATCCTAAGAGACGTTCTTTACAAGAAGTCTTTCAGTAAACCTCTCTTGCGATGTTTGGGGATTGAAGAGTCCCAAATAGTGTTGTCCGAACTACATGATGGTGAGGGATCAGCACACTATGGTTATAGAACTTTAACCAGAAGAGTCTTGTTGGCCGTATACTATTGGCCCTCTATAATGGAAGATGCCAAGGAATTGGTAAAAAAGTGTGATCCATGCCAAAGAAAAAGGTAATAAAATTCATATCCCCGCTGTCCTTTTAGAGTTAATTTTTAAGCCAATACATTTTGCTCGTTGGGGGCTGGATCTGGTCGGACCTCTACCCATGGCGTCCATGGGGTGAAAAACTATTATAGTTGCCATCGACTATTTCTCAAAGTGGATGGAAGCAGCCACATTGGCATGAACTACTTCAAAAGTTGTTATAAAATTTATCTTATCTAATATTTGCTGCAGATTTGGGGTTCCACAAAAGATAACCACAGACAATGGGCCACAATTTGATAATAAGGATATGAAGAGCTTATGTGCCTCTAGAGGCATTCAACATTGATTTTCTTCTCTTTTCCACCCACAAGCAAATGGTTAGGTTGAAGTAGCAAACAGGACCATCCTGTCCGGTCTTAAAAAGAATTTAGAAGGGTTGCTAGAAAGTGGCCAAGTTATCTACAAGAAGTACTATGGGCCTACCGGACTACTCCTGGGGCTGCTACACAGGAATCCCCATTTGCCTTGGTATATGGTATGGATGCAATAGCTCCTATAGAAGCAACCCTTCCTTCATTCAGAGTCCACAATTTTTCCGAATAGGCTAATGAAGTGGCAATCAGAAGTCAACTTGACTTGATAGAAGAAAAAAGAGTTAAGGCTCATATCAGAGCCACACACTATCAGGGTTCGATGAGAAGCAGGTTTGCTTCCAGAGTCAGAAGGAGGGATTTTCGACCAGGGGATAAAGTGTTGAGAAAAGTCTTCCTACATACTAAGGAGAAGCAGTTCGGCAAGCTAGCTCCAACTTGGAAAGGACCTTATGTGGTCAGTGAAAAGCTTAAGCCTGGGACATACAGGCTTCAAGATAAAGATGGAAGGATCTTGACCCCTGGAACATTGAACACCTCCGGTTGTATCTAGAATGAAAATTATGTAAATATTTACTTGTTTAAAGTCCATGTAAATATTAAGGGGCATACTCTTTCCTACCCTGGTGGCGCGAGGAGGTTTTAATGAGGTGTCTGGGCTTTTTAATCAAATTTGATACCTTCTTGAAAAATTTGGAGTGTTTCGATTGATAGCTTCTTTGAAACTTTTTAAAGTATCACTGACATACCATATTGATTTGGTAGAATGATGACCATTTAAACATTTGGCATCAGAGAATTTAAACACTCTCATTTCAAAATACTTATAAAATAACTAAGGGCTATTTAAACATTAGCCATCGAAATTGGGTAACTATAAGACAATGCAAGAATTATGTAAGATAAAATAGCCCGACTAACACCGGGAGTGATATTAAAATATGAAAAGTGCCTTGGCCGTCCAAGGACTTTGGAGTTTTAAAAGAAAAATCCGGACAAGATCCAGATACGGTTACAAAAATGCCTTGGCCATCCAAGGACTTTAGTCTAACACAAGAATTAAACGAAAATAAAAAGATAGTTAAAACTTTAAGGCTGAGCTTCCTTAGATGGTCCAGCCTCATCTGGTTTCTTCTTGGGGTCTTTAGGTTCCTCGTTAGGGCTCTCTCCGGTCCCTTCGTCTTTATCAGTAGTATCATCCCAATCACTGGAATAGCAGTGCTTATCACCATCAACCATAGTATGGTGAGGAAGGTCTTCGTATTCTACAAAACACCATAAATCTCCTAGTGTCCTCTTCGGAAATGTTTGATGAAAAAGCAAGACCATGTCTGATTTGACTTCAGCATACCTTTCCTCTTGAGAATCTATCACTACGTTAGTGTATGCATAGATCTTGGCTTGGATTGTCTTCTTCTGCTCCTTTGTCAAATCATCTTTCTCCTGGTTAACTCTAGATACATCATCTTTGAGCGAAAGTTTGTCATTGGTTAGGGTCTGGATGACATTGTCTTTGGCCTTCATATCCTCTTTTGAGGTGGAGAGATCCTTCTCCAAGCCAGAACACTTAGATTTGAGTTCTTTGTTAACCCCCCTCCGAAGTGGCCATCCTGGTGGCCAAATCCTCTTTCCCCTTCTTCAACTCCTCGATCGCTCTCCTTAATGCCTCAACATTCTGGTTGGCGTTAAGGAGGTCATTAGACAAGTCCTCTTTGTCTGCATTGAGTGTGCTGATGATGGTGGATTGACTTCGCACTTGTCTCTCCAAGTTGAGCACCGGTTGAATATTTCTAAAAAGGAGTGGGTCACCATGTCCTTCCACCCTGAAATAGAAAAATACTTACTATTGAAAGTAATGATGTTCGAAGAGCTTGAAGAGAGGTAAGGGCCAGTAAAGTCGTCCTTCTCGAGGTCTTAAAAGTAAAGGCCAATCCCTTGAAGGCCACTGATGTCTACTCCATCAATATTAATATCCCCTCCGGTACCCTCTCCGGTGTGAAAGTCACTTGGGATTTGCTCTACCTGTGTTGGGTCTGTTGGGTCGACCGGAGAAAGAGACTCCGGAGGCCGGAGAGCTACTTCATCCCCCTTGGAGATTTTCTTCTTCTTGGCTTCCCTATCTCCACCATCTGCTCCCCGTTTTCGGTCTTTTTGGGAGCCTTTGAGGGTTTTGGAAGTCCAACTGCCTCTTTGGTACTCTCATTTTCCACCACTTGAAGCATAGCAACATCAATTCCTCCTCAACACCACCTTGATTGACCTCAGCTACATCTGGCTTTTTCTTGCCTTTCTTGCCCTTTATTTTACTTGGGGCTTTAGCTCTGCCCGGCAAGGCCAGCTTCCAATCTTTCTCATCTGTCCTCTATAGGATGACACCTGGAGGAGGTGGTGTGGTCAATTCTTCCCAAGACAAGCCTCTCCGGCCGGTGGTGTTCCATAGGTGGGATCTCACCAGGTTGCCGGCAGTAAAACAATTGTGGAAGCGATTTCCCCATTTGTCAGCAGCCCAAGCATTCGGCTTGGCACAAGTTGTCTGCCCCTCGTCCAAGTAGTCGGAGAAATCCTTCGGCAGCACTACCCAAAGAAAGAGAAGAGCATTTAAGCAAACAAACTTTTTATAAGGAAAGAAAAACAAACATGATGGAATATTTACCCGTGCTTTCCATCTGCTGGTAAGCATGCTTAGGTTGTCACCAGCTTAAATCTTCTTCCCATTTTTTCCCTAGCAAAGAATTGGGTCTTCCAATTCTAGTCCGATTCGAGCAGATCATCCACCACTTTATAATTGTCACCCATATTGAAATGGTAGAAGGGAATGATGTGATTCTTGCAAAGGGTGGCCACAGCAGCAAATTGCTCCATCGGAAGCGGGATTTCGGAGAGCCTAGAGGCCATGATGCAGGCCATGAGAGTGTACCAAGAATTGGGACTCAACTGGCTTGGACTGAGCTTTATCAGATGGAAATATCTGACGATCTCTGGGTCCAAGGGAAATCTAAGCCCCAGTTGAACAATTCTGTGTAGAAAACTATCTCACTCAGCTTGCAGTCCATTGGCGTCTCCGGATCGACCGGTATCCTCACTTTAACAGATTCTGAGATCCCCCACTTCGTCCGGATCCGGCCTAATTCAGCAGTATGAATGAAGGCGTAGTTAATGTTCTGCATGGCTAGCAGATACTTTACGCTCACCTTGTGGAAGCAAGGTCTCACTCTGCCTTCAAGGGACTCCGGCAGGTCCGGATGTTTTAAACACATCTTCTCTTTACCCTTGCCCTTCTTGACAATAGCAGCCTCCCCCGTCTGCCCGGAGACATCAGTCTCAAAAGGGGCTTCTTCAACGCTGTCCTCCATCACATCTTCCATCACCATGGAAGGATTGTCAGTTGTCTTTGGTGGAGGAGTGATGGTGGTTGGTTCAGTAAGCTGTCCGGATGGCTGAGCATCGCTTTCCCTTTGTGGTCTGGTGTTCGGCTGGGGCTCAGATCCGGAGGGTTCACTTCGAAGGCTTGTCCCGGTAGTGTCCAGACGAGACGATTTATCCTTAGGGACTTTGATGGGTGCCTCTGACCCTGTAGCTTTGCCCTTGGCCTCAGACTTAGAGGGCTCTAATTTCGGAGACTTAGACTGTGGAGCAACAGCCTGGCCTTTTACTAAGCGGCCTCTTCGTCGAAGCGTTAGCTTTTCTGGGGAATTTTCAGCATCTGATCCCATGGCTATGAACGAAGAGGGTCTCTTTGTGCTTGTAACAGCTTTTTCCCGTTCGATAATGGGTTGTGACTCCTGAACCGATGAGCCTGAGACGATGGGTGAAAGACTTGGTTGAAATAACCTTCTGGTTTTAGAGCTTCTAGCAGAAGATGAACCTCGAACAGGCTCTGAGTTTGGTGTTTCAGACTTGTCGATTGGAGAGACTGGAAGACCTGCAGCAATGCGCCTTTCTCGCTCAACTCTTTGTTCTTTTTCTAAATCCGAGAGATTAAGTCACCCACCTTTTACAAGTGTGTTTCTTGCTGTAAACATAAACTTACACCAAAAAGATTTTAAGAAGAGAGATGAAAGCTTTGAAGTAAAGGAATGAAAGTGTAATGAAGATGGTAAAACAGTGAAAAATGAGGTAATTTATAATAATGAGACAAAAAGATGCCAAAAAACCTAGGAGAATACGAAAAGACAAAAGTAATGATTGAAGGCGGCGCTCACATCACATGCATTAAATGAAGAGGTTACTTTTTGGGTTAGTGGGAGTGTCGTTCTAGGAGAAAAACGGTTGGTGATGCAAATCAGAAGATGACACGTGTCCTACGATCCATGGCAAAACCTTTGAACTTCTGGATAAGTCTTTTACTAAACACTAAATATGTCCGGAAAATGTCACAAGTGCCCAAAAGCGATTTTTTAGGTCTTGCCAAAGGCCTTCGAACAAAACCTGAAAAAGGGGCTACTGATGAGTCCGGAAATTTTCACCACTCACTGTAGAAACCGGACATGGGCAATTCAGTCAAAAGCCACCCACTGAATCATCCGAACTGGACAAAAGTATTAAAAACTAATCACCTTTTGACTAAGCTAATTGCTAATCTGCTTAATAAACTAATCGGTTTTTGAATTCGACCCGGTTTCATAAACTTGACCCGAAATCCCATGTGGCCCATAATTAAGGGTATAATACCCAACCACTTTCATTAACGAGGGTAATGAACATTTAATACAACCAGACAGCTTAAATCTCTCGCTACAAAACACCCAAACATTAAATACCTTTGAAACACCACAAAATACCTGACAAAATTACCCTCAGTCGAAAATAATCCACACCACTCATGACCTTGAAGATTTTATTTAAATTATATCCGCATTATCGACTCACATGTTAGAGTCCTTTTTAATTGATACACTCAGTTTTTCGGATTTTCTATGTAATAGTCCATTAGTGCCGGCCTGGAGCCTTGTACTCCTTTTCCTTAGACTCGCATTTTACCTAAGGGTGGTTAAAGTTTTTTAAGGAGGCAAGTGCTCTATACCTTTATCAAGGCACTCTTGGACATGTCTTTTTCTTTTAGCTACATTGTTACCCTTCCTTGTACTCACTTGAGAGATCATAAAACTCTCTAGACGATTGTAACCTTGTACATATATATATATATATACACACCCACATTTACCCAAAAAAAACATGATTTATAGTTTAAAGCTTATTTTCCAAAACAAATTAATGAAGAAAAAAATTAGAAAAACTCCATAAAAATTACAAACCAAGAAAATATGATTTTAAGGGACTTTCTCGAATAAGAAAATTTTAGCAGCACCACAAATACAGAACTGTAACTTGTAAAAATAATAGGGAACAAATTGAAAACAGAAGAACAACTATACTACACTCTTACCCATGCAACAATCCACTTTATTTATTGTTTAAGAAAAACAAATCACAATAGAAAATCAGTCCATTGCAAACCCCTCATCCTTTAGAATGATCATCTATTTGATTACCCGTTATACGAAGCAGCAGACAAAATATGTAATAAGACATAAGACGTAAACAACGATTTGAGGAAACAGAAAGGAGACAAAGTGGGAAAAAGAGCAACGCCAAAGCCACAAGGAAGACCGATCCTATTATAAGCACAGCGTTGGCAAGCCACCCAAGTTCACTCACCACGAGACATACACCAGACATGAATGCTAATGACATCGTAAGCAAAGATACTCCAAGCAACGGTATTGCCAATCTCAATGCGTTAAGTACCAACTTTATATCACCCAGTTGCGCCCAAATGAGTGTCACCGCTACAATGAGAGAACTATACAGAGCTATCATGTCGCAGAAGATGAATATGTAAAACTTATTGCGACCTAATAGCGTTGCCATTCCTTTGTTGGTCGAGTCGGAGCTGTTATAGCCACCAGGTAGAGTAAAACCTGCCGCAAAAGTCACTGTGACTATAAGAGTTGAAACCAGAAGAAGAGTGTTGACTCTATCTCTGTACTTCTCCATGTTGATTTGTGATGGTTCTTGGCCCTCTTCCTTGTAACATATATTAGATGAAGGTGCACCAGCTGACTTTAGGGCTGCCCATGTTAGGCGCTGTGTAATTACACGCAAACAATTGTCACGATGAGACATTTTACATTAGTTTTCGATTCATTATTTGCGATGCATTTTTAAGATATTAAAAACCGTAAACCAATAACTATCGAAGCATACCTCCCTGAATGAAGGTACTGCGTCCATGTAAACCAAGGCAGCATCAAGTGGAGTATAGCCTACATTGTTGATTGCTTTCAAGTCAACTCTCTTGTCCCATACTAGATCACTAACTACTTTAGGATGCCACTTCATGGTAGCAAGATGGAGAGGTGTGTTTCCATCTTTATCACGCTGATTAATAACATTTTCCAACTCTGGGATTGTTAGAATGTACCGAACAACTTTGACATTTCCTGTCATTGCCGCAAAGTGGACGATGCTTTGTCCATTGTCATCTAGAATCTCCCCTGAAAAGGAAGGACAGTGACCAAGTAACTTCTTAACAACATCAAGATTGCCTTCACTACAAGCCAAATGAATTGGACGGAGTCCATCTTCATCTTTCTCGAAAGCAGCAGAAGCATTCTTTGATAATAAATAGTCAACACCACTCAGGTAACCAATAGAGGACGCGTAGTGAAGAGGCGTTCTTTTCTTTTCATCCCTCGAATAGATAAGTCTTGGTTCCACCTCCAACATATGGTCAAGATAGTCTGGCATACCATGATAAAATATGTCACATTTGATTAATCCTAACAACCTGTTTTGTTTCTAACCTTGGCCGCAAAACAATATGGATGCTAAGAATACACGGTAAAAAATGTAGATAATGACTAAAAATGAGTACCTGTTTTGTTTCTAGTAGTGGCCGCATGAAAAATGGCAGCGTGAAAAGCAGGCTTTCCTTTGAGGCAGTCATCATGACTTATTTTAATGTAAGTACAGCACTTGAACATGCGATCAACGACGTCCCTAAAGCCAGCTTTGGCAGCCAGATAGAAAGGAGACTCTCCATCCTCGTTCAATGAGAAAGAGACTTCAGGGTCTCCTTTGATTAAATCATGAACTATACTATACTGCCGACAGGATCCTTCATTATTTATTAAGGCCTCGTGCAGTGGAGTATATCCTTTGTAGTTTTGTAATCTCAACAGAGATGGAGATTTTATAGACTCTCCGTATTTTCTAAACTGGTAGACAAGTCTTTTAATGACGGACTCGCATCCTGCTTTTGCAGCAAGATGTAGAGCAGTGTCACCATGTGCATTTTTCCTTGTGATTATTGATGGATAAGAGTCTGTTATTATTTCCATAATATTAATATTATTGTTAATTACAGCAACATGAAGCATTGTGTTGCCAAGAGGAGTAATGCTTTGAAAAACATCATCAAAGGTTTGCTTCTCCCCGGCTAAAGCTATTGATATAGCATCAATGAAGCTATCTTCATCATCATCGCTAGAACAAGCTTGGTACAACTCTATGCTCATGTAATTTTGATGTTGGTTTGATGCTTGAGTACTACTACTACTAATGCGATTTGAAGTTGCGTTGCCGTCTGATGATTGTCTTAGGTATCCCATTCTTTCTTTTCTTTCCATTATTTCTCTCGTTTTTCTATCTGCATCTACCGAGCAGGATCCTACCTCAAAACTCTTTTGAGGTTGTTCAGGCTGCTCACACCTTTCGATTTCGATACTTATGTCGTCTGAAAAAGATTGTTCTTCAGAAAGAAAATGAACATATTGTACTTTATCAGTTGGGCATAGTAATAGCATATTTGAATGCAATAGATAGTTTGTACTTATAAAAAGTTTAAATTCATGAAATAAATAAATAAAAGGTGGTTTTATAAAACTTTATTTTCATGTAGTTTTGATGCTTGAGTACTACCATGTTGGATCATAAACTTGATCCACTTAAAGGGACCAACCCACTCAAAGGGTCCAACCCACTTAATAAGGCCCATCTAGAAAGAATATTCTAGAAACATTTAAATTAATATTTAGTATTTTAGGTTGAGTGCAAGACACACTTTTAGATTGAGTGTAAGAAACACCTTAACTTTGAGTGTAGTATTGATGTTGAGTGTGTTAGTATCCAAAAGCCTCTTGGATGGTGGATCTTTGTCTCCACTATATTCCTATAAATAGTGGAGCTCTCCCACCATCTAGAGTATCACACAAACACACCAAGAATCAAAGTTAGAGAGAAAATTAGAGCGAGAGAAAAGAGAGACAAGAATGCTCTCTTGAGTGTTAGAAAAATATTTTCTCTTCTAGTGTGAGTTGTAAGAGTGTTTTGTAATATTTCTCCTTTTCTATCTATATCAAAGTTGTTTGTTTGTTTTAAAGAGAGTGTTGTTTTATATTTTCCGCCAACAAAGTTGTATCAGAGCCACAAGCTCTTTCCGAAATTTTGTTTTTCAATATTCAACATATTGAAAAATATGACAAATGGTGTATCATCCTTCCAAGTTCCAACACTCAACAACAACAACTACGATAATTGGAGTATCAAGATGAAAGCTCTCCTTGGAGCACATGATGTGTGGGATGCCGTTGAAAAAGGGTTTGACGAACCCGAAGATGAAGCAAACCTTACTCAAGAGGAGAAAACGACTTTCAAGGATTTAAGAAAGAGAGACAAAAAAGCTCTCTTCCTCATCTATCAAGCATTAGATGATGATGGCTTCGAAAAAATTTCAAGCGCATCTTTCGCCAAGCAAGCGTGGGAGAAATTACAAATCTCTTACAAAGGAGTCGAAAAGGTGAAAAAGGCACGTCTTCAAACATTAAGAGGTGAATTTGAATCTTTACATATGAAAGCGTCCGAATCTATTTCGGAATATTTTTCAAGAGTAGCAACCGTTTCTAATCAATTAAAAAGAAATGGTGAGAGCTTAGAAGATGTGAGAGTAATTGAAAAAATACTCCGCTCGTTGGATCCTAAATTTGAGCACATCGTCGTGACGATTGAAGAAACTAAAGACTTGGAGAAAATGATGATCGAAGAACTCCAAGGATCATTACAAGCCTATGAAGAAAAACACAAGAAGAAGCAAGAGATCACCGAGCAACTCCTCAAAGTAGAATTGAAGGACATGCATGCAAATCAAGGAGATGATAGAAACCAACGTAGCCGAGGCAGAGGCAGAGGCCGCGGACGAGGTGGTTATCACGGCAGTGGACGTGGCTGGAATTACAACAACAATAATTCCAACTACAACTACGAGAAACAAGAAAGCTCAACACGAGGTCGTGGAAGAAGAAATCCGAACTCGAGGTATGATAAATCTCAAATCAAATGCTATAAATGTCAAAGATTTGGACATTATGCTTCCGAATGCAGAGGCCCCAACAATAGAGTTGAGGAGAGGGCCAACTATGTGGAGGAGAAGAATGAGGAAAAAGATATGTTACTACTAACATACAAAAACACTAATGAAGGTCAAGAGAACACTTGGTATCTTGACAGTGGTGCAAGCAACCACATGTGTGGGAAAAGAAGCATGTTCATAGAGATCAATGAAGAAGTGAGTGGAAATGTCTCTTTTGGAGATGATAGCAAAATATCGGTGAAAGGAAAAGGTAACATTCTTATTCGTGCAAAAGATGGTAGTCACCAAATAATCTCAAATGTTTATTACGTACCTAGCATGAAAAACAACATCTTAAGCTTGGGACAACTTCTAGAAAAAGGCTATGATATTCATATGAAAAAATATAGTATTTTTATGAGAGATGTAAAAGGGGTTTTAATTGCTAAAGTTCAAATGTCAAAGAATAGAATGTTTCCTTTGAATATTCAAAATGATGTTGCAAAGTGTCTTAAGGCGTGTTACAAAGATTCGTCGTGGCTATGGCATGTTCGATTTGGGCATCTAAACTTTACAAGTTTAGAGTTATTGTCCAAGAAGGAAATGGTGAGAGGGTTACCATGTATCAATCATCCTGACCAACTATGCGAAGGATGTTTACTTAGAAAGCAATTCAGAAAAAGCTTTCCAAAGGAGTCAGAGTCAAGAGCCAATAAACCTCTCGAGCTTATTCATACCGATGTGTGTGTTCCAATCAAGCCGAGCTCTTTAGGTAAAAGTAACTACTTCCTTCTCTTCATTGATGATTTTTCAAGAAAAACGTGGGTATATTTCTTGAAACAGAAATCCGAAGTCTTTGGAGTATTTAAGAAGTTCAAAGCAGTTGTGGAAAAGGAAAGCGGAAATAAGATTAAAGCCATGAGATCTGACCGAGGAGGGGAGTTCACATCCAATGAATTCCTAGAGTTTTGTGAAGCACATGGAATTCGTCGCCGCTTGACAGTTCCTAGATCACCTCAACAAAATGGTGTGGCAGAAATGAAGAACAGAACAATCCTTGATATGGCGCGAAGCATGCTCAAAAGTAAGAAACTGCCTAAGGATTTTTGGGCGGAAGCAGTGGCATGTGCGGTTTACTTGTCCAACCGATCTCCAACAAGAAGTGTTTGGGGAAAAACACCACAAGAAGCGTGGAGTGGAAGAAAGCCCGGAATTTCCCACTTGAGAGTATTTGGAAGCGTAGCTCATGTCCATATACCAGACGAACAACGAACCAAACTCGATGATAAAAGCAAAAGTTTTATCTTCATCGGTTACGACTCAAGTTCCAAAGGCTACAAGTTATACAACCCAAACAACAAGAAGGTTGTGATAAGCCGAGACGTGATAGTTGATGAAGAAGGCGAATTGGGATTCTGGGTCTCATACAACTGAGTTCACATTTTTCCCCCAAATTGAAGAAGATGAGAAGACACCAAATGAGCAATCAGAAGATGTTGCTACCCAACATGCCTCACCAACAGCAACTACTCATGGAGACTCACCACCTTCATTATCGTCAAATGGTAGTCAAAATGAGAGAGCAGTGGAACGTACAAGAAGCCTTAGTGATCTTTATGAGGTAACCGAACCAATGGATAACATTACACTATTTTGTCTATTTGCTGATTGTGAGCCAGTGACATTTCAAGAAGCTGCACAAGAGAAACAATGGAGAGACGCGATGGATGAAGAAATTAGAGCCATCGAGAAGAATGACACATGGGAACTCACCTCACTTCCCAAAGGGTGCAAGACAATAGGCGTCAGATGGTTATACAAAACCAATAGAAAGGCTAAGGGGGATATTGAAAAACACAAAGCGAGGCTTGTTGCAAAAGGCTATAGTCAAAAGGCGGGAATTGACTATGATGAGGTATTCGCCCCCGTTTCCCGATTAGAAACTATTAGACTAATAATTTCTTTGGCAGCTCAAAACAAGTGGAAGATACAACAAATGGATGTAAAGTCAGCATTTCTCAATGGCGTCCTTGAAGAAGAAGTCTACATTCAACAACCATTAGGTTATGAGATCAAAGGCCACGAAGATAAGGTGTTGAAGCTAAAGAAGGCTCTTTACGGGCTAAAACAAGCACCAAGGGCATGGAACAGTAGAATCGACAAGTATTTCCAAGAGAATGGCTTCAACAAATGTTCGTACGAGCACGCTCTATACACCAAGATCAAAGATGGAGATATTTTGATCGTGTGTCTCTACGTGGACGATTTGATCTTCACCGGAAGCAACCCAAGTATGTTCAATAAATTCAAGGAAGTAATGACGAAGGAATTCGAGATGACAGACTTGGGGCTCATGGCGTACTACCTTGGCATTGAAGTTAAGCAACAAAAAGATGGAATTTTCATCTCACAAGAAAGCTATGCCAAAGATATACTGAAGAAGTTTAAGATGGAGAACTGTAGCCCAATAAGCACACCCATGGAGTTTGGAGTCAAAATGTCCAAGAATGAAGAAGGAGAAAGTGTAGATCCGACATTATTCAAAAGTTTGGTAGGAAGTCTACGCTATCTAACTTGCACAAGACCTGATATTATTCACGCAGTTGGATTGGTTAGCCGCTACATGGAATCTCCAACAACAACTCATTTCAAAGTTGCGAAGAGAATCCTTCGATATCTGAAAGGTACAAGTGATTTTGGATTACTCTATTCAATTTCTAATAATTACAAACTTGTCGGGTATAGCGATGGTGATTGGGGTGGAGACATAGACAATCGAAGGAGTACTACTGGATTTGTATTCTTCATGGGAAACATTGCTTTCACATGGATGTCAAAGAAACAACCGATAGTCACATTATCCACTTGTGAGGCAGAATATGTTGCTGCCACTACCTGTGTTAGTCATGCAATTTGGCTTAGAAATCTATTGAAGGAGATAGACCTAACACAACATGAGCCAACTAAGGTCTATGTCGATAATAAGTCAACAATCGCATTAGCCAAGAATCCAGTATTCCATGATCGAAGCAAGCATATAGATGTCCGCTACCACTACATAAGGGAGTGTATTTCAATAAAGGATGTGCAAGTTGAATATGTGAAGACACAAGATCAAGCTGCTGATATTTTCACCAAGCCACTGAAAAACGAAGACTTCAAACGATTAAGGAAACTACTAGGGGTCACCGGATCAAGTTTAAGGGGGAGTGTTGGATCATAAACTTGATCCACTTAAAGGGACCAACCCACTCAAAGGGTCCAACCCACTTAATAAGGCCCATCTAGAAAGAATATTCTAGAAACATTTAAATTAATATTTAGTATTTTAGGTTGAGTGCAAGACACACTTTTAGATTGAGTGTAAGAAACACCTTAACTTTGAGTGTAGTATTGATGTTGAGTGTGTTAGTATCCAAAAGCCTCTTGGATGGTGGATCTTTGTCTCCACTATATTCCTATAAATAGTGGAGCTCTCCCACCATCTAGAGTATCACACAAACACACCAAGAATCAAAGTTAGAGAGAAAATTAGAGCGAGAGAAAAGAGAGACAAGAATGCTCTCTTGAGTGTTAGAAAAATATTTTCTCTTCTAGTGTGAGTTGTAAGAGTGTTTTGTAATATTTCTCCTTTTCTATCTATATCAAAGTTGTTTGTTTGTTTTAAAGAGAGTGTTGTTTTATATTTTCCGCCAACATACCACTCATGCATACTTAACCTGCTTTGCCATCTGATGGTGATCTGAGGTCTCTCATTTTTTCCGTTCCTTTTTTAGTTGCATCCATCATTATATCTGCAAAGCAGGCTCCCTCCCAAGTTTCACTTAACTTATTCCCGAAAAGTTTTTGAGAAACAATCTGCACAAGATAATTTACATGAATATTAATTACTAAGACAATCTGCCCAATATTAATCTGAGTATTTTCGGGCAAAAAAATATTATTTAGAACGACATATATTGTGGGACAAAATATATTTTCTAAAACTACATGTATTATGAGAGAGAGTATCATATGTGTATAAGCAAAATGGTTTCTTTCGGAAGGAGTCCGCAGCCGTTACTCAGAATGCAATGTTGCACGAGTGCGCACAGGGTAAACCCTCAGTCTGACGCAATAGCCTGCAAACATATATGAAAATGGTTTCTTTCGGAGGGAGTCTGCAGCCGTTACTCAGAGTGCAATGAGTGCGCACAGAGTAAACCCTCAGTCTGTCGCAATAGCCTGCAAACCTGTTGGAACCAAATTAAATTAAGCTACAAAGATATTAATTAATTAATTAAGTTAATTAATTAATTAATATATTGCTCAAAGATTTGGATAATATATTTTTGATGTAAAAATATTATTCATATTCTTTTAGAGATTTGATATTATATTTTAGAGAAAATATTATATTAGTGAAAAATATTATTCTGTCATTAAAACAGAATAATGTACTAATATAAATATAGGATATACAATGTATCAAACAACAACATCACAAAAGTTTTAATAAAAATTTCTTCTTCTTCTATCTTTTTTATATTCTACAAAACCAACGCAGGAAGGAAAACCACACAAGGTGACAAGTTCAGATAGCCTGCAAACCAACACAGGAAGGAAAACCACACAAGGTGACAGATTCAGCCGAAAAAACGTATGTAGAAGGACTCGAACTCATGACCTTTGTTCACAAGCATGCCTTACCGGACCAACTCAGCTACCCTTTTAGCAATGGTTTCTTATTCTAGTAGTACTTGGTTTTGGTTTCTTATTCTGTTAGTACTTGGTTTCTTATTCTGGTAGTACTTGGTTTTCAATTCTATTAGGATTTATTAGCTATTTAAACTTATGCATTATGGCTTTATCATAAAAACCATCCATCAATTATGCTTCATTGTCTAAGGATTATAGTTAACTTGTGTATCAAGTTATAAGTAATGCTATTTTTAACTTATAGGTATTCAAGAATAAAAGCATATATACCTTCTTCAATGAACGTACTGAATCCATGTTAGCCTAGGCGTCACCAAACAACGTAGCTTGCATCTGCCGAACAAAGATTCTACTTCGAAACTCCTTTTAGGTATTTCTGTCAGGGGAGAAATTATGCTTGCCATTGAAGTTTCCCATGTATAAACTTTGGATAGTCGTTCACATTACCTTTCAAAACATAATTTTAATCTCAAAAGCTGTATATTTAAGGAAAATAACATATTATATATTACTAGTTGGATAGCATATTTGAATGGATGAATGGATAGTTTGTACTTAGAAAATGTTTAATTCTTGAAAGGAGAAAAAAAGATTATGAAACTTTCAAAGGTGGATCACCCGGCACGTTTTAATAGACCATTGTTGCACTAATCCATTAGCATTTCTCGGAAATGGTAAGGAGGAGACAGGGTCAAGGTCTTATTTGCTTTCCTCGGATGGCAAATGGATATGCCTAACTACTTTTCTATCTTTGTTGTTTCATGGTTAAACATACAGCCTAAACTCATCCGGAATCCTACTCAAAATCTTCTTCTTTTTATTATGTTTTGATTTTCTCTTTCTCAAATCTATCTTCATGAACTATTTATTTATAAAAATACAATTAACAAAAGAAAAACACTAAATGTATCCTAACTCCACCTAACATTAACACAATTCCAATATTTGATGAGAAAAAAACCCCTAACCAACCCTAACCAGCCACGTATTACACCACAAAAAAGTATAAAAAAAAACCTGAAAAACAATTATTTAATATATTTCTTTTTTCATACATGTCAACTTTTTGTTATTTCGATGGGTTAGGTTCAGCCTCCTAGTCATCTTACTGATATCAATAAAGTAATGAGATTTTACATCCACAATAGTGCAATTGGTGATGCATTAGGTGCTCATACTGCTGGAGCAAAGAAGTGCTAATTGTTGTTGACTAAGTAATTTTGTTTTTCATAACTATTTCGCTTAATTCTAAGGATGGTCATTATTCATGAGAGGTGAAGAACATACTCATGATCATATAGTTCTTATAATTCACTATGCTTCTTCTAATTATCGCAGAATGTTCATCATTAAAATGAGACTCAAGAAATATTTGCACAAAATAAATCGGTGTGATTGATATAAATTATAAACTTCTATCGTTTCAGTTTTTCTAGATGCTACTGACATCTTAAGAGAAATTATGCTTAAGCAGATGGCTTAATATCCTCTTCCATTTTTTTCTAACATTTGGTCTCCTGTTTTTGGATACTGTTTTAAAAGAGTGTCGTTTGATATTTTTTCACCAACAATATATGCATAAGGAAAATGGTGTCTTGTTCTCTTAGTACTTGGTTTTCAATTCTATAATGATTTGTAAGCTATTTCCATCAATTATGTTTTATTGTCTTAGAATTAGAGTTAACTCGTGTATCAGCTTATAAGTAATGCTATATTTAACTTATATTTTTTCAAGAATATAAATATATATACCTTCTTCAATGAACGTATTTGAAGAGTTTTAATAATGCTCACGGGTGATGTTGTGTTACGAAGATTTTTTAGTGCCAAAATAGATTTAAGAACTGGGCTAATGAAATTTTTTAGAGAGAAAGTAGAGAGAGAAAGTAGTATTATATTCATCTCGGGATCTGTGAAGCGTGTGTGGTCCTTTTATAGTACAATTGCGGGTCCCACACGCTTTAATTCCCAATTATTACATCTTTAGTTCCTACATCTTTTCACCTTCTCATAATAGCTATCTCTTTTACAACTTATACAATTCTCCCCTAATATAATTTCTTCTTTACAATTCTATCATAATAAACTTCTTCTTTACAATTCTCTCCTAACAAACTTCTTCTTTGCAATTTTACCATGTCTTTTATTCTCCCTCATCAGTAGCCCCCCAGTCCTAGTGAAAATATTTCTGCAAAGAAATCTCCGTTGCTTATTTCAATCCTCCTCGAAGATCCATTTCCTCGAACATCTTCTCCTCGGATAACTCATCTTTAACTACTAACTTTCTCCTCGAGAATCTGCTCCCTCGAACATGCTTTTGAACAATGCTTTAAGTGCCACATATTCCTTTGAAAAATGTTTCCCACGCGACTATTTCCTTCGAACATAGACTACTTGTACATCATACTAACCAGTAGCCCTGCAATCCTTGCAATGGCTTAACAAGAACTGTACCTATGATACCCATAATTCCCCTAGGAAAACAAGAGAAAATGTCCCCAGGCATGACTGACCCGAAAAGCCCATTACCCTCTATAAGTATTGATCTTCGTTCTTAACATTGCAAACTTTACATCCTAAAATTTCTAGAGAGATAAAGCTGGTTTATAAACCTCGTCGGATTCCAGAGTGGTTGGTTATTAGCAAAAAATTCGAAGAGAGGGTTGCTACTGGTGAATACATTGAGCCCCAACCCCCACCTGCTGTTACTACATTTTACGGCTCGTGGCCTCCACCAGAAAATTCCACTGCTATCATACCCCTTGAAGTATCCCGGCAGAGCCTAATTTCTGATCAAAGTAAAATCGGCCTCATGGGTAAAGACAAACAACAAAACACTCGTCCGGAAAAAGGAAGAAGCATCATAAGAGAAAATCCGAGGAGCACAAACGCGCTAAAACAATGCCCTCGTAGACTTTGAACTCCCTGTTAGCTCTGATCACTGGAAACCTCCTTCCAAAAAATGACAACGCAGTATCAAGTCTTCCAGCCACTCCTTCAATTACAGCGACCGAGAGCCCTCGATTTTCTCTAGGAAGGAATACCTTAACCGAAGAAGAGCTTCGAGTCATGCGAAACAAAGCTTTGTTTGCTAGAGGAAAAAGGATTGCCTCGGATATCCCTGAGCCATAAATTCAACTGGCATCCCCGGAAGAACAAAATAAGACCACCAACTTGCCCGCTGAATCTGCTAAAGGAAAAATGATCACCTCGGATATCCGTGAGTCAGAAATTCAGCCAACATCTCATGAAGAGCAAAATAAAACTACCAACTTGCCTGTAGAATCTTCTAGTCAAATGACTACCAGGCATCCCGTAATGTCCGAGGAGCTAGCTCGCCGGATTACGCCTAAGTCTAAGGGAGATATTACGCTTCCCTTAGAACTTGATGCCATTGTGGGCAACAATATCCGAGGGATTGAAAACAAACACTTGGTGGCACTGCACAACATTCAGTATAAGTACTTTTCACCATCAGAAAAACCCATACTGAGAACCCGGTGGTGCATTCCTTCGTACATTAACATTAGGTTTCCTTCGGAAGGTGAGTCTCCTCTATCTGTGAGGGATGATGAACTGATTGTATATACCAAAATTATTGAACTGGGGCTTAAGGTTTCCTTTAGACCCATTCTTTATTGAGTACTTTGCCAAGATTAGTCTGTGCCCCTCACAAGCTGGGCCAAATATGTGGTTCACACTTATGGCGATCATCATGGCTTCAAGGATTTCAGGCATCGAATTCTCCTTAGAAGAGCTGATCGGACTTTCAGGTTTAGCAAGGAATCCATTTTTTCCTTTTTACTCACTAACCTTTAGCCAGCGACAAAAAGTGTTAAAAGACTTGTTGGAGGCAGATAAAAAATTGAGGCAACAATTTATCTTCTTCTCTGGTCACTGGGAAACAGGGTCAGAGTTGTCGCCTTCGAATCCTCACAGGCTATCCCTTATGTGGACCAATAAATGTAAGTTATCTTTTGTAATTTTGTCTCCTCGGATAATAACGTGCTAACGTGAAATTTTTGTAGCTATGACAGGTATTTCAAAACCCTGCTCGGATTATGTCGAGAGTACTACAACTGTCTTCACCAAGTTGAGCGAGTGGGCCAAGGAACATTGGGAAAATAGATTTCGCCTGTGCTTTGTTAACAATAATTTAGCCATGGGCCGATTATGGAGGTTGAATCCTCTTGACCGATTGACCCTAAAAGAACTCATGACCCCCCCCCCCCCCCCACAGCAAGAAGTCTTGGACCGTGTAACGAAAAAAGACATAGGGATATACCTCTCAAAACGTTCCCGTGCCAAGAGTCATCTTGGAGAATCCGACGAGGAACTCTCCTCGAAAGATCGTCAGTCAGATAACGAAGGAAGAGTCACCAACCAGGAACCACCTCCCACTGCCATCATTGTGATACCCGATTCCAACTCCCCTCCAACCAAATCTGTCCATCCACCAAAGAAGAAAGACACCAGAGCAAAAGAGAAAAGGAATAAAGTTGTCTTGGAGCCCATCCAAGAAATACTCGAGGACGGCAAAACGCAAGATGATATTCAAGAAACCACTCATGGAAATGAACTCCCCGAAATACCGAGGGAGCCCGAACAGGAAATTCGAGAGAACTCTCTCAAGGAAAACTCTAACCAGACACCAAACTCTCCCCAAACTCAAACTTCGAGGCCTGCTCTCATCGAAAATTCCCCTGTGCTGGCACCACTTCCCATTCCTCGAAGCAACCCTCCTCAGAATGTGGACCTGGACATTGTAATTGGGGAGACTTCGGATTACGATCCTACAGTACTAGGCTCACCCACCAACTCCTTCGAAGTTCCTCTTGATGATAATTTTTCATTAAGTCTTCGAAGTTTGCTACATACTTCTGTTATTAAAGGAAGGAAGATGCAGCATCTCGAAGATCGAAAAAATCACTATAAGTTCAAAGCCTCCCTGATGGCTTCGTAACTTGAAGAGGCCAATAAACAATATGCCATTGTGGAGAGCCAAGCAGATACACTGTATGAAAGACTATCTGCTTCTGAGAATTACGTCATCATGCTCGAAAGGTGCTGCCAAGAAGAAAGGGCCCTCCACCAAAAGAAGACGGAGGGCCAAGAGAAACTCCTGATCGAGTATCAAAAGGCTCATGAAGTGACACGCAATGGTTTTAACGATTGTTGTAATGAGTATGAAAAGATTTATAAGGACAGAGAAAAGTTGGTGAAGCGAATCGAATATTTTCCTCGGCAGGTGGAGGAGGAGAAGGAAAATACCGTAAATGCCTATGCGACCAAGTGTACAAACAACCTTACCGTTCGAGATGCTACAGTCCGAGCAGGCCTAATAATCAAATTCATGTAGAGCACCCCGAATACGACTTAGGCAGCTTTTGGAAACTCGTGTCCCCGGATCTTCGTCCTCCTCATATTGTCGTGAGTGAGAGTGAGTCATCAGACTCTGAGGAAAGTCATTCCCCAGATAAATCTGAGTAGTTGGTAAAAAATGGTGGCCCAGTTTGTAGTTTTTTTGTATAAGACCTTATAAGGCGATTTTTGTAACCCCTCTTACTTTATGCGAGGATATATACTCCTCGGATTTTTATGTATGCCACAACTGGGAATGTTAATCGTGTAACTTATTATTTGTCGTTATATCCTAAGTGTTTGCAAACTCGTATCGTAATATTTATTGAATAGTTAATTTGTATCAATTCGTGTTGTGGTATGCATTAAGAACTATGCTAAGAGTAGCTTAAGGTTAATCGGCTAAGGCACCAGATAAACTATGGCACCAAGACAGTTGAGGCACAAAATATTATGACCCAAATGATAGTGTAAGGGATTAAACAATTCGAGGCACAAAATATTGTGACCCAAATAATAGTTTAAGGTATCAAACGATTCGAGGCACAAATTATTGTGACCTAAATAATAATTTGAAGTGTTAAACAATTCGAGGCACAAATTATTGTGACCCAAATAATAATTTAAGGCACTAAACAATTCGAGGCACAAATTATTGCGACCCAAATAATAATTCGAAGTGTTAAACAATTCGAGGCACAAATTATTGTGACCCAAATAATAGTTTAAGGCACTAAACAATTCGAGGCACAAAATATTGTGACCAAAATAATAGTTTGAGGCAAAAAGTACGTTGTATTAAGCACCTCATATGGACACCTCGTTAAAACCTTCCTGTGCCTATCAGAGTAGGAAATAGTATGCCCTCGCTATGTTTTGTAACTGGGAGATACAAAAAAGGACAAATGTTACGCTCTAACTAGTTCCTCATTCAAGATACAATTATAAGTGTTCAATGTTCCATGGAAGCCGCAAATATCGCCCTTCCTTGTCTTTTAATCGATACGTGTCCTGTTTTACCTTCTATGTTACTTCATAAGGGCCCTCCCAATTTGGTCTCAATTTTCCAAGACTCTTTTCTTTAGTTTGTAGAAAGAGTTTTCGTAACACTTTGTCCCCCACCTTAAAATCTCTGACCTTTACTTTAGATGCATATCGACTCCTCATAAGAGTTTGATAATGCAAAGACTTCAACTGTGCGCGTTGTCTTTTTTCTTCAACCAAATCTAACTCCAGGGCTCTGCTTTGATCATTCACGTCTGCTGTATAAGTTGCCACACGATATGAAGCGAAAACAATCTCCGAAGGGACAATGGCATCCATACCATATACTAAAGCAAACAGAGATGCAGCAGTGGCAGTTCGAGGCGTTGTCCTATAAGCCCACAATACTTCTTGTAAATAATCAGGCCATTTTCCTGCCTTTCCTTCCAAATTCTTTTTCAAACCATTGAGAATTGTTCGATTGGTCACTTCCACTTGTCAGTTAGCTTGGAGGTGAAATGGGGCAGAAAAACATTGTCGTATGCCCCTAGAAAGGCAAAAGCTTTTAAACACCTTGTTATCGAACTGAGGTCCGTTATCCGTTGTGACTTGCGATGGTACCCCAAAGCGACAGCAAATATTCGACACGATGAATTTGATAACATCTTTGGCTTTCGTCCCTGCTAGGGGTTCCACTTCCACCCACTTAGAGAAATAATCCGCCGCTACGATTATATTCTGTCTGCCTCCAGACGCCATTGGTAGGGGCCCCACTAAATCAATACCCCACCTGTCAAATGGGACCGCCTCTGAAATGCTCTCCAATAACACCTTAGGCTTGTGGATTATGTTTGCATAGCGCTGACATGTGTCACATCGTTTTACCAAGTCTTTTGCATCTGAAGCAATAGTCGGCCAATAATAACCAGCCAGAAACACCCGTCGAATTAACGCCTTATACTCACAATGGGCTGAATCTTCCCCATCGTGCAATTCAGACAGGACAAATTGTGACTCATCCTTGTTCAGACACCTTAGTAATGGTCGGCTCAAAGATTTCTTATCCAGAACGCCTCCCAACATGATATACCCGTGAGACTTGAACCTGATTTTCCTAGCCTCGTACTTTCCAGTAGGTAAAGTATCATTTTCCAAGAAGTCAATAATTGCTGACCTCCAATCATTTGTGATCACATTGCTCACCTCGTGAACATTCATTGAATGCTCCGCATCGATCATGACCGAAGGGTGTTCCTGAATCAAGACCCATGGGTATCCCTCCGTCCGCAAGGCTGTGCCCAAAGAATCTGGGACGACATTTGCCTCTCTTCGAAAATGTTCATATTTGATCCCATCAAACTCAGAAACCAAATATTTTAATGCTTTCAGATATTGTATCAGCTTATCAATTCTGACCTCAGATTCCCCCAAAGCTTGGTTTATTACCAACTGTGAGTCACTGATCAGTTTAATCTTTTTGGCCCCACATATCCGAGCTAAACGTAAACCCGCCAAAGCTGCCTCATACTCTGCTTCATTGTTAGTTGCCCTGAAACCAAATCGAATATCTTGAAACATAGCTATCCCTTCTGGAGAAATCAATTGGACACCCGCGCCACTTCCAGAGTTATTTGACCCTCCATCCGTTCGTACCAACCATTACGTATCATCGGAATGGTCAATTATCTCCATGTCCTCTCTATCTCAGTGGAATTCAACCAAAAAGTCAGCCAAAACCTGGGATTTTATTGCCGTTCGAGGCTCAAATGCTATGTCGAAATCTCCCAATTCGACTGACCACTTAGTCATCCTCCCAGAGATATCGGGCCTTTGTAACAAACCTTTTAGGGGGAATGTCGTCCGAACAACTATAGGATGTGCCTGGAAGTAGGGTCTCATTTTTCGGGCAGCTGTTACCAAGGCTAAAGCTACCTTTTCCAACTTGAGATATCGTTTCTCTGCATCCAACAAACTCTTACTGACATAATAGATAGGTTTCAGAAGAGCGTCTTCTTCTCAGAGTAAAACAGCACTGACCGCACAATCTGAAACTGCTACATAGATAATCAATCTTTCCCCCACCAATGGTTTAGACAGTATATCAAGGGATGCCAAATATTCCTGAATGTGTCGAAAAGCTGCTGAACACTCATCAGTCCAGTTAAATTGTTTCGCGTTTCGTAACACCTTAAAGAAAGGTGCACATTTGTCCGAGGACCGAGAAATAAATCTATTCAGCGCTGCCAATCTCCCTGTCAAGATCTGGACTTCCCAGATATTCCGCGGTGGAGTTATGGTAATTAAATCTTTTATTTGGTCTGGGTCAACCTCAATGCCTTTTTCACGTATCATATATCCAAGGAACTTACCCGATCGTACCCTAAAAACACACTTTTCCGGGGTCAGTTTCAGATTGACTTTGCTCAAATTATTAAAAGTCTCCTCCAGGTCAGCAAAATGATATTTGTCCCGCAAAATCTTGACAAGCATATCATTGATATATGCTTCGGCATTCCGACAAATTTGCCCCTCAAAAGTTTTGTTGACCAAGCGCTGATAAGTTGCCCCTGCATTTTTTAGGCCAAATGGCATAACTTTGTAACAATATAACCCTCTCCCGGTAATAAATGACGTGCTATCTTCATCTTGTGCATCCAACCGGATTTGATTATACCCTGAATATGCATCCATGAAAGACAACAATCGATTTCCCGAAGTCGAATCCACTAACTGATCAATGCGGGGCACCGGAAATGGATCCTTAGAGCAAGCTCTGTTTAAGTCCGTGAAGTCCACGCACATTCTCCACTTGCCATTCTTTTTCCTGACTAAGACTGGATTCGAGGCCCATACGGGATAATGCGACTCGCGAATGTGGCCTATGCTTAATAGCCTTTCTACTTCCAATAAAATAGCTGCAGCCTTCTCCTGAGAAACTGGTCTCCTTTTCTGGACAATGGGTCGAACATCGAGTCGTACCGCAAGTTTATGACATATTATCTCTGATGGTACTCTAGTAACATCTTGTGTACACCAAGCAAACATATCGAGTTTGTTATACAAAAACGCAATTAATCTTTCTTTGAACTCAAAAGAAAGTTTTACTCCGATCTTCAAAGATTTTCCCCCTCCAAATTTATGTTCCTCGGAATCCTCTTATGGGGCCAGAAATCCGGGGGTCACCCTCGGATCATCACATAGAATGATTTCCGAGGAAGGCCCCTTTAATTGCTATGCCTTGTCTAATATTTCTCCCCAAACTCCCTTCAAAGATAAAGCGATCTGGTAGCATTCGCGAGCCATATTCTGGCTGCTCCTCATTGTCCCGATGTTATTGCCTACCACATATTTCAGACACTGATGCACCATTGAAATCACACCATGCATTCGGGACAGCCAAGAGCGACCCAAGATTGCATTATACGAAGTTGGTGCATCGACAATAATGAACAATACTTACACCTTCTTCTTGAACGGCCCGCGACCTAACTCGACCACACACTGAAATTCTCCAACAACCACTGTTGTGGCGCCGGTAAATCTTACTATGGTTCTGTCGGATCGTCGTATAACCGGTGGGTCAGAAATTCTCCTTTAAGTACTCATAAACAAGATGTTCGCTGAACTTCCTGTATCAACAAGTATCTTCTGAACTTGATCACCAGCAATACCCGCGGCAATCACCACCGCATCTTCCTGCGGGCTCGCGACATTTCGCATGTCGTCATCATCAAAACATATGATAGGGGAAGGTAATCGATGCATTTGCGCTGACACTCCTGCTTCAATCTGGGTAATCAGATTGACCATATGCCTTTTCCGCGACCTATTAGAATTCCCTGCGATGGTATCCCCTCCAAAGATTGTCAGTGAATCAAAGAAAGCACAGAGGTCGTTTACTTTCCCCCTTGGAATAATCTCCTCCACCATATTTACGTTGTTCCTTCTCTCCTTGGAATCCAGATACTCTTGCTCAATATCAAAAACGTCAACTTCCTCAGAAATCACCATAACTGTGTCAGCGTTTTTTGGAACAGCCTTCACCGTCGCATTTTTCTGAGAATGTTTTTTCACAAACTCTAGCAACATTCCATTCTCAATCAAAGCTTCCACTTCTTTTTTTAAATCAATGCAGTCATTCGTATCGTGCCCGATATCCTCGTGATACTTACAATACTTGCTAACGCTTCTACTTTCCCTCAGAGTTTGAATAGGAAAAGGTTTCCTGAACGATACTGTTGATCTTGCCTTATCAAATATCGTGGCGACATTTTCCGTTAACTCCGCGAAGTAGTCTGGTCGTTCCCACTTGTTCGAAATTGGTCTAGCCTCTTGGTTATAATTTTACTGGTTGCCATAATAGTATTGGTTTGTTTTCTGCCTCGGCGGATACTGACCCGTGCTTTTGGCCTGAATATTGGCACGAGGCCCTTGGTTATTAGACTCAGATCTCTGAAACTGGTTCTGGTCCAACTGATCACCAGATCCTTTCTCAGATGCCTGAGTTTCCTCCACCAGAATTCTCTTTTCCACCTGATCCAGCAATGCCCCGAAGGTCATGGCCTGACTCTCTGCCACCGTGTCCTTTAATAGTCCGGGGAGTAGGCCCATTCTGAAAGCTACAAGTGCCACTGAGTCTTTATAATACTCCATGTTTGTTTTCGTTTTGACGAATCGATTGGTGTAATTCTTCGAGCTTTCCCCAACGTTTTGTCTACAATAGATTATTGCATCTCCGTTAGCTCTGAACTTTTTACTCCCCACAAAGTGTTGTCTGAAGATATTCCAGAATATATCAGAATTCTTTATCGAGCCCTGCGGAAGCCTATTATACCACTTGGAAGCTACCCCCTTGAAGGTCTGAAAAAATGCTCTACATAACAATTTATCATCGTCATCGATATTAATCATGAAATTTTTCAATTGCTCGATGTGGTTATCAGGGTCTTGTGTCCCATCGAATTTTTCTAACTTCGAGATATCGAAATGCTTTGGGAGATTGCCCACCAGAATTTCCGAGGACAGAGGAGAGGCTCTCCAATTATGACCCGTCCGATAAGCATTAGATCTCAAATTTTCATTGCTCGGAAAATACAATCCCTCCTCGGACGGTAGAGTATATTGATGCTGCCACTCCGAATTTCGCGGGCCAACGTTTTGGTTTCCGTCGGGAAAATTCGCTTGGCCATAACCCCGCTCATTAAATCGAGTATGGTAACTCTTCTCCCTCAGATATTTCCTCTCCGAGCTCCTTCCCCTCTGGTGATCTGCATGTCCTCGATCATGTCTTTTCTTTCTGTGATTTTTCCTAAGAGATGATTATAACGAGCTGTAACGGGAATAATCGCTCGAGTCAGGTGACTCTAGACGTCGTTTTTATTTCCTCCTCGAAGATCATCGTTCGTATCCCCTATATCTATCATCCTTATTTTTAGGACGAAAATCGGTTTCGCGCTCCTCTTTTCCACTGTCTGGCTCCCTTCTCACCTCAGAGCGAAGATTCGCCTAAACAGTTTCCTTTTCCGCCTTCAGCCTCTCGATCTCTAGCAATAATTCGTTCCTTCGAGCCAACAAGTCTGAGTCATCAAAAGTGCCTCCAACGCGCTGGCCCCCATGAGCCTCATATTCCATGTCATTCCGATAGTCATCACCCACCAGATTCTCCTCGCAATTGTTAACAAAATCGTCCCCTTGTTCTTCCATAGTTTCCCACAGATTGGGAATTATTTCCAAGAAGTGATTGTCGTTAGAACAATCTTCGTTTCCCACATACGGCGCCACTGAAGAGTTTTAATAATGCTCAGGGGTGATTTTGTCTTACAAAGATCTCTTAGTGCCAAAATATATTTAAGAACTTGGCTAAGGAATCTTTTAAGAGAGAGAAAGTAGAGAGAAAAAGTAGTATTATATTCATCTCGGGATCTGTGAAGCGTGTGTGGTCCTTTTATAGTACAATTACGGGTCCCACACGCTTTAATTCCCAATTATTACATCTTTAGTCCCTACATCTTTTCACATTCTCATAATAGCTATCTCTTTTACAAATTATACAATTCTCCCCTAATATAATTTCTTCTTTACAATTCTCTCCTAATAAACTTCTTTTTTACAATTCTCTCCTAACAAACTTCTTCTTTGCAATTTTACCATGTCTTTTATTCTCCCTCATCAATATTGAATCCATGTTAGCCTAAGCGTCACCAAACAACATAACTTGCATCTACCGAACACGATTCTACCTCATAATTCTTCTTAGGTTTTTCAGTTGGGAGAAATTATGTTTGCCATTGAAGTTTCTATGTCAATAGACTAATTAGGAATATTGTTCTCCAGAAATCTCACTCTTAAACTCATCTGAGAAGGAATTTTCAGCGACAATATAAGATAGATAGATTGAAGAATAAAAGCTAAGACCGAGTCTTTAACCACGTTCGATGTTTGTTTTGAACGAGTCAAGTATAGAATTGATTCTTGAGAATTGAGAAAAAATCGGTGTTCGATGTTTGTTAAGTATACCGAAATTCGGTGGAGATTATGAGAATTTAGCAAAGCTCAAGGAGAATTTGTTAATATCAAAGTGCTCAACTTCAGAGGCTGAGAAGGAACTTCGAAATACTTGAGATGAAGGAAGGAGACACGATCACAAAGTACTTCTTAAGAGCTATGGTGGTAGCTAATGATATAGGAAACCTTGAGGAAGACATTCCTGACTCCAAAATGGTGGAGAAGATACTTCGTATTCTTGTTGAGAAATTCACCTAGACTGTATGCGCAATAGAAGAGTCTAATGACATAAAAGAATTATCGTTTGATGAATAACAAAGTTCGTTGTTGGTTCATGATCAGAATCGTTCAAAGAATTATGGAGAAGAACATGCCTTGAAGATAGAAGTAGGAAAATGACGTAGAAGCGATGTACAAAATCGAGGAAGAGGTGCGTATCGAGGTGGAAGATGAGGTCAAGGAAGAGGATACACCACGTTTAGTAAAGAAAATGTTAAGTGCTACAAACTTCATAAGTAAGGGCAATTCAAAAATGAGTGTCCTAGTTGGGAGAAAACAGTAATTTATACACAACTTAAGGATGGTACCTTGACACAGGTTGCAGCAACCATATGTGTGGAACTAAAGAGTGGTTTAGTGAGTTTGATGACAAGTTTAAAGAGCATGTTAAGTTGGGATATGATAAAAGAATACAAGTAGAGAGAAAACAAAATCTGAGACTAGAAATTAATTGTATAAGTTATACCATATACACAAGTTATTTCATCTATCTACTATGTTCCGGGACTAAAGAATAATTTGTTCAGTGTTGGTCTACTTCAGCAAAAGGGATTGAAAATCATTATTGACGATGATTTGTGTGAAGTGTGGCACAAAAAACAACAAAAGGTGATCATGCAATCAACAATGTCCACAAACATTATGTTTGTGATTCTCGCAAATGTGAAAAGAGCTAGAAGCGAGATATAGTTAAATCATTCACAAATTTTGGCTGACAGTGAAGATTAAATTTGGCATAGAAGTTTCAACCAAAAAAATTTATGTTTCTTGTGATAAAGAGGAGGAATTTACCAGTCAAAACTTGCAAGAAGAGCTAGAGACCGATCAAGTAAATCTATAAGAAGAAGAAAACAATCGAGATAAAAAAGAAAGAACATAAAATAAAAGTTGAAAAACATACGAAGCAGAGCCAAATGAGGCTACAGTTGTAAACAAAGAATTAGGGAAATCTAATGCTGGTACAAAACAAAGTAAAGTTGGGAAAGTGATTCAAAAACCAATATGGATGAAGGATTATAAATCCAAATAGATGATTTTATTTACAGTAGAAGACAAAGAAGAAATAATAGCAATGTTTGTTGTTAGAGATGATCCTGAAATATTTGAAGAAGTTGTGAGACACGAAAAATGGAAGAATGCAATAGGAGCAGAGATGGGGTCGATATAAGAAAATCTTACTTGGGATTTGGGCTGAAGAAAGAGTAAACTGGAGCCGAGCATATCCAGTTTAGGGGATATATTGAAGAATAAAAGCTAAGACCGAGTCTTCAATATATTGAAGAATATTTATTCTTTTTATTTTGTACGGATCGTTTAGCTTAGGTTCTAATTTTTCGAAGTTTGTTGGAGTCTTTCTAGGAGTTAGTTTATTCAAGTTTGTTATAGTCTTTCTAGGAGTTTGTTTATTCAAGTTTGTTGGAGTCCTTGTAGAAGTTTGTTTATTCAAGTTTGTTGGAGTCTTTCTATGAGTTTGTTTATTCAAGTTTGTTGGAGTCTTTCGAGGAGTTTGTTTAAACAAGTTTGTTGGAATCTTTATTTAAACTTTGTATCGTCATTTTCAGCTAAGAGATCAAGAGAATTACTCAAGAATATTATTTTGTTTCTGAAACCAACAATGATTGAGATCATCATGCAGATAAGAAAGCATAAAAAAAGTGAAAATGGTGGTGAAAGAGTTAAGGAGAAGTTCCAGGATAACTCTATTCCTTCGTTAAAGTTAGCCTATTAGTATAGACCAATTCATGACCCAATTCTTTAAGCCAATTGACCATATCATATACCTTTAAAGTTTAAGTTTTTTATGTATAAATTTTGAATAGTCAAAACATAATTTTATTCTCAAAAGCTATATATTTAAGGAAAAATAACCTATTATATATTACTAATAAGATGGTATATTTGAGTGAAAAAGATAATTTACACTTAAAAGAGTTCAATTATTGAAAGAAAATAAAAAAGTTATGAAACTTTTATGGGTGGAAATTTGTACAAAAACAATTTCAATTATTAAAAAAAATAAAAAAAGTTACAAAACTTTCAAACATGATCCACCCAGAATGTTTTAATAGACCATATTTTCACTAACCATTAGTCTATGTGCAGCAGTGAACATATTTCATTTCTTAAAAATACACCCCATCAACTTAATTTTTAAATAATTCCGCAAAAACTCTCATTCCACACAGTAGAGAATATTTCGTCTATCATATTTCTCTCTCTTACCATATATTTTTATTTATCTTCCCTATTATTTAATATCTATTTACATTAAAGCTATATATATTAAAATAAATAATTTTCATAAATTAACATAATATATTTTCTTTACAAATACAAACTATAAAATTAAATTAATTAATAAAATAATACATAATATATGATCTATTTAAATTTAAAATAAAAAATAAAATTTGTCTGATTTTCGAAACACTTAAATTTTTAGTTGAATATATAACTTTCATTTTACTAAAACAACACATGATATTATTTGTCACCTAAATTGATTTGTTTAATTTTTATTTATAACATATTAATATTTATATTGTGGAGATATAAACATTAACATATTTCAGAATAAAGTTTGTGATCTTACCGAAGAGAAGATATTTCAAAAATTGACAAAAATTCTAAATTTAGAGTAACGTGTTAGTTATCTTACTTGTTTTCAATTGTTGTTGTGTGTGATGTTTTCAATTGTTGTTGCGTGTGCTCATTTTAATCATTCTAATCGTTGTTTTCACTTATTTCTGTTTAATGAAAATGGTATAATTGTTGTTTTTTACGTACTAAAATGATCCATATATTTTTTCCAAAAAACTTCATAAAATAAAGCTCAATAATATTTTGTGTCCGAATCAAACAAACAAACCTTCTATTTATAGATCTCAAAAAATTATAAATCATTGTATTATTTATTTATTTTTTTACTTACGAACATGTTCCAAAAATTGTTTCGGAAAAACTTAATAAAAAAACTCAAAACATTTTGGTGTCCGAATCAAACAAACCAAGTCTCTATTTATAAATCTCAAAAAATCATAAATCATGGTAAATATTTTTTAATTTTTTACTTACTAAAATATTCCAAAATTGGTTCCAAAAAATTTGATAAAAAAATCTTAAAACATTTCGGTGTCCAAATCAAACAAACCAAGTCTGTATATATAGATCTCATAAAATTATAATCATGGTATAATTTTTGTTAACTTACTAAAACATTACGGAAATTATTTTGAAAATACTAAATAAATAAAAAACTAAAAAAAATCGTTATCAAAATCAAACAAACCAAGTCTCTACTTGTAGATCTAGAAAAAATAGTATATTTTTTTATTTTTTTTACCAATAATTTTTTTTGTGACTGATTTAAAAAAAACAAAGACCTACAACGTGCCGCATGGGACACTGCAATTGGTGGCTGAAAAAATGAATTGAGGTTCATCTATTGAACCCCAAAGTATATTTTCAGGAACTTCCCTCATGAATATGGGTTGCTGCACCACTTAATACGCATATTTCAGCTGAAATATGCATGGTTGTGGGCAATCTTAGCATTTCTGGGAAATTGTAAAGAGGAGACATGGTCAAGGTCTTATTTTCTTTCGTTGGATGGAAGTGGATATGGGCAACTACTTTTCTATCTTTATTTATTCATCAATATTTATTTTTCGGATTTGAATATATTTATGGATAGATTAAAAATATATTCGGTCATTGTTTTAAGATAGTCCAATAATAAAAGTAATCAAATTGATTATATTACATAATTATCTGTGTTGGACCTATAGATGAAAAATATGTTATGAGCCCAAGTGTGGTAATCGGGTTTAATTTGAACACTCTGAATAAAAAAGTCTAAATATCAACACCTAAGCCTTAACTAATAGCTCGGGGTGTAAATTAATTTTTATCAGTTTACTTGGTTGTGGTCCCCGATCACAGGATGTCAAAACTTATTGGGCTTTACAACTTTGGGGTTCATATTGTTTAGTGTATATAATCATACTTAAGGATTTTGACATTTCTTCAACCAAAATATTCACACAAAATAAACTATCAACAATCATCATCTTGCTGATTGGAAGATTGTCTAACCCTTTACTAAGGCACTTTGGTAGCAACTATTGAAGATCAAAGGAAATAGTTAGATTACACAAGATTGTATAATAAATATGTATTTCACGGTTTGATGAGCGATTCATGAATTGGTATCAGATCCAACAAAAGCCCTCTTGTGATTCGTAGAATAATGGGTTGCTGCATGTCTATTGAATCATATATGTTTTCTTACAGTAAGAATCCATGTCATTCAGATTATATTTTTGATTGAGCTGGTTAGGGTATGGATTTAGATATTTTTGAAAAGTATGAAATGGTGATTTTTTCTTAATTAAAAGCATGAATATGTGATTTTTCTTTTTAATCATTTTGATTGAATTGTTATATGTAATAGTTTTGGGTTTTGGATTGTTTAAATTGTTTCTCCTAAAAGTAGCATCAATCAAACCCTAATTTAACAAATTAATAAGAGAAACATTAATATGGTTTTATCGTAAGGCCTCATGAGCTAAACGTAGGGCATAATGGGCTTTATCTACTCTTTCACTAATGTTACTAAATTATGTCTTATTGAAGTAAGAGAGGGAGGTTTGTAGGCGCACTATATTATGGTAGTTCGGGTAGGACTATCACAAGGTAAAGTAGGAGAATGGCTTCTGAGCGTAGTGTCCGGGGGAGCTAAGAAATAGTGTGGTCGGTATGGGGTCAGAGGTGCGCGGGTAGTCATATTAGGCAAATGAGTTTGGGAAACGGCCATCCTAATGGGAATTGACAAAAGATCTGTCAATCCGAGAAGAGATAGGGTTAGACAGTTGCTTGTTCAACCATGAGAATTCAAAATCGGTAGCACGCAAATTGGTGAGCTTACTGTTGTAGAAAAATTGGTAAAATTCATGGATAGAATGAGTTCGAAGGTACGTATGCTCAGGTTTTTTAATGTCATTGAAGTCACCATAGGAAATCCAACATATGCCCTGGTGACAAGAGAAAAGGGTGTTAATTTCATGTCATAGGGGCATACCATATGAGTTGTTCATAAAGACATAAACAACAAATATAGAGAAGTTTGTATTTGAGGAATGGTGGTTGACTGTGCAGTCCATGGTTTGCTCAATAATAAAATTAAAGGAGATCATATAAACACTATGGTTCGAAGTTAACCAAATACGGCAAAGGGAGTGCACGCCATGGTTAGTTTCATAATGCTAGAATGGTAACATAGATTTCATAATGTTATAAACATTGGATTCATTGACCATAGTTTCAAGGAGGCATATTAGTGCTATGTGATTTTCAAAGATGTATTCAGTTACATCATTTTCCCTAATAGGGTCATTTAGACCTCTCACATTCCAAGCTGAAATAATCATAAAATATGAGTTGAAAAGTACCTTTAACTGGTCTAAGATCATAAAATCATCGTTATTAGCTTTAATTTCAGGGTTGTCAGACCGACAAGTATAAATCGACATTGTTATTAGCAGACACATGTTTATTCATGTGATTTTCCTCCTTTAAACCCATCATAAGAGTTTCGTAGGCCGAAGATATCGGTTCATCAATGTCGTTAGTGCTATCAATGGGTTCCTTGTTAGGCTTATATCTCAATGGTGGTGTAGATTCATCGTGGTTTGGTTTTTGGTGATTTGCAACAACATAATGGTTGTGTTTCGGCATGTAATGGCTAGCTTTCTCTTTAGTGTTTATATTTTTTGTTTGGAAACTTTGGTCTAATTGGCCAAAAGTAAAACATTTGTGGCAAGGCTAACCACGACCATTCTATTGATGAAAATCACTAAAAGGCCAACCATGATGATCCTGTGCCACCAGTGAGACATAGGACTGGAAAGGAACCCATCGATAATACAAGCAAGATTGATGAACCGATGTCTCCAGCCTACAACACTCTTATGATAGTTTAGAGGAGGAATCTCACGGGAATAAACTCATGTCTGCTAACAATAGTGCCAATTTGAACTTGCTGGAAATCGTGTCCCAGCATCTCAAACCAGGATCCCATCTGATGATCCTGAAGTTAATGCTAATAAAGCAGATCTTATTATCTTAGAACAATTTTAGGTACTTCCCAACTCAGACTTTATGAATATTTCAGCTCAAAATGTGAGAGGTCTAAATGATCATATTAAGCAAAATGATGTAACTGAATACGTTTTTGAAAATAACATAACACTAATCTGCCTCCTTGCGACCCAGTGTTTATAACATCATGAAATCTATGTTGTCCTTCTGGAATTATAATACTAACCGTAGCATGCACCGCATTGGACGTATTGGGTTAGCTTGGAAACCTAGTGTTTATATGATCTCTTTAACCTTATCACTGAGCAAAAACTGGATTGCACAGTCAACCACCATTCCTCAAATACAATCTTCTCTACATCTGATGTTTATGCCTTTGTGTATAACTCATATCGTATGCCCCTATGACAAGATATGAACACCCTATCCTCTTTTCACTAGGGCATCATTTGGACTTCTTTTCTTTACTTCTATTTCACTCAAAAAATTGAGGATCATACTACTATTGCCTACCTCTAATATCCTTATATCCACGAATATAACAATTGTTGCTACAACAGTGGGCTCACCGACCTGCGTGCTACTGGTTTCGAATTCTCATGGTCGAACAAGCAGCCGTCTACCTCTATCTCTTCTAGGATTGATATAGCTCATGTCAATTCCTATTGAGATGATTGTTTCCCAAACTTATTTGCCTACTATGACTACCTGCGTACCTCTGATCACACACCGATCACACTATTTCTTAGCATCCCATTAGTGAAAGATTAGAAAACACCCATTATGGCATACGTTTAGCTGAAGAGGTCCGACGAGAAAACCTTATTAATCCATCTCTTATTGAAGCTGAAATCAAATCTTCAAATATTAATATATTTTTTAGCCGAGCTGAATAATCTTTCTTCAAACAAAAATCTTGCAAAAACAGTGTCAATAATCCTAAAGTTGTTGCCGACATTTTTATTTGCCATTTTACCAACTTGCTTTAAGTAAAAAGAAAGCGTACATTATTTTATTCTTAGGATGGCGACCAAACTTGATGTAGATGAAATTCTCGAAGGTCGAACATGATGAACCAACAGTCGTGCTCAAGGTGAATGATCTGCTCTAGAGATCCTAGTTTGGAGTGCCCTTTGCTCATCAAGCGGTGTGACTTGATTGGAGTGTATCAAGACGGTGGTACTTGATTGTAGTGATGCTAAGGAAGAAGACAGTGTGGTCTAATAGGAGGTGAGCAGATAGATCCTTTGTAATGTTCTATGGGTCAAGTAGGGAAACAACCTGACTATAGTGGATGGATAGAATTCAATTGAGAGAAGGCTAAGGTGGTACTTTGTTCGAGAGGAGGATTTATCAGAGTGGCGACCAAAGTCCCATATCCCACATCGGTTAAAAATGAAAAGTATGAGAGGTGTATAAGTAAGAACAATTCTCAACTAGTCTGATGCTTTTTGAAAGTGGACCAAAAACAAAACCGTGCGGACCTTGGGATGTCAAAACGGAACATCTACACTTTTCCATCTAACGAAAGCAAATAAAACCTTGACGCAACGATGATCTATTAAAACTTATACTAACAAATATACAACGAACGTGTCGGGTGATCCCTTTTGAAAGTTTCATATGTTTTCTTTCTTTCTAAGTATTAAACTTTTTTTAAGTACAACCTATCCTTTTCATTCATTCAAATACGCTATCCAACCAGTAATAGATACTATGTTCTTTTTCCTTATATATATCGCTTTTGAGAATAAAATTATGTTTTGATAGATACTGTAAACGACTATTCAAAATTTAGACATGGGAAACTTAAACCGTAAAGGTATATAAATTATCATTATATGTGACTACTGGATATGGATATTGTCAATTGACTTAAAGGCTTGGGTCATGAATTGACATATACTAATTGCCTAACTTTAATGGAGGAATAGAGTTATCCTGCAACTTCTCCTTAACTCCTTTCACCACCATTTTCACTTCTTCTTTTTATGCTTTCTTATCTGCATGATGATCCCAATCAATCTAACTTACATTGTTGCTGAAAATTCCTTCTCAGATGAGTTTAAGAGTGAGATTTCTGGAGAAAGACATTCCTAATCAGTCTATTGACATAGAAACTTCAATGGCAAGCATAATTTCTCCCGACTGAAAAACCTAAAAAGAGTTTCGAGGTAGAATCTTGTTTGGTAGATGCAAGCTACGTTGTTTAGTGACGCCTAGGCTAACATGGATTCAATACGTTTATTGAAGAAGGTATATATGCTTATATTCTTGAAAACCTATAATTTAGATATAGCACTACATATAACTTGATACACAAGTTAACTCTAATTCTTAGACAACGAAACATAATTGATGAATGGTTGATATGAAAAGTCTTTCTCAGACGACATAAATATCGAAATCGGAAGGTGTGAGCAGCCTGAACAACCTCAAACGAGTTTTGAGGTAGGATCCTGCTCGGTAGATACAGATAGAAAAACGAGAGAAATAGGGGAAAGAAGAAAAAGAATGAGAGACCTAAGACAATCATCAGATGGGAAAACCACTGCAAATTGCATTAGGAGTAGTATCAAGCATCAAACCAATATCAAAACTACATGAACCTAGATTTGTACCAAGCATGTTCTACCAATGATGACCAAGATAGCTTCATTGATGCTGTAAAAAGAGCTTTACTGCTTTAGCAACAACAAGCAAACCCTTCAAGAACATTTTCAAAGAATTACTCCTCTTGGTAACACAATGCTTCATGTTGCTGTAATTAACAATAATATTAAGATTTTGAAAATAATAACAGACCTTTTTCCATCAATAATCACAAGGAAAAATGCACATGGTGACACTGCTCTACATCTTGCTGTAAAAGCGGGATGCGAGTTCGTCATTAATAGACTGGTCTACCAGTTTGGAAGAGATTGATATACTCCACTGCATGAGGCCTTAATAAATAATGAGGGATCGACTCGGCAGTATGATACAGTTTCGGAATTAATCAAAGGAGATCCAGAAGTCTCTTTCTCATTGAACGAGGATGGGGAGTTTCCTTTCTATCTGGCTGCCAAAGCTGGCTTTAGGGACGTCGTTGATCGTATGTTCAAATGCTGTAATGACAGTAAAATAAGTCATGATGACTGCCTCAAAGGAAAGCCTGCTTTTCATGCTGCCATTTTTCATGCGGCCACTACTAGAAACAAAACAGGTACTCATTTTTAATCATTATCTACATTTTTTTCCATCTGTCCTTAACATTTATATTGTTTTGTGGTCACGGTGAGAAACAAAACAGGTAGTTTTATATCATCAAATGTGACATTTTTTATCATGGTGTGCCAGATTTTCTAGACCATATGTTGGAGATGGAACCAAAACTAATCTATTCGAGGGATGAAAAGAAACGAATGCCTCTTCACTATGCGTCCTCTATTGGTTAGCTGACTGGTGTTGACTATTTATTATCAAACAATGCTTCTGCTGCTTACGAGAAAGATGAAGATGGGCTGTGTCCAATTCATTTGGCTTGTAGTGAAGGCAATCTTGATGTTGTTAAGAAGTTACTTGGTCGCTATCCTTCGTTTTCAGGAGAGATTCTAGATGACAATGGACAAAGCATCCTCCACTCTGCGGCAATGACAGGAAAAGTCAAAGTTGTTCGCTACATCCTAACAATTCCAGAGTTGGAGAATCTTATTAATCAGCGTGATAAAGGTGGAAACACACCTCTCCATCTTGCGACCATGAACTGGCATCCTGAAGTAGTTAGTGATCTAGTATGGGACAAGAGAGTTGATTTGAAAGCAATCAACAATATCGGCTATACTTCACTCGATGCTGCCTTGGTTTACATGGACGCAATACCTTCGTTTAGGGAGGTATGTTACCATCAATTAAGTATAGTGGTACATATAATACATACACTTCATAACCATCTAGTATTGATATACCTCTAGTGACCATTTTACAGTTTTTAATATCTTAAAAATGCATCGAAAACTAATGTAAAATGTAAAATGTCTCATCGTGACAATTATTTGGGTGTAATTACACAGCGCTTAACATGGACAGCCCTAAAGTCAGCCGGCGCACCTTCGTCTAATAAATGTTTCAAGGAAGAGGGCCAAGAACAATCAGGAATCAACATGGAGAAGTACAGAGACAGAGTGAACACTCTTCTTCTGGTTTCAACTCTTATAGCCACAGTGACTTTTGCCGCAGGTTTTACTCTACCTGGGGGCTATAACAGCTCCGACTCGACCAACAAAGGAATGGCAACGCTATTAGGTCGCAATAATTTCTATATATTCATCTTCTGCGACATGATAGCTCTGTATAGTTCTCTCATTGTAGCGGTGACACTCATTTGGGCGCAACTGGGTGATATAAAGTTGGTACTTAACGCATTGAGATTGGCAATACCGTTGCTTGGAGTATCTTTGCTTACGATGTCATTAGCATTCATGTCTGGTGTATGTCTTGTGGTGAGTGAGCTTGGTTGGCTTGCAAACGCTGTGCTTATAATAGGATCGGTCTTCCTTGTTGCTTTGGCGTTGCTCTTTTTCCCACTTTGTCTCCTCTCTGTTTCCTCAAATCGTGGTTTACGTCTTATGTCTTATTACATATTTTGCATGCTGCTTCGCATAACGGGCAATCAAAGAGATGATCATTCCAAAGAATGAGTTTGTAAGCAGCTCTTTCTCTTCTCTGTATGTCTTTTTGGGTTTGCAATGGACTGTGATTTTGTATTGTCGAATTGTTTTTTTTTGAACAATAAATAAAGTGGATTGTTGTATAGTTCTTCTGTTTTCAATGTGTTCCCTTCTGTTTTTATAGTAATAACCTTTTATATTTCCCGGTTAAAAAGGTTTCACCAATAACTAGAATCGGGGGACAAAAATAAAAACACGGAAACAAGTACCAAACCTTCATAACGTTTGAAGACTATGGTTTCTAAAATATATTCTAGTAGATAGTCACTATTGCTATAAGAATTTTCAGTGTTTTGAAATAACTTTTTAGTAGTTTATATAAAATAGAGGTATCTTCCGATACAACCTTTTTAGTTTTTTTTAAGCAATTTCTCTAACATTATCGCCAACCAGAGCATCATTTTCAATGTCAATAACAATAGTTGAAACCCCCAAAGTATGGAAAATTGATACCAAAGAAACTATAATTACCATCACAATCTAAGATAATATTTTTTAGGTAACCACAAGCAATATCTTAATCTGAATTTACTCCGGAACAACATAATATGTTTACTTAAAACAAATTTAATGATGTCTTCGGAGTCTTCAAATAGACCAAAATCGTGGACTCTAAGTTCACCATTTAGTTTTTTAAAAAATTCGACAGATAGACATTGTATACATAAAAATGGTCAAGCATCTATCATTGAAAAACAAAAACATCTATCATTGAAAAACAAAAACGTGTCCCGCATGTATCAAACAAGAGTCCCGCATCTATTTTGAAAAAACAAGTATCTTTGTACATGCGAGAGGAGAGACACAAAATTCATAAAAGACATATGTTTGTAAACTTTGTAAACTTAATTTTCTGTATGAAAACTCATCCATAACATTATTTTTCAAGTATACTTTACAGAACAAGTGAAAAAAAAACGAATAAAATCTAACTCAATTATATCTTATAGCCACCGGGTTTGTAAAATCTGGTGGCTATAGCATCTCCGACTCCACCAATAAAGGAATGACTACGTTACTAGCCTCCATAAAATGGGTGATACAAATTCGATACTCGACACATTGACAATTGTAAGATCTCCACAATAGTGTGATATTGTCCGCTTTAGACCCACTGGTCCGCACGGCTTTGCGTGTGGTCCACTTCCAAAAGGCCTCACACTAATGGAGATGTATTCTTAACTTATATACTGATCTTTCTTCCCATGTTTAACCGATGTGGGATGTGGGACTTTTGGTCGCACCTAACAGCAATACCGTTGCTTGGAGTAGCCTTTCTTATGATGTAATTGGCATACATGGCTGGTGTGAGTAAACTTAGTTGGCTTGCCAACACTATCGATATCAAACAAACATAACAATACACCAAGGATTCTGTACAAATGAATGTTTTTTTTTCTTTTCTATTCATGAAGTACAATTACAAATCAGAAGACGTACGAAACACTTTATATCTAGATATGAACAAAAGATACACAAACCTATAAATCACAGAAGAGTATAAACTCGATTTCTCGCGAACCTAAGAAGAACAACATCCAGCTTTCTTAACAGCCGATACATCGTCTTTGTTTCCCACGTTAATCGTCTGTCCTTTCGGTACAACCGTCGGTCCATCTCCAACTTCAAGCGCTTTCTTACAAACAACCCGATAAATCTGCGACAATACCTCCGTGTACGCGTTTTCCACGTTCATCGACTCTAACGCAGATGTCTCCATAAACGCCGTGTTCTCTCTTTGCGCAAAAGCGGTCGCGTCTTCCGTCGTGACAGCGCGTAGGTGACGTAAATCAGCTTTGTTGCCTACGAGCATTACCACGATGCTGGAATCCGTGTGGTCTCGAAGCTCTTTTAACCATCGCTCGACGTTTTCGAACGTGACGTGGCGCGTTACGTCGTAGACTAGTAATGCGCCCACTGCACCGCGGTAGTAGGCGCTTGTGATCGCACGGTACCTATATCAAAATTTTGAACCGAAATTAAAATCATTGTAGAAGATTTTTAAAATAGAAACACATCAAATACATTTCATTACGAAAGATTCAATCTTTGTTCAATTCTGATCATCGAAATTCAATTCTACAAAATACCCATGAATTGTATTTTTGAGTAATATCATATCAATTAACAAACTCCAAGAACCAAAAACAGAGTCTGATTCAAGAAATTAAAATACCATATTATATCAAACTCTAAGAACCAAAAACAGAGACTGATTCAAGAAAACAAGAACAGGGTTTGTGAAATTCCATGTCAAATCAAACTCTAAGAACCAAAAACAGAGACTAATTCAAGAAATTAAGAACATGGTTTTGAAATACCATGTCAAATCAAACTCTAAGAACCAAAAACAGAGACTGATTCAAGAAAACAAGAACAGGGTTTGTGAAATTCCATGTCAAATCAAACTCTAAGAACCAAAAACAGAGACTAATTCAAGAAATTAAGAACATGGTTTTGAAATACCATGTCAAATCAAACTCTAAGAACCAAAAACAGAGACTGATTCAAGAAAACAAGAACAGGGTTTTTGAAATACCATATTATATCAAACTCTAAGAACCAAAAACAGAGAGTGATTCAAGAAAGGAAGACCAGAGTTTGTGAAACTTCATGTCAAATCAAACTCTAAAACCAAAAACAGAGACTAATTCAAGAAAGCAAGAACAGGGTTTGCGAAATACCATATCAATTATAAAACTCTAAGAACAAAAAACAGAGACTGATTCAAGAAAGCAAGAACAGGGTTTTTGAAATACCATATCATGTCAAATTCTAAGAACCAAAAACAGAGAATGATTCAAGAAAGCAAGAACAGGGTTTTTGAAATACCATATTATATCAAACTCTAAGAACCAAAAACAGAGACTAATTCAAGAAAGCAAGAACAAAAACAGGGTTTCTGAAACACCATATAAAATCAAACCCTAAGAACCAAAAAACAGAGACTGATTCAAGAAAGCAAGAACAAAAACAGGGTTTGTGAAACACCATACCATATCAAACCCTAAGAACCAAAAAACAGAGACTGATTCAAGAAAGCAAAGAACAGGGTTTGTGAGATCATCACCTTTCTTGGCCAGCGGTATCCCAAATCTGGGCTTTGATGACCTTATCATCAACATGAATGCTTCGCGTGGCGAACTCGACGCCTATGGTAGACTTAGATTCGAGACTGAATTCGTTTCTGGTAAACCGAGACAAAAGATTCGATTTACCGACGCCTGAATCGCCGATCAAAACCACTTTGAACAGATAATCGTAATCGTCGTCTGTTCTATACGCCCCCATTTTTGTTGTAAATTTTGAATGGTGATACTAATGGTGTGTCTATGATTGAATTTCTTGAAGGTTTTTGAAGAAGAGTTGAATTTGTTGAAAGTGTTCGTTCGAGGAAAGAAGGAGGTGGTTTTGTTATTTGTTGGACCAAATCTAGGGAGGGGAGAGGAGAGACAGCGCCGATCTCGATCTCTGTTTTAGATTTTGTTTTTTCTTGGCAGTTCTTTGTTTTAGCTGACGAGGATTATAAAATTTTCTAATTTTAAATTATTATTTACTGTCAATGTATTTCATTTTGTTATTTTATGTAATTTAAGTGGGTTCACATCACGTCTCCGAGTTTGAATGATCTAATTTACATTTTGTATATAATTGTTCTGATTTGAATGAGTTAAACCCAATTAGCAAAAGATAATATATATATATATATATATATATATATTTTAATTAGTACAAGTCCAAAGTCTTTGTATACCGTAATAGATATCGAGCGTTTATTCATTTTTCTAATCTTACAAGCTTTTCAAAATCTTCATCTATCACTTTCAAAATCTTTACAAGTTAAATTTTGATAACTATAAATACAAAATAAATGATAAAATATTATATATATATATATATATATACCTATCGAATCAGAAAAAAAACTAAATACTATATAAAAAAAATTATAAAAAAAACCTACAATGTAATTCACTTTTGTAATTTCAGGACCGATTGTTATGCCTGAGAACCATATTGTACTTAATGTGAGCATCTAACAACAGGTGGATGCCATGAGAGAGAGCTACCTGGTTCAGATAAGAATGATTCACAATCTGAACACTCGTTAGTATGATGACACACTCTGCATTATGTCTTACATCTCTCTGAAGGGGGATAACAATTCTAAATAATGAGACGATTTTAATTCATCAATGTTCAGGAACTGCCGATAGGATTCTTCGAGGCTGAAATTTATTTATCGGTCCCAATATTCAAAAGAAAAAAAAAATCACTGAACACTTTGATCGTGGGTCATCCAACATATCTAGAAAGCGTTTTCAGTTAGAATCATTTTTGGTCAAGTAAGAGGAGCATGACACATTCTTCTTGGCATCACATGAAGATAATAAAGGCATCGGGTGCATCTGATCCTCACTTGGCGCGACATGAGAAAAACAGTGACACTTACCATCCTCATGTTATCCCATTAGATCAACTAGATCCTCATAATCATCATATGGCTCTACCAATGTGCCATTTAATCAACAATACCATTTAGTGGTTCCCTCAATAGGTTAACTCTGCAAACCAAGGAGTTTTTACTTTCATTCCTTCAACCCAGCAATAGCATGGCCAACTGTCACAAATGGGGGTATCTTTTTACTAGATTAACAAATCATAACTACAAATGGCACATCATCGCCTCTTCTCAACTATAACCAAAGATTTGTTTTGAAAACTTTCCACCAAATTTAATCAATACAAAATGAAACGATATGATGGAACCAGAGACCCATAGTATCACATAGAGCAATTAAAAAATGAAATGTTAGATTTTGACGGACATGACAAGCTCCCATATCGAGCGTCCTCTATGAATTTCAGAGGGAATCGTATAATATGGTTTAGTCAGCTCCTTTTAGGAAGTATATGAAGCTTTAACATGTTATATAACGCGTTTAGGAACAATTTATCGTGTCTAAAATCAGCAAAGAAGATTGTGAACATATTACTCAGTGTAAGAAACAACCGAATAAAGGTCTTCGATAATATACTCAACGTTTTGTCCAAGTTAAAAACATTCTGGAAATATTTCCATGATCGAGTGGTATGTGTAGTTTACAAGCAAGGGGTATTTCTGACTTTTTGGAAAAAGTATCATTAAGAAGATGACCCTAAAATGTCGAGATTTACTCGCTTATGTGAATGAGGGGCCTATCAAAGTGAACGAGACTATGTGAAGTGGATTGAAGGTGCTTACCTTCCTTACCAACGAGCCCCTTACAATAGCTCAAGTTCAAACAACAAAACCCCTATCCAAAAATCCCGCAAGGTAAAAAAAACATAACAAAGGTCAAGGCTTCTGGAAAACAATAAGAGCAACTATAACAACAGTTAAAATAACAAAAACCGAAAGTCAGAATGTTTTGGATGAGAACATTAAAGATAACTTATGGAGAACTTATAGGAAATCTATAAAAAAAAGGCTAAAGATGTATCCAAATTCAAAAAAGCCTGAAAAGATGTGGACTTTAAGGAAAATACAAGATAAAAATAAGTTGTGGAAATTCCCCGATAGTGTCGGGCATTATAACCAAAATATTCTTGTTTTGAAATATAAGGTGTAGAATCCAGTTAATGAAGAAAAGTTGGTAGATTTTGTTAGGAAGAAATTAAGGGCCAATCCAAGACTAACTACGGTCGAACATCAATAACCAGTAAGTCATGAACAACAATAGGTTACGAGAGTTTTCGAAACACCAATGGCCCTAAAGAAATGGCTATCATTGACAAACTTGAGGAGTACTTAGATCCAGACCTTAACCAAAAAGGTTATGCTTACAATAGCATGAGGTGATATATTATCAATTACTACTAAATCTTCTAGAAGCAACCGTATAGAAGACAAAATACAACATCAATTTCAAATGTATGGAGTTTTGGTAGGATCGCGAGGTTCTCGAGTCGAGTGGATATTATTTCCGATCGTTTTTAGTTATATTAAGTATACAAAATAGTCATTAAGTCACATATTGACCGACTTTAATACAAATGTTTATTGTTGAAGACCTTACCCAAATATTTTATATGTTAAGTTACAATCTTAACCCCTTATAATGCTACAGTTTAGCTAATTTATAGTTACATCCCATATGAGACATGAAAATTCAAAAAAAAAAAATTTAACAAATAGTTTTTAATTAATTATACCAAAAATTAAAAAAAAACACTACTAAAAAATTAGCAGTTAAAATATCCAAAACGCCACTAATTGATAGATACTATTGTTATCAGCATGATTTCATTATTACTACTTGGTTGCTAACATGAATGCATAACGACTAATTTGCCACGAAATGTTAATTAGCTACAATTTTTTGTTGTTAAGTTGACTCAAATGAAAATGGGTCATGTAATTGCAAATACCGTTATAAATTCATTACAAAACATCATACTAATATATTATATTTCGTAGCAAACCTCGTTGGAGATCCGTTGGTAAATTTAATAAAAATGCAAAAAAAAAACTACAAAGTTTGTGCAATCTAGATGTAGCATCTGCAACCCTATTTCATAATTCTAAAATATATCGTATAATTGTATGTAAATTTTAGTTCAACACTATATATTTAATTTCCTATTTGGTTTAACATTATATCAATTTCGTTATACTAAAAATTTACACATTAAACATTATATCAATTTCATTATATTAAAAAGTTACACATGAGTACAAAATTAAAAAATAAACTAAACCTCTAAATAACTCTCTGATCTTTTCTTGAAGTTTTATTAAATATATACATTGAACAATTGCTCTTGTGACCTTGATAATTGATTTTTCAAAAAGATTTTGGTCTTTCTTATTGAATTAGTAAAATAAAATGATTGGATAAATGTTGACCAAGAAACACGTTAATATTATTGGTAAAATATGCGGATAGAAGAATCAATGAGAATTTAGAAAACAAACATACATAAAAAGAAATGAAATTGTAAAAATTGGTAACATTAACGATTTCGGTCACATAAAAGATAGAATATTGAAGCAATGCCTATAAAATTTAATAAACTGTAAGTAAGTTTTGACTTTTGCAAATTAAGCAAAAAGAAACTCCAAATTAGGATTTTGTAATTAAATAATATTTATTCTTTCAACCGGTAGAACATAGCTTTATCATAATTTTAGTTCTCCCTATTATATCATACCATAGCAATTTTTTCATATCAAAATAGAAGATAATAATTAAGTAATATAACACTTACTGCGATAAGTATAACTCCAAAATTCGCTTGTATTAACATTAATTCATATCAAAATAGAAGGATCAAAATCTACTAGTATTAAAATGAGGATAAAGAACGAGAAGGAAATGACCAGTTCAACGGTCTGATTATGAAAAACCAATAAAATATAGAAATAACATATCTTAAAGCAGAACAACCAGAAGCGAAGATAACCAATGTCATGGAAAAAAATAGTGCTCCAACTTACAAAACATGAGCCATTATCATTATAAGTAAAGCCAAATAAGAGAAAACATGTTGGAAAGAATTTGACGATAAATCCTGAAAAATGTTAAAGAGACAATTGACATTGTAACTACCATAAAAAAGAATAACAAACCTCTTTACAAGTAAGAGTATGAGCCTCTCTAGAGTGTACATTTTCACAAGGTAGAATGTGTTGGATGAAAGTTTTTCCATCTTTAATTTTTTTGCGCTTACATTCTTGTTGATATATCATTTGTATGACATGTGACTTGTGCTCGAAAATAATTTGTTAATGTTATTCATAAACTCATTTGTAGTTATCTTGGTTCTCTTCCGCCATTTTCTTGGAGAAAGTCTACCATTTGTAAGAATAATTGTTGTTGGTAAAGTAACTGAGTTTTTCCTCACTCATAAATTACACTATATAAATAAATGTTTTTTATGCAAACACTAACAAGAGCATACATTATGACAATCACACATCTAATAGGGCGAAAATCTCACACACAACTTTGAATAAATATATCAGATCAAGCCAACTGAATTTCGAAGGCTTTTGGGAGAAAGATTATGGTTTGCTTATGATGCAAAATTCAACCATAAAAAATTTATAGAGTTAAGAAAGTGTCTTCCTATTCATAAATTTTAAGATTTTAAAACTTTCAAATTACAATGGGGTACATATCACTGATCGCGTTGGTGATAATATACGATAATTATCTTGAAAATATCGAGAAGGCCAGAGGTGAAAATTTTATATGCAATTGTATTAATCATATGATACAAGTATTACCACGTATCTATAAACTAAAGCCCATACAAAGAACATATATTTATGTTCTTACCTGAATTATAGACGAGCATTGGAGAAGACTAGAGACGTTCCCTTGATTCAAACTAACTTGGAAAAAAGGGTCAAAGTTTACTTTGCAAATTTAAATGCAAAACTCGAAGAGTTTGATGTTTATGAACAAAGCCATTGGCTTAAAACAATTACACATATTTTAGATCTTTTTACTTCTTTTCTTTGCGAACCCCTATAATAGGTGAAAACCCACAGTCATAATCCCATCCACGCGCGTGTTCATGGGTGCAGTCACGATAAGGACGATAATAATTGTCTTGTTTATTCCACGTGTGCGGAAACTCCAAAAATGGGAATATCGATCGCTAGCTTTAGAACATCAGTCGGTACTTTTACTATTACTGTTAGAACGGAGATCAGAAAAATCCATACTAATTACGGAAGAAACCCCCCAACATTGAAACAAGAATGAATTTTATCTAATGGGAAAGTAACTCTGATGACGACGAATAAAGTTAAAGAAAAACCTGCAATTATCATTAAACCAATTCCAACAAGGTTGCCCAACATATAGGGGTGGCAATTTTAGTCTTGTCCGGCCCGACCCGGCCCGACCCGACCGGGTTTTGTCCGGCCCGAACCAGTAACGGGCCGGGTTCGGGTTTTAAAAATCATGTCCGCGGACGGGCCGGGCCGGGTTCGGGTATTAACATTTGTCCGGCCCGACCCGGCCCGTAAATTAAATAATTATATTTATTTAATAATTATATTTAAATAATAAATAATTAATTAAATAATTAAAATTTTAAACATAGAGCAAACCCTATTCTTTCCTTCTTATCCATTCCTGCGTTTCTCCTCACAGCCGTTCGTTACTTCATTACAAGCTGCAAGTGAACCATCGACAACACCAGCAAAATCATCTTGGAATCAGCAAATCATCGACACCAGCAAAATCGAAAAACTTCCAGGTACGGTTTGATTCTTGAATTTCGTAGTTTTTTTTCCAGTAATATACTTCCAACACCTGAGTTAATGGTAATTCCAGTCGATCCTTGTTCTGCACCTTCTTGAATCATTTTATGACGATCTGCACCTTGAATCATTTTATACATAATAGAATTCGTTTTTATAGTAGAGACCTTATACATTTTGTACAAGTAATCACTTGATTGATGTTTAGATGTGGTTTTAACTCTATAGAGGGATCCTCCACTTGAACAGTCCTGCTTCTGTACCACATAGAACAATGTTGTGTGTGAAGAGTCTACATGCTTCAGCTAATGGCTTTGTTGTTATAGAAAAGTTTGAAGTCTCGTACCTTGTTCTAATCCTTAATAGCTTTCTCGCGTTGTTCAGGTTAGATGGTGACATCTGTTTATAGAAAACGTTTATTTTCCGTAAATTTGTAATAAGGGAAAAATAGCTATGAAGATATTGAAGAGGAAAGTAGTAGATAAATTTAAGAAACTTCTTGTTCTATATAGAGCATATGTTTGATTTGTGTATATAGCTATCGTCTTCTCTCTTAGGATGTTTTAGATGAACACTTATTTGTGTGATCTGGTTAAGCTTTGCAAATTCAGTTGAATCAAAAGTGGTTGAGCATTATTACGAAGTTTCGTCTTATGGGTGTCGGGTTAGATATCTCAATTTTACACCCATGAGTATCTTTACACAAACCGAACCAAACCCAGATACTAATCAAGTTTGTGAACGCATTGCTTAAAAGCTTTTATTAATCTAATGTTTTATTATTGCCTTTCTTGCTTGCCCTTTCTTATAATAATACTATGTTTAACTGGCATTAGGAGTTAAGAGACCATTAGTACTTAGGATTCATATGGTCACAATGATTATGTTTGGTTTCTTTTAGAGTGAAGAAAGATTGTTCTGTTCTGCTGTTGGTTTCTGGTGTTTTAACTACTACAAACATCTGCAATGAGAAAGGTTATATGGTTCATGCATTGCTTCTTGTTGCTTGGATGTAAACGGGTCGGGCCGGACAAATCTACAACCGGGTTCGGGCCGGGTCCGGGTTCAAAAATCCTAACCCGAAAGCGGGCCGGGCCGGGTTCGAGTTGATAAAAAAAATCGGGTTCAAGCGGGCCGGCCCGAACCCGGCCCGCGGACGGCCCATTGCCATCCCTACTAACATACCAGACGCGAGGTATGCATAAGACATACCATAATTTATGTGTCATTTCATAAATAAATTACCAACGTTAGGGCTAACATAAATTATGTGTTTAGAATCATCACCCATGGTTTTATCGATGCTAAAATTAGATGATAATTCGTTAGACAATCAATAGTACACGAACTAGAAAAACATATAGACTTTTATTTAACTTCCACATATTTTCTAGAAGATTTTGAAGTCGATTAAAGACCTAAACCGATTAAAATATTATGAAGAAAATGCATTGTTAATAAAATTGAATATCGTTACCAAGTTACGAAAAACTAATTTCCACCATCAACGGACAGTCTTCTGAAAGATCTCGAGGTCGTTTTTCTGAAAACAAATCATTTTTACCTAAAATTACTCTATATATTTAAGTGTTTTTTATTTTACTTATATAGGTTGATATGGTTAAATTTATATAACTATTATATATTATTTTTTCTTTTTCTTTTTTTATAGATTGACATGGTTAAAGGTTCACCTTTACCAACGACAGATTCTTCGCAGATGCACACTACTAGAGAAGATACTAGAACTTGGTCGTTGCCATTGTTTGAGAGAGTCAATATTTTTTTTCTACTACAACATCCCACATTGTTATCATCAGGTTCATAATCTGGAGAGTACGAGCCATTAATATTAGATTTAACAAAATATCTTTAGGGTTTTGTCATTTGGAAGGTGTCTTAGTTTTTTTTTAAATTTCCACGAAAGTACTACTTGTTTTTATTAAACATGAATGTTTTGCACTTTTTACTTATAACATCTTATATTTTTTCGAACGAACTTTTATGAACTGTATGGAACCATAGAATACGTGTCCCACCTCCCATTTATTATGTATATGATTTACTATTTTATTTTTGAAAAAAATTGAATAAATAAAATATAATTTGAATATTATTATCAGCCATTAACGAGTTAAATTGGTTATGAGCTAACTGTTGGCATCTAGAATGACATGGGCACCAACCGTTAGTGTTCAGGCTACCAATGCCACCATAATATGACGCTTGTTTGGTCTCCTTTGTCATACACCTGGTGGACAAAAAGGTTCAAAATATATAAAAGATGATCTAAATATTTTACATGTTGCTGCCATTTTGTGGTGGAATACACCATAATGCCGCAAAAGAATGGTAACAACAAGAAAATTATGGTTAAAAAGAACTTTAGAAAACAATCATAATTAAACAAGATGTTTAACAACATTAATGCGAATTCATAATGATTGGTTTAGCTCAGTTAGAGTGATAAATTTTAATGCAACGATTAATGATTAATGAAATAGACACGTAATAAGTCCCACTTAAATGTTACCTGCCAATAATAAGTTCCACCTAAGAGTTACCCGCCAATAATAAGTCTTTATGTAAAGGTCCATAATATCGTAACATACAACTTCATATACCTAAATATAGTTTATAACAAAACTCATATTTTTGTTCGATATGGAATAGACCGTTAATTAAGTTTCTCATCTCCTCCAAGTCGTCAAACATGGTAAGATAAAGAGGTCGGATAAGACTACTGGTAGGAATATCAATGAGTGTTATGTATAATGTACTACGTGTATGTGTACATGTACAAGAGTGCAATAAAAAAAACCCTATACCGTCTCCATGCAGTCGTGAAGAAGTATCTACAAGATGTAGTTATTTGAAAAGTGAAGAAACGTGTCATGTGTTCGGGCTCCCATATGCAGTTACAAATATGGCGTATAACTCGTTCCATTTGACATTAACTAATTTTTTTACAAAAGATATGCTACGTTATATGGAGGAATAAATCATTGAAAAAGAGTAATCATTGAGGAGTTGCACTTTTAACAAAAGATATGATTTTGACTAAATTTTTTTGTTGATTTATGTTTATGTTTAATGTTTATTTTATGTTCTTTTCAGTGTTTTAAGTTAGTGTATTTGCTTTATGTTGAAATTTAAGGTTATTTTATATTTTTTGGTGTTATTTAGTTTGTGTTACATGTTTTCTTATGTATCTATCAGCTTAAAATATATTTTCTGGTTTCTAAATATACGGGTTTGTGGCCTCCCGCACGATGTTCAGTAAGAGGTGCATAAGGTGTTTGGTATAAGGATTAATGATTCAATAAAAGAACATATACTTCATGATATTGAGTTGAACCTCTCTAGCAGTAAACTGAAATATATGTATTTCTTAGAATTAAATATGTAATGATATAACTCTTATATGTTTTATCCGTTGTTTTATGTTCCTTTCAGTACTTTTGGAGATTTTGTTTGTTTTAATATTATTTTGAAATTCTAACCGTTAGTGTTTTTTATGTTCGTTTGATGTTGTATTATCGAGTTAATTTTTATGTTTTCAAATTATTAGCACAATAATAATTGTTGCAAAAATATTGAACATATAGGCGTTAATACAATCTAAGTGAAAAAAAACTAATACAAAAGCAACTTCAAAACTTCTAATAAAAACGAATTGAATCTAAATGATAACAACAATTGTTACAACATAAAAAAAGATAAACAACATTTACAACAAGAAAGCAATACAAGCATACAAAGAACAAACATTACACAACTCAAGCATGACATCAAAATGTCTAAGAACAAACATCACACCTAAATATTTAAAAACAAACATCGCACCTAAATATGTAACCTAATATCCTCCCAATAGACATAACATCCCCATATATCTCACTAAGCCTCTCGAAAACCCCTTAAAACTCTCGTAGTCTGAGAGATGAAGAAATTTTATGCAACCCCATCAATAGATGACGCATAACTGAACCCTCATGGTTGTGATGCACGTAATCATGTAGTGAGTATATAGCTTGGTTAATGACGTTGTACCAATTAACCCACCAATGAGCTAAAATAAATTCTAGAGTACATAACGTCTTCATATCGTCTCTAACTGTAGGTTCTCTCAATAAATGATCTAGCCCATAACCTGACCAATTATCCAAGTCTTCGTGATCAAACTAATGGAAGAGAAACATGGGTTTTCTTTTGTCCTTGTTTTGCGTCTCGTACAACTAATACGACGAATAACCATGATCGTGGCTGATATGCCACAAAAGTTGATCGAGATAGTAGGCTTGGGTGTGATCCACATCGGTAATGATACCATGGTACCAAACAACTGGTTCTAATGGTAAATTATCGTGTATGCGATGGTAATGGTTGAAAAATACCTGCAAAATAAGACAATGCAAACACTAACACAAATGAGATTTTCTAATCATCAAACCAACCCATTAATGAATGTAACCAATAACATTTTAAACAACATACTAATCATCCTTTGATAATAACCGCAAATTAAGCATGCATGTTTTTCAATTTTAACTAATAATTAGAATCATCATATTTGAAAAAGTTAAAAATTACATCGCTTTCCTCTAGTTTGTAGAAGGTAATCTTCCAGTCAGTTTGATCCGGAAGAAAAACAATTACGCACATTCATCTCATCGAGAAATAGTTGACAGACGCTTTGTACAACTCACAAGTATAACTCAAGAAACTAAAATAAAATGATCTTGTATCTAGGTATTTAGAAGAGTGATACACTCACTCATAGTCCTCATCACTTGAAAGGAGGCATTTTCAATATGTTCATACAAATACTCCAACACCGTAGTACCCCAAGTGTAGTGCCAAACCTTCCCGGTCAAGTATTGTACACGTTGATCTTATCAACAAACACACTACACCTGCACATGTGAAGAATATAAACATGCATAGCCTGATGTACCATATTTTCAATCCCCGCTAAATATACTCCAAAAACCAATTGTGGTCCAAGCCAATCTTTTTGCTTAACTTAGTCTCATTTTTATGAACACCATAATTTATACCTATAAGTATGGTAGCCTTGGGAATGTCCCGTGCCGAAAGCCTAACGACATCATATCGGACCTGTAGCCCCAATATCATATGCACATAGTCGCGGATGATCTTACTTACCAAAGATAAAATGGAAACTATTCATTTTCTAAAGGCAACCTTTTATGAAAGCCTTGGTAATGGTGTTCTTTAGCTGCATAGAATACAACGACTCAATTAGCCCACCAAAATATGTGGCATGCAATAGCTCCCTGACCTTACCTTAAGGTCCCAAATTCCAGCTTCTATGAATGGTATAGTAGGTGCATAAACATAGCTCTAACTTCTACAAAAAAATAACATAATTTTGCGTCAGTAAAATATATCAAATAATAAAACATATATCAACTAAACAATAATAGTAAATCGTGCACTTACCTCTCCCTTCCAAATATAGTAGGCATCATGGTCTGTGCAAGTATTATGGAATAGAACAAGTAAACGAAAATGTGTGGAGATCAAGACAGACCTCAACAAAGAGTAGGTGGTCGTCGCCTGGGGGTTGAGCTCGACGATCAAGAAACTGAAGGAGGTGTAAAACCATATGAAGGTGGTAATGGAAGCAAAAACATCTCCATAGGAACTGGGGATGAGATTTCTTCCTCTAATACATAATTTTTTCTTTTAATGTTATTCTTATTTTTTCTTGTCAGCATACCATCACCATCACCAGAACTCTTCCCTAGTTCTATACTTTGAAAAATAATAATATGTAAACGTACTTGAAAATAATAAAACTGCCCGACACCAATCTAGAACTCTGCCCTAGTTCCATCTTTCGCAACTAATTGAAGTACATGGCATACACATTTAGTGTGATACAATCTAGGAAAAATGGGAGTGCAACCATTTCTAAGCAATTTTATACCATTGTAATTTGCAGTTGCATTGTCGAATGAGATAGACATAATCTTACTTTTATTTTCATAAATATCCATGCATTCAACTATAATCTCTCAAATTACTTGTGCGTTATGATGGCCAATGAATTCAAACCACACAATTCTCCTTTAAAGTACCCATTCGGGATCCATCTAGTGAAGGGTAACACATATCATATCAAAATCAGTAAAAGTAGCTATATTACTAATAATAAAAACATTCCATGACAAAGCTAGCATAGTTCGATAATCATTTTTATATATTTAAAGGTTAGCGATCGCATAGAGCTACGTGGAATGCATTTGGCTAGTGGGTTTACCCCAACTTGCATCCAATTTTTGTATCTCCAACTATCTGCATAACCGAAAGGTTGTAAACTACCAATCACGTAAATCATTGTTTCTTCCCTATACATGTCTTGGTTAAAATAAAATTGAAGACCGGTTTGAAGGTTTATAAACATATTACCATCTTCGTTAATTTTTAAAGGGTCAAATATACTATGACTTTTTAAATGTCTAAATTTCCCCCTTGTGCCAATTTATTTATTATATCCTCTATAAACAGAACTTTTTAAAAAAATTTACAAATAGACCATCCATCGTATTAAGATTTATATTAGCAGGTGGATGAACATTAGTATTTCGACGTTTTGGAGCCATTTAAAAACTTAAAACAATGTTTAATTTTTTTAAATATGCAATAAAACACAAATAAAAACTAATATCACACTTAATAAACGGTAAATTTAGAGTAATACTAACTAAATTTAGAGTAATAGTAACTAATTAACAAGTAATAACTATAATCTAATTGTGAATAATAATATAATAAGTCGATAAATTATACAAAGCTATTAATTCAGCTAGTATAATGTTACCAATATATTGTTTGATTGTTTTTATCGAATAAAAACTAATATCGAAAAAAATACTACATAATTCGAAAGCAGAACTAAACTTTCTATAAATGATCATAAATGCTTTTATAGAAGTTGTAGAAGTAGTAGAGAGATTTAAAAAGGTAGTGAGAAGTTGTGACTTCAGAATTGTGATCCTCCTCTATTTATAGGGGAGGATGACAAAATAAAAAGAAAAAAGAGACTCAATTCGGATTAACGGCTAATTTTTTAAACCAACTGCCTCAATTCGGATATCCGAATTGCTGACGTCAGCAACGGCTAGTTTGAATCAACTAGTCGTTGCTCAATTCGGATATCCGAATTGGTGATGTCAACAACAATGTCAACAAAAAACGACTAGATTTTCAAAACAACCTTATAAATACTATACTCATATCAACACTATCTCCACACCTTCAATCTAATACTGTTATTATCTCTAAAATTTTAAAATTTTAAAATTTTAAAATTTTAAAATACTAAAAGACCACAAAGTTCATTTTAATATCTTCTTAGATAAAATCAAAGTAGGTCCAGAGAAGTGGAGATGATTCCTCATCGTCAAAACGAAGAACAACTTCCGAAAGAAGTTCTCCGCATCAAGGCGTAGAAGAATCGGAGTGTCAGACATTCGAATGAGAGGTTTGCATTCATAACCCGCTAGCACCATGAGGTGTAACCAAAATCTACTTTGGTATGTATTTGGATTACGACGTACTCATCCAAGTTGAAGGTATGCAAAATTGGTATATCGAAGTAGTACAACAGTTTTATGCCTATGCACGTTTAATTGATAATGATCCTCAAGGTCGAGGTTTAGGAATGAGGTGTAGCATTAATGGTGTTGCCTATAATTTTTTTTAAGCTGACTTTGAAAATGAATGTTTCCTTCAATCTGAAGATATATATATATAGTGGTCATAAATTGCCATCGTTTTCTTTATCTCGTATGGTATGGGGTGATGATTGGCATATGCCCTTCGAGAGCGCAGTAGAGATTCTGGCTTATGGTCTCCCCCAACGTAAGAACTAATTTGGATGCTTATGAAAAATTACCTTTAAAATTGGTTAACAATTGTTTTATTCATTCTAGTAACAATATGGCTAAAAAAGCTGGGGGGGGTCAATTTACCGCATGGGATGCTAATAAGTCATTTGCTCGTTAAGAAAAGGGTTAATGTGAGCATGTACACTCCAATCAAAGTTAAGAAAAGTTGTGATATTGGTAGGCACTCTTTAAGATTGCAAGAGATATTTTTAGAATGAATAGGTGATATCAAAATGGCAGGCATGGATATTGCCTCAGATATATAGAGCAAACAACTTTACCAAACCACCAAATCCACCTCCTGGATACCCTCAGATGGAAGTGCAACAGCCAACCGCTTCCATGGCTGCTGGTAGTTCTTTTCAACAACAACAACGAGGACTTTACGATCGCGAATATGCTGAGTAGGAGCATATCAGCAAATGCAGTATGCCGAGTGGTCGCATGGTCAACACGGTCAACACGTGGAGTGTCATGGTCTTCATTCGACATGCCATGGTCAACACGAGTAGTGGTACGGTAAACTGGAGCAGTAGGAGGGTATAAACGACCAGCGGTATGGTGAATACGAGCAGTGGCATGCTCAATACGAGCAATGTCATGGTCGACAAGAGGAATGAATTAATCAATTTGGAGCATTTCAAACGGAACAATCAGAAAACATACGACTTATGATGGAGAACATGCATTTGCAAGCCGTACATCCTACTGGTCCACCATCTTTCAACAATGAATATGAAACTCTTTAGTTTTTTTACATTTGATTGTATTAAGCATTTTAATTGTAATGTTTCTCTTTTTTATTTCATTAAACAAATATGTTATTTGTTTGGTTTTTATTACTAATAAATTGTTTGTTTTGTTTATAATTAATATTAAATGTTAATTAAATCTCTTTCAATTTTTATTTTGTAATTTACAAGTAATATATATGTATGCATATACATTTATACAATTCTAATTTTTTTTAAATTTTTAGTTGATATATCTAATAGTTCGAAGATCCAATAAACTATTTAAAAACAATTAAACATATACACTTCAAACTTTAATGAACTAAAAAACTAAAATAGAACTATATAATATTTGAAATATCTAAAAATTTCAACAAATATTAAATATTATAAATTAATACTATTTATTTTATATTATAACTTATTCAAACGAGTGATATTAAATATTAATACTAGTTATTTTATAAACTATCTATAATATCTAAATATAAAACAATATCAAATAAATATCATAAGCATTTCGTTTATATTATACATATCTCAATTATTGAAATTTGATTTGATTAACGAATGAAAAATAGTTTTAAATAATCGTATAAACTTTTTGATAAAATGGGATTTAAATTGGCCGTCTAGTGGATATCTTACATTGGATATCTTACATAACACGCAGTCTGTCAGTCCCGCAATCGGTTAGTCCCGCTATCATGTTAGCACATATAAAAAAAATCTTGTTTAACCTATGACCCGTTAGTCTTGCACACGTTTAAATCTGTCAAATGGTGTATAAACTACCTGTTCTGTACACGTTTAAAATTGTTAAATAGAACCCGAAACTAATAAAACATTGGTTTTGACACCACTAGTCAATCATAAACAATTTTATTAATTATAATATTATAAATAAAACAGTTTTAAATTTTTAATTTTTAAAATAAAATTAAAATAGAGGATTAGGCTATCTTAAAATCAAATAACCATTACAAAATTTAATCTTTAAATATTGAGGGGATCCACCACCGGTTTTGAAAGTGATCGTGGAAAATAAATGGCAGAACTCTCAACATTGAGAGTAGGTCCGAAAGAATTGAATACTCTACCGTCTTAAAATACTTGTCGTTCTAGGAAATATTTTTTGTCCTACAATACATATTGTTCTCGTTTACCGATGCAAATTTTAATTTTAATATTATTTATAATCATCTATCAATTAGACTTTTTTTTTATTTTTTATAAAAAAATGTGTAATTATGACCTTTGTTAAAATACGTGTATAACCTTAAAACATGTTTTTTGGGAGAGAGAGAGTATAACCTGATTTTGATTGACGTGAAGTAGATTCTGATACTTTTATGAGTACCCTGCACTAAGTGACATAGGCATATTCGAAAAAGTCAGGTCTATCGTACAATTGACTATAATCAAATGACGTGTACTAGTCTGAAAACATCACAAGACCTTGTGGGTGAAAGAATCCAATGGCTCAAACTTTATCTAATTGAACGCCCATGTCATCTTGACCGTTGAAAAGTCGTGCGAATCAAGTCCAAAAAGACATATAAGACTTGTCTCGGGTAGACTTCAAGTCGGTTCGAAAACTCTTGCCAAACAAAAACAAGATGGAAAGTTGCTGCCTATACAATATAGGCATCGTATTAAAGAGGTGACAACCGAGTTTGACACGATCGGTTTAAAACTGGTCAGGTCTTATTTAAGCTGCTGAGCCCTGATTAAGATCAGCTAGAATATGTTTAATCTTTTTAATCAGCTAATCGAAATTTTGGATTTATATTTTTTTAATCAGCTAATCGGAATTTTGGATTTATATATATATATATATATTGATTTTTTTTTTTAAATCAAAATTTAAGTCGGTTAAATTAGGTTCGTGTCGTTTATAATAATTTCATATCTTATCGAGTTGCATTGCATATGATTTGTTTGAAGGAGTTATTGCTGAACTTGTCTTTGTATATGGATATTTTATTAATATGCTTAAGTTTGTTTTTTTAATCAATATTTTTTACTTCTATTTTTTGTGTGTAAAAAACTGTAAGATGTACGTGAAAATTGTTTACAAGTGATCAGGATGATCGAGTAGGTCCAATTACAAATCAGGGCTAAACCTTAAAACATGTAACGATAACATTGGATACATAGGATACCCTATTACAAAAGAAAAGTGACATTCGTACTATGGTAGCGGTAGCGAAGGTCAGAAATAACATAATTAGCGATATTCGAACTCAACGAATGGTTGTTGTTGAAAATTATAGCGTTTCTCTCGGTCCAGATGTAGTAGATAATCGAACGGAAAGTAGTTCGCCAAATGTGGCATTTTCCGTTTTCAGAAGTAGTCCAAGAGCTCGCCTCCTCAAGCCAAGAGGCCCAGGAGGTGGGGTTTGAGTTAATGAGAAGCTTTCGAGCTATGGTCTCCCAGATATAGGAGGAGTAAGGACAGAGAATGAGGAGACGCTCCACCTATTCTGGACAGTTGGAAAAAAGAACGCACTCAGATGGGGTGTCAAGCCCCAAATCAATTAGTTTATCCCGAGTAGTGAGCTTGTTGTGAATGGCCATCTAGATGATAAAGGAGTGCCTAGGGATAGAGTATTTGTTCCAAACTAAGGAAGCCCATGCGAATTTGTCCCTAGATGGTGTGAGAGTAGTATAGGTGATGTTGATGGTAAAATGCGGTCTGGACTTGTTAGTGATCCAGAGAAAAATGTCATCACCTTCTGAAACTGGAGGGAGAGTACTTAGCGTGTTTCTAATTTCGGAAGGTGAGGTTGCATGTGTCTACTTGGGGACCTTACATGGGAGGGTCAAACCCATCTTCCATTGTAATGAAGATTCGTGACTCGTGAGATATTGCGCAAAAGAGTCAAGTTTGTAATGTTGGGGCCAAAATGGTTGATGATGAAGGTTGGAAAAAGCCATGGATCATACCAGATGGAAGTGTCATTTCCATTTCCAACGAGAACTTTATAGAGGTCCGCAACCTGATTGCAAAACTTTAAGATCTTTGTCCAACCCCAACTAGCGTTAGATAGAGGAGGAAGAGTCCATATGCTTTTGTTTTTTATTTTTTTCTGTAAGGGTCCACTGAGTTTATATGAAATTTTTCTTTTTGGTTAATATGGACTAGAATAATTTCAGGACAACTGTCTATATCCAAATGTTTAGGTTTGGGATCCCAAGGCCACCCTCATATGCAGGCAAAGTGAGCTTCTCCTAGGCGATCATTTCCCCCGAGATTTTCATCTCTGAGCCCGGCCATAGAAAACGTCAGAAAAGTTGAGCGAGTTTATTTAGGGCTCTGACCGGGAGAATAAAAATCAAGAACCAGTAAACACGCCTGACGAAAAGAACCGATTTGATTAGTTGGAGCCTACCAGCATACGAGAGGTGTTTAGTCGTCCAAGAGTTTATACGATTGGTAACTTTGAGAAATAGAGGTCTGCAGACGTTGTAAGTGAGTCTGGAGGTGATGAGCGGGACTCCTAAATATCTAAGTAAGGAGTCTTCGTTGAAACCAATGAGATTCATAATTGTGTTTCTAGTGCTTGTTGAGGCCTTGAGAGGTAGATTTTACTTTTGTCTAAATTTAACTAAAGGCTTGAAAGGACGGTGAATTCCTTAAATCCCTCGTGGATGAGGTTGATGGACTTCGTGTTGGCTCTGCATAAGATCATAAGGTCATCCGCAAAACAGAGGTTGATGATTTTGAGCGAGTGACACTTCCAATGAAACCGAAAGATGGGTCTTGGCACTTCTCTTGGAGAATACTTGAGAGGATCTGCACGATAATGACAAAAATATATGGGGAGATGGGATCTCCTTGTCGGAGGCCTGTCTCCCATTGGAAGTAGCTAGTGGGTGTACCATTAATGTAGATAACAAATAAGGGAGTAGTGATACATTGGATGATCCAATTTATCATAGTGATAGGGAGATCCATGACAAAGATAACGTCCATAACAATTTCCCACCGAATATTGTCGAAACATTTCATCAAGTCAATTTTGAGGGTGTATCTTGGGCCCTTGCGATTGGTCTGATATCCATGTATAAGGTCTTGGGTGAGGAGGATGTTATCATATATTTAGCACCCTGTGACAAAAGCCGATTGGAAAGGGTCAATCAGAGATGGGAGGACTGACTTAATTCTGTTCGCAACTAAATGGGGCTGAAGTCTGAAGAACAAGATAGGGAGTCGAACTTTGGGATAAGGGTTATCAGGGTTTTATTCTAATCTGCGTCCATCTTCCCCGTCTGAAAAAATGCTTGACCCCAGCACAGAGATACAGCCCGATAATTGACCAGCAGGATTTAAAGAATCCATCACTATACCCGTCAGACCCAGGGGCTTTGTCACTGTCGATGTCAAATAATGTTTCTATAATTTCTTCATCCAAGATGGTTTTTTATCATGTTGGACTTATCAGTGGGGGAGACCAAAGTTTTGATCTGATTCTATCAAGGCCAGGGTAGTTTCATGGACTTGGGGTGCCCATAAGCTTATGGAAGTGATTAAGGAAAGTGGTAGAGATAAATCTAGGGATGAAACTAGCATTGTCATCCACGGTGGTGATAGACAAGATTTTATTTCGGGCACGGCGAGCCCAAATACTATTGTGGAAAAATTTGGAGTTTTGTCTCCAAGCTTTAGCCGCGATTCCCTGGAATTCTTCTTGGGGAAGGATTCCTCAGCACGAATGTAGAATATATAGGTTTTAGCAACCTCCCTCTCATCGGAGATGAGGGAGCTATCACATAGGTTTGTAGCAAGGTTTTACTGGGCTCGGGCAAGGGAAATTTGGGCTTCCTCCACCATGTGACTGATATTACTAAAATCTCGTTTATTATGGGATGTCAGGGAGGGAGTAAGACGAGCTAGCTTAATAACAATGGATTTTATTTTCGCAATGGGGTTCCAACTTGCAAAGACAAGGATTTGGAAATTCGGAAGGTATTACCACATATTAGAAAATTTAAGAGGCTTAGGGCTAGTCGTAAATGGGTTGGATAGATATATAATGATAGAGGTGTGTTCAGTTGTACGGGGAAGATCGAAATGAGCGTAAGATTTTGGAAATAATTTGTCCGAGGGGCCATTTACAAGGGTTCTGTCAATCTTAGAGGATACAGGGTTTTCAATTTGACGATTGAACCAAGAAAATTGGAAACCCATGGAGCGAAGATCATCAAGGCCGCAGATACGACAACAGTCGTTGAAAGAGGCAATAGAACTATTACAGCGGGTTTCCGAGCTGGATTAGCATTGAAGTCTCCAATGACAAACCAAGTGTTCGAGGTATTGGTTTGGGCAATGGATTCCAAATCACTCCAAAGGGGTTGTCGGTCAGAAGGCTCATTTCCATAGACAACAGTGAGATTGAGTGTTAGGTTCTTTGTAATCCAAGTCACACTATACTTCAGAACCTGTGGGGTATAGAACTTTAAAGTGATATTGTAAACGCTTGGGTTCCAAGCGATCCAGATTCGACCTTAGTGGTGGCAGTTATGGTTTGTGTGATAGAGTCACCAAGGCGACATGGTATTCATTTTAACGGTCACATTTTCGATACTAAGTTTGGTTTCAACCAAACAAAAATGCTATTATAGAAAACAAAATCACGGACGTCTGTTTGAAGGACGAGGTCGTTTAAACCCCTCACATACAGCTAGCAATACGCATATATTTTAATTATTTATTAAATTAAAATTCAGAAAAGACTAATACATCATGGGGGAATCCCTGCTCGTTCTAATTGATAGAGTTCCGGTTTGTATTATCGGTGCGCTAATTTTGGTGGACGATGGCTCTCTTTCATTATTTCTAATATGACTGGGTGCAGAGCTATTGCTGGCTAACACAAGGTTGTCCTTCTGGAACGCTGGTGCCTGAATAGCGAAGCCATTTAAGAGGAAGACACCGTCGCTCCCAAAAATGTTGATCCCATTTAGAAAGTTCGAAAAAAGAATCGTGACATGAACCGAATCAACTATTTTCAAAAGATCTGATACTATAATTTTTAGTTTGGCAAACCCAAACATTAGCACTAATAAGTGCATAAAATGCCAAGATTGTTAGGGGGCTCAATTGATAATGTAAAGATCTATGATGGCCTATTTATAATGATAGGAAATGTAATAAATAAGTGTAAATATGAGGGCTAATATGTAATTAGAATAAACATAGCATGTGACAGTGGAGCCCACCACTAGCACTGTATAAGGAAAGATCCTTTTTGGGAAAATGATACTTTTCTAATCATTGGTACTTTATTTGACTACTTTCTCTCTCTAAAACTTTGTACTTACTCACCTGACACTCCTCCATCATACACGTTATCCGATAATTCACCCTAAATATTCTAAGACTTATCCAGTGTAATCTTATAATAATTTAAATAAGACAGTAAATTATTAATAAGAAAACGAAGAATGTAATTGAAATAAATAAAATAAAATGGACCACTCTATAAATCACATGCGTAGTCGTGTGATTTATTCTCGGGAACGACAAAGCAAAGAAAAATACCCGAATGATAGAAAAGGTAATAAGGCCAATAATAGAGATAAAGAAACTGTATTTAAAGGTTTGTGAAAAAGAAACGGACAAATTCAAAGGACACAATTAAAGTTTGAGATTAAATGCAACACTCTCCCTCCTAATCTCAACCTCGTTTACTCAAGTTTTTGACTCCCAATAGTTTCCTCATGTTTTCAAACTTGACAGTAGCTAGCCCCTTTGTCAAAATATCTGCTCTTTGATCGTTGCTGCAAACATGTTTCAAGACTACTTCTCCTCGCTCTACGCATTCCCTGATAAAGTGAAACCTTATGTCGATATGCTTGCTTCTACCATGGAACATAGGATTCTTAGCCAGGTCGATTGCAGATCGATTATCTATGCATAAAATCACTGGGCCAACAGCTTCATGTGTTATCTGCCTAAGAGTATTTCTAAGCCAAATACCTTGGCAAGCTGCTGCGGTAGCAGCCATGAATTCAGCTTCACACGATGATAGAGCAACACACTTCTGTTTTTGTGAGACCCAAGTGATAATACTCTCATTCAAGTAATAAACTACTCATCCTGTGCTCTTTATATCTTCAATTTGTCCACCCAAGTCACTGTCTGAAAACCCAGTTAACACATTATTGCCACTATTCTTTGTATACACCAACCCGTGCTCTTGTAGTCTGTAGCATTGACCAACTTTCCTGTCTCGTCTCGATCAAGCTGTTCCTTTGGATCCATTGGATACTTCGTCGGATTACAATCTGCCATGCCTGCATTTTCCAGAATTTTTTGTGCATAACTTGCTTGTTTTAATTCGATATATCCTTCTCCTTGTTCAACTTCCATTCCCAAGTAGTAGCTGAGCTTTCCTATGTCGCTCATCTCGAACTGAAGCTTCATCTGGTTCTTGAAATCCTTGATTGCTAAGACACTCGTGCCTGTTACTAGAATATCATCTACGTATACTGCAATAAACAAACTGTTTTCTCCCTCCTTCCTTGTGTATACAGCATGCTCGTACGGACAATGAGTAAATCCAAGCTTTATAAGACATGAATTCAGTTTGGCGTACCAAGCACGAGGCGCCTGGCGAAGTCCATACAAAGCTTTAGACAATTTGTACACTAGGTGCTCTTGTCCCTTTCTTTCAAATCCCTCTGGTTGGGCAACGTATACATCTTTCACTATATCTCCATTCAAGAAGGCCGTCTTTACGTCGAGATGGTGCACTTCCCATTGATTTTTAGCTGCCAAAGCTAATAGCAACCTCACTGTCTCCAACCGAGTAACTGGTGCGTATACTTCATCAAAATCAATGCCATGTTCTTGTACATAACCCTTTGCTACGAGGCGTGACTTGTATTTTACCACCTTCCCGTTGGCATCCCTTTTTAATTTATAGATCCATTTCAGACCTATAATCTTCTGTCCAGGTGGTAGACTCGTCAATTTCCATGTATCATTTGCCTCAATAGAATCCATCTCCTGCCTCATTGCTTGCCTCCAGTTGACATATTTTGCTGCCTGTGTATAATTGACAGGTTTATCTACCCCCATGAGCCACAATTCTTCTTCATCAAGCTCTATTTCTTCTGTGACATTGTAAATTTCACTCAAAGGTCTGAATCTTGTTGGCTCTGTGCTATCATCGTAATTATCTCGATTGATTCTAGAAGCAGACGACTGAGAATGTGGAGTGGATACCTGAGTGTTACTGTAGTTGTCATATCCAACAGAGGACTGAGAAGACTCAGAAGCCCGCGGCTGCGGTGTTGACGTCTGGGTGTTATTGCCACTATGGTTGTCACCACCATACTCCACGATTTCGGTCTCATCTTGACCTGTTTCATCAACCTCAGGCATACTTGCCACAATAAAACTCTCCTGTGTCTCCTCCCTATCTGCAATCATACTCCACGACCATTGCTTCGTTTCTTCGAAAATGACGCCACGGCTTATATGTATACGATCTTCCTTAGGATCATATAAACGGTATCCTTTAGTTCCAGGCTCTCTCCCCAGATTAACTAACGTTTTACTCCGATCATCCAGTTTTGTGTTGTGCACACTTGGAGTTTTCATGTGCGATAAGCACCCAAAGACCCGTACATGACTTATCTGCGGTTTCCTTGTTGTCCATGCTTCATACGGCGTCTTACTTGTCAATGCTCGCGTAGGTAGTCTATTGAGGATGTATACCGAGTTTCTGACTACTTCAGCCCACATCTTTGATGGCAATTGCATTTCCTTGAGACTGCTTCTAGTCATCTCCACAATAGTTCGGTTTCGACGCTCTACCACTTCGTTTTGTTGCGGAGTGTAGGGTGTCGTGAGGTGTCGCTCAATTCCTGCATTCTCACAGTATTCTTTAAACTCATTAGAATTGAATTCACCTCCTCTGTCAGTTCTCAACACCTTGATTCTTTTCTCTGACCCGTTCTCAACCAATACACGAAACTTTTTGAATGCTTCGAATGCCTCATCCTTAGTTCTTAGAAAGTACACCCACATAAACCTGCTAAAGTCATCAACTAACAAAAAGAAATATCTGTATCCAGAGGTAGTAGTTGGAGATATCGGACCGCACAGATCACCATGTATAAGTTCTAGTACATTTTTTGCACTAAACTTGGATTTGGCTGGATATACCTTCCTGGTTTGCTTTCCCATTAAGCACCCATCACACACGACATTTGGTTTTATTATCCTGGGCATTCATTCTACCATCTGGTGCTTAGACATGAGAGCCATGGCTTGATAATTGGCGTGCCCAAGACGGGCATGCCACAATCTCGTGATATCATCCGTTTTAGTCATCAGACATTCCTGTTTGTTAATCTCAATAATAATTTTGTAAATTCGATTGGCAGATCGTTTTACCTTCATCAATAATCTGTTTTTGTTGTCGTAGATCCTCAGAAATTCTCCCTTGAGTTCCACATTATTGTCTTCTTCAGAAATCTGTCCCAATGATATGATGTTATTACGTAGACTAGGTATATAATACACCTCTCGCAGCATCTTTTCTTCTCCATTTTTGCACAGTAATATCACAGTGCCCTTTCCTTTTATCTCGACTTTTGAACCATCTCCAAAACGCACTACACCAGATATACTCTCATCCAGTTCTGCAAACTTTTCTTTAAAACCTGTCATATGACTGATTGCACCATTGTCCAGGTACCAGACATTTGATTCGCCTGCACATTCTCCACGCCTTGGAAATTGAGTAGATAGTAGTTTGCCCTCATTCAGGAGAAGCTTTGACGAGTCTTTATCATGTTTGGCCAAGAGTAGGGCCATTTCATCATCTTCCATCGCAGCCAAATCCGCCTCCGCTTCTTGTGTTTCCTTGTGTTTCCTTGGTTTCCTGCATTCTGAGGCGAAGTGACCATAGATATTACAGTTGAAGCATTTGATAACACTTTTGTCAAACCTTCCATGGCCTCTCTGCCTTGTGGATCTGTCACCATTGTTTCGCCTCACCCATTCTTCACGCGTCAATAGAAGCTTTTTGTTGGCTCCTTCTCGTTTAGCCCATTCCTCTTCTGTCAACATGAGTTGAATGTCCTTCGTTTCTGTCCTTCCTTTTACTCGTTCTTCATGTGCCTTGAGTGAACCCACAGCTTCTTGGACAGTCATGCTCTCGATGTCTCCAAATTGCTCCAGTGTTGAAGTTATCTGTATGAATCTGGCAGGGACAGCACGCAGAAGTTTCTTTACGACGTATGATTCTTCCATCGTTTCCCCCAAAGCTCGAATATTTGTAACGAGGCTATTCATTCTCATGTGAAAATCTTCAAATTTTTCATTGTCACCCATATTCAGCATTTCGAATTCAGATTTTAGGGTTTGAATCCGTGCCTTCTTTGCTTTGTCTGCACCTTGGCATAAGGTTCTTATCATATCCCATGCGTCCTTCGCTGTTCCCTTGTTTGCAATTGAGAGCAATACATCTTTGGGAATTTCCTGATACACCATTGCTAGCGCTATCTTATCTGTCTTCTCTTCGACAGCAACATTGGGATCTTTTGGCTCTACTGCATTCCAGACCCCTTGCGCTTGCATATAAACTTTCATTTTGATAGCCCACGCCGTATAATTACTTCTATCCAACATTGGGTAGCTTAGGCTGTACGAACCTCCTTTTCCTTTGTTCACCTTCATCGTTAGTGAAACAAATACGTCTGCTAAGACCTTCAGGCTCTGATACCAAATCTAATCTTAAAGCAGATTAATATACACCGTTTTGAGACAACAGGGATAATGCTAAATCTCAGATCTGATTTATTAGGTAATAGAGAGACTATTAAATAGTCCAAAGTTGAGTAGACAAAAAGACAGCACAAAGTGAAACGACAATGTGAAAAAGAAACGGACAAATTCAAAGGACACAATTAAAGTTTGAGATTAAATGCAACAAGGTTAGAAAGGACAAAACGTGAGAGCTTCTCACGTATTTTGAGGACGAACTCATATGCTTGAAATGCAACAGGCTCATACTCTAAGCAGCACCATAATTTTAAATGGAACTTAAATAACCAAATGTACGAACCAAACTAGGCCTAAACAATGCCATAATATGCCCTGTACTCCAAGCCGCACATAACTCAACAACATACCTTACTTGTTTTACCAGAACCGGAATATGCGTCAAGCCAATTTTGTACTGAGCCAAACCAGACTCGGCACCGGGTTAGACCACAACCATACCCGACAATGCATTAATATGGAAAAACCAGCATCACTCTCACGACACCAGTTACTGTCACTGTTAACCAGCGCCAACGCTAAATATGATATGCCTAAACAGGGCGCGTCTCTGCTCTACGAACGAGAACTCCCATGACGAGAGTTTTGAGGACAAGCCATACACATTTGCACCTTTTTTGAAAAAAGTCAAGTGCAACCCAAAAACTTACCTTCGAGGAACTGCACCACCCCGAACCATTGTGCCCACTCGAAAAGAAGCACAAATCTGAAACATAAGGAGAGAACGTGTGGCAAGAAAGAGCAGAGCTGATCCAAGACGGACGCGAACCATGACGAGAAAACTAAACTAGCAGGATAGAAATACGCGAAGGAAAGATGTTTAGTAGCCTGTGAAGGCTCTGTGGAGCGCGGAAGAAACCGATCATCCAGAGAATATTTTAGCAAATTCACCGGAGAAGAATGATGAACCACAAAAAATATACCATCGAAATTCACTTCCGGAGAGCACGGCATAACCGAGATAGAAATCGTTGACAATCGCTTCCAACGCGAATAATAGAGCTGGAACAAAGAAAAGTCAGGTCGATAAAAAGTGAGATGTTCGCAACAGACGGCACTCGAAATCGGCGAAGAAACCATAGACGGTAAAAGGAGACAACATATTGTTTTATTCAGAATAGAGAGAAGGACGAAAGCTACCATAGTTTTCATGGCCACGAGGCCTGAAACCCCGATGGGGAGCAAGAAAGTTACCGTTATCATATATGTTACCGTTGGAGGTAGAGAAAAAATAAAAAGAGATAAGTTTTTATGTTTAAATATTGTTGTTTATGTATTGAAAGAGTAAATGAATTAGGGGCTAGGCTAAAATGAGATCCGTTTTTTTTATAGTGAGACCCGGCTTGGCTATAGTGAGACCCACATTAATTACAAAAATGTCATTCATATAAATAACAAAAACTCAGATTTTGTTACTCTTTCTACCTCCAAAAACCCTAGCTCTCTCTACCTCCAAAAACCCACGTTTTTTTAATCGATTTTTTTTGAAATCCAACTCCAGCAATCTGTTAAGGTAACGATTCTATACTTCATGATGTAATTGTTTTCCATTTTCCATCGTTTTTTCTAGAGATATCTAGAGTTTAGCATTCGGGTAAAAAACTTGAATTTTTATGTAATTGGGGTTGTTTTGTTGGATTTTAACTGCATGCATGTTGTTAGTTAGGAGATTAGGACCATTTAGGGGTGTTGGTTTAGAGATTTAGGGTCGATTTTGGCAGATCGAGCTACTGGGCAGCTGTTTCTGTCGAGTGGTATTTCCACGCACGAACATGCGTGGAAATACCGAATCCACAATGCGTGGATTTTGCGAATTTTCGCAAAATCCATGATTTTAATTTTTTTTACACTTTCAATTCGTCTAATTGTTTGGTTTTGTCTTGTGCAGTATGCCTCCTCGCCCACATCCTCCCGTTACCGATACAGACTATGAGTCGGATCATGAGACAGAGGAGCTCGCTCGTGCTGAGACGTCTCGGAGCGTCCGGGTCCGTGTTAGAGGGACCTTACAAGTCGCCGACCGCACAGTCCATCGTCGCATATCTACGGACCAGCGCTTCCGTAGATATAATTCTCACGCCGTAGACCTATATTCGACGTTCCATACCTACAGAGAGCACGAGGCTTATAGCGTCTTCAAAGGCGATGTAAGTTTTTTAGTTTTAATTTACTTTTTAAAGTTATTATTATTATTGGTTTGTGTTAGAAATTTTATTAGTTTAGGTTAGAATCAATTTATATGTTACTGCATTGGATTTGTTATTTGTTTGTGTTATAAATTTTATTAGTTTAGTTTAGGTTTGGTTAGAATTAATTTATATGTTACAATGACTTTAGGTTTTAATTTTTAACACTGTCTACTGAAATGGTTTGTGTTTTAAATATAATTAGTTTAGGTTAGGTTAGAATTAATTTATATGTTAGAATGAAATTAGGTTTTAATTTTTAACACTGTCTACTGAAATGGTTTGTGTTTTAGATTTAATTAGTTTATGTTAGAATGAATTTATATGTTACTGCATTGGATTTGGTATTGGTTTGTGTTATAATTTTTATTAGTTTAGGTTACAATGAATTTATATGTTAGAATGAATTTAGGTTTTAATTTTTAGCACTCACTACTACATTGTATTTGTTGGTTATTGGTTATTGGTTTATCTTAGTTGTTATACTGCATATATATTGAACAAGTTGGTTATTGGATTATCTTAAATTTTAGATTGCATATATGTTTATATATATTGTATGTTTTTAATGCATGCAGGCCCGGCAACAGTTGCGCTGTTATGCGATGTATCATACTCATAGTGCCTGGGACTTGAAAGGCCGTCAGCAAAAGGTACTTGCGCAAGTTAAGAGCACGTGTTTCTGGCCCTTGGTTGAGGCCTTGGGTAAGTGGTCTACTAATGTACACTTGATTGAGGGATTTTTGGAGAGATGACATCCCGAGACAAACACTTTCCATTTCTCTTTCGGGGAGATGACCGTCACCCTGGATGACGTCCACATGATCACGGGGCTCTCAGTTGTGGGTGTCAACTGTGAGATATATGAGTACCCCACTGTTGATGAGCGTACTGCGACATACGCTCGCTTACTTGGGTGCAACGCTAGGGAGCTTGAGGCGGAGATAAAGGAGAACAAAGGCGGCGGTAAGAGGCATGTTCGCCTTGCATGGTTGAAGAGGAGATTCTGCACCCATCAGTATTACGACGATGACATCACTGTTGCGGATGCCCGCCGAGCTACGAGGGGCTACTTGTTGCACTTCTTTGGCTGTACCATTTTGGCCAACAAGTCGGGCAACAACATTAGCCTCGACTACTTACAGTTCATCGACGATTACACTAGCTCGGCGAGGTATAACTGGGGACAGATGATACTGGCGCAGCTCTACTACCAGCTAGGCAGAGGTTTCCTACACATTACTTCGGGTATATCTGGTTTTTTGGCCTTGTTAGAGACGTGGATTTACGACCATTTCACGTCGTTTTCAGTTCATCAGTACCCGAGGTATAGTATCGCACATCCTACTTTGTGCCTTTATGCGCCTCCGAAGTTTCGACAGAGCCAGGAGTCTCGAGACGGTGTTAGAGTTTGTCTAGCTAGCTTCACCGAGCACGATATAAGTTTTAATCAGTTTCATTTCAATTATCGTATATATAATATAAGTTGCTAATAATAAATGGTTTGTTAATATTTTACAGGTATCATTCATGTCGTATGCGGCCATGCGGGATGCTCGAGGTCACGCTGATATAGCTTGGATAGATGCGACGCTGAAGGCGTCGGACATTGTCGAGGCGTACTATCCGCTACGGGTGGCTAGACAGTTAGGTCACATCCAGCAGGTAATATTTTGTAACTCTTTATATTAATATTATTTGTATTGCGTATGTGTGCTACATAGTTTAGAATTTTTTTATAAATACAGGTTCCTGGTCCATTGCGTCCTGTTCTTACCGGTTCTAGTAGGGTTCGTCGTGCGAACACCCTCTACCTCTGGGATGCATTCAGTTGGGAGAACTGTGAGTCACACTGCATTCACCCGAGTCTGAAGGGTGCAGAGTTTATTCCTGGTCACGAGGATGGTACCACTTTGATCTAATCTTCATGGGTTACGAGGAACTTGTGGTACATCATATCTGATCCAGAGGCTCACCGAGATGATGCGGAGATAGGGGTGAACCCTACACCACACACACATGCGACCACACTGCACGAGCTGGCTTCGCGCATACTGGATATAGAGGAGTACGACCGTAGCCACCCCGACATTAGTTTGGAGGGCCTTCTTGATCATTTGGAGGAGGTATACCGTATAGCTCACGAGTACAGAGATTGATTATCATTTATGTCTTTTGTGTTGACAGTTTAAGACTTTTTATGTGTTTTTTACTTTTGACCGATTTATTTTTTGTGATGTGGTGATGGTTCATTCTTTAATTATGTGTTATGTTATTTTGTTACATTTTAGTGATATAATTTTCGAATGTTTGTTCAAACTCCAACTTTAAAACTCCAAGTTTAGGGGTAGGTATCAAAATGCAAAACAACTGCAACATAAACTAAAACATAAACCCGAACGTTTTTGTAAGCACGAACAACAACACAAACTCAAACATAAACCGAATCAGACACTTAAACATAAACTCAAACGAAAATATCAAAGATAACGTAAACCCATTGTAAAACATAAACTCCATAGATCTTTCGCATTCTTGTTAGTCACGCATTTCGTCTAGGCGGATGTCAATAATGACAGCGCGGACCGAATCCAGCTGGTCCTCTGTTAAAAAATCTGTGGCTTGACATTTGAACCGGTTACACGCAACACGACGTTCCAGTTCGGTGAGGCTAGAAACTGGATGTTGACGGAATGTGACTAAGCTAGACCACCTAGCTTTCACCTCATCGACACGCCTAGAAATTCTTGGCGGCTGAACACCATCCCTTCCATATAGGAAGTACATCTTGCATAGCAATGCCCACCAGTACTTATTACCCCCCTCTATCATGTTAAGGTTACCAACTTCAGCTGATGCCATCATCAGATATTGATCTTCCAACTCAGTCTGTGGGCACATTTTTTGCAATCGATATATTTGCTATAATTGTTACTGCCTATAAAACGTCTTTTTGTACCACTTTTTGTATCAATTATAAACACTTGTAAGATAAGGATAGCGTAATCCATGTTGACGAACGATTGTGCGACACCTAATATTTAAAAAAGTACACAAATGCAGCAGTGCAATAATAGGGGTCTCATTATAGCGTAACTTCCATTATTAGACATCTCGCTATAACGAGACACGTGAAACAATTACCGCCAAAAACACTCGCGTTTAATGCACTTCCCGCCCAAACATCCACGAGCTTATAAGTGGATGCTTATCACTCCTCAAACATAAACAGTACAATAATGGAGTTTACCCCTCATGAAGACTACCATTTGCTTGAGGTAGTGAAACTTGCCCTGCGTGAGTTGGGTGAAGATAGTAGCGATGTGTTTTTCGAGCTAGTCTTGTGTAAGATGTACTATAACTACGGCCGCTTAGGAACGGAAGGTTTTGTTGTGCGTAACCGTGAACAAATCAAACGAAGGTACATTTATTGCAAACCAATGGATCGTTTGTTGTTTCTACCATTTAAAATTAAGCAAGAAGCGGCCGCTGTATGGAACATGACGGTGGTAGACTACATCACTAGGGACATGGTACTGTATCTTCAGAATAGGATTACTGAAAGGGAAGAGGGGACTGACTCTGACGATAACTTGGGATATGACTTCGACTAATCGGCATTACTTATGTTTTTAATTGTTTGCTTGTTGGAGTTTATGTACAGTTTGTTTAAGTTAATGTTTAAACTTTTTGTATTTTACATTTACCATGTACTACTCTTTCTTATTTGACTGCTCATTTTATTTTGTGCCCATTTTTATGTATCCAATGTATCCAATGTATCATTCTTAAAACAACCCAAGGTTTACATTAATTCAATCACGTTGCTGACTAATGATTATGCGACACCTAATATTTTAAAAAGTACACAAATGCAGCAGTGCAATAATAGTGGTCTCATTATAACGTAACTTCCATTATTAGACGTCTCGTTATAACCAGACACGTGAAAAAAATTCCGCCAAACACACCCCCCTTTACGACTTTCCCGCCCAGACTTTCCCACTAGTTAATTAACGCGGGAACAAAAACCTCGTTTCCCGCAAATTATTTAAGAATTGGCACACCGACTTCGAGTCTATAAATACTATAATATGACTATGAAACAAAACATCTTAAGTTACAACAATGGGTGATTCAGAGTTAAACGTGCACGAAGATGCAAGCCTCCTGGTCGCATTTGACTTCGTCAGATGTACGATGCAAGAGGAGATTCCTGGTTTCATCGATACGGTTTTGTACAGGATGTTCTTCAACCACGGTAGGGAGGCATCGTGTCCAGGATGCTTAATGCCCCGACCACGCGGACGCGAAGAAGTGTTCGAGAGGCTAGCTTATCTTAAGCCAATGACTATACAGATTGAGTCATTGGATTACGAGACCCGTTTACATGTCCAAAACGTATTCAACATGGGATCCCAAGGTACAGTTACGCAGGAAATGGTGTCACATGCGACGCAGCAAAGGGAGCAAGAAATGGCCGACGCAATTGCAAGCGCCGTTGAAACGTATTCAACTCCCGAAGGAAGTACTGATGAAGGTGAATATTCGTTCGAGTATGGACTGAACTATCCGACTCCATAAATCTAAGTGTGAAATTTTAACTGAGGGTTAGCCTACCTATCATTTTTCTTCAGTTATTTGCTTATGTATTTCTAATTATGCAATGCTTTTGATTAAATTGTAATGTTTTTATGCAATCGACATATTTTGAAGTTTTTGTGCTATTGTTTTCAAGATGAACATCCAAACATAAAACATCGAATGTTTACATTCATTCGATCACAACTTAAAATAACAACAACTAACGAAATAAAACTTCAAACAAATACTGGAATGAAAAATCAGAAGTTCAAATAACAACAACTAACGAAATAAAAACTTCAAACAAAAACTGGAAAGAAAAATCACAAGTTCAAATAACAACCGATACGAAAATAACAAGTTGAAATAACATCAGTGGAACGGTTATTCGTATCGAAGTTTGTATTCAACATCATCAATTCCCCCCTTGCAATAATCTTATCCTCCAGAAATGCTACCATATCCCTGGTGATGTAGTCTATTGAGCTCAGGTTCCAGACGGTAGCAGCTTCTTGCTTAATTAACGATGGTAAGAAGCACAAATGCTGTATTGGCTGACAAAAAATATATCTGCGTTTGATCTGCTCACGAGTACGCACAACGATACCTCTTGTACCCAAACGGTCGTAGCCCATGTACCTCGTACATAGGACACGCTCGAAAAACGCATCGCTGGTATCTTCCCCCCAGTATCTGGCGGGAAATCTTCACAGCTTGAAGCATGTGGTAGTCTTCGTCCGCCGTAAACTCCATATGTAAACGTTAACGAGTTTTATATTTATGTTGAATGCTCAATGTTTGGCAAGTGTATTATGATTTCTTGATTTTATGTCATATTTATAGGGGACGAGTCAATTTTGGTGGGCGGGCAATAGTAGGGGTTTCATTATAGCCTAACTTCTATTATTAGGTGTCTCGATATAACGAGACCTCTAACATATCTCCCGCTTTTATTCCTTGGCAGTATATGTTTGGCAGTATATGTTTGGCAGTACATGATATCTCGATTCCATGTTTTTCTTTTGCACAAGCTAATGTTGAGCTTGTTGTTTTTTTTGTTTAAACTAATGCTCGTAATAGTCGTTTTAGTTTTTGAATGATTAGCCCTTAAGGCTTGAGTTTCTGTAGACTTAATTTTTTTTTCAAAATTTAGTCCTTAATAGGTACCCTTTTGCCATGATTTTTGGTAAAAAGCCAAAAAATAATTTTTTTTTTGGATTTTCGACCTCAAATGTTGTTAAAACTATGTTTTGAAACCATTGGCAACCATGAATGGGCAAAAAAAAATCATAAATGCCCCAAAACCCTATTTTTTTCGGAATAAAACCTTTTTTGGCACACGAAAACGTGTGCATGTACAAGTACACGCACGTTTTTGCGTGTTCTTGTACATGCACACGTTTTCGTGTGCCGAAAAAGGCTCTGTTCAGGATTTTTTTTAGGGTTTTGGGGCACTTAGGATTTTTTTTAGGGTTTTGGGGCACTTAGGATTTTTTTTTTGCCCATTCATGGTTGCCAATGGTTTCAAAACATAGTTTTAACAACATTTGAGGTTGAAAATCCAAAAAAAAAAATTGGCCTTCAACCAAAAATCATGGCAAAAGGGTACCTATTAAGGCTATGTTCCGGAAAAAAAATCATACGTCCGTTTAAAAAACAATTTTTTTTTGGCATATCTAAAAACCATAAGTAAAAGTCGTAATTATTATCAAGCAAAACAACATAAGTCTAGTAGTCGGAGGTAGCGAAATGTGTTTCGAAAGGATTAAACAAAACAAGTAACACAAAATATAAAAATACAACATCGCATTATGCATCCCCGGTCAAATCGTAGTATTCATCATCCCCATCGTTTAATGTTGGAGTTGTGCTGGTTTAATTTGGTGATACTTGTTGAGACGTGCGCCTATTGGTATGGCCCAATTTGTAACTTCAGCGCAAGTGCGGAACGCAAACCACATTGGGTATATATCCGGTAACGGTCCGTCTAATACAATCTAAAAATTTCAATTATATAGAAACATTAAATACGTCGCGGATTTTTTGATCAAATGAAAACTAAGTATCAAGAATGTACTAGTTTACTTACTTTCACGAAATGATTACCGTGTACGAAACCAATTCCAACTTCGACAATAGGACATGATCTTGGAGGCACACCACGCAAAGGAAGATACGTGTATGATAGTTGGAGAGAGACATGGTATACTATACATTGATACCGGGTGGCTATCACCAATCCATAGTCGGGTAATGTCATCCAGTGCCTAGTTCCACTCTCGTACATTTTGAAACAATCCAATCTCCGCAATAGATTTTCAACACGTTCTGCACCATCAAAAACCCTTTCCCAAAGATCACGTTGACTTGAAAGTTTAAACATCAAATCCCTTCTCACTGCCTCCCATGCGTCCGCATTGCCTTTAATCATCAAAGCTACTGCCCTAAATCCGCAATTACCGTCCGGAGCAACGTCTTCAACGCTAGTTATGTAGTTGTGCAAGAACTCGGGCAAACAACTTCCGTAGGCGCTCAATCCCTTTTCTTTATTCGATTTTCTAGATCGAGTCGCTTTCTCCTTTTTTGGTGGTGCTTTATCTTTGGACTTGGATTTGCGTACTATAAATGCCTTAACCGCCGACGCGGCCGTGCTACCTATCATGACGGGAGTACTAGAGCCTACACTATCGTATTCAAACCCGGATGGGTTCCGCTTAGTTGACTTGTCGACACCGGATTTTTTCCGGCCTTTCGTGACAATCGGTTCCTTAGGTTCCATCACATGGCTTGTAGCGGGATCTAGGATTTGCATCATCCTATTTATTATATGATCTTGCACTTGTGGACCGTAACCGCGTATGGTACTATCAATTAAGGATAGCTTTCTTGTAAGCTCATCTTCGGTACCAACGTTTTCCCTAGGATTGATCGCTAAAGTACTCCAATAAACATCACACTCACTCGTTTGAATCGACCTACCTTCTTTCGCGATCACATCACACTCACACGCACAAGGCAAATTATGTGTTGTCCTAATTACACAACCACACTTTGCGGGAGTGAACCACAAATCCCCGGCCTTTCTAATAGTTTCTTCTAATATTTGAATGGCCGTACATGAAAGTTTACATTTGATGTCGCGAAAGATAGCTCCCCTAGATGCTTGTCTAGGACGAAACAAACTCCGTTCGAACGTTTCGAAGATGGTAAAGTGTTGAATGCAAAGCAACGCATGAACTTTATCCCAAAATTGCTCAAACGTGCATAGGCTTGTGCCGATTGCCTGTTTTAGACTAGAGTGAGCACTCTCCGCCCTAAACCATAAACTTAAATTTGTTACAAGTCTAACAACTAATTAAATATAGTAATGTATACATATGATAATATAACTCACCGGTTGCTAGTGTGGTTGCCCAAATGTTTAATCTTGTTAGTGTAGACATTAAGGAATTTGTGTCCGTAAGGGTCTATCCATTGTTTCATCAAGTACTCAAGAACCTTAGGACAATATGCGTAGGCTTTGTGAAGGTCAGAGAGGTTTTTGTTATACTCTTCGATCGTCGCGGAATGTTGAACCGCGACATAAAATTCTGAACTCCTCCCCCCATGTCCGCTTTGGGCAAAACTTTCTTAGAGTATGAGCTAATGTTCCTGTTTATATGCCAAGTGCATAACATATGAGTTGTATCCGGGAATACCTCATCGATAGCGTTCATTAAAGCCAACTCCCTATCCGTGACAATAATATTTGGTAATGCGCACATGTTGTTCACCATCACTCTCCTTAGAACGCTCATTGCCCACGTGTAGTTCTCTTCTTTCTCCGAGCTCATAAAAACAAAAGCTATACAAAAGGTCTTTTTCGTCGAAGTTTGGCCAACTATTTCTAGCAAAGGCAGTTTATACCTTGTAGTCTTGTACGTGCTATCCATTATAAGCACTTGAGGAAAAGTGCGCAACAAATCGATGCTCGTGGGATGTGCGAAAAACAATTCTAGGATTTCGTCGGTTTCTTTGTTTGTGCGCTCCCAAACATAGTACTCGTGCTCCTTTAACTTACCAAACAAGTATTGCATTTGGGATTTGCCCGCTTTATCAACCAATTGGTGCTTGTGCCGCATGTTGTAGATGGTACACATACTAGATACATTTTCCGGATCTCTTAACTTCAATCCACGGTATATATCTCTTGGCCGAGAACCGATTGTTGTGAGTTTACGAACATACTCCTCCTCTTCCGCCTTTAACCTCGCGGCCCGTGAATGACCATCCAAATGCAAGAAGGGTTGGTGGTTGTGTTTTCCAATTATAACTACCAATTTCCAATAGCCGGGTGCTTCTAACACCGGATTGCCCCTAAGCATGAACGGACATCCGCATTTTTTGGATGAACAATCTCGTTGTTTCTTCACAATCCCCGGTTTAAGCCTCGGCTTGTAAATACCGTGCCTCTCGCACTTAAAATATAACCGCGGTGTTTTACTGTTTTTACTACCATCGTCATCTTTATCTACCACGACAATAAATCCTATACTCTTGCTCTCTTTGTCAACCCATTCGATCAATTCCGCCTTGGTGTAGAATTTATCCGTCGTAAATATTTGACTATAATCCGCCATGTTACATGGTGCTTCCGCCGCTTCCTACGCAAACACAAACATGTATTTACAAGTCAAATAATAAAGACAAACCCAATATTCAACCAAAAAGGCATGTAAAACCAATACAAACCCAATATTCGCATTAAAATGCCAAGATTTTGTCAAATCTCCGCACAATCATGCGAAGATTTGGCAAAAGCTTTGCATATTAATGCGCAGATTTTGCCAAATGTAAGCATTTTCATGCGAAGATTTGGCAAAATCTTCGCATGTTCATGCCAAGATGTGTCATCTTCCACGCGTGTTCTTGCGTGGAAGTGTACATCTGCAGGCACGAAAACGCAAATATTTGTTCTGTGCATAAAAAAAGATAATTTTTACCTCAGCTACACTCTCCATGTGGTCAGTAAGCGGCTCCTCCTCCCCCGAAAGGAAATCATCAACGTTGCAGCTCCAATTGTCATTATAGTCGCTTAAATCCATGCTCGGAGTAATTGGGTTTAACTTTTAATAATTAATGTTTATTAAATGTTGGGTGGGAGTTTGAAAACTTTGAAGTTTGTGTTTTTTTTTGAATTTTGGAGAGAGAAGTGGTAGGAAAGAGAGGAGGAAAAGAAGAGAGAATGAGTTGGTGGAAAAAATTATGGGTTTTATATGTGGGGGCAATTTGGTAATTTCACATTTTCAGGAAAAATTTGGATTTGGAGTCTCACTATAAAGAAATTGGATCTCATTTTAGCCGTGCCCATGAATTAACTAGTCTGTAAGATCACTCTTTTACTATGACAAGTTAAATTTAAGTTTTTACAAACTTTAAGTATCAAATTTTATATATAGGGATACACTTTGCTTATGGTATATTATATTCTGCATGTCTTGCTATATATTTCTATAACAAAAGTAATAGACAATGATTTAACATATTTAGTTTGATGAATGTTTACCACCAATGACTGGAAAGAGAAGAGTTTCACGTAAAAAAATTGTAAGTGAGACAAAGGAGAAACATTCTTTTTTCCCGTCTCTATGATGGTCAATCGTCCGTTCGTAATAACCATCTTCTTGATTCCGGCATTTTGAGATTGTTGAAATGGAAGAGTATAAAGATCACAACCAGACATCTGATGAAAATGTAGATGAGTTTATAAACGATTATGACAGTGACGATGAGCATGTTAGAGATGATGATAGCGAAGATGAGCATGTTTAAGATGATGAAGATGAGACAAACTTTGAGGAACAAAATTGATATTGTTTGTAAACCACTAGTTTTGTTGAACTTGATGTGTTGTGATGGTATTTGATTGTTGTTAGTTTTATTATTGTTTTTCATTAGTATAATTGTTGTTGTAGAATATCTGGTTGGTGACTTCATTTTTTGGACATTAATGTTGGGTTGTGCTATCTGTAAGTTAATTTGTTTTCCATAGACTTGCAACGAACGAAGAAATATTTTATTTTTTGTTAACATGTTGTTAAATACTTTACTCAACGTGTTAAAGTACATGTAAATAAATTTTATCTTTTAAAAATAATATATTTTTAAAATTTTCAGAGTCACTTAACAAAGCCACCTCATTATCATTTGTATTTTTTTCATCCTCAATTTTTATGTTTTACATTTTCTTCATTGTTTTTATTTTTTTTTCCATTTTTTGTTGTGTGTGAATAAATTTAAATTTATTTAATTAAAATAACAGTAAATGTTAATATATTATTTTTGAAAATATATTTAAAAGACAATATAACAAAATCAAATTCAATATTTATAAGATATTTAAAAAGATACATGGAAATAGAATCAAATTTGTTATATAAAATGTATTTTTGAAAAATAAATGGAAACAAAATCAATTTTTTTATACAAAAGATACATGGAAATAAAATTGAATTTATTATCCAATTTTTTTTAAAGATGTTATAGGAAAATAAATCAAAATAAAATCTAATATTTTAAAAATATTTTAAAAAATACATGAAAATATCAAAAAAATTTATTTAAAAGATATTTTTATTAAATAGTAATATAATAAGTTATTTTGTAAAAACATATAAAAGTAAAATAACTTTTTTTTTATTCAAAAAAACTAAAAATATCGGATTTACCACGGATTTTCCAACGATAGATCCTTTGTGGATGCACACTACTAGAGAAGATGCTAGACCATAGTTGTCACATGGCGGGCGTGACGGCTGTGGCGGGCCGTGGCAAGACGAGGAGAGACCTCATCGACTCAGGGTGGGGCGTGGCGAGACCCTTAGCGTGGCGCTCGTCGTTGTGGTCGGGCCGTGGCGTGGTTGAGCTAAAAAAATAAAAACCTAAAACTAAGTTTTGGAAAGATGAAGATGTTTTGGAAGGAGTTGATATTGGAACTATTAAGGTTGATGAAGTAGACTACAATCTTCGTATATGAATCCATCGTCTTCAGTGGCTCGTAGAAGAGATCGGAGGTTTGTTGCTGAAGACTCCGAAGAAGAAGATACTCTAGGATATAAATGGAGAACATGATGAAGATAAGAGGTGTTAAGATGTTGTCTCAAATGATGATGTCTTTTAGTCTATGTTTGTCATTTGACTCGGATGTTTTAGGAATTATGTAATTGGATGTTTTATAATTGGATCTTTTAGTCAATGTATTTGTCATTTGACTCGGATGTTCTAATAACTATGTAATTAGATGTTTAAGTTATTATTGTTAGTTTAAATGTCTAAATTAATCTATTTAAATTACAGTTATGTGATATAAAAATATTATTTAGGTAAGGGATCGCCTCATGTCATGTGGCTACATGTCATGTGGCTACATGTCATGTGGCTATCGCCTCGTCGCTCGCCTCTTTGTTGTGGCTTTATTAGCCCTCTTTACCACGGACCGCCACACGCCACTGGCAACTATGTGCTGGACTTTGGTCGTTACCATTGCTTGAGAGAGTTGATGTTTGTTTCGACTATAACATTCTACACTTGCACCACCCAGTGCACAATGCGGAGAATGCGAGTCCTTAATAGTAGACTAAACAAAAAAAGACCTTTAGATTTTATCATTTGGAAGATGTATTATTTTTTAAAATTTTTGACGAAAGTACTACTTGTTGTTTTGTTAATTATGAATGTTTTTTGGTTTTTGTTTATAACCTAATTTATATTTTTGAACGAATATTTATGAGTTGTTTGGAACCATATAACACGTGTCCCGTCTCCCCTTTATTATGTATATTATTTATTTATTTTTTTCAAAATTGAATAAAAATATAATTTGATTATCGTCGCAAGCCATTGGCGCGTGGAATTTCCTAGGCACCAGCATATGGAATAGCTTGGGAGCAAACTGTTAGCGCTCATGCTACCAATGACGCCACAATATGGCACTTGGTTGGTCCTCTCCGCCACACACGTGGAGGACGAAAGGATCTAAGAATGAGAGAAGGTGGGCTAATTTGTTTTGCATGTTGCCACCATCGTGTGGCGGAATACACCATACTACCACCAAAGGAGGGTGACAACATACAATTTGTTTTTGAACTTTTTGAAACTCATAAGAAAATATATTTTTTAAACAATATTAGTGTTAATTCCTAACAATTGGTTTACCTAACTTAGAGATTGATAAACAGTAAGGCTACGATTAACGGTTAATAAAATAGACACTTACAAGTTCCACCAAAATGTTATCTGCTAATAAGTTGTCTCACCTAAATGTTACATGCTAATAATAAATTCCTCCAAAATGTTACCGTCAATAATAAGTCTCTATATAAAGGTCCCCAATAGCTTAACTTTGAACGCGCAACTTCATCTACTTAAATATAGAATATAATATAACTTATACTTTTGTTCGATATAAAATGGGTTTTAATTGAAGAATTTCAGCTCATCCAAGTCGTCAAGCATGCTAAGATAACGAGGTCGCATGAGACTACCACTGAGTTTATCAAAGAAGTGTTATATACAGTGTACTACATGTATTGGGTTACATGAGGAAAACTGATGACGTGTTCACGCAGTCGTGAAGAGGTATCTATAAGGTACAGTTATTCTGAAAAGTGAACTAATTTATCGCGTGTTCCACCTCCTATAATGAGGTGTATAACTCGTTCCATTTGAAAGTAACTTATTTTTTTTACAAAAGATGTGCTTTGCTATGTGGATGAACAAATTGTTGAAAAAGAGGAAACATTGATGAGTTGCACTTTTAACGAAGGATATGAATTTGACTAATTTTTATGTTCATTTGAGCGTTTTAGGTTATTGTATCTGTTTTATATTCACAGTTAATGTTGTTTTATTTTCGTTGGTGTTCTTTAGCTCGTGTTTACATGTTTACTGATGTATCTTTTTTGAATTCCGAATACTCGAGGTCATGACCTCCTGCATGATGTTCAACAAAAGATGTATAAGGTTCTTGGTATGAGGATTAATGATTCAATTAAAGAACATATACTTAACGAGATTGAGGTAGACCTCGTTGGAAATAGACTGAAATATCTGTATTTCTAGAATTGGATACGTAAGGATATAACTATTATATGTATTATCCGTTGTTTCATTCTACTTTAAGTATTTTTGGAGATTGTATTTTTTAATATTCTTTTGAATTCCTAACAATGAGTGTGTTTGTTAATGTTCGTTTGATGTTGTATTATCGAGTTAATATTGATGTTTTAAAATTATTAACATAATAACAAATGTTAAAACAACTATTACCTAAACACCAAACGTATGAGCGTTGATACAGTCTAAGTGAAAATAAAAAACAACTGGTACAATAGTAACTTCAAAACATCTAATAAAAACTAATAGAATCCGAATGAAAACATCACACCAAATTATCTAAAATCAAATATGACACTAAAATGTCTAAGAAAACACATCACACCCAAATGTCTAAAAATAAATATCACACCAAAATGTTTAACAGAATCTCCTCCCAATAATCCGAACATCCTTATATGTCTCACTGAGCCTCTCGAGATCTCTCTGAAACTCTGGTAATCGGGTAAATAATAAAATCATACGTAACCCTACTCGCATATGAAGTATAATGGAACCCTCACTGTTGTCATAGACATAATCATATAGTGAATATCGTCTCTAACTGTGGGGCCCCTAAATAAAATATCTATCACAAAATCTAACCAATGCTACCAGTCGTTACGATCGAACTCATAGCCAAGAGACACGAGTTTGTTTTTGCCATTAGTGTGCGCTATCTACAACTGATATAGTAAACACCCCCTAGATGTGTCTGTACTACCGTAAAATTGGATCAGGATAGTAGGCTTGGGTGTGTTGTATGATGGTAATGATACCAAGATACCAAATTGCTACCTCGAATGGGAAATAATTGCGTATAAGGCGTAAAGCCTCAAAATATTCTAACACATATTAGGTTTTCTATTTTTCTACCATTTATACTTTATAACTAAGTTTCCAACCAGAAAATTTTAATCCAACCCATTGATTCATGAAATCAATAACATTTTAAACATAAAACTAATCATCATCTAGTAGTAACTGCAAAAGAAACATGTATGCTTTTCTATTTCTAATAGTAACCGGATACCGAATATTTTCATACTTTCATATATTAAACAACTAATAATTAGAATCATCCTATTTCAAAAAGTTAAAACTTACATTGGTATTCTCCAGATTATGGAAGGTAATCCTTCAGCTCAGTTTGGTCTGTGAATTGGATATGGACGCATTTACGTCTCATTGAGGAATAGTCGGCAACCGCTCTGTGTATCTCCACGCATAACCAGACGAAATGAAATAAAATGATTATGTATCCAGGTGCCGAGAAGTGTGATACACCTGCCCATAGTCGTTATCACCTACAATGAGGTTTCTCCGAGATGGTGATACAAATAAAGCCAACACCGCAATACCCCAAATGTAGTGCTTAACCTGCCCGTCAAGCCCTGTAGGAGGAACATATACTTATAGTTGACGTACACATTGCTCTTATCAACAAACAGACTACACCCAAATATGTGAAGAATATAAGAATGCGCAATATAGTGGACCAAGGACCATATCATTGGTGAACAAAGCGTTGTTGTCATGGTAAGCTGCCCCGCTAAATATACTTTAAAGAATATTGTAATATATATAAGACTAAGGAAGCCGTGCGAATGATATGTGGCTTGTCATCTCTGAGCGGAAGTATAACAACATCACGTCGGACCTCCAACCTCAATATTGTATGAATATCGTCGACGGTGATATTCATCTCACCATAGCTGAATTAGAAACTGTTTCTTTCCTTATGCCAAAACTCAATGAAAACCTAGGTAATGATGCTCAATGGCTGCACAAAGGGAAAATAACTCGATTTTCTTGTCGAAAGGTGTGACATCTAACAACTCTTTATCCCTACTTTGAGCTCCCAAATTCTAGCTCTTATAACCGATGTAATGGGCGTAAAACACAATTCGACAAATAATAACACGATTTTACCTTAGTAAAACATACTGAATAATAAAAAGTATATCGTATATAATAATAATAAATCATGAACTTATCTCTCTTTGTCAAAGATAGTAGGCAACATGTATGCAAAAATATCATAGAATAAAACAGGTAAACGAGAGGTGACGGAGCTCCAAATGGACCTCGATGAAAAGTAGATGGTCGTCGGTTGGAAATAGAGCTCGAAGACGTAAAAACCATAAAAAATGTAAACGCGGATATATATGGAAATGGAAGCGGAAATATCTCCATATGAATTATGGATGAGACTTCTTCCTCTATTATATATGTTTTTTAATTTTTATTCTTATCTTTCCTTATCCACGTACTATCATTATCACCAAAAATCTGTCCAGATTACATAATCTGAATACAAAAACAAAAAATAAACATAATTGAAAATACATTGTATTTTCCCGCATGCTGTTTTTGTGTTTTATTTTGATTCAGGTTGTTATTGAATCACTTAGTTTTATGTTTTATTTTGCATAATAAATTTCTATGTTGTTTTGGTTCAGTGAGTTTTGTGTTTTACTTCGATTTTGTATAATAAATTATTGTTTAGTGACTTTTATCTTTCGAATCGGTGAGTTTTATATTGCTTTGGTTCACTAATACGTTTTGTGGGGTTTCGGTTTAATGATATTATCTTTCAACTAATTGAAACAAATATTTATTAGTTTAGGTGATTTAAATAGTAAGAGAAATTAGATAGAAAAAGAAAGATAATTAAAAAAAACAATAAGTAAAATGTCAAAACTAATAGTTTTATGGAATAATTTAAATTTTTTTAGTATAATTTCACGAAATAGTTTTGATGATTTTTTTGTCCGTTTTAAAACTATTTATTATTAACAATCCAGTTTTAATTTTTAAATTTTTTAGAAATAAACTTAAGAATAAAAGATTAAGCTATCTTAGAATCAAATAATCAGTACAAAATTCAATCTTTAAATTGTGAGGTGATCCGCCATCGCTTTTGAAAGTGATCTTGGAAAATAAATCGCAACACTCCCAAGTCTCAACCACCAAAATAGCCATAGCCACCATAGGTCTCGAAAAAAGTTGTACTAAAGCAGAAAAAATTGTATATTAATATACCTGATTTTGATAGACTTGAAGTAGATTTTGATGTTTTTATTACGTACCATTGCGTGCGTGACATAGGCATAGACATCTTTGACAAGTCAGGTCTATCGTACAATGAACTATAGTCAATTCACGTGTACTAGTCTCAAAACATCATCACTTTGTGAATGAAAGAATCCAACGGCTCAAACTTTATCCATTTAAACGTACATATCATCTTAGCCGTTGAAAAGTAGTCCGAATCAAACTCCAAAAGAGTTGAATAAGACTCGTTTGAGTTAGACTTCAAGTCAGTTCGAAAACTCTTGCAAACAAAACACAAGAAGCTAGATGGAAAGTTGCTGGCTGTACAATATCGGCTTCCTATTAAGGGTAATTTTGGGTGACACGATCCGTTTTGAAAATGGTCAAGTCCTATTTAATCGAGTAGGAGAAAATTAAAATATTTATGATAAACGAAGGATTTGAAATATATATATTATTTTATTTAATAATGAAAACATAAATACACATGATTTTATAGATAATCATTTATAAATCCGACGTCCGAATCAAATTTTTCGAAATTAGCACTAGTTTAAAATCTAAAAAAAAATTAATGTGAGGATATGAAAAGATTTTATTGGAAAACGTGAAAACAATACAATCATGCATGCATAGTTGTTGAAATAGGCATTTTAAACACTGACACCAAATTATAGATGATTCTAAAGTTATTGGAGATAAAAATTAAGCCATAAATCCGAATGTCGGTAATGTATTTAGTTTCAATATAAGGATAAAGCGATGATATTTATTTTTGGTAGTGCACATTTGTTTTTCGAAGGATAAAGATATTCGAATTGGACGAATATGAGATCAATCCAAAAGACAAACACATCTTCCATAGCTCTATGAGATCAAGAGCTATGAAATATTTTATAAACAAAAAAAAACTCATTAGTGATACAATTTTTAGTTTGTCATTGAAAGTTTTTTCTTAACCACTAATATATCAACGTTTGTAAAATTTGATATTATGTATATTATTTTACATAGATGTGATCCTAAATGACTCCAAAGAAGAATTTTATATTTGTGTTTATTCGCAATTCTTTAAATACTAAATGATGCATTTTAGATTGTATGCTTGATTTTACTGCTACAAATAGAATTATGTCAATTTCTTTGGATTATGCATATACGAACACTGCACTTATTGAAAGACTTAAAGTTTTTTGCAACATGGTTTTCAAAAAATATTTCACATTAGATGTTTATGTCACATACTTCAATTGGTTGCAAATGATGGATCAAGTATGATATTCAAAGACTACATCAAGTCTTTTTAAATTATGGTCCCACTAGTCTCGACCTTAGTTCCTACACTACGCGAATTTTAAACCATTGTTAAGGGTAATAGAAAGAAATTTAAAATAATAATTTTAGATACCGAAACTAGATGAAACTCTAGTTGTGATCTTCTTGCACATGCTTATGCATTTATGCAAGAGATTATATTGATACTTATATGTTTAGTGTAGTTGTTTAGAGATTTTACTCATACTTTTTCTACGCAACATACTCTTAAGATCCATTTGGCCTTTAATTGTGTTGTTAATTTTGTTATTCATTTAGATAAACATATGGATATTAGTATATGTCGCGAAGTGGGGCCCGAGATGGAATCAAACTTCAACAAGTATTTTCATCTCATCCCATACGCTTATACTATTGGGTGCATTTTTATCATTTCCAAAAACTTAAGTGTATTTTCATATATTTTGAGTTATTTTATGAACATACTAGACTTTCTAATGATTGATCATATGATTACAATGGATATTGTCGAGCTATTAAAACTTATTTGTATGAAATGTATAATAATTATGTTGAGAAATACGGGAACAATAATTATAGTTCACCTTCAAGCTTAGATAGTACTAATAGTACTGGAGAAGAATCAAAGTTAAATCTCGTAATTACTACGTAAAAACTGAAATACAAAGTAGAGCAACAAAAATAATAACTCAAGATGTTATTAACTGACCTAATATTTGCTAATTGAGAAGTATGTATAATGATAATAAGCCTTTTTTATCTCTTAAAATGGAGGAAATCAAAGGAATTATAATTTTTTATTCTTCTAAAGTTAGCCAATGATGTTTTTAAACCTATATCCACAATGGTAAGTGCATCTGCGTGTAGTATGACCGTGCTACAATACACAACTAAACAAGCAAGACTGAGTAGCATGTACTTAAAGTATGTTTTGTAGTCAAGGATTGGATTGCGATGGTCCATATGATACAATACAAGTAATATGCAATGGAAGAGAAATAAAAGGATATATTCGATGAATTACATGATATTGAAGAAGATCTTGGTGATAAAACTGTTCAGGTCTGTGAGGATAAAGAATGATTTGAATATTAAGATAAAATTCCGGATGAAGAACATTCATAATATAAATTTATTAGTGAATTTGTAATAAGTTATTTCAAATTGAGAACCTTCGCATAACTCCTAGCGCCGCAAGAGTATAACTGCGAAAGACTTAAATTAATAAAATCTATTTTTATCATTTAATCTCATAATATAATAATACTTAGTTATACACTTATACTATAATAAAACTATACTACAAAGAGATACTTTTTTATAATTTTTTTACTACTTATAAAATAATGAAACTATAACAGCTTGTATTATAATCGAACAAAAACAATGATTTTATCACTAATAATGATAAAAATATAACAAAAATTGCAGTACTTATAATCAAAGCATAATAATCAAACTATAACAACCTTATACTACTTAAATTTTAATATACAAACTATGTAATAAAACGATAAAAATGTATAACAAATTTTTTATTAAACAATAGCAATACTTGTACTCTATGTGTTACAAAAACGATAAATTTTTGAACTTTTGTTTAGAAACTCGGCTATTAAAAATCTACCATATTATACAGAATATAAAGTGAATATAATAATATGCTTTGGACAAGAATATATATATATATATATATATATATATATATATATATATATATATATATATATATATATATATATAACATTTTTTATGTTATCATGATTTTACCGTTTTTCGTAGCCATGATGATATTCTGTCGTATGTTATGGTTTATGTTGTGGGATAGATTGAACATGTCTAAAACTGTCGTATTTTACCATATTTGTGACACGAACATATTTACCACCAATAAAGATAATTCTAACTCGGGTGCAAAAACAATAATTAATATATATATATATATATATATATATATATATATATATATATATATATATATATATATATATATATATATATATATATATATACCATATTTGGAATTTTTATTGTTATATCATTTAATTGAATTAAATTCATTCTAAAAAATAAACACTTATAATAAAATAATAAAATGCTTATTTAACAAGTATTTTTGGATACCTGTTAGTATTGTGTTTTTATTAGACGTAAATTAGATAAATAACATCATATCTTATTATATATGAAGTAGAAGTATCAAAACCTTAAGATTTTCAACCTCTTCTTCGCAGACGACCGAATGATTTTCTATTGCGGTGACATTAATTCCTTCAATCTCATTAGGGATGGTCTTGATGATTTTTTGATCTCTTGGGCCTCAAAGTTAGCATTGAGAAAAACCACATCTTTCTCTTTAGGGTTAACCACTCTCTTAAACCGGAGTTGGTCAATATCCTAAGCTTCAATGTAGCCTCCCTCTAAGTTAAATATCTTGGAATCCCTCTCCTTCTAGATATAATTACTACATGTATTGCCTCATGAACTTCCATACACCTAATTTATACAGGTACGATTTAATTTAGTAGGAGATTGAACCATACAACCGGTATAGAATATGTGAAATTTAAATTAATTTTTTGTTTAAGGGCGATAATTATTGGCGATAAATTTTGAATAAGCCGTAAGAATAAGAAAATTAGTTTACGCTATGATTTTTTTTTGTACAAAGATAAAATATGTAGAGTAATTTTAAAAAGAGAGTAGTTCAAATTTTTAGAAAGAGAATAGAATTAAGAGTAGTTGTAAATTTATCGATAATTTTATTTCAAAATCCCTCTTTTATTTACAAGAAAGAAACGCAGGTAACTAATTCAGTTACATGGGTCAAGAATATATTTTGAGAGGTCTCAAGAGGCTATCTAGCAACTCCATTTCTACAAGATATAAAAACAAAGGCGAACTAAACTCACCTTGTCTGTGTTTTGCTGATGATATCCTGGTCTTTTGTAATGGTTCTTTAGCTTATGTCACAAAAATCATAAAGTTGTTTAACCTTTATGAGGAAACTTCTGGGCAGTTTGTAAACAAGGACAAATCTAGAATTATTACCTCCAAGAGTTTCTCTATTCAGCAAGCTAGGAAGCTGGAACTGCTGCTGGGCTTCAAGCACTGCAATCTGCCAATCAAGTATTTGGGAGCTGTGTTAAACAACAAGAAAAGAATTAGTAACCATGATGAACTTATTACTAAAACTATTAACAAGATCTCTGAATGGGATCATAAATCCCTCTTATTTGGGGTAGGCTTATGTTGATCCAAACTGTCCTATCTACTTACCTTTTTTTTACTTTATAAAATTCAGAAATTCCTAAAACCACTATCAAAAGGGTTGAAGTTCTTTACAATGAGTTCTTGTGGGGCAATAAAGCTAACAAAAACACCATAAAGTGGTGTAAAAGGTCTAAGCTTTGCAGGAGTTATGATGAATGAGGTTTAAACCTAAAGAGATTGGAAGATATGATAAAGGTCTTTGCTGCTATGCTATGGTTCAATTTGAGAAAACAGGAATCTTTGTGGTCAGTATTTATGAAGTCTATCTACTTTAAAGATCAACATCCTTTAGTTATATCTTTGAATCCTAAGAGCTCTCTCACCTGGAAAAGGCTGTCGAGAGTAAATAATAGAGCTGAGAACTATATGATTTGGCATGCTAAGTCAGGGAACGTGGATATTAAACTAGATAGATGGTGCTCTCCTGAATCTTTCATTAAGCTTTCTAGCAATGGGGATATAAATTTATATACGGGTTCTATGGCTAAAGATTACTAGGAAGAGGGCAGGTGGAATGTCAATAAACTGGAAACCGTAGTAAACTCAGAACAAATTTAGTACATTCTCAGAGTTTTTTTGGACAACTCTTTAAGTGATTTTTTCAGTTGGTCTCTAAGTGGAGATGGTCAGTTCTCCACTAAAGCTAGTTGGTCGGAATTCAGGAAAAAAGGAAACAAGTCTTACCTTTATGCTAGAATTTTGGAACAAGGTGACTCCCACCAAATTTTCCTTCACTCTCTGGAGAACTCTCAAGCGTTAGGTTCCTGTTGATTCCGTGCTGCAAAAAAGAAAGATGCAATTAGCTTCAAAATATCAAAATTGCAGAAATTCAGAAACTATTAATCGTGTCTTTGTGGAATGTCAAAAGGTTTGGGATGTTTGGACTTTTTTTCACATCTTATTTCAATATTTATATTACCAAGTCTATGTCTCTACCACACCTGGTAAGGACTTGGTACTGGTCTACAGGAAAGGAGATTCACTTGCGTACTATTCTGCCTTCAATTATAGTCTGGGTCTTGTGTTCATCTAGAAACAAAAGCAAAACGAAGGGAAAAGCTTAGAAATATGAAGACCTGATTGGGCATATTTGTTACATCCTATCCAGCCTTGAAAATGCTAATTTACTGAAGAGAAAGTACTGAGACAAAGACAGTGGAATTGGTCCTTCAAATGGGTATATTAACCATCTGAAAAGGTCAAGTGCTCCAGTCTCATTAAGTTGGGTTTGTCCTAAACTTGGTAGGTATAAACTCAATACAGACGGGGCTTGTAATGAGTCTGGTAAATGCTATGGTGGAGGTCTTCTAAGAGATAATGCTGGTAAGATAATCTTTGGGTATTGTAGGGTTTACGGCAAATGCAGTCCCATTATGGCAGAGACTAAGCTATGCTTGATGGTCTCTAAATTTTATTTGAAAGAGGTATTTGCATGCTAGATATTGAGACAAATTCTCGCATCTTAGTACACATGATTCTAACGGGGAGATCTCTCTGGTATCTCAAGGCGATGATTGAATGTTGCTACAAACTGATCTCTTCAAATATGAAAATCATCCATATCTTCAGAGAGCAGAATGAAGTAGGAGACTGGTTAGCTAATTTTTCTCTTGAATCTAACAGGAACTCGATCCTTGAAGGAAGTGAAATCCATGATAGATTAAGAGCAATATCATTCCTAAAGGATTGGGATTATGCTATTTGAGAAGAAATCAAAACGACTAAGGAAGAAAGCTCATCGTACCTGGTTATTCGAGGAGAGTCCCGTGCTCTCCTTTGCTCTGAGCTCTTCGTCTTCTCTCTTCTGTCGATCGACTGCTCAACTAAAAGAAAGCTTTCTGGATTTTGGTAATTACCTAAAGTTTGCTGGGTAGTGTGAGAAGATTGGAGGCATGAGTGGAGGTGGAAGATGGAATTGGCGTTAGGGTTCGATTGAATTGAGGATTTCTTTTGTAACTTTGATTAAATGAGCTGAATGTTGTTTCAGTGTATATTTCGATCAAATGTGAAATAAAGGCCCAAAGTTTAAGGAAAAAAGAGAGTAACTAATTCAGTTACAAGTTATACGAATTGCACCTTCTAACTCCTGAAATTTACATTATGTTATTTTCCTTGCTGCAAAACACTTAAAATTTAACCACTTTTTTCACTTCGTAATTATTTATATCTTTATTTGTCTGAATAGATAAATATTTTTTTTCGATCTTTAAATATATAACGAGTCGAATATAAATCTTAAAATTACGATAGATAAATAGATTTGGTGGATTTAAAGTTTTTAATAAATAAGTCGGTTCCAATCCAATTCGAAAATAATAAAAGTATATAAAACTTGTAATATATAATAAAAATGATGTTCGTATTAAAAAAAGGCTGATCCACAAATACCAACCTATCAAATTCAAATTTAAATATACTATACGTAAACAAACCGGTTCAAATCAAACTAACATAAAAAAGAAACCCGGTCCAATCCCGATTTATCGGGTCCAACCCATGTATGTTTCCATGACTAAAAGTTAAAGAAAAGGAAACAACACAACCCAAAAGTGGTATACTCAAGTAAAAAGAGTTCCAACAACTTTGAAGTCACCAACCAAGTAAGAAGCAAATCAAAAGTAGTATTGTCTTCTATATCTAGTTCCTCTCACCTTCCTTAAAACCGCCAAAGTTAACCAAAACGCCTTATATATACAACTTCAAGAACCAATACCAACATCAACAAAACATAAGCATATGTTTCCAACTCCTAAACCTGAGCTACCTCTCAATGAGAATGACTCACAAGACATGGTCATATACCAAGTCTTAAATGAGTCCATGACACTAACGGCCACCGATACAGTCATCCAACCACAACCACAACCACAACGACAACGACCCAGCAGTCCAAACAAGCACTACCGAGGCGTGAGACGTCGTCCGTGGGGAAAGTATGCGGCGGAGATTCGTGATTCGAATAGAAATGGCGCTAGGGTTTGGCTTGGCACGTTTAGTACGGCGAAAGAGGCTGCGTTGGCGTATGATAGGGCTGCGTTTAGAATGCGCGGTGCTAAGGCTTTGCTTAATTTCCCTAGTGAAGTTGTCGTTGAATCATCACCTTCACCGTGTAAAAGGTTGAAGCTTCAATCAAGTTCTGAATCGGAGAGTAGTACACGTTGATGGAGGAATGATCATAAGAAATGAAAGTTTTTTTTTTCTCACAAGCATGTAGTAACTACATTTTCTTATGTTGTGATTTATGAAAGAGAATATAATCATAGCTCAGTAACATAGAAGAATCTAGAAAGAGAAATATATATTTTCAAATAATATTAAATTTAGAGCTAATGCATTTGTTCGGTTTTTAACCTGACCGAGAACCGTGGGTAATTAAAACTGGAACCACTTGGGTATTATGAAAATATCAAATCTTTTTCGGTTTGGTTTTTTCGGTTCCACTTAAAATAACCATGACTATTGTAATCGATTAAAATTTGCGTAGAAGGTCTTTGTCTAGCTCAAAGCTGGATTAGTCGGATTCCAGTCAAATTTCGGATAATTAGAAAAAAAAACATTAGTTTTATAAAATTTAAAACCAAACATTTTGTCTCTTAATGAACTTTTTAGTTTTTGAAACCCTAAAAGCTTGGGCTTTACTGTCCAGCAGTTACCTCTTAACGAGTATGACTCACAAGACATGGTCATATGCCAAGTCTTATAGGAGGTCATGACACTAACAGCCACAAATACCATGTTCGAACTACAACCACAATCACAACAACACAGTAGCAGTCCGAATAAGTACTACCGAGGTGTGAGAGGTCGTCCATGGGGGAAGTACGCGGCCGAGATCCGTCATTCAAATAGAAATGACGCTAGGGTTTGGCTTGGCACGTTTAATATGGCAGCAGAGGCTGCTTTGGCTTATGTTAGGGCTGCGTTTAAAATTTGCGGTGCTAAGGCTTTGACTTAATTTCTCTAGTGAAGTTGTCCTTGATATATCACCTTCGCCGTGTAAAAGATTAAAGCTTTTCAATCAAGTTCTGAATCGGAGAGTAGCACTCGTCGATGGAATAATCAAGAATTCTTTAGGTTTAGATTTGAAAACCCTTGGCTGATGCTTCCACAACACACATAAACAACAAAATAATTAGCTAACGAATCAATCAATAGTAGTACAGCTTAATAACATAGAATGAATGTATTCTTAGTTTGTCTTAAATCTGAAATTCATCATAATGAAGACAGCAAAGTATCCAAATAATCGCTACCGAAGTCCTGAAACTCAAACAAATCAAATTCATTCCACGAAATATCGTCAAGTCCAGCCATTTTCTTCAAAGCTGGTAATTTGATTAACTCATCTTCGACTTTTCCTTCTCTTGACTTTCTTTTCCGTGAACGATCAGTAATGTCGTTCGACGACTGCTCGATTTCCATTTCTTTCAAAACTTTTTCAATTGGGAAATTAAGGAAAGCCTTACTCGGCCCTCGAATTCTTAAAGCAGCTTTGTCATAAGCCAAAGCAGCTTCTTCGGCCGTAGCAAAAGTCCCGAGCCAAACTCTAGCCCCTTTACGCGTAGAATCCCTTATTTCAGCTGCGTACTTTCCCCATGGTCTTTTTCTCACTCCTCGGTAGTGCCTTGCGCTAGAAGTTATCTTCTGAACTTTATTATTGGATACTAAAGAGGGTTTATCTCTTTCAAAACAGAGCTCCTCTGTTCTAAAACAGAGTTGTTCTGTTTCGGTCTCTATAGGTGTCAATTTATCAAGAATTTCATCCCAAGCTTCGGAGCCCATCGAAACCCATCTCCCTAAACTAGGAAGCCGGTCCAAAAATCTCATCGAATTATCATTTCCTTCATAAATCGGAAAACTATCGCACGTTTTAGACGATTCAGATACATTAATCGTACAATTGTCACTTTCACTAATGAAACTTGCCCACACGTCTTCCAAAAGCTTTTCGGGTGGTTGAATGTTTTCGATTGCCATAATTCAAAACCTTGAAAAAATGTTTAGAAGAGGTAAGAGTTAGAGTTTTGATAGAGATATATACACGCGGTTGTGTACACAGCTCATAGATGGATTTGTCTTGCGCTACAAGTAATGCAGGAAAACTTGTATTTGAGATTAGTGTCTTAGTGAATTTGTAGGATAAATCTATTTAGGGTTTCAACCATAAAGGGAAGATTGATCTTATGTGTGTTACAAGGTTTATGTCTTGACTTGTGTGGCTGTTCTAATCTATATTGATTCTATGAACTTTGCATACAGTTTTAGAAAACTTGTACTACAATCATGATCTAATTACTTGAGAATAAAAGAATGCTAAGCTGGCTAAACAATCAGTTTAAGTTTTCATGGATTTGTCTTTTTATTAAACTAGAAAAATAATCCATAGTAGCTTAAAGATTTTAAAAACATTAATAAATGAGTTTTTTTTCATCTTTAAACCTAATACACTATTTGGAGATCTAACAAAATTCTAAGCAAAAAGTGAAACTTTTTCAAAAATTTTAATTTTAAATTTAAAAAATTTACATGTCTTTGCTTGTACCTAGGGTTTTTATAGGCTAGGTTTTGACGAAATCGGATGCATCAAACCGGACTGGACGGTTAAGTTTCGATTCTAGTTTCAAAATCGGGGCGGACTAATAAATTTTTTATTCAGTTCAGTATGGTTTCGATCGGTCCGATTTTAATTAGGTCCGGTTTCAATCCGTTTCCGTTTATTTTTTTATTAAAATTTAGAAGTTAATATTTGATTTTTTTGTCTCGGTCCTTATCTATTTAGTAATTTTCGTAATATAACGTATAAAATATAAATTAAAAAAATCAATCGGCAATTCTATACTGTATCAGTTGTACGGGTTTATTAATTTTGTCGGTTCAATTCCGTATCGATTTTATCAATTCATCTATCTCGTCGGTTTGATTCCCTATAGTTCTATTCGCCAACCAATTTTATCGATTCAATTTCAAATTAAGGTTTATCGATTTTATCGGTTCAGTTCTAAACCAGTTTGTCGTTTTGATATTAAACCGGTTTTATCGGTTTTTACCGGACCGATTCTGATCTGGTTCCTGATTTTCGAAAACCATTGACCCCCTACTCGTACTTAGTAATATAGCTCGTCGCGGGGAACAACTATCGCACCATATGCAACTGCCATCGCGCACCAAGCAAGAATTATGGAACTGAGAAGTGTTTAACGAATTAGCTAGTTAAATGAAAAGTAAACTTCATTATTTTTTTAATTCGACCTCCATCATATCCATGATTAGCGTATTTTTTTTTTCTTTTCTCGAATGGAACCCGCAACCGCTATTCAAAGTGCAATAAGTGCGCACATGGTAAACCATCAGTCTGACGCGATAGCCTACAAACCAACGGCAGAAGGTAAACCACACAAGATAACATGTTCAGCCGAAAAAACATACGTAGAAAAACTCGAGCTCATAACCTTTGGTCACACATATATACTCAACCAACTCCGCTGTCCCTTTGGGACCATGATCAACTTAATGTATAATAAATTAAGTAGATTTATAGACTTAATGTATAATAAATTAAGTAGATTTATAGATAGATTTAATAATGGCCACACGGTTTGATTAGCGAGAAGAACAAAATCTAGAAAATTATAAGCAAAGAAACATGACAATCTATATTCTTTGTATTATTAATTACTTAGAATGTTATTCAGGGTCAAAAGGTTTGACTTTTGTATATTTTATAAAAAATAATTCCAGTTGGTTTGGAATTTGTCAAAACCGGCTTCATCCCGGTCTAAAAATCCAATCCAAATATTATGTTTATATTGAATTTTTTTAGTATATCGGGATGGAATCGGGTTTTTTAGTTGAAACTTTTTTTTATATATTATTCGGTTTGTTGGAATCTAAACCTAAATTCAGCCGAAAATTATACTGCTTGTTTCTGCTAGAACCGAAGGTGTAGCTGTGTAGTTGGTCGAAAATGTAACTTGGTACTAGTGGACGTGTAGAATTTGGACCGAAGTATGTTGATAAAGACCTGAACCGGTGTTACTAAACTGCTGCTGCAATTTTTATTCCTAATGAAATTAGGTTTTTTTTTATGCTTTTTTATTTAACTAGGATTTTTATTTGTTTGATTTCCTATTTAACTAGGGTTTTATTTTTGTTGCGTAAACTATTTAACTGATATTCCTATTTTGATGGATTTTTTATTTAACTAGAAATTTCTATTTTATTGGTTTCATATTTAACCGAAATCCTTATTTTGGTGGATTTTTGTGTTTTGTTTTTTTTTATTGAACTAGATTTATTATTTATGACATTCCTAGTGTTGAATGATTAAGGCTTTATTACAACCATTGATTAATAAAGTTTAATCTGAGGTGTCTCATTAAAGTAAAGCTAGAGTTCAAGACGAGGTTCAAGAGCATCGTACCGAGAAACAAGTCTGTGTTTTATTTAGAGCAAAACATATGGTTATTAGAGTGAGAAGTAAGGTATGAGAGATAAACACTAACAACAAACTCTAGATTAATATTCTTTTTTAATTCGTGAGCGATTTGTAGCAAACAAAGTGAACGAGTTTTTGTTGTGTTTGATAGAGTCTTCCTTGTAATCTTCTTAATAATAAAACATAGTATTCGTTGCCTGTAGATGTATGATTTTTTCATAATCCGAACCACAAAAAATTAAGCCTTGTGTGCTTGCTTTATTTTACATTATTTTTTATTGGTTCCATCGAATATGTTGGAAGTTATTCTTAGAGGAACGATTTTCAACAAGTGGTGTTGTGAGCATGGAACAACAAAAACAATACATAAAGCAATTGGTAATCTGGAGGTTGGAGAGAAATATGTCACCTTGAAAATGAAAAGACACAAAAGGCGAGTTCTTTGAATCTTAGAGTAGAAAAATTAAATGGTGATGATAACTTCGATATCTGGAGAATTAAGGTTAAAGCTTACCTAGTACAAAAGAAATTAGTTTTTTCCATTGATTATAAATCTACAAGGCTTAATGCCGTAATATTGTCTGAAGCTCACGGTACCCTCATTTCGAGGTGGTAGATGAAATGTTTCATGAGTTATCTAAGGATCTAACGACGCTTGGAATAAAGAACTGGTTGATGGTACTTTTTATATGAAAAAATCATTGGTGAACATATTGTATCTCAAAAAATAGCTTTACAGGTTGCCATTAGATGGTAGCAAGAAGATCTAAAGGTACTTAAGAAATTTCAACATAACCATTTTTTACTTGAATGTAGTTATGGTCAATGTGGAAGATGAAGACCACACAATCATGCACTGTCTTTAACAAATATTATAATGATCCTAATTGATAAGGTGATACCCCTCGGGCATGATATATTCCTTATGACTGGCAGCGTAAGGCCAAACAGAGGATAGATTCTCGGCTAACCAGAAGTTCAAGGCAATCAATTTTGCCGATAGTGTATTCATGATCCTTATACCAAACAAAGTAAAACCAAACTAAGCAAGGTGAGAAGTTTGCCAAGGGAGCAAAACAACATCACAGGGCTGGTCATAACAGTTATTTCCCACATATCTTATCTTTAAGCACCCCTAACGAATGTGTGCACTAACGGCTCAAGTAGTGTGTAATGTATTTAATTCAGCTAATACATGTCCAAGAGACAATTATTTAATTAATCATGAAGAGAGAAATTCTATGTGAAGAATGTATATAAATAGAGCTTTAAACAAATAATAAGGGGGACACTTGACTTAGTTACATTTTTATTTCTTGATTAAAATAGTTATCACTTCGGTATATATTTGTGAGGATTTTTTCCTAACAAATTGGCACCGTATATGGAAAAATTATGTCACAAAAATCTTATACCTCAACTTCTAATGGTGGTAACAAGATTCAAAATTGAAAGGGAGGCTCTAGAGTTGAACCCTCCCGGTGGAAATCACGCAGTTGTTCTTGGCACAGTAGGAAACTTGTGCGTCATCGAGAACAACCAGAAACCATCTCGAACGCTTGACTTTGTGAACCAATTTCTTACCACTGCAAACGGTGTTCTAACCGATGGTGCCCCTCCCATTCCCTCATGTTGATCTCATCGTCGCCACTGGACCTGAAGTAAGAGTAGGTTGGGTGCTTCAGCTGCAAGAGGAAAAAGATCAGGAGGCCAATGCCATGTTGGCCAAGATGACTGATGCATTGCAGCTGTTGATGGAGATGGTACTAAATGGTGATAAAGCTAAGAAAGGGCCACCACATGAGGCTAGTAGGGTGAGTCATGCCAACAAGACATAAGAGTAAGCAGAGAACAGTGATGGGGAATGCGAGAGCGATGGTAAGAAAAAATGATCCAACGGCCGTGAGCACGAAGAATGATCGAATAGGGAAGTATCAAATCAACCTAAGGAAACAGGTGTGGTACAATACGATCTGGTATGACCCAAGATGACCGCATACATGCTCAAAGAATCCTTATTTATAAGTAAAATTATGGAAGCAGAGGCCTCATAAAAGTTTGACCCTTACCGGATAGAGGTCCATGACGAAACGGGAGACAGAGTCACATGGAGAAATTCAAGATCATGATGATGAAGTTCAGCCCCGAAGATGCAATGTTGTGTCGAGCATACTTTATGACTCTCAAAAGTAACACTATGGATTAGTTTAATGGGTTACCAAAAAGGTCCATCTATGATTTTGCAGGTTTATGGAGTACCTTCAGAGACCAATTTGTTGGTAACAAAGAGCCTAAGAAGGAAAACAACTATCATTATGGATTTATATTAGAAGAAGGGGGAGTCGTTCAAGAGCTACGTCAAGAGATTTTCTCACGTGATGAATGCCCTGCCGGATCTGGAGAACCCGTGAAACAAGCATCTCTGAAGAGAGAAATTGACATGGAGGGCCCCTTATATATCGATTTGGTCAGGTTTCAGGTGAAGAAAATGGGAAACATTCTTGTACCAATGGTTCATTTTATTAGTGTCAATAATACAAAGAAATAAGATTTATCATACCCCTCTGAATCTAGCTATCGCTCCACATATACTTTATTTTATTGCTTTCTCACCGAGCATCCGTGCTGACCCATATGCGTGCTTATACCTGGCCAACTTTATAGTCAAATCCCTAACATACCCAAAAACATGGGTTATAGTTTCCAGTTTTCATCGCTCGCGTGTCCACAAGGGTAATATGGTGATATGCAAAGACCATAGAGTTATGGTGGTTCTACATAACATGGGCACACGTAATTATACACCCACAACATATATCTATATTAGCAATAGGCAGCACAACACATACCTCAATTGTAAGTTTTAAATTAATTTGAAAAATCTCTGCCATGGGCATGTTATCGTAAAAATTAAGCTATGAGCAATTATTCAACTGACTGAATATCAGCATCGACGAGGTCGGTATCGGGACGTTGCTAGGTAGCTCCTTCAAGTTTATGAGGACGGGTTATTGATTAGTGATCAGCACAGTATCAGACCCACCCACAGGGACAATCCCTTAGTAAGTACTAAATTCGGCTTTACTATGTTCAACAATGATGACCCGGAGTCACTACCTTCACCAGGTGCTCTTTCCATACCACTCTACCTGATGTCGTTGCCTTAAAACTTGGGCTGTATTCCTAATTGAATATCTTGATATCTTTCTATTGCTTAGGATATGTTGCCTTATTGCCAGCATTATCTTCCCCACTTAGCAAGATTACATCATGGGCATAAATGTTTTATTCCATCCCTTCACCGAATGAGACTTTGGGGAATTCTGTACTTTTTTAACTAGTACCTCGTCCTTCTCGTCTTCCTCATTAAAAAGTTATATATTTTCCTTATACTTTTACCTTTCTTCTTCACAATTTGTTTCTTTCGAATCGGTTCCTCCATCACCTGCGACTCCTTATCAACTGGCGTTGCAAGGTTGGGAAATGTATCCATCTGGCGCCTCTTTCCCATTGTTAGCCCCCATATTTTCCTTCTTCATACCACCCTCAAAATCGGGCTTTTATCCTGCCAACCCAAACTCCTTTACTAGACCTGCGGTCCCCGCTCACTTACTATCTTCACCAATTCTCTTTAGTGGCAGCTTGCCCTCTTATCGAGCTCGTTTTTTTACTCGGTGATACCCCTTATATTTCTTTTATTTTCTTCTTTTGGGGCACATCTAGCCTAAAATCACTGATTTTTTCATCTAGATACCATTGGCACATTAACACATGTAACCGATCCGTTGTGGCAGCGTCGATTGTTGCTGTCAAGACACACTTATTTTCCTCGATCATCTTTAGCACTAGGGTGGGACAAAGACCAACTAGAACAAAGTTTACCGAAGATAAACAAATGATGAGCCTCAAGATTCCAGGTAGGTAGATTGTGTAGTGGGTTTATGGTATCACTTTTTTCTACTTCCGTACACCACTTTTGATACTTGCCAACACCTGTACAATAATAAGCACAAGGCAAAGTTAAGTATTAAAGACAAAGCATTCCATCACTTATACCATGTTATCTAAAGATTTCTCTTATACATCGTCATTCACCTCCGTTCGAGTTACAAATTCTCCAAAGAACTTTCATGGTCTAAGTTTCTGAATACAAATATAAATGAGTGTTTCCACTTCTTGTCTGGGGAAGGAATTATACTAACTTTTTCATTTTAGCAAGTTAGAGGTAATAAAAAAGGAACCCTCGCAATTTAGTCACATTCGTCGTGGTTAATAGGTGGACCCAACTTATTAGAATATGTAACATCTTAGAGTTCACCAATATACTCAAGAGCATGTACCAACTATTCACCTTCAATTATGTTGGACATATGTGTATATAACTAAAAAGACAAATAAGTGGATGGAGGGGAAAACAGAGCCTCCAATTAAAAAGGGTTATGTACAGACACATCTTGTTATCTCGGCCTTGATAAAGTTACTCACCCGAGACGGGAATGGGGGTTTTAACTCCGTAAGGAAGGCCATATAGTTTCTTAAACTCCTAGTGCCCTCCCTAGTCAAGTAAGCATATTCATGTATTAATCGTTCAAAATACAGATCCAAAAAAGCTTCGCTTTCCACCTCATCTTTGGGGGACTAGTGAAGGGAGAAGCCTCATTCATTTTTTTTTATTTAATGTCGCTTTAGGAGCCATGTCTGGGGTACACGGTTGTAAGGTATCAATAGGGCTATTAAGCATAAGTATAATAGACAATAAGGTTTATTATAACAAAGTGCTACCAGTGGGAAGATGCAAAGGATGGGGGATGACCATACATGACATACTCACATTTACAATCCTTAATGGGCACCCAAGGTCGATTTCCCTTCTAATCCCTAAAACAGACAGCTAAAGTAATAGAAATAACAAATAAATTAACCAGAATGCATACCTGTTATAAAGCGGTGGTGAGATCTTAGCACCGGTGGTTATATCAATACTCAGATAATTAATATCGTTCATAAAAGCTCTCCCAAATGTTTCACAAGAAACTAACATGTAAAGACCTCTAATCCCCAAAATTATGCAATTTATATTCTTTGTTATACTTTATGTGGTCCACAAGATTGTGTTGGGATCGACGGTGGCTATTTTTAAAATATATTTAATCACTAAATAATACTATAGCCTATTAAAATGAAGAACTATTTTTGCTCTTCCATGTCGGTGAACCCTTTATGTGTCAGATTTTATCAGACACACGCAGCTAGATTATCCACGCTGATACCACTTGGTCACCCCACCAAAATACAAACGAATCAGATTTGTCTTCTAATGGTTTATGTCACTTGCCTCGACTTTCAATATTTTATTTCTTTAGATAATATTTTCTTACATAATATCTTCATTAAAAGACTAGAGGGAGTCCTAATAAGTTCATACTCCTAGGGAAGGTCATACTCTTTATGAATAGCGAGGTAAGGCCAAGCAGAAGATGATTTTTTTGCTAACTAGAAGTACAAGGCACGAAAGATTAGCAACTGGGCGTAAGGCCATACCTATCCGTGCATTCATGATCTTTATACGCGGAAAAGTAAAACCAAAACGAGTGAGAAATGATGATCAACTGTAGGCAGAAGACTAGAAAGCTCATCAAGCAGACTGGTTTGTAACTCAAATGGTGAGCAAGATGAGATATTTACCGAGGGAGCATAACAACTACTGCACACATGCCTTATTTTTAAACACCATTAACGAACGTGTACAGAAACATCTCAAATAGTGCGTCATATATTTAATTCCACTAAGATATGTCCAAGAGACAGTTATGTAAATAATCTGTATAAATAGAGCTGTAAACGAATAATAAAGGGAACATTTGACTTGATTACATTTTTTTCACTGATTAAAATAGTTATCACTTTGGCATATATTTTTGAGGATTTTTCCTTAATATTAACAAAATCATGTATGGTGTAGGATCGGTAAGAATATTACCATCATGGAGCAAATAAATATGACCAATAGGTATAAGAGTGTCACATGGTTTACAACTAGTCATTCCTACCGAGCTAAGTATTTCTTATATATAGCTACTTGGAGTAATATATAGCCCAAATTTGTATCGCATGACTGTAATGTATATGAAGTAATGTAACGCTCCCATGTCTTTCAATGTAAATGCTGAGTTTAATTTCTTAATAAATTTATGAATAAATTGTGCTTTATTCACTATCACGATTATGTAATCCACGTAAACTAAGATTATTTAAACAACATGTTTATTGACATAGAATATTATAAATGTGTTATCCTTAAAATTTAGACAACCTCAACCAAGTCTAACATCCTTTAACCTAGAATATCATCTCCTAGGAGCCTACTTCAAACCATACGAGGCCTTGTTAAGTTTGCGTATATGATAGGGCTCCAAGAGATCTTCAAATCCCAAAGTTTGTGTCATATAAAATGTTACTTGTAGATGCCCATAAAGAAAGGCATTGTTGATGTCTAGCTATCGTATGTCCCAGTTCGTATACATAAAAATGCTTAAAATCAGCTTTATAATTGATGCTTTGACCGCAAGACTACATTATATGTTTCATCAAAGTCAATTTATGGTGACTGATATAAACTTTTGGCCACCAAACGAGTTTTATATCTCTGTACATATCCATCTATTGCTAAATTTAATATGCAAACCTATTTACAGTTCACCAATGCATAGTAGAATTCCAAGGTATAATTTTCTAAGTGGATTTATCAGTAAAGCCTAAAATTCTGTTTTCATGGCTTGATTCCAATTAGGATCAGAATAGGCTTCAGAGAATATTGTAGGTTCAGTGGGTATAGGTGAAAGTAATTTAGGTAGACTAGTGTAGATATATTTGGGTTTAGAGATACCAGACTTGGATATAGTTTTCATGATCTTAGAGTTTAATTAGGTATAAATAAGGTGGTTATTTTATTATTTATTTTATGGTTGCTCTGTGGTTGAAACATTTTTAATGATATTTGTTAGATTTTCTCGTAATGGATATTGTATGTGTAAAAGTAGATTAGATAATGGAGATGTTGCATAATTCTTTGGAGTGTAATATATGTCACAACTGATAGGATTTTTATGTATATGATTAAAATCAGAATGATTAAGGTTGGTTATGCGAGTGGAAGACGACTGGCTAGATAATTGAGTAAGAGGTGGCTAATTAAATGTTTCAGTAAGATAACACCTAGGAACCCTCATACTTTCAGTTGACGGTCTTAGGTTAGAACTGCATTGCATTTCTTTATCTGCATTATTATAGAACCTAGGAAAAGTAGAGAACTAGTTTGACTGTGACACTACTATATGATACTCACTTAACCTAGTATTTAGGAAACCATACTAATATGAAAAGTCATATTTATTGAATATAACATTACTTGAAATCAATACTTTCTCGATAGGTGACAAAAACTTGTAATCTTTATATGTAGATGAATAACCAATAAAAGCACATTTTAATGAGTGAAATTGAAATTTGTGTTGTTGGTATGGCCTAAAAGAGGGATAACATGCACAACCAAACACTTTAATAAATATATAACTAGGCTACCTATTTTAAAGTGTCATAAATGGTGATCTATGATCTAAGATATGTGCTTGCATCTTGTTTATTAGAAATGTAGCAGTGGTAAATGCTTTATACCAATAGGAATAAGGTTATTGAGAATGTGTTAAGAAAGTTAGACCAATCTGAACTATATGCATATATTTTCTCTTTGTCCTACCATTTTGGTTGATGTATTAGGAAATTATGTTATTAGATCTATATGTATTAAATTAATGATAAGTAATAGGGCAGTATACTCACCATCAATCTGCATGAATAACCTTAACATGTCCTTCAAATTATGTTTCTACTAAAATTTTAAATTAAATAAAAGCAGAGTAAACATCACTTTTATTGTCGAGCATGTCTAAGAATAAAATTTAAAATTTAAAATCTGATGTATATTTCACAAGGAATGATCCACAAGCACCAGTGTATGCCAGATCTACAACATTCTTAGCATAAGATGTAGACACTGAATATGGTTGTTTATGTGATTTAATTAATCGATAATGATCATATAAGAAATTTTTTATTTCAACATTAAGATTACAAAACTTTAAATTATAGACAACACTTGATAAAATGGATGGCCTAACCTCTTATTATCCCTCAATTTTTGACACAAAACTACACTAACCTAGAGAAACTTGAGAATGAAACACCCTAAGTTTTTTTAGAAGAAGACCTATCAATATAGTAGAGTCCATCCTTAGATGCCCCTATTAATATGATTGTTCATGTTTGAATATCTTTTATAAGACAACAATCTTTATAGAATTCGACAAAAATAAAATTATGTTTACTATTATGAAATGAAAATGAGATTTTTGGTTATTTTAAGAAAATGTATAACATTTTTCAAAATGATTTCAGAGTTTTATTTTGTAGGTAGTTTGGACATAACAACGTGTTTAATTAAATATTTTTTCCATTGCCAACAATAAAAAACTTATTACCTGATAAACCACTCATTTAGCTTATATAATTAGGATTGTCTGTAATATAATGAGTAGCACCTGTGTTTGTATACCAATAGTTATCAGTATGCTGGTCTTGAGCTATCATGTATGCATTTTCATTCTCTAACGTATTTTGTTTTTGTTTTGTGGAATAGACCCCATACATGTAGGATCATCCCTATAATAACATGTAGTAGTTCATGATAATATTTCACATAGATTTGATAGGTTGGTCTATTAAGGGAGCATCTTCCACCACCTTCACCTCCATGTAGCCTCCTCTAACTCTGTAATTATTTCTACCATGTTAACCTCGACCTTGAACCCTTGTATAATATGTATTATGACCTTTTTAACTGTTTTTTTTTTGTTTTTTATTAGTACTTTATTGAGTTAAGCTTGATGATGTACTAGTAAGATTAGCCATAGTTAATTGTAGGTTATACACCGGCTCCAATCTACTCTCAAAAGTAAGGAGAGAAAATTTGAGAATGTCATTTTGATCAAAACTCATGACTATGGGAGTGTAGATTGATTCTAGACCTGAAAGGATCTGGGATACAAGGTCATTCACTGAAACAATGCATCCAACCAAAATAAGATTATCAAATATTCCTTTCATCTTAGCTAGATATTCTTCCATACTTGAAAAACGTTTCCCGGTCTATTGGAATTCTCCTTTATAATAGGTGATTCTAGCTTTAGTGTGTAAGTCATAAAGTTTAAAGACAAATTCCCATAGTCACTTGAAGGTTTTCTCCTTCATAACATGAGAAACAATGCCAAGGCTAATTGTAGTATATAACCAGCCTAAAAGGAGTTGATCCTTTGAGATTTAGTCATCGTAACCTGGATTTTCAATCATATTTTTTGTTGAGTGTGGAATATAATTTGGACAAAACATTTAACCAAAAATGATGCCATACAATTTGTTACCTCTTATAATAGGAAGAATCATTATCTTCCATAGTAGATAGTTTTTTTTGAGATAAATGTTATGGGTGCTATTGAATTTATTTATCTCAGTTTTACAGATACTTGCTGAAGTAGAAAGAATAAAAGCATAGTTTATCATGTATGTACTAAGGTTTAGTGAGTTGACGTTATTCACGACAAGCTATAGTACTAAGTAAAATGTAGAGATAATTTTGAAAGGTTGTTTTAAAACTATTTCTTTGTATTATTGTATTGCTATTGGTTACCATTAATACATGGTGTATTTGTTGACACCCAATGAATTGTTATAATCTGTAAGGGAGTTAGTTGTTAGATCACTGACTACTTTTATTCTTTTGTTGTAAAAATATTGTATCTGACTTATTCAGAAAGACTTGCGTTTCATTTTATTTACTTTGGGATTCATTGAGACTCAATCCATATTGCCAGCTCATGACCCAGATCAGACATAAATTAGTAAAGTAAAGAGATTAGAGTTTAGCTCAACATCACTTTTTTTTTCTCTCGAGCGATTTTTCTAAACAATCTTTAATCTATTTTTCTTCACAACTCAATCAAGCATTTTGTTTTCCTTTTCCTTTTACTATTTTAACTAAATGATTCACTCAATCACTCGTAACCCTTACTTCAACTTTTAATTTTTGAAATTCTTATGATATTCTTGTCCATGATTATTTTTCTAAACGAAAAAAATAAGCATGAATTACGTATTTGGATTATAAAAATATTGTTTTTATTATCTAAAATTATTTTTTAATACTCTATACGTTTTAAAAAAATATATTTATTTTAACCATGTCGGTAACAAAACTATATATTGGTCAAAATAAAAGAATAAAAAGAGGAATACTTTCTTATTTATGTATTTTACTTATTTGCACAATAATTTATATTAACATAGTATGCATACACAGTTTGTTACAAATTTAAACTTTATTATTAGGTAGTGGCAGTGTAACAAACTTGATTTTTTTAAAAGTTTTTTATTGTCTTTTATGCTGTGATTATAGGTTCCTAGCCCATTGTTTATAAATATAGACCATATTAGAAGTTGAGTTATAAGCCATTGTTTATAAATATAGACCATATTAGAAGTTGAGTTAGAACAGTAGTCCTTTGAGTCGCACGAAATCATCTCTCTATTTTTAGTTATTTCGAAAGAAATTATTTGTCCTCGTGACTAAGGGTTAGGATTAGAGATATCTAGAATTGAATCAATCTTACACATGTTGTTATTTTATCTTATCATTCTCCTTCACCTACACTTTTTGTGCTCTCTTATATTTTTGTTGCTGCATAAAATATTCCACTAATTTTTCTTATTTTGTACCCTTTCTTCTATCCTCCTCCTCATATGGAGCAGAGAGAACAAAATACTCAATTTTTCATGTAATAATAAAAACCAAACATGAAATAGAGGCTTCGTAAATGAGTCTATTGTCGGGTCATGCAAAGAAATATACATGATTTCAAGTTTCCATTGAAGAATCTGGTCATGAATGAAGTGAATATCAATTTTTATGTGTTTAGTGGGTGTAGATGATACACGATTTAAAGCGAGTGATGCAGCGCCTAGGTTGTCACACTATACAACATGCACGCAAGGAAAAGTAGTGCTAAGCTCATGAAACATGAACTGCAATCATATTAGCTCATCAAACATATTATCTAGAGATTGATACTCATATTTGGTGCTCGAGCGTGCAACCTGTTGATTCTTGGAAGAACAAGAAATAACCCCCAACTAAATTTCGGTCATCAGACGACCTAGCCTAGTCAGCGTTTGAAAAAACCATGAGACAGAGCTAGAGCGATGGCCTGAGGTGGAAAGCATGACAACATCTACCAGATAAGTGTCACAACACTTTTATTAAAATCATAAATGCGTAGTTGTAAGTTCTTGTAAGAAGTGAGATAATATTTTTACCATAAATTATATATCATGTCTTGTATTCAATCGATAGTAAAGAGACCCTTACAGATTTATATAAGATATAGGATCAAGAAGAAGCGTGCAATCGTGAAAATAATAGATATCACCCACTATCATTTTTCATGACACATGGCTTGGAGAGGTTCATTCCAACCAAACTAAAAAAATCTTCAATGTACTTATTTTGTGTGATGTAGAGTCCGGTTATATCCTTTACAACCTATATCACAAGAAATAAATGTAGGTTTCTCATATCCTTTAATGAGAAAGTAAAATGTAGCTTTTAAAGGTTTTGTGACCTATTTCCTATCACAATAATATCGTCAACATACACTAGGATAATCAAAGTTACATGTGTAGTCATATGGAAGAAAATAGATTTGTCTGATTTAAAATTTTGAGAACCCCAATAGATAAGCACATGTTTCGTCGTTGAATACCATGATTTATGAGTTTTTTTAACCAATATATATCCTTTTTAAGCATACAAACATGTTGTGGGTCCAATGGATCCTCAAAGCACTGAGGTTGAGCCATATCGATAGTCATCTGTAGGTACTCTTTCATAAATGCATTATCAATGTCTAACTGGAGAATATCATGGTTTTCAAATACAACAATACTAAGTAAAAACCTGATAGTTGAGGCATTGATAACTGGACTAAAGGTCTCATCAAGTCTATATTTCAACTTATATACCCATTTGAAACCTACCACGTTCATGATAAAAAATTGAAAGAGTAAAAGTTTAAGCCTAATTTAACTGTAAAGTCTTGAATTCTTCTTGCATAATTGTTTTTATATTTAGGGCCAGAGAATATATTATAAAACCTAGCTAGTTCTCAAGATAAGGTGAGGGATGTTTTAGTCAACCCAGTATAATGGATTTGAGCTTGGATATTCCATCATTAGGCTTCGTGTGCATGCGATGTGTGTTTCTAATGAGTGGAGGATTAACTGTTAAGTCTAAGGGTGATGTATGAGAACGGATGTGGGATTTATTTGTTGTTTGGATAGGTAAGATATGATCAATATGTAATTTAAGAGATGTTGATGTATTTTCTTGGCTAGGAAGTATGGATTCTTGTGTGGGAAGTAATTGAGTCTGGACTGTATGATAACTATTTGGTGAAACTGAATTGAAAGATGAATGGTTACTAGGAATTTCACTAGGTTGCTATTCAGTATTGGAGCTACATAAAGATTGCATATAGCTTGATACTAACTATGTGGTTGTGGATTTTGTACAGGGATTGTGGTTGATGGATTTGTAAAAGATGGATGACTTTTGCAGTGCTGCAGGCCAGGGGAACATATAAGTACACTTCTTAGTAGAGTGATGTAGGATAGGATTGTATTTCCTTTACTGATCAGTCTCAAACGCAGGACAAGTAGAAAACTAGCTAGAATATGATACGGATACGAGATACTGATGACCTCTATTATTTAGGAATTTTGTTTCATAAAGAAACCTATGTTCATTGAAAATTACATGCCTAGATATATAAATATTCATAGTAGGATTTAAACACTTATACCCTTTTTGTATACTTTATTGACACAAACCTAAAAGAATATAATTATAATTAATATTTTTAATTGGATCTGATGTATGCGTAGTATATACAACAAACAAATATTAAAATGAATAATATGGTTTTCTGTGATAAAGTAGCTCATAAGGTGTTTGATAGTATAAGACAATGTTATGAAGTCTATTAATTAGGTAAATGGAAGTATAAAAAGCTTTGTACTAGTATGTAAAATACGGTTTAGACTCAACCAACAAACTCAAGCCAGTCTGAACCAAGTGCATATGCTTCCTCTCTGTCCTACCATTCTGTTAGAGGTGTGAGGAAATGAAGTTTTAAAATGAATACCAGATTGCTTGGTGAATTATATGAGGCATTTCAATGCACCTCCTTCATCAATTTGAGTTGTCTTTATTTTTCTTTCAAACTATATTTCTACTAGTTTTTTAAAATTAAATGAACATTGCAAAAACACGAGTTTCATATTTTAGAGGATAAATCCATGAAAACCTGCTCATCTAGGAATAAGATATAGTATTTAAATTCATTCCTAGTTTGTGTACGAGGTGCTCCCCAAGAGTATGAACTAGGTCTAATATATTAGTTTGTTGAATTAGAGAAATGAATTCGACGTTACTTTCTAAGTTGACATGAGTCCTTGAATTGAATTTTTTTCTTTAGAATTTAAAAAAATATTGTAAGACTCATCATTTTAGATAAGACTTGATGAGATGGTTGGCCCAATCTCATATGTCATCCCTGAGTTAAATAAAATAAAATTTTATAACCTATAGACAAATTAGAATATGGCTCAGACCTCTTCTATTAGTTAGTATTTCAATGCAATACAATCCATCTCTAACTCTCTTTGTTAATAGTATTTTTCCAGTTTTCAAATCCTTCACAAAGAAACAATGTTTTAACAAATCAACATAAACTGGGTATTGTAAGGTTAATTGAGATATAAAGAGTAGAATTTCAGTAATTTTAGGTACATGTATGATGTTTTTCAAAATTATTTGTATGTTTTTGTGTGTATGTAAATAATAATTGCATGTTTTTTTATCATACAACTCTGATCATTTCCAACTTTAATCGAAAGCTTACCAACAAAATCAGTAATCTTACTTATCATACTTGGATTACTATTGACATGGTATATTGTTCACGAGTCTGCATATTATTTACCATAATTTCCTTGATCTTGAGTAATTAGATAAGCACTCTCATATCTCTCATTTCTCTGTTTTTCATTACGGATATATCACATAGCTAATGAATCATCCCTTAAGTAGCAAGTTGGTACAATATGTTCAAATTTTCCACAGATTTGGTAGGTTGGCTTGTTAGGTGAGTACATTTCTCCTCTGTCTTCCTTATAGTCATATTCATTTTTTTCCTTTATAATTTTGATTCATTGAAATATTGTTACTTTAAGACTTAGTTTCATTCTTAATAGGGGTAAAGTTGGCAGAGGTCATATTTAGGCTAGCTCTAAAGTTTTGAAGGTAAGATAATTGATCTAACCTACTCTCAAAGGTTAATAAAGAGGTTAGGAGATCTACCCAGTTCAGGATATCCTTATCATCCAGACTCGTGATTATAAGAGTATAGTCTAAGTCTAGTCTTATAAGGACTTATGGGACTAAATTATCAACAATGATAGAACAACCAACTAGTATCAAGTTTTAAGAAGTAACTTTCATCTGGCTTAGGAACCCTTCCATAGTAGAACTTCACTTTCATTTTCTCTAAAATTACCCATTGTAGTAGGTTATCCTTTCTTTTGTTTCTAAACTTGAAAAATTGGTACCAACATCCCACATCCCTTTGGAAGTCTCGTCTTTCATGAGTTGAGCTGCAATTTATGGACTGATAGTGGTGTATAACCACCCTAAGAGTAACTGGTTCTTAGAGACATATTTCTTATATGCAGGATTTTTAATCACAATTCTTGTTGAGTTAGTAATAAGTTTTTTGTGGGCAAGAGCTCTCACCTGTTATGAACCCGTAAAGTCTATTACCTTTAATGATAAGTAATATCATGGCCTTCATAAGTAGGAAATTGAATATCTCAAGTCTAATGTTATTGATGTTGTTGCCTAATTTAATTTATTTGAACTTTATTTTGACTTGCTAAACCAAAAGGTACACAATCTGAGACTATTGAGTCAGATAACATTAGCCATCATACTTCTTTAATACCAAGTAAAGATAAAAATAGAAAAGAAAAAAACTATTTATCACAATTTTTATACATTATATATTCTATATTTCACTTTTTTATTTAATCATTTACATGATCATTATATTTCTACACATTTTTATTGATTTGTTACATATTCAAGTTTTGGTATAAAATTACCACCTACAGATAAAAATAATGCTCAAAACCATGTTATGTTGTTTGATACGTGGAAAAATGATAACGTGAAGGTTATCACTTGGATTAATAACTTTGTAACTCAGTCGATTGGTACTCAATTTTTAAAGTATGAAACAATAAAATATATTGGGATCATTTGGAAAGATTATATACTCAGTCCAACTTTGCTAGGCAATATGAGTTAGAATATGATATATGTTATATACGACATTATGATATGAGTATTTCTGGTTTATATGCTGCCATGTTTGATTTATGGGGTCAATTAGCTCTTACAGAATCTGCAGAACTGAACGTGTTCAAAACTAATGTCGTAAATATAATGGAAAATATTGGTTCAATTTTTTATGTCCTTATGTTATGAGTTTGAAGGATTGCACTGAACAATTCTCCATCAATCCCCTCTTCCCACAGTTGATTTGATAGTTCATGAGCTTATTGCAGATGAGACTCAAATAAAATTTAAGTTGACAAGGGTTCCAAAGTGACTAATGTTCCTATCGTGTTTGTTTTCTCACAACGACCCCCTATTTCAAATCTATCTAGATAAACACTAGGTGAAGCAAAATTAGCATTTTATGAGTGTGATTTCTGTAAACATGAAGAATCATTGGAAGTCTCAATGGCTATTGCTGAAAGTAAAACTACAACAAGCCCCTCAACAACAATCGTTTCAGCAACAACCCACTTAACAATGTATTTTTCACTAATAATAACTTTAACCATAATCGTTTCAACAACAATCGTTTCTTCCTCCTCGTCAATTTTGTCCCTCATAATTTACTATTGTTGCTGCATCATTAGGAGAGACTGATAGCACCATGTCACCCCCTGGACTCCAAAATTATGGAATCCTTTAGACAATTTCTTACTTATAATCAAACTATCATGTCTACATCACTGTGTCGTATGGGTCTCTCGTCGTCTTCTACTTTAGGTACTTTTTTCATCTTTGGATTTTAGATTCTGGTGCGTCTCGTCATATGTCACTTTACATGTCATACTTTGTTTCATTATCTCCTATTTTACCCATATATATTTTATCTGCAATTTCTACATCAATTTATACGTTCCAAACCTTGCCTTGAGTCTTGTTTCAGTCAATTAGTTATATAAATATGGTCATTGGATCTTCTTTTCTGATTCTGTTTGTATTATACAGGATCAACATACTCATAAAATGATTGGTATGCCATATATTGGAAGAACATTATGTCTGGATGAACTCAAAGTCATTAATGTTGTTGCTTCTAGTGTTGATTTGTCTTCCTTTCGTTTGATTCCTTTGTCGGCTGAATTGTATATTTGGCATTCTCGTTTGGGACATGTATATGCATCCCGTTTAAAGTTTTTAGTCTCTAAAGGTATCTTAGGTTAGTTAAATACTTATAATATCTCTGATTTTAGTGGTTGTAAACTGGCAAAATTTTATGCTTTATATTTAATCAAAGTGTATTTTTTTCTATTTCTCCTTTTAATATTATCTATTATGATATTTGGGGTCCATCTCATGTCTCCATAAATGGTGGATCGTCCTATTATGTATATTTTTATTGATTATTATACTTGATACACATGGGTTTATCTTAGGAAACAAAAATTAGATTTGTTTTGGAATTATAAAGACTTTACTTGTTAAGACTCGACATTTTGTTGTAATAAAGTGTTCCATGTGTGACTTAAGTGGTGAATACACCTCTAATAATTTCATTGAGTTACTTGTATATGATAGTACAATCCATCAATCATCTTGTACTGATACCCCTCAACGGAATGGTGTTGCATAAAAAACTAACACCGACAATATGTGACTTAAGGGGTGAATACACCTATAAGACTCAACTATATGTGTTTTTTAGGTTATGGTGTTAGACTGAAAGGTTATTGTTGTTTGATCCCACCAATCAAAAACTATACGTATCTCGGCATATTATATTTCTTGAGTATATCCCATTTTGTTTGATTCCGACAAATTCACATGACATAACGAAGGAAGAACTTCAGGTTATTGATCATTTTGGAACTGAAAGTGATACATCTATTGGTATTTATGCACCTGTTCATGAGACTTCTATAACAATTGGTAGTAATTCTATTCCAACAATGCACGAGTCTCCTTCCTCTGGTGAAACAACAGATTCTCCACCTCTCAAGAGATTAGAAACAACAGATTCTCCACCTCTCAAGAGATCTAATCATACAAGTACGTCTACCAAACTACCATATTTTCCTTATTCTTCTCACTCAATCTGTTTTCTTCTTTCATAACAAGCATACATAATTTATATGAACCTTAGTTGTTTAAAAAAGTTGTTTGTGATCCTAATTGACAAAATATTATGACTGAAGAGCTTACTGTTCTTTATTAAACATATACATGGGATACCATTAAACCTCCACTTGGTAACGTTGGGTTTTTAAAATAAAAACAAGATTCGATGGATCCGTTGAAAAATAAGGCTCATCTTGTAGCAAAAGGGTATTCGCAAATGTATGGTATGAATTATGAAGAGACTTTTGTCGTAGTTGAAAAAATGACGACAGTTCGTTCTCTTATCGCAGTTGCATATGTTCACCAGTGGAAGACCTTTCGAACGGTTGTTCACCAGGTATTATTCACCAATCAGGTGAAGTTTGTCAGCTTTGAAATTTTTAAAATGGTCTCAAACAAATTTCTCGTATTCCGTTTGAGAGAAACTCCACAATTATTATTTCACTTAGTTTTTAAATTATCTAATGTTGTTTTTCAAAATAATATGTTTGTTTTTTAATTTTTTTCACACACACAAGACATTAGTTTGAGTTCGTGACTTATGATTACGATTAAAGCTGGTTTCGACACCAAGACATAGTTTGAGTTCGTGACTTATGATTATGATTAAAGCTGGGTTTGAACTGAATAAACTATACAATCATCACAAAACACAACTGCTGTTATTTATTTTGCTAAAATCCTTAATTCTGAACCAGTTAACATTAGAACTACTGGCAGTAGATAGGTTACCGTATGTCCGGAATTTTAATTTTCGCTAGACCTCGTCCTTATGCTTATTCAAAATAATTAATCAAACAATCGAAAATACGATCGAACTTTATTAAACATACAATATTTATACTTATTTGGATCACACCTTCAATCAAGCATTAATAAACTTATCCCATATGGATTTACCAGCTTCGAAAAGCTTGTAATAAATTTTTTCGGTCGGGTGAATCGTATCGTAAAATATATATTTCGATCGGTCGTCGCAAATAGCAGATTTTGGATTACACAAAAACGCAACTTCTAGATATCCCGTTCCACAACATCCGCTATGGACGTTCTCGATCCCTGAAAAATAAAGATCAATCTCGATTTTAGTTTTAGAATGCTAATATATTGTTAAAACCTACTAACAATTAAGGGTTTAAATATTTTATAAACCTAGTCTTCGTCGGTGTTTTTTTTTTTTAATTCAACTACGTGTTTCCATAGTTAAATGGTACGTGTCCAGAACTTAATCCGAACCGATAAGAACCGGATTTAAAATCAGACCGAACCTTAACGGTCCGTTTCACGGTTCCATCTTAAAAACCGAAATCGATAAGGAATTAAAATAATAAAACCGGTTTGAAACCAAACCGATAGAACTGATTAAATAAAATCGGTAAACCGATATATTCGATAAAAGCGATAAACCAGTAGAACAGATAAGAAATCAAATCAATAAAACCATTAAACTCATTGTTATTTTATTTTATTTTTTATTTTTTTTATTTTTTTATACATTTTATTACCAAAATTAATAGTTAATTACTAATTTTTAATAAAAATAAAAGATTAATTTTAAAATTTTAATTTTTATGTTATTTATTTAAGTTAAAAAATTGGAAATTAAATTATAATTTTTTTTAAGTGGATCAGACCGGACCGAACCAGACCGATAACGAACCGAAACGGACCGAACCGAACACGAACCGAACCAAATTTGGACCAAACCGCAATCGGAACCGAACCAAATCGAACCGAACATGACCGGACCGAACCAAACCAAAAACTTAGCAGTTCGGTCCGGTTCCAAAAAATAGAACCGAAACTTAACGATCCTGTCCATTCCAAATCGATAAACTTAGCGGTCCTGTTCGGTTCGGACAAAACCCGAACCAAACTGGACCATTAACACCCCAAGAGTATTAACATTCCTATAAATAAAATAGTTTTAACACTTTAAATACATAAAACTTATACCATCAAATGGAAAAAAAAAAAAAAAACTAAATAGTCTAAACAATCCGAAATTTTAATAAAATTACCGTATTTTGCGGGTTGATCGATGACATCTATAATTACATCATTGAGGTCGATGTAATGAATGGAAGCACCAAGAGATGATAGGGCTTCTTGCATGCTGTTTATTTCATTGCGAAGAATCGAACCGTAGTCTCTAGCCACGGTAGAAAATCTATCGACACAGTCACGTCCGTCCAACGTATCGTTGGAGTGGAGGGTTATCATCATGGGCAGACACCCGAGTGGTAGCACACCTATAACGGCGATCTTACGAGCTCCTTCGTCCCATAAATCCTAACCATCATTTTGTATTAATATTAAAATGACATAAGATAAAATATACATTGACCTAACCATGAAGTCTCAAAAAAATTAAGATTAAAATAACATAGCACAAAATCTTTTTTAGCACATAGGTCGGTTATTGTTCCGGATTTTGACGGAACTAGATATTTAAGTTTATTAGTTGGATCCGACCCGATAAGATTTTGGTTTTGATTTTTGGAACCGAACCAGGTGAGAATCTGTTTAGTCCCGATTTCGGTTCAGCCTGTTTCGTTCTCGTTTGGTCTGTTTCACTTTGGTCCGATTCGATTCGATTCGATTTTCATCTGGTTCGGTTTGGTCTACCCAATTTTTATTTAAAAGTTAAATTTAATTTTAATTTAGTTGTTAAATGTTTTATTTAAATAAATCATATAAAAAATTAAGTTAGAAGTTCGAACTTTATAAAAAAAGAAAAAGACTTACCTAATGGGTCCCGTATGTATTTATATTTATGGATTCAAAAAAAATTTATTTTACAAATAGATCCATCTTATTTAAGAAAAGAGTTAATTACCCTAAAATAAAACAATTGCAACCCTAAATATAGATGGATAAAGTATTTGACCTAATTTTGAAGTCACCTCGTTAAATTTAGTAAAGGTAAAACTGTATTTAAAATTTAAATTTGGACTAATGAGAAAATAAAATCATACTTGGATAGATATTAGATAAAATCTATTTAACGTGGAACTTATTAATAAATTTTAAACCTTTGTACCACAATTACTATAAACCAAATTTTTTTTAAAAAACAGTGGATTTATCGTAAACGATTCTACTGTTTTACCGGTTTAGCTCTACCAATTTATTAGTTTTATCGGTTTATTTTTATGAGCTGGATTTTGAAAAGGAGACCATAAACTAGAACATTAAAATTCGGTTAGGTTTTCGATCTCCGCTCAACTCTTGTCGAACCATTAACAGCCTCATACTTATCTGTGAGATCTTGTGTTCCATTTTTGTTTTGATCCAATTTTTATAAAATTTTTATGTTTTGATCCAAATTTACTTTTTATAGCTTTTTATTTATTAAAAAAAATCTAAAACCAGCCCCGTCCGATAATAATTCGTATATCTTTCCTAATGCAATTGTTCCATGTTTATTACAAAACCTCAAGTAGTTGAAAACAAACCTGTAAAAACTCTTTATGATAACCGAGTACGAATTGTTGGAACTCCGGTACAGAGTAATTCGTGCTCCGAATCGGTACAGTGAAATAATTGACAACGAAATCATTAGTACCGGCACTTAATAAATAAGCCGCCTCCTTTATATGGATTTTCATTTTGTCTTCTCCGATTTCATTTTGGATTTTTTTTTTATACTCTCGAAAATACTCGAGTTGATCCGGGAACCCTATCACATTCTGAAATGAAAAAAAGAAAAAAACGTTAGTCACGTTAAAAATTCATGATCATTTATAGAGATTTGTGAGGGAGAGAGACACTTAGGGTCGGAGTAAGAGGGTCGAATCCGGTAACAGAGGAGGCGAAACTAACTCCGGTGAGGAGATCGTTAATGCTAAGACTTGGGTCTAGGTATGGAGGTACATACTCTTTGAGACCTAGATAAGAAGCTGAAACAAATACATACAATAAAAGCATCAATACTTTAGGTCACATTTGTACATAAAAATAATTATATTGACTAGTATTAAGGCCGAATAGTATTAACGCTAAACGGTTCCGGAGAACCGGGAATTTCATCGGAACCGAACCGATAAAAATTGGACCGAATTTTAATGATTTGGTTTACGGTCTTTTTTAAAACTAAAACCGATAAGAACTTGAAACAATAAAACTGGTTTGCAACCGAACCGATAAACTGATAGAATCGATTAGGAACAAAACCGGTAAACTGATAGAACCAACACATAATCGAATCGATAAAACTAATAAACCGGTAGAACTGTATCGAGAATCGGACCGAACTTTAACAATTTGGTTCACAATTCGATTTTAAAAACCGAAACCGATACATAACTAAAACAATAAAACCAATTTGGAACTGAATCAATAAAACCGATTAGGAACCGAACCGATAGAACCGGTAAACCGATAGAACCGATACAGAATCAAATCGATAAACCCAATAAATAGTTGAATCGACTGAACCAATAAAACTGTTAAAACCGATTATTTTATTATTATTATCATCCTTGCCAAAATTAATAGTTAATTACCAATTTTGAAAATCAAATTATAATTGGATCTGGACGGAACCGGACCGATAGCGAATCGAATCGATACGGGACTAAAATAAATTCGGATAGAACCGGAACCGAACCGAATCGGACTAAACCGGACCTGATCGAACCGAACAAAAAACTTAACGGAACCGAATCAGACTAAACCGGACCTGATCGAATCGAACAAAAAACTTAACGTTGCGGTTCGATTCCAAAAATTAGAACCGAAAACTTGACCGTCTGAACCGATCCAAACTGATAAAATTAACGGTCGGGTCCGATTCCGTCAAAACTCAGACCCAACCGCACCAACAACCGCCCTACTTGATTATACTAGACTAGTATTATCAAGTCACGTTTAAGTGGACCATTCTAAACTAAAATTAGATCTTCTATAATTACCAAGAAAGTCTGTGGTAAGTTTGCCATTTGTGAATCTTCCGGTGGCCTTATTGTTCTCGAAATCTTGTCCGTAAGGTGGAAAATCACATTTGTAAAGGGTGTCAATGTAGTTGTTGTTCCCCGGATCAACGGTTGAGTCACCAAAAACCAGTAAAGACGACACGCTTGTGCTCTTCATCGGTGCCGTATTTTCCGCCGTCATGTGATCGGCTCCGATCATGGAGAAAGAGAAGGAAATAAAGAACATAACAAGAAATATATGATTTGGTGACCAATAATATATTTTGTTGTTGATTTTCATATTGTTGTTGTTATTTAGTGGCTGATTTGTTGTTTTGAATCATGAATCTCTAATGCATGCTTATTTATAGACCGAGAAATATGGATTGTCTCGGGTTTGTTTTTTTTACGTATAAAAGAAAGCCATCTACCATTACGTCAGTGACCGGAAAAAGATGAGTCTATGCACACTAAATTTTTCAATATAAAATCTCAATGTTATCATCATAATTTTATTTTTGTGAAAATTTTAATTTTTCACAATTTTCTTTTCAAAATATCTAAAAAGTGAAGTTAGAAAATGAAGTAAAGCAATTAATTTAAAGTTTTTTCTCTTTATTCTAGTAAGGAAGAAAATAACAATACCCTTAAAATTTTAGAATTTATAAATCCTAAATTTCTAATCCCTTAGTTCAATCCAACTCATTCCAAATTTATATTGACCAAACACTCCTAAACTATATATATAAACAGAAAAGTTAAATATAAAATTAAAAGCAACAAATCAAAATTAAAAACATAAACAATTAAAAAATTAAAAAAACAAAATACTTTTTTAGGAAACTCCTTACGTAGATCCGACTTGTCACTATCCTTCTTCACCATTGTAGATCGTCAGAGTTCGGTTTTCAGAGTTTGAAAATTGCCGGAGTAAAAAAAACAGCTTCTACGATGATAGATAAGGGTAGGTTTGTTTAGCATCTATGCCCCCTGCCCTCTAAACAGTATGGGAGCCTTTCAGGTCGTACTGCTCACACTCCTAGATCTAGAGACAAAATAAGAGAAATGAGAGAAATAATAAAAGAAAGGAAAATATATGTTTATAAAAACTGAAAATTCTCTTATATAATATGATACGGGTGTTTTTTTTAACATTAACAAGAATTATTTGATTGAATTTGACTCACGGAATTTTGGCGTTGATGATTATGCATCTTTATGTGCACTTAATATTCCTTTTAAATTGTCATCATCAAATGTAATAGGAAACACAAGAATCATATAGAAATGAGCCAAAAATTTAGTGATTTGTTGGACCTCAAGGTCAATAATTTGATGATTTTGGGAATACTAAGTAATTCGTGCTAGGGTTTCTCTTTAGATACAGTTCCTATAATTTTCTTATATAGATTAAGATCCATATCAGTACAGGCTTCACGTAACAGAGCAACAAACCAAAATCATGAATTTTAGAACGATTGAAATGTACCAAATCCAACAAATCTATATGTTGAAGATTTTGCAGCCCAGTAGGTCATAGCCTCTATGACTCTATGTACCTACTTAGCAAGCTAATCGACAACATCATTAGCCTATCTAAATACATGTTTGAATTTTAGCCCCAAAACAAATTTCATGAATGTTCAACAGTTGATTCCTTAAAACTCAAGAATTTAAATGAGACTTAACAACATTAATAATTATTTGAGAGTTTGAATCTATGATATTAAAAGAGAATAAATTGTAAAAAAATATTAAATTAGAATGTCTCATCATATGCAATTTAGCGTATTCAGGCATATAATATAGTAACTGATTCACTTCAATTATTATATACAACAAACTTTAATCATTCTTAATCGTACGAATTCCTAAATCATATCATCCATGATGAACTCTCTGAATATGGATCATAACCATTATTGAGGTGTAAGATCCCAATATTTAATCATCAAACTAAAAGACCATCCTTTTAAATACATTTTAGCTCAACCAGTCTTATAATACCATAAGACTAATTATAATATTTTAAGTATTTCTTCTAGTATTTTAAGTTTTAAAGCGGATCCTTTGATTAGTGCTGTGAGAAAATACGTCAAAGATAAAAGAGATAAATACTAAAATTTGAGAAGCGGCGGATTTGATGTGTTACCGAAAAGGATTATGGTTTGTTTATATAGTAATTGAAGGGAATCAGTTACTATATTAAAACTCACAATAAAATTCACTTAATTATGATAAGGATATATAATATAGAGGCTTAAATGTAATAAAATATGAGGGACTAAAGTGCAATTAACCCATTTAAAGAGTAGTACAAGTTAAAAAGTCAATCTGATCGATCTTATACAACTCATCAGGTTTGAAGTGGTCGAAGGAAAACATATTTTGAGTCTGATAAGGAGCATCATACTTTTTGAAAAGAAAAGAAAGATAAACATATGTATATTTCATATATTGATGAAGGATTTGACAGCTCGGAGTCTGAAGAATGATCATCTAAGAAAAATAGGTACCAGGAATCTTTGAAAGGGGAAAGAAGCCAACCTCGGAAGTCACGTAAGAAAAATAAGTAAAAAAGGATAATATGACTTAATGTTTAAGAGAAACTGAAAGGTGTAAAAGGAATACATCTAACCAATATACAGGAACAACTGATCGGAATCTGTATGATGTCATAGGAGCAGGAGGAGATGACCAGTATGTACAAGGAGTAGACTGCAGATATTCTATTTTAACTGTTGGAATTAGGTCTATGCATCTTCCGAAGTGTTTTGATATTTTCAAGGTCGAAAATTTGATGGGACTCAAGATTCGGACGATCACATCAAAAAAATTAAGAACTATATGATGAACTTCGAAGATGATGATAGGTTGGTATGCAAAGCATTCGACGATAGTTTGTGGGTAGCAAAGAAATGCGGGCTAATAGTGACACAATAATACAGTGTAAGCAGGTAGTGGGTGAAAAATTCAAAGCTTATACAAAGTATTTTGTTTTAATAAAAGATGGGTTAGATGACTGTGAATAGTTAGTTGTTATAGCAGCTTTCGGACAAGGTTTATTACTAGGTGATTTGGAAAATAAAGCAACAAAAATGAGGGAATTAACTTTTGGAGCTCTTATGAATCAGATCGAGGATCAGATTAAAGTGGAATAGTCAACCAGGGTTCGAGGTTGAGTTGGATCTAGTCAAAAGAATTATGTACACATGCCAAATAATCAAGGAAACGTTTCAAATTATCAACCACCTCGTCCAAAGATCAATCATATTTTACCTCATCAAACAAGAGGGGATTCTTTTCAATGAGCAACAAACAATTAACATTATAGGCCAAGATCAAATTAGTGGATAAGGCCAGAATACAATGAAGATTTAAATGAAACTATAACTGCTATTTTTGAAAAGACTAAAGGTCATGCGAGTTTTAAAAAGTTAACTCCAATAAACATAACAAGAAAATAGATGATAGGTTTTGCAAGTACCACAATGATATTAGGCATGAGACTGCATATTGTATAACATTAAAGAAATATATACAAGTTTTAATAAAAAATGGAAAATTAGTTGCCTATGTTAAAGGGAAAATTAGTGGATCAAAACCTCCAAACACAGCAATATAAGAAACTACTAATCCAATTTCGAGGCAAAAACATACAATATTGATCCTAGATTCTAAGTGTGAGGAATTTGATACAGCCTCAGAATATTTAATTGCTGATCTAGATAGATTGAATTCGATGGTCGTTGATGAATCAGTAGAGCAAGGACGGGTTCAAAGCTTGTGTGAGTATTTTGAATCATTAGCAATTTTTGGGAGAGATTCTATGACTAACAATACTAATAGCTATGGGAAGAGACGTGTGGTGAATTTAACTACTCAGATAGAGAGAAGAATGTCTACACATCTGTATGGCAAAAAAGATATTTCGTTTATTATTTTCGATGAGGATGATTTGAGGGTATTGTAGGACCTCATGAAGATGCAATGGTTATTGGGATAGAAATAGCTAGATTAAAAATTTGACGTGTTCTAATAGATACAAGAAGTTCTACAAATATATCGTTCAAGTCAACCTATGATAGGATGCGTAATCCACCTCAAATTTATCAGTCAAATCGTACTATAATAGGATTTATCGATGTAACAGCTTAGGTAATTAGAAAATTCGATGGTGAAGTTTGTTTTGGAAAAAGAAGGTTCAAGTTTTATTCATGGTAGTGGATTGTCCAATAAGTTATAATGCTATTTTGGGAGATTTTGGCTTTCAAAGATGTATGGAATTGTATTTACTGTTCATTAGTGTTTGAAGTATGTCATTGTAGACCGTGTTGGGGTGGTTCAAAGTGATCAAAAGATAGCCAGGGAATATTATGCAATAACTCTTCGTATTCGAGGTCCTAACTGTGAAGATCGAATGGCTGAATAACAATCAGGGGGGTTGACCTCAGAAGAAGAAGAGAGAATTAGTGATCCGAGGGAAACCTTGGGGTCTTTAACAATGAATGAAAGTATAGCGGAGTATACCTTTCCCAATGAAAAAACTCTTCGAATAGGAACGTTGCTATCACAAATTTTACATCATCAATTGTTACAATTTATGTTTTCTAATTTGGATGTTTTTGCTTGGAAAATAGAGGATGTAGTGGGGGTTCCACCTGAAGTGATATGTCATAGATTAGCTAAAAATCCAAGGATTATGCTATTTATTCACAAGAGAAGTGCTTTTTATGTTGAAAAATCATAGGCTATTGTGGTATAAATGGATTGTTGGTCTAGGGTTGGATTATTTTGAGAGGCGCAATACCTTTTATAGACAACATACCTAGTATTGGTTAAAACGAAGAATGGGAAATGAAGAATGTGTGTTGACCTCACGTATTTTAATTGAGATTTCTCTAAAGCCCAATTTCTCGTTCCCCGAATAGATCAGTTGGTTGATTCCACTTCAGGAAATAAAATTTTGTCTTTTATGGATGTTTTTGCAGGGTATAACGAGATTCAAATGGATAAAAAAGACCAACAAATCACTACTTCATTACTGGTCAAGGCTTACATTGCTATAGGACTATACCATTTGGGTTGACGAATACTTGAGCATCATATCAGAGGTTGGTGAATAAAGCTTTCGCTTCTCAGATTGGGACAAATATGGAGGTATATATTGATGATATGTTGGTTAAAAGTCCAATTAATGATAAATACTTTGAAGATTTAAATTAGACTTTTCTAAATTTAAGGGTTATTCGATTGAAGATAAATCCTAAGAAATGTACCTTTGGAGTTCGATCAGGGAAATTATTGGGATATATTAGTGAAAAAGGGATAGAGGCTGATCCAGAGCAGTTAAAGGCTTTACTCTCAATAACATCACCTCGAACTATTAAGGAGGTGCAAATCTTGACAATAAGGTTAACTGCCCTTAATCAATTTATTTCAAGGTTTTTAACAAGTGTTTTTCATTTTTCTATGTGTTACGAAGACCAAAAGAGTTTGGATGGACATCAGATTGTGAGTGTTGTTTTGATAAGAGAAGATAAGAGAGTTTTGAAGCCAGTTTATTATGTTAGTACAATTTTGTTGGCATCAAAGAAAAAGTATTTGAGACTTGAAAAATTGGCTTTGACCTTAGTGGTGGCTGCTAGGATGATGCGTCCTTATTTTCAAGCTCACGCTATTGTGGTTCAAACTTCTTTCCCATCAAAGAATGTGTTACGAAACCTAGCCATTTCTGGTAGGATGACCAAATGCTCAGTAGAGTTGAAAGATTTTGATATCATTTTTGCTTCTCAAACGACTATTACGGCTAAATCTTTAGCTGATTTTCTTGTCGAATTTCATTCAAGCAGATCAAATGAGGAGACTGATAAAGATGTTTTGCCAAAAACTTTGATGTGGGTGGTTCAGACTGATGATGGATCTAGTATTTTGGGATCTAGTACAGGAGTGCAGCTGGTTGCTCATTCTTGGAAGGTAATGTTTCAAGCTATTAAATTTGGTTTTCATGCATCGAAATAATGAGGCTGAGTATGAAGCTGCGTTGGCTGGTTTAATGCTTGTGAATATTTGTGGGACAACTATAGTTTGTTTGGAAACATATTCATAATTAGTGACAAATCATATGGCAGGTGTTTCTGAAGCTAAGAAATGTCATTTAATTTTGTATCTTCGAGAGCTTCGAAATTTGGCTCTTCTATTTGACAAAGTGATTGTAAAGTATATTAATCGAGGAGATAGTTGCTGATTTTCTGGAAATATTTGCTTATATAGAAGAGTATCATTGGATATTGTTACATGAGAGTCCTTCAATTTTAATATGGTCAGAGTAATGTAAATATGGTTAGGAGATATTTTTCACACCATAAGTAATTCAAAGTGATTGGAGAACTGATATCCTTAATTTTTACTAAGAGGAACATTACCTCAAGATGTACAATTGGCTAAAACCTTAAGATATAAGGCGCATGGTTATGTTGTGTTGGATGGGGTGTTATACAATAAATCTTTGAGTAGGCCATTATTCCGTTGTTTGGGTAAACAAAAATCTCAAGAGATTTTATTTAAGTTGCATGATAGTGAGGGTTCAACACACTGTGGTTTTAAGTCTTTGACACGTCGAGTTTTGTTCGCAGGGTATTATTGGCCTTTAATTATGAGTGATGCTAAAGTTTTAGTTGGAGGTCGTGATACTTGTCAACATTTTGCCAATTTTATTCACAAACCAGGAGTACCACTTATGTCTATTTTTAGGCTATTCCTTTTGATAGATGGGGAATAGACTTGGTAAGACCATTGCAAATGGCTTCTGGAGGACGTCAAATCATCATTGTGGCAGTCGATTACTTTTTGAAGTGGGCAGAGGCTGAACCATTGTCTGGAAAAAAAAAACTAAGGATGTTATTAAGTCTTATTGTGAATAATATTTGTTGTTGCTTTGGGGTTCCTCGAAAAATCACCACAGATAATGGTCCTCAATTTAACAATAGAGAAATAACTTATTTTTGTGCTTCGAGGGGAATAACACATTGTTTTTCTACACCTTTTTATCCGTAATGAAATGCCAAGTGGAGGTAACGAATAGATCTAGGTTTGAAGAAGAATTTAACAGGGGTTCTAGGGAAATGGCCTAACTATTTGCAAAAGGTGTTATGGAATTATCGTACAACTCCTAGAGAGGCTACTCAGGAAACTCCTTTTGCCTTGGTGTATGGTATGGATGTTGTTAGCCCTGCAGAATCTATATTACCTTCTTATAGGATACTTCATATTCCGAGGACCAAAATGAAGATAAAAAAGAACATGTTTTGACTTGATCGAGGAGAAAAGAGTTTAGGTCACATTTACATATGAGTCATTATCAAACCTTGATGATGAGTCTCTATAATTCAAAGGTGAGAATTAGAAATTTCAAAGTAGGTGAAAAGTTTTTGAGGAAAATATTCTTTCATACAAAGGACAAACGCCTCAGAAAGATGGCAATGAATTATAAAGGTCCTTATATGGTTATTGAGAGAATAAAACTGGGTTCGTATAACCTTTGTGATGAGAAGGGAAGGATGCTTCAACATCGTTGGAATATAGAACGCCTAAAACTATACTGGAGTAATGTCTTGTTTTGAATATTTTTTTAATAATTGCCATAGTTTTTCCTACCCTGTTGGCCCAAGGAATTTTTAATGAGGTGCCATGTAAATATTCGAAGTTATTAATAAAAGTCTTTCTTGGCCAATGATTGTTTTTTTAAACACAAGTATTTAAATTATTTTGGTAACTAGTCAAAGATTGATCATTCTTGAAGTTGTTGACCAAGAGTAACTAATTCGAAGTGTTATACATTTATTATAAACACAGTTAGAAGAAATAAAAATGTTCGAGGTGTTACATTTCTTTAAAAGCACTATATATATTCGATGTGTTACATTCTTTAACGCACTATATGTATTTGAGGTGCTACGTTCTTTAAACGTACTATATATATATATATATATATATATATATATATATATATATATATATATTTGAGATGTTATATTATTTAAATGCACTATTTGTATTCAAGGTGTTAGCATTCTTTAAACACATCCGTTGTATTCGAGGTGCTAATATCTTTTAAGGGCACTATTGTTTTGATAAGTTTCAAATTCATCAGTGACATATGTTGGAATTTGAGGTGAAACCGACTTGTTCATAAAATTATAGGTTTTTATGATAAGGCATATGAATGTAAAGAAATGAAAAGTACTTGTTCATTGAAATTAATCCGACCTTATAAAAAAGATATTCTGAATGCTAAATAGTTAAACATTCACAAAACAAGTCATCACATTACATTGGATGACTTGGACAAAAAAGAAAAGAAAAAGAAAACAATATTTATTTATCTTCGAAGTTTTCTATGGAAGAATCTCCTTGCTCAGTAGCATTTTATTTTGACTTCATATCTTTGGAGGAATCAATGGGTACATGATCAAAGGCGTTTCTGGGTCGATATCTATGGGTATTAATTCTTAGAAGTTTGAAAAGTTCATATTTGGAAACATTGCATGGATTTCACAGAGCAGAGTAATAGTCTTTTGCTCCTCGGTGTTTTTAATAGCAGCAAGTGTGTCCATTCCAAATTAAGTTTTAGTAGTTTCCACAGCAGTTTCCTTTTCTCCTTGAAGTGCTCTCTTAAGAGCAGCCATATTATTTGTCAGTTTTTTTTCTTCTTCGCTTTTGCTTAAAGACTCCGAGGAAAGGATAAATTTTTTTACTCTTTGGATAGCTCCAATGCATGTTTGGTCTTGAGTTCATCCATCTCAACTTGATGAGAAGTCTTGAGCTCTTATATTTTTTGCTCATGCTCAGAGCGTAAATGTCGGTTGAGGTAAATTGGTGGTCTATCTAGAGATCATCAATTGGGGTCTTCGGTTCCCACTAGATCCGATGATAGTGGAGTACTTCGAATTGTTGGACGTCTGCCCTACATAAGCAACACCAAATATTTGGTTCATACTACTATCAGTAATCATGGCTTCAAGGTTGAGTCAAACCCCTCTCTCAATCAAAGATTTGATTTCCCTAACTAGGCTTTCAAATCTTAAAATCATCGATGATCTGCTCAAAGCTAAAAAATTCTAAAGGCAAAGATTTTTATTCATTTTTGAAGCTTGGGAAGGGTCACAAGAAGGATACAAAGGACATTTTTGGTAAGTTAGCCACCTGGGTAGAAAATGAGTGGGGAAATGGGTTCTACTCAGCTTTTCTGCCCATAAATTTTATTAACAACCACATATGAAGGATCGCATTGGGTGCTGACCCTCCCAAAAATCTGATGGAGCCACCAAATTCAAATTTGGTTGTGAAGAGATTGATAACACCTGATGGTAAGGTGACTCTGCTAGTAAGACACAGATCAGACAACCATTTTCCCATAGAAAAAAAGAACAAGTAAAAAGCATCAAGTACATATGGTGTTAGCCCTTCAGAGAATCCAAAGCTACAAAAGAAGGCAAAAATGAAGGCAGATGAAACTATCCTTCCTACTATTGAAGAAGGAATCGAGGTTGAACCTTTTCCAAAGATATAAAAATATTGCTGCCTCAAAGAAAAAGAAAAGCATTTCTAAAACACCACCAAAGAAATTGGCAGAAAAGAATTCCGAAGAAGACCTCAAGAATTTCCTTATTCCGAGGTTGAAGAAACTGTAGTGGAAGATCACCAAGAAAATAACTTTGTTCCTGATGAACCCTTCGGTGCAGAGGATATTCATGACCTTCAACAAATCCAACACCAACTTCAACAAATTGGTCATCAGGTCACTGCTCCTATTTTCTCCAAAGTGTTGGATTCAGACCTTCCACCAGGTACTTCATCCTCTGCTCTCATGCCTTATAACCATCACAGATTCATTCTCCCTATCAAAGAACCATCTGAGGAGGTTGCACTTTAACTACAAACATTTGCTAATCTTGAAGCTGCAACACAAAAGTTATGCACAGAGGTAGAATCTACTCAAATCCATTTGGAAACTATGGCCAAAGAGATGATTTGATATAAGAAATATATTGCAGCAGAGAAGGAAATGAAAGAAATCTTTGATAGGCACATTGAGGATCAAATCCATGTATTCCACGCAGTCTAGTAGGGTTTCACCTTCGGTTGGTAATCAAAGTGTTATGTATCTGGCATCCCTCATTTCTTTTTTAGATGTCTAGCTTGAGCTTCACGGTAATAGATATTTGGCACGTTTTTCAGAGCCATGATATTTTTGGGGAGAAGTGTTAAATTCACACTTATTGTGGTAGCGATGTCCTCGAGAATCTCAACATGAGCTTTCTTTTTCTTTTCTCTGCTTCTTGTTGCTCATTTTTTTGAAGAATCTTCTTGAGTATCATATACAACTCTACTTTATTTAGCCTCATTGTTTGAATCAATCGTCTCTGAATCTGCTTCTTCGTCAAACGTTTTGTCTATTAGCCGAGAATGATTGGAGGTTAAGACTGGGTTTTCCTCTTGACTATTCAAGGAAGTTTTTTTGACTCAGTGATAGTCTCAACAATATCCCTTAGTAAAATGAGCCTTATACCTTAACTTTTTAGCCAACTGTATATCTTAAGGTAACGTTTCTCTTAGTAAAAATCAGCCTTTTATATTAATTTTTTAGCCAACTGTATATCTTGAGGTAACGTTCCTCTTAATAAAAAATTAAGGATATCAGTTCTCCAATCACTTCGAACTATGTCTAAAGTGACAAATACTTCCTCAACATATTTACATTTCTTTGATCGTGTTAAAATCGAGGAAATGTTTTGTAACAGTATCCATAGATATTCTTCTGTATAGGCAACTATTGCCAAAGAATCAACAACTGTATTATCCCCTCAGTTAATATGTTCAACTATCACTTTGTCAAACAACAAGCCAAATTTCAAAGCTCACGCAGATACAAAATTAACAGGTATTTCTTAGCCTCGACTACACTTGCCATGTGATTTGCCACTAGCTGCGACTCAGTTTCCAAGCGAACTATTGTTGCTTCACAAATATTTTCAAGCCTTAAACCAGCTAACGCAAGCGCATATTCAGCCTCATTATTCGACGCATGAAAACAAAATCTAATATCTTGAAATATCGCCTCCCAAAAGGAGCCACCAATTGAACTCCTGCACTAGATCCCAATATACTAGAACCATCATCAATTGGAACCACCCACATCAACTTTTGTGCGTAAGACCTTTTTATCTGTCTCATCATCTGATCTGCTCGAATGAAATTTGACCAAGAAAGCAACTAATTTTTTTGAGCTTTAATAGTTGTTCAAGGACCAAAAGTGATATCAAAATCTCCTAATTTTAATGGTCATTTAGTCATTCTACCATAAAAGTCTAGGAATTGCAACATTCTTTAGTGGTAACGAAGTTCGAACCTCAATAGTACGAGCTTGAAAATAAGGACGCATTTTCCTAGCAGTCACCACTAAATCCAAAGCCAAATTTTTAAGTCTGAAATACCTTTTCTTTGATGCCAATAAACTTGTACTAACATAATAAAATAGCTTTGAAGCTCCCTTATCTTCACATATCAAAACAGCGCTCAAAACAAAGTAAGATACGACTATATATAAAAATAGATGCTCTCCAGTTCGAGGTTTCGACAAGATCTCTGGTGATAACACAAGTTATTTAATTTTTAAAAATGTTGTTTCACAATCTGATGTCCATACAAACTCTTTTGGTCTTCATAACAGTTGGAAAAAAGGAAAACATTTGGCCGAAAATCTTGAAATAAATCGATTAAGAGTTGTTAACCTTAGTATCTGCACTTCCTTTATAGTTTGAGGTGGTGTCATCAAAACTAGGGCCTTTAACTGCTCTGGATAAGCCTCTATCCATTTTTCACTAATAATATACCTTAAGAATTTCCCTGATCGAACTCCAAAGGTATATTTCTTAGGATTTAGCTTCAATTGAATAGTCCTCAAATTTACAAAAGTTTTATCTAAATTTTTCAAGTGTTCACCCTCAGTTGAGCTTTTAACCAACATGTCATCAATGTATACTTCCATAGTTCTCCCAATCAGATAAGCAACATCCTTATTCACCAATATTTGATATGGTGCTCCAACATTCTTCAACCCAAAATGTATGACCCTATAAAAATATAATCTTCGATCAATGATGAATGTAGTGCTTTCCTGATCTTTTGAATTCATATGAATCTGGTTGTACCTTGCAAAAGCATCCATAAAAGATAGAATTTTATTTCTTGAAGTAGAATCAATCAGTTGATCTATTCGACGAACATGAAATGGATCTTTAGGGCAAGATCGATTCAAATTTGTGACGTCAAGACACATTTTCCATTTTCCATTCTTCTTTTTAACTAATACTGGGTTTGTTGTATATAAAGGATATTTCACCTCTCGAATATGTCCGACCCTAGACAAGCGATCTACTTCTATCATAATAGCTTCTGATATTTCAACAGAAAAAGCACGTATCTTCTGAGTTACAGGCTTGATCCTCGAATTTATAGCTAACTTGTGACATATCATTTCAAGTTGAACCCTTACTACATTCTCTATTTTCTAAGAAAAACATCCAGATTATCATATAAAAACTGTAACAAATGATAACGTAAAATTGGTGATAGTAATGTTCCTATTTGAAGAGTTTTTCCATTGTTAAATAACTCGAGGTTTCCCTCGGATCATCAATTCTCTCCTCTTCCAAGGTCAACCCCCCTGGTTGCTATTCATTCATTCGATTCTCACTATTAGAACCTCGTATATGAAGAGTGGTTGCATAACATTATTAGGCTACCTTCTCGTAACTTCAAACCATCCCAACACGATCTCCAATGACATACTCCAAGCATTGATGAACAATAGAAACGATAGCATACATTCTCGAAAGCCAAGATCTCCCAAAAATAGCATTATAATTATTTGGACATTCACCCACCATGAATGAAACTTAAACCTTCTTTTTAAAAGGTCATTTTCCCAAACATACGTCACCTTTGAATTCTCCAAACATCTGAGCTGTCACACTTATAAAATCAATTATAGTACGATCCGATTGGCAAATTTGAGGTTGATTACACATTCTATCATAAGTTGATTTGAATAATACATTCACAGAACTTCATGTATCTATCAAAACACGTCGAATTTCTATCCCAGCCATTTCTGCTCCAATAACTACTGCATCTTCATGAGGACCTGCAGTACCCCTCAAATCATTCTCATCAATAAGAATAAAGGGAGTATCATTGTTCTCATACAAGAAATTAGGCATACTTCCCTCTATTTGAGTAGTTAAATTTACCACATGTCTCATCCTGGAGCTATTAGTATTGTCAGTCATACAAAATCCCCCAAAAATTACTAAAGATTCAAAATACTCACAAAAGCTTCCAACTCATCCTTGCTTCACTAGATGATCTACAACTAACAAAATCAACCGATCTGGATCAGCATCCAAATATTCTAAAGCTGCATCAAACTCCTCTCATTTAGAATCTATGATCATTAATGGATCCTCTTGCCTCGAACTTGGATTAGTAGTTTGTTGTGTTATTGTGCTCGGAGTTTTTGATCCACTACTTTACACTTTAAGATAAGCAGCTAATTTTCTATTTCCCAATTAGAACTTGTATCTTCTTATTTAATGTTATGCAATTTGCAGTGCCATGTCCAATATCGTTGTGATACTTGTAAAACCTATTATTGCGCTTTTCTCTTGGTCTTTTGATTGGAGTAGGATTTTTAAAACTCACATGGCCTTTAGTATTCTAAAAAATAGCATCTACATTTTCAGTTAAATCTGCATAATATTCTCGCCTTGTCCACTGATTCGATCTTGGCCTATAATATTAATTGTTTGATGCTCCTTCAAAAGAAGCCCCTCTTGTTTGATGAGGTAAATTATGGTTGATATTTAGACGGGGTGGTTGATAGTTTGAGGAATTTCCTAGATTATTTGACACATGTCCTGAATTTGTTTGACAGATCCAGCCCCACCTCAAACTCTGGTTGACTCTTAAATTTTAATTTGATTATTAACCTGAGACATAAGAGCTCCAAAAGTTAATGCTCTCGTTTTTGTTGTTTCATTTGCTTAATCACCTAGTAATAAACCTTCTCTGAAACTGTCATAGCAACTAACTCTTTACAATCATCTAGCCCTGGTTTTATTAAAACAAAATGTTTCGTATTTTTTTTCTTTAGTTTTTCACCCACAACTTGCTTACACTGTATTATAGTGTCACTATTACATTGCATTTCTTTGCTACTCACAAATTATCGTCGAAAAGATGTATAGAAGTCCCTGATAGCAATATATCCCCTCGAAATCCTATGTACCACTTCAATGCAGTTCCCTTGAAAGTATGAGAGAATGCTTTTAATACCAGCCTATCATCTTCGAAGGTCATCATATAGTTCTTAAATTTTTTGATGTAACCGTCAGGGTCTTGAGTACCATCAAATTTTTCTCCCTTAGAAATATTAAAACGCTTCGGAAGAAGAATAAACATAATCCCAGTAGTTAAAGGAGAATTCCTCCGATCTACTCCTGGTATATACTGATCGTCTCCTCTAACTCCCATAGTAGCATACAAATTCTGACCTGCTACTTTTGTGTTGATTGGATGTATTTACTTCATACCAAGTTGTATCCCTCGGAGGACGAGTCCCTTTTTTATTTATATACCCAATGTGATTTTTGATGTCGACTAAGAGCTGCGATACTTCATTTTCTTAAACAATTCCTTCTCAGACTCCAAACTATCATAATCATCACTAGGTGTGATATATATGTGTTTATCTTTCTTCTCTTTCCGTGAAGTTTCGATGTTCTTTATCAGAATCAAAAATATATTTTTTATCGCTTCGAACTTGATGAGTTGTATATTATTGATCAGATGATTTTCCATTTTATGTCTCTCTTCAACTTTTTGTACCTCTGATTTTAGTCTACCTGACTGAATATTTGTTCTCAAACATACTTATCGTTTAACGCTGTGATTTTATCCAGCAACTGATTCATCCGAGCTTCGATGTCGAAATGAGTCTGCGCAACTGAAATTCGATCATCTTCTTTATTTTCTCCCCTTCGTAAATCAGGTCTCAAAATTTCAATTGTTTTTCGAACCAATGGATCATCTTCATTCCTTGGATCCATATCGATCAAAATTCAATTACCTATGGTTTTTTATATGAAATCAAGGTACCGATCAATTTAATCTCTCACTATGGTCGCCAATTTGTTAAGTATAAACTGTAATTTGTACTTCGTGAGAAAGAAAATAAGAAAAATTAAAATTGAATTGTAGAGAAAAAATAAAATAGTTAAGTCGAAATAGTACTCATGAGAAATATCTTACGTTTTATTCACAATCTCGGTCCTCGGTCTTTGTGGTAGTATGAAATTGGTATAACTCACTTATACAAGTGGGTTAATCTTTTATATTTACAAATAATCCAAAAATCAATTAACAAATATACAAATTATTATTTACGTCCTTACATTTAAACCTCTATTATTTTATATTCTTATCATTACCTGGTTTAAATTTTGTGATTTTAAAATACATGTAGCTATTTATTTATGACCTACTTTCAGATTTTGTGATTTTAAAATTGACGTAGCTATTTATTTACTAGCTACTTTCAGATTTTGTGATTTTAAAATAGATGTAGCTATTTATTTAAAAATCACAAACACTAAACTGATTATAATATTTTAAAATTTATTGAAAAAAAAAATCAAAACTCTGTCGACTCAATAAATCTCAACTTTACGAATATTCATATGTTAATATCTTATCCGTATATAATTAAATCAAAACTGAACTTTCCACATATTTTTGGCTTATGTGGAATGTCAATGTCATATCATAACTTTATGAAATTTGGTACTTCTCGAAGACAAGAGTGCTGGACTCATTAAATAATTTTGGTTAAATTTGACGTTTCTCGTGGGATGGCATATGATTCTTTACCTTTTCAATTAGGTACTAGTTTTGATACTCTTGTGTCTAACTAATAGAAACAAATAACATGTTAATAAGATTAAACGTGTTTCAAACTCCGATTAGTGGGTAAAAACAAATAACATGGTTATAAGATTAAACGTGTTTCAAACTCCGATTAGTGGTTTTTTTTATTATTATCGGAAATGTAATGAAAACAAATTGATCAAAATAATGGCGATGCGAAATAAAAATAACAGCAGAACATAAAATAAATATTTTTATAAATATATAGAATATATCAAAAATTGTACGATTAAAAGGTTTAAATGACCAAAATAAAAAGAAAATCAAACAAGGTAAGACAACAAACTAACTAGGGAGATATGGCTGCAAATAATATAAACAAGAAATTTAAATTAGAATTTATATGAATTGGCCATGACAGTTTTGGTAACAAAGAACTTAAATCAAAAATCATAAAGTATGTGATGTGATACCGCATAAACCAAGACATGAGGAGAGCTAAAATTTTAGCATTTATTTTCCGTCAGAGTGGTAAACAACCGTGCCGAAATAGGAACGCCAAATATTGTATAAAATGGAGGAAGACACGTTGGACGCCTATTGAGTCCATGTCACTCAATTAATATTATTTTTTAAAAGAGAACTCAACCTTGCAACATGGAAAACTCCAGATGCTCGGGAGTGAAATTATAGTCATAGATGATATGATTAAGAGTCGGGTTGCATAAAACACAATTCGGAGGGTATTTAACCTCCAATTTAGAAACTTGTCACGGGTGGACATCTTACCCTAGATAGCAAGCCAAAATGAAAAAGTGAGAAAAAATATTAACTATATGTCATACTAAGTGTCCTTGACTGTGACTTGGTAGATTCCTCTCTTTAATAATGGAGTAATGGACGTTGTTGTAGAGGATCCTTAGGGAGGGACGAAGAAGATGATGTTGTTGATCTCTCGGAGGTTGCTCCAGTTTCTAGCACTTATACATCTAATATGAGTTGGTTAGTTCCAAAATCAATCCTGGATAATGTCTGAAACTAATTCCAGAGCCTATTCTTAAGTCATGGTTGATACGTTATCCATAATGAGTTACTAGAAAACTAGAAAATAAATGAAAAAATCGTACCATAAAGAGATTTCTTTTTTAATTACCAATTGTCTCAGTTATATTAGTTTGTTTTAGCATCCAGTTTTTTTAACTCTTAATATATATATTATATATGGAATTCAAAACTTATTTTTAAAATGTATTTGGTTGGATTTTACTTATTTAAAAAAAATCGGACTGAACTAAACTAAAGCAAGACGCATTAATAACTTATTTTTAAAATCTAATTGGTTGGATTTTACTTATTTAAAAAAATCGGAACTAAACTCAAGCAAGAACCCATTAATATGTAACTCTAAATAAACTATATATAGAATTTTAAATGACATCATTCATTAATTTGATCGAAATCTAATCTAAATCTTACCCAATTATATAAGATATCTGAAAAAGAAACTAATGATTATATTTAGTTTTTTAAACTTTGATGAGTATAAATGTTTTTGAAAATTATAATCATTGTAGTTTTTACAATAAATCCATATAAAAATTGCTATCCTAATAGTAAAAATAATTTCAATATTGGATAAAAGCTTACTAATTAAAATAATATAAGATAATAAATTTAAAAAAAAATGTAATTTTGGTTTATTAAATAAACTGATAAAGAAAGAAATGTGGAGAGAATTTGTAGAGTGATTTATTGAATTCAAAAATTATGTTTACAATGGCGATATATATATATATATATATATATATATATATATATATATATATATATTAGTTCATATACTAATTTTATATAATATTTTGATATTTTTAGGATACGATAATAATTTCATATAATATTGTAACAATTTAAGGATCTTATAATAATATGCAATTCTATTAAATCTCTTAATATATTATATTAAGTATCTTCAAATAATTTTATATTATTCTATTATCTACATCAAGTTGGGACATGTAAGAGAGAAATTCCCAACTTAAGAAGCAATACATCGAACCGATTCTTGTTGAGTGCTTTAGTAAATATATCTGCAAACTGAGCATGAGTGGAAATATGAAAAAGTGTAATTAGACCAGAGAGGTACTCATCCGGCACAAAATGATAATCAACCTCGATGTACTTGGTACATTCATGGAAAACGGGATTGGCAAGAATATGTAATGTTGCAGTGTTGTCATAATAAACTTGTACAATACTGGTATTGATCCCTAGAAAACAAAGAAGTCCCTTTAGCCATTTTAATTGGCATGTGAGAAGAGTCATATATCGATATTCGGCTTCAGTTGAAGAACGAGAAACAATATGTTGTTTCTTTGTCTTCAACGAGATTGGAGAATCCTCAATTAGGATGAAACATCCAGATAAAGAACGTAGGATGAGTGGGCAAGCAACTCAATCCGAATCACACAATCTTATGAGTTTAAAATCATTATATCATCTAAGAAGAGTACCATTCAGATATCGAACCACACCGAGTGCAGCTTGCCAATGATCCATTTTCGGTTCCTTCAAATATTAAGCCAAATTATGAACTGCATAACAAAAATTCAGAAGACTCACCAATAACACATATTGTCCTACAAGCAGACAATATTGAAATGACGAGCTCCGAGTAGGCATATTAAATAATATCAAGTGCATATTTGCGTTGACTCAGAAAAATCCTAAAATATTTGTGGGCAACATCAATACCTAGAAAATATTTTAGAAAACCAAGATCCTTCATGTGAAAGTCTTCAGACAAATATTTCTTAAATTGTATTATAGTACGAGAATTGTTTTTTGTAATGACTAAATCATCGACATGCACCAGGACATAAATCATCAACTCACGATGATGATAATAAATTCGAGAGTAATTGAGAAGTACACAATAATGCACCAGACAAGGGATGTATTGTGAACATCCATCTAATGTAATTTCCACTTCTTAATAGCTACAATATTAAGAAGTATACAAATAGTATTGAGCTTGACAACTAAAGAAAATGTTTCAGTATACTCGAAACCCTCTTACTACTCATTTTTCATGATGAAAAGTCGTTCTTTTAACCTTTCTATTTGTCCATTGGAGTGATGTTTCATCTAGTATACCCACTTGGACCTTAAGGGTTTCTTGTTTATATAAAAAGGAACCATATTCCACGTGTTACTTGCCTTTAAAGTTACAATTTCCTCATACATCGTTTTCTGCTATTCCACATACTAAACTACTTGTATATAAGTTTTAGGTTCCACATTTGTATCAAGCAAAATAATGAAGCCCTCATATTATGTAGAGAATTTCTCATACGAGATATATTCATATAAAAAATACTTACAACTCTGAGTATTCTGTTGAACCATGTATATGTGATAATCATGCAACCGCGCATTATCATTCTTCATCTATTGTCCACATTCAAGATATTCAACTTCACCCTTAACTTGGATCAATAGAGCTCGCCTAGTGGGGTTTGACGTGGCTGTATCAGCTAGGGCCATCGGCTAGCCAATGTCAAAATTAGGTAAGATAAACAGATCAATTGATTGTACGTCATATATGATTATGAAAATTTGGATTGGAGCCTAAATTCAACGGAGGTGAATCTTGCTTACCCCTCATGGGTTTACCTGTCGTAGTTCTCGGTATGTACATAGGATCTTCATAAAAAATATATGGAAATGGCTCTGGAGGTGTAGGACTTGTAATGATAGTGGATTCCCGAAAAGGAAAAATATTTTCACATAATATAACATCACGAGAGAAAATTATCTTTCTAGTATCTGGAAAATATATGCGCCATCCTTTTTTATTAAAAGGGTATCCTATAAAGATTCCAAGAAAACTTTTTTATTCAAACTTGTCACCACTATTATTCTCATTATGAACATAGTATATACAACCAAATACCGGAATGTGATTCATAGGTGGAGCTTTATAAAATAATAGTTCAAATTGAATTTTTCCTTGTAAGAGAATCGAGGAAGTGCAATTAATTAAGTAGGAAGCAGTAAGCATACATTCACCTTAAAATTTGATAGGTAATTAATATTGGAACCGTAAAGCACGCTCATAATTTAAAGTATGATTATGCTTCCGTTCGACAAGTAAATTCTGTTAGGGCGTCCTACTACACGAAGTATTCTGAATTATCCTTGATAAGTATATGAAATACTTGAGGGACTAAAGATTAATGTATTTAAAGTTATAATGAAGTTTATTAAGCTAAAATGCAATATTAATGTGTAATAATAGATAGAGGGACTAATACGCAATTACCTAAATTGTATAACTAATTTAGTTATCCACCTAATTCATATCCTCTATATATAAAGGGCTGAGGTAAAATTGTAACCTAAGAAACATTCATTAGTGCAATACACAATTCATTGTTTGCTAAGAAATCTCTCTAACTCTTTTAGTCTTAGATCAAATCTCAATCCATAATCCTAAAAAATTTGCGCCAGAAGGATGGGGTAAGATTGATACTTAGATCTTTCGATCATAAATCAAGAACTTGGGATCTTTCGATCAAAAATCCAGAAATTGTGATCATTTTCTTTAGTTTTGTAAATTACTATAGTGAAAAATGGAATTGAAAGATAGGAATGATCCATTGGTTCGAAAGTCAATAGAAGCGTTGAAATGTGATTTGCAAGGGAGAGAAACAAATGAGTCTGTTCCGATTCGTCAGAATCAGTCAGATATCGAGGATGGAATGAATGAATTGTTCGAGAAAATAACAACTCTAGATGACAAATAAGTACAAAGGTTGCGTGATACTCAGTCGTTAAAGCTTAAAACTGAGGTAAGAAGAGAGGAGGAGAAAAGGAATTATTTTGATAGTTAGTCTAGTCAACTGAATGAGATTGGTCATGTTCGAGATAATCATCGCAAAATACATTTTGAATCTGAAAAGGAACCTCAAAAATTGAAAAAAGAGAAAAACGATAAGCATAGGTATGTTGAATCTAGTGAAGATGAATTTGATGAATCAGAATCTGAGGAGGTATCCAGGCGTAAACGTTATCGAAGTTCTTTTAAAGAGGAGCGTTGGTTTACTAGGAAGTCGCATAAGGATTTTCCATACTAGTTGAGAGAGCCGGAATGGAAGCGAGAGAGCACTACGAATCAATGTTTTAGAGCAAGTGAGCAAGGCTTGTATGATGTGGTAGGAGTGGGAAGTGAAGATATATATGTTCAAGGAGTGGTTTAGAGAAATTTGCCTTTAACTACCGAAATTAGATCTATTACACTTCCAATATGTTTTGATATTTCAAAGGTTAAGAAATTCGAAGGAACTCAAGATCTAGACGATCACATCGAACAATTTAAGAGTTACATGATGAATTTCGAAGATGATAATAGGTTGGTTTGCAGAGCATTTTCTCAGATTTTTAAAGGAACATCTTTAAAATGGTATAACAAAATTCCAAAAGAGTCTATTACAAATTTTAGAGATTTGTACACAACTTTTCGAAGATAATGTATGGGGAGTAAAGAAATGAGATCAAATGGATATGTAATTATACAGTGTAAGCAAGCAGTATAGGAAAAGTTGAAGGATTATACAAGGCGGTTTGTATTGATAAAGGTAGGGTTAGATGATTGTGAAGAAGTGGTGGCAATGACAGCTTTTAGACAAGGATGATTACCAGGTGATTTAGCTAATAAAACTACAAGATGAAGAACATTGACCTTTGGAGCTCGTATGGCACAAGTTAAAGATCAAATTAAAGTGGATGAATCAACTCGAGCTCGAGGAGGGAATGATGTAAACCAAAAGAATAATGGGCAAGTAACAAATAATCAAATGAACACTTCCAATCATCAGTCATCGCGTTCAAAGGTTAACCAGAATTTACCTCCTCAAAGTGGTGGAAATTCTTATCAAGAGAATTCGAACAACAAGAATCAACATTACAGACCAAAGTCAAATGTGTGGGTTAGACTGGAATACTATGCGGAGTTAATTTAAAATGTTGCTTCGATTTATGAAAATATTAAGGGTTCAGTAAATTTTAGGAAGCCTACTCTAATTAATAAGCCAAGGGAGGAGTGGTATAGCAAATTTTGCAAATACCACAATGATATTGGCCATGACACAACATATTGAATACCTTTGAAAAAGAAATGCAAGTCTTAATAGAGAATGGAAAGTTGGCTGAATTTTTTAAAAGCCAAGGTATAAATTCGAGGAGTGCAATGACTTCGAATCAAAAAGTGATTAATCTTAATTCAAAGGAAGATGATTCATTAATGATTCTAGATGCCAGTGATGGAAATTTCGATGTTGCTTCATATGATCTTGATCCAGATCCAAACGCTTAGTTTTAATGTCAATTGATGAACCGATGCAAGAGGGACATGTTTAGAATTTGTGTGCATATTTTGAATCGATGGCTATATTTGGGGGAGATTTGATGAAAAGTAATACTAATAATTCGAGAAAAAGTATGTTCATTTTATTATTATACTTTATGATGATGATTTGAGAGGAATAGCAGGGCCACATGAAGATGTTGTGGTAATAGGGGCAAAATTATCTAGGATGGAAATTCGAAGTGTATTAATTGACACCGGGACTTCTGCAAATGTGTTATTCAAATCAACTTATGATAAATTGAAAATTCCATTTTGAATTGGGCAATCGCATCGAACTATAATAGGATTCACAGGGGTAACTGCAAATGTAATTGGAGAATTCGAAGGAGAAGTCTGTTTGAGAAAGTGACCCTTTAAGAAAAAAGTACAAGTGTCGTTTATGGTAGTAGATTGTCTAACTAGCTATAATGCTATTTTTTTTGCAGATCATGGCTTTAAAAAATGTATGATATTATTTTTACGGTGCATCAGTGTTTGAAATATGTGGTTAAAGATTGATTTGAAATAGTCTGAAGCGATCAAAAGGTAGCTAGAGAGTGTTACGCGGCAGCATTTCGAGTTCGAAGTGCAAATGGTAAAGATCCAATGACAGGATAGCAGTTAGGGGGGTTGACTTTAGAGGAAAAAGAAGGAAGATGATCCGAAGTCAACCCCGGGTACTTTAACAGTAAGTGAGAATATAGAGGAATATGTTTTATCTGATAAGAAAATAATTCGAATATGGACTTTACTGTCACAATTTTTGCGTGACAAATTATTGTATTTTTTATTGTGGTAAGTTGGATGTCTTTTTTTGGAAGACAGACAATGTGGTGGGAGTTCCAATTGAGGTAATATTCCATAGCTTATTTTTAAATCCGAAGGTAAAACCAGTTATTCAAAAAATACGTGTTTTTTCCGTTGAAAAGTCAGAAGAAATTGTTACCGAAGTGATCAATTATTTAAGGTAGAACATATTAGAGAGGCACGATATCCTTTATGGACAACAAATTCAGTGGTAGTTAAAAAGAATAATGGAAAATGGAGAATGTGTGTTGACTTTACAAACTTGAATAGAGCTTGTCCTAAAGATTCTTTTCATGTTCCTCAGATAGATCAATTGGTTGATTCCACTTCGGGAAACAAAATTTTATCTTTTATGGATGCTTTTACACGGTATAACCAAATTCTAATGGATCCAAAAGACCAAGAAAGTACCACATTCATTACTGTTCGAGGTTTGCATTGTTATAGAGTTATGCATTTTGGATTAAAGAATGATGGAGCAACATATCAAAGGTTAATGAACGAGGCTTTTGCCACGCAAATTGGAAAAAAATATAGAAGTATATATTGATGATATTTTAGTAAAGAGCATAGCTGATGATGGTCATTTGGAAGATTTAGAGGAAACTTTTTTGAATTTATGGGTCATTCAATTGAAATTAAATCTAGCGATGTGCACAATTGGGGTTCGATCTGGCAAAATTTTGAGGTATGTCATAAGTGAAAGAGGAATTAAAGCAGATCCAGAATAACTAAAATCTTTGGTATCAATGACTTCACCTCGAACTATAAAGGAAGTGCAAATACTTAGAGGAATGTTAGCAGCTCTTAATAGATTTGTTTCTATATTTTCGGAATAATATAAATATACAAAAGAAATATTTGTCACTCCTGATCAAAGTCAAGGTGATTGGCGAACAAATATTCTAATTTTTTTGTTAAGTGGCATGCTGCCCCAAGATATACAATATGTTAAGAAGCTAAGGAATAAAGCTCATGGATATGTCGTTTTGGATGAAGTGTTGTATAAAAAATCTATCTCTAGACCGCTTTTGCGTTGTTTGAATAGGCAAGAATCTCAGGTTGTATTATCTGAGTTGCATAACGGTGAAGGATCAGCTTATTGTGGATTCAGGCTTTATCACGTATAATTTGTTTGGTAGGATATTATTGGCATACTATTATGAACGATGCTAAAGTTTTAGTTTAAAGTTGTGATACTTGTCAACGATTTTCCAATTCAATTCACAAGCCAGCAGTACCACTTATGTCAATTTTGGAGGCAGTTCCATTTGATAGATGGGGAATAGATTTTGTAGGACCATTACTAATGGCGTCTGATGGAAGACAGATGATAATTGTAGCGGTGGACCATTTTTCAAAGTGGGCAAAGGCTGAGCCATTGTCTGGAACAAAGGCTAAGTATGTGATCAATTTTATTTTAAATAATATTTGTTTCCATTTTGGAGTTCTTCGAAAAATAACAACAGATAATGGTCCTCGGTTTAGCAACAAAGAAATTGATTCTTTTTGTTATTCAAAATGGATATTACAATATTTTTCTACTCCTTTTTACCCTCAAGCAAATGGACAAGTGGAGGTTACAAATAGGTTTATCTTAGAAGTATAAAAGAAAAATTTAATCGGAGCTACTAGTAAATTGCCAAATTATTTGCAAGAGGTGTTATGGGATGAATGTTATATGTCCGTCTGAATCCACATTGCCTTCTTATAGAATTTTGCATTATTCAGAGGCTGAAAATGAAGAAGCTAACAAGGAAGAGCTTGATCTTATAGAAGAAAAAAGAGTAAAAGTGCATTTGAGTATAATTCATTATTAAACTTTGATGATGAGTAGATATAATTCGAAGGTGAAAAGAAGGGATTTTCAAATTGGTGATAAAGTTTTACGAAAGTTATTTCTTCATATTAATGATAGGCGCCTCGAAAAAATGGCCCCGAATTGGGTGGTCCTTATATAGTCAAATAAAAAATTAAGTCAGACTCTTATCGCCTCTTTGATACTCAGGGGAGAATGCTTCAACATCCATGAAATATAAAACATCTAAAGTTGTATTGGGAATTATATAATTTAAAATTTTTCCAAATCAATAAGAGACACTCTTTCCTACTCTGTTAGCCTAGAGAGGTTTTAATGAGGTGTCATGTGAATATTTGAAGCATATAATAAAATCTTTTTTTTGCCATCAGTTGTTTGTTATAGTATAATTTGATTATTTTGGTACCTATTCAACGACTGATCATCTTTGAAGTTGACCAAGAGTAATTTTTACGAAGTAGTATATGTTTATTCTATATATTCTTAGGAGAAACAACCTGATTCGAGGTGTCACGTCTTATGAGTGCACTGTATTTTCAAAGTGCCATGTTTTATGAGTGCATTGTATTTTCAAAGTGCCACATTTTATGAGTGCACTGTATTTTCGAAATGCAAGGTTTTATGAGTGCATTGTATTTTCGAAGTGCTATGTTTTATGGGTGCACAATTTTATTATGTTGTTATACTTTAATATTAGTTTTAAAAACGTGTTAAAGTTTATGTAACTTGTATAAACAGAAAAAAGAGGATAAAAAGTTCCACTAATTCATAGAAAATTCGACGGGTACACAACATGTTTGATAGATAATGACTTATAAAAAAGGAAAATGATAAATAAAAAAGATGAGATTCTAGTTATCTTCTGAGGATCCAGTCTCTTCTGATAATTCAGGAATGACTTCGAACGCTTCATTAAGAAATTTTTCTTCAGGAATTTGTTTCCAAAATTCTGATAAGTTCAATCTTGGAAAGGTAGTATAGATTTCTCGAAGTACATGTATAGTGCTTTGTTCTTGGTTATTTTGAATACCAGCTAACATTAAGGCTTCATTTACAACATCTTTATTTTCCCACACCATCTTCAATTTTAAGGCTTCTATTCAGCCATTTTTTGCAATTCTTCTCCTTTTGTTTTAGAAGGCATTCTGCATCAAAAAGCTTATTTTTCTCTTTGGAGATTGTCTGAGCATATTTTGTTTCAAGCGTTTGTATTTCCAAATGGTGAGATATTTCCATCCCTTGTATTTCTTGTCTATGCTCCACGCAAATTTGTTCCCTTTTGGCTTCGAGCTCTTCATATATTTTGTACTTTAGTTTTTTCTCAGTCTTGGCTTCTTTCTTGGATTTGACAAAATCTTTAGCCAAAGATTCTAACTGCAAGTAGGAAGTTTATACTTCTTTGCATAGCTTCTTTGCTGCAGTACCAAGGTTAGTAAAGGGTTGAATAATGAAAATTACCTCATCGGATAAAGGCTCAACAAGGATAGTTAATGGGCTGGTGAATGGCATAATAACAGTCCTCAGTGGAAGACCAAGATCTTCAGCGACTACCGTTTCAGGAACAGGAGGAGCAGCATTTTCAGTTTGGATCTCTTGGCCTTCTATCATAAAGTCTCCACTAAGATTAAAGTCATCGAGGTTGAGATAGTCATTGCCTTGGATATCCCTAGTTGCTAATTCACCTTGTTGATTTTGCTCAACAAAAGTCTTTTTATACGCCTCGTTTGTAAGCACCTCTTCAAGTAACTCAGCTTCGTTTTTCTTTTTACCTTTTTTGGGACTTCAAGACTTAGTGTTATTCTTGTCCTTTTTCGAAGCACAACTCTTTTTCCTTTTTCAAGACATAATGAGTTTCTTCTTTGATCGTAGGAAACTGAGTTTCTATAACCTTTCTTTTACCCTTTATAGCCGGCTTCAGAGGTTTGGGAGGGCTAGCACCAAATTTGCTATCTATATTTTTAGCAATTTTTACTTTCTTTTTTGCGGGGAGGTGGCTATCAGATCGATTGCATAAAGGAAAATACATATTTCCATCTGGTGCAAGTATCCGCTTCACAAATTCAATTGCATTAGGTGGTTCCATTGGATTTTCAGGAAAATATGCTCCCATGGTAATGCGCCAAATGTGGCTGTTGACAAAGTTAATAGGCTAGAAGGCAGAATGGAATCTATTACCCCATTCTCTTTCAGCCCATTGAGCAAGCTTAGCAAAGGTGTCCTTCGCCTCCTTTCGACGTAGTTTATATCGCTTTAAAATTTCTGACAATGAAATAACAAGGGATTGGAATAAATAAAATTGCAATTAATTAAGAAGGCAAATGAGCTCACTATTATCTCTCCGGATGAGAGTGAACTTCAAAGGATTAGCCTTGGATAACTCCTTTCTATTCTCTCAGGCCCCTGATATGTATACAAATTTCTACTTCGAGAATTTATCAGCTTCTAAAAGACCATCTCTGATTTTAAGGTCATCCTCCAAGGTTAGATAGTAGAAGGGAAGCATCGGTCCTTTCGACAGCTTTGTCAAGGAGATAAAGTGTGAATCATTAATTTTGTGTAATTTGAGTGTGGCACAGACCTAAGATTTCGAAGTACTCTACAATAATGGGATCCAGTGGAAATCGAAGACCCTAGTTGATGATCTTTGGGTAGACCACCAACTCGTCTTTCTCACAATCTAATGGATACTCTCTTTCTTTCGGAAGCTGAAGTGTTATATTATCAGCTATACCCTCATTGCTTTTTAAAGCTTTTTTGTCACTCTCTGGATAATACGAATATGGAAAATTTATTAACGCTAAAACATAGGAGGACTCAGAGGCTTTAAGTTGTCTTTAATGGAAGATGCAACTTCTTCGGGGAGGGTAATAGGATTTTTATTTTTCATATTGCCCCTAGTTTTTGTCGAAGTAGTTATCTCTTCAGCTTCGGTAGTATTGTCATCAGCTTCACTATCAGCCTAGACTGAGTTGCATCAGAATCATTTCTTCTTCGGAAATTTCGTCATGAATGGCAGGTGGTTGTGATTGTGAAACAGGCTCTTCTGATGAGAGAATTTGATGAGCCACATCTGTAGTTGTATCACCAATTTCTCTTGGGGAGGAGGGGAAACTGGTTGTGAATTGGAAGGTGAATTTCTTTCAACATCGTCTTCCATAGCTAGGAAGGTTTTTTTAAGGGTGACGAGTAGATATTTGAGTAGAAGGAGTCGCTTCAAACTGGGTTCGAGAAGTTTTTGGTTTTTAATATTTTTGTTGAGAAGGAGCTAGCAGGATGCAGGTTTCAATGTACTCTAAGGACAGGTAATGAAGTATAATTTCAAAGAGGACGAGTTCGAAGAGTTTGCGAACTTTGATTTGGTTAAGGGTTCGATGTGTGAGTAAGGGGTGAGGAAACAAGAGTAGGGTCAAAGCTACCATAGTAGGTTGTTTCAGTGGAGAAAGAAGGGGCTTTGTTTATCAGCCCAGCTGCTTTATACTCCTCGGCTCTTTCGCCAATGCAGAAGTAATCATATGAGCCAAAGACTTGATTACCAAGATCTGGAGAAGTGGGTTTCTTAGATTTTTTGGGTTTTTTGACATTCGATCTTCGGTTTTTAGGATACCTTCTCATACAGGTTGAAGATTTCCTGAGAAATTTGATGTTTCTGGTGAAGGAAGCCAAAGAATTTGAAGATCCTGATGAGGGTAGCTTAAGGATTAGTTAAGATTTTGACTCTCTCTAAAATATCTAATCTTGAGATAATCAACTGTTCAATAATGCATTTATAGTAAATAGAAAGTGTTGGAAGGAATTGGAAGAGGTAAGAAGGCTAATGTAAGAGGTACAAGAGCTAGATTGGATATAATTCTAATCGATGACGTGAAAAATGATATATAACACGTCATACCTGGTAACAGACCTATTTTGAGTAGTTAATAATCTCTTCAAGAAGATCTTCCTCTTCGAATTTCTTAGGCTATAACAAAGGGGTTAAGGTAAAAATTTATGTCTAATCAATTGGTATAGGTAAGATATTTCATCAATAGGGCACACTAAAGGGTTCGCTGTGCAAGAAAGAAATCAGGATCAGAAAAATATCAGGGTGATTTTGATAAATAGCTTCAGAATATTTCTAAGGCTTATTTGTTCATATTCATAGAAAATAATAAGAAAAAAGGGGCTACTGATAAGTATATGAAATACTTGAGGGGCTAAAGATTAAAGTATTTAAAGTTATAATGAAGTTTATTAAGCTAGAAGGCAATATTAAAGTGTAATAATAAATAGAGGGATTAATGAGTAATTATATAAATTGTATAATTAATTGAGTTATCCACATAAGTTCTATCCCCTATATATAAAGGGTTGAGGTAAAATTGTAACCTAAGAAACATTCATTAGTACAATATACAATTTATTGTTTCCAAAGAAATCTCTCTAACTCTTTTAGTCTTAGATCAAATCTCAATCCATAATCCTATCAATCCTAGTATTTTTAAAGAATGCACCAAGACATATAAATTTCGTCACGTTATCACTTCAAACACATTTTATGAGATGATTAAACTGAAGCTCAATCATACGAAAAAATTGAGAGAAAAAATTGTAACATCTGGCTTTGACCTTAACAGATAGACCCAAGAGCAACAAAAAAAATCATCCACAATGGTGTTATAAAATAACACCAAATTTCTCAAGTGCCTACCCGCATTAGCATCATCCACAGATAAATATCACAAGTGTTATATTTCAAACTACCAAATTTATCACTTTCTGCTGCATGAAAGAAAGATAATACTCTATGAGACAAATGTTCCAGCCATTTATTTCATATGTCAAACGAACTCTCATGAGAAGAGATATACACACTACGCACATCTGCATGTTGCAATTAGAAAAGTCCACGAAACTGCCTACCCGCATTAGTCACCTTATTCGTTGCTTGGTTCTGGATAATGCATATTTTTAAAAAAATGGATAATACAATTAGCATCATCAATCATTTGAGATGTAAAGAGAAAATCATAGTTCAAATCTTGCACAAATAAAACATTCTCCAACATCAAAGTATCATTTAATTGCATAGATCCCGCAGACGAATCCAGCAATCCCGAATATCATGAATATTATAAAAACATTGTAAATTATTTTTCATATAATTTTTAGCACCCATGTCAATTATCCAACGTTTAGTAATAGAAATACCTCATAGTTGTTCAAATGAATAATCTTTCACATGAATGGGCATATTTTTAATATTATCCCACTATTTTGGAGTAAGAAATGACATCATCGACCCCTCTTACTTGATAATATGTTTATAGAAAGAAATTATGTATTTGTATGGGTTAAGCATGAAGAAAATAATATATTTTCCTTATATATTGTGTTTTTAAATTTAATAGCAAAAATAATAAAAGTCACGGAGGAGATTATTATTCCCAAAATGAGACAAAAACAATAATTATATATATATATATATATATATATATATATATATATATATATATATATATATATAATCAAAATTTGTTACTAAGGAATCTAAAATAATATATATATATATATATATATATATATATATATAAAATTAGGATTTCTTACTCTTACAATTATGATTTACCATAGTAAAAACAATTTAGGTTTCTGATACCATGATAAAGAAAGAAACGCTCAGAAAATTTGTAAAGCGATATATTAGTAAAGCGATAAATTTGTAAAGCGATATATTAGTAAAGCGATAAATTTGTAAAGCGATATATTTGTAAACGCTCTGAAATTGTGTTTACATTGGACAAAGACAAAGATATATTAGTCTTCTATAATAAATATATATAATACAGTAATATTATTGGACCTACTAATATTATCGGGATCTTATAATATTCACATATAATATTGTAATAATTTTAGGATCCTAAAATAGTATGTAATTATATTCAATCTCCTACTATATTATATTTGGTATCTTCTAGTAATTGTATATTATTCTTTTAAAAACTATCACGTTATCTTTTTATGAAACATAAATAGCTTGTGAGCAAAATTAATAATGGATAAAAACCAATAATTTTTGTTTTACAAATATTTTAGATTGTCAAAATTAATTATTCAATTACAAAACTACTCTTTATTTTATATAAAAATTTAAATTAAGTGAAAATATTGTTTATACATATAAATGGATATATTTTGAAGGATTGATATGCTGTAAAAAACTATACATATACTATTGTTGGACCTTAAAATTCGGTTAAAATAGTTAAATTACATTTGACCCACATATCAGTAGGTTTGAAAACAACAAAATTGTTGAACAAGGTATGGATGTCAACATAAATCAGGGATAAAAAAGGCCAAAAAAGGCGCAAAATCCTATTGCAACTACAAAATCCTAATAATAGTCTTATATGGACTATTCTATCTAAAACTCATATCCTATTGTAACCCAAATTCCACATAACTAGAACGAGAAACAAAAAAAAACTATAAAAAATATCCTATGTATAAATAATCTAAAAATAATAATATGTATAAATAATTAAAAAAAAATAACCGAACATGAAATTAATTATGTACATGTAGTCATATCTAAAATATATTTTAAATTGTAGATTTAGTATCCGAATGCTTGATGTATTGGGGACTCTAATGAATCCATGAGCAAAGTATGTTTATTATTTATCTGGTCTCCTAATCACTTCTTGAATTACTCTTTGGGGAAGGTATCAGGTCATAGCTGGTTACTTATGTGCTATATAATACATATAGTAGAGGAGTTTAGGTTGAGACTCAGGTTCACATAATATCTAATCTTGCATTCTAGGTTATGCATTTGAACTTTCATATGTGATGTTAGGAATATAGGTAAGACATATTTCATCGCCGTATATAATTAAGAACAATCAATCTCTATACTAGTATGATATTATCCGCTTTGAGTCCGAAGACCCTCGCGGGGCCAAAGCGGACATATCATACTAGTGTTGAGATCGATTATTCTTACTTATATACGAAGACGGAATATACAGTACATATATTCCCAACGAATGGTATTAGAGCTTCAGTTCCAGACGAAACGCGATGTCGGGGTGATGTAGGTAAAATTTTGAGATGCCAAACATGATGAACCAACAAGTTTGTCTCAAGATGAATAAGCTGCTCTAGAGATCCTAGTTTGGAGGGCCTGTGGCTCATCAAGTGATGGCACTTGATTCAGATGGGGAGTGACGCTAAGAAAAAAACGTTTGGTCAAATATGAGGTGATCAACAACATCCGTAGTGCCTCTATGATTCACAAAATCTGCCACCTAATTAGAGTGTGCGGATGGAAGTCAAATGAGAAGAGGCTAAAGTGGTAATTTGCTCGAGAGGAGGATTATATACCACTGATGCTTCCTAAGTTTAAGCGATGTGGGATGTGGGACTTTGGTCTCCACCCTAACACGTGATATAATACTTGTTGGACTAGTTGTATAAACTAAACAGGCGTGAGTCTATATAAGTCATATCGAGTCTTTTCTAGTGCTTGTTATTATATCAGCTACTCAAGCTTGCAATAAGGTCATTCTACTTAACAAGCTGAAACCAAAGACCTGCTTTTCCGTTTTATATATTAATCGTTGTTAGGGCTATCAAACGGATATTACGGATGCGAATCTGCTTATATCCAAATCCAGATTCTAAAATTACTATCTGAATCCGAATTTGATTTTTTTTAAAGTTATAGTTGAATCAGAATCCGACGGATATGAATTCGGATGCGAATATTATCCATTTTCTTTCGAATACGGATATTATCCGTTTTCTTTGGATTTGATATAAAATATTTTAGTCGCGTATCGGATTTCCAGAACAACCCTAATCGCGATGGTGTATTGGAAACTGAAAAAAATACATAAATTGACATTATAAAAAAAATGACCGAATAAAATAACAAGAAAAACATAAAAGAAAATAAAAGAAAATTGAAATTCAGAATGAATAATGCAAAATTGTGCAAAATTATATTAGTAAAAATTAAATAAAAAGAATCATTTTTTTGGGAGAGCTTAAAAGAATTTGTCAAGAATTTAGAGTCATGTATTAAATTTCCCTTTCTCGCTATAGCCAAACAAAAGTACAAAAGTGAGTTATTGATAGCGGACGTGGTGAGGGATGGCAATGGTGCCGGCCGTCCGAGATTACCTTTTACACTCTTTTGTTTTATGTTCGTAACTTCGTGGTCCGATCGGTGAATATTAATTTTAATATTTTTTTAATTTATTTTAAATATATTAATTTATTTTTTATGTATATTGTTTATAACTTTTGGGTCGCAGCAGACAAATTAAAAATCCGAATCCGATCGGATCTGGTTGCGAGTTACAATTTCTTAATAAACTCGGACTGTTTTTGTTTTGAGACAGACAAAATCTGACGGGACCGGATCAAACTGGACAACACACGGATTGCCATCCTTAAACGTGGTCCATAAATCTGATAAAAAAAAAGTGAGTTACCTATTCCATAAATTTAATACTTCTTAGATCAAAAACAAATTCAACAAACCTTATATATAAAATCATCAAATAGTCTTTGAGCTTTTATAAGTATTCGATAAAAATCTTTGGTAGATATTTTGAGGTACACTCTTAGGTCAATGATACTCAGAACCAAAGGTTGCTGAATTTCTTACTTTCTTTTAGCCACTTCATCAAATCTTCTAGTCGAGAGTAGGGCTGTTGATGGTTCTGGAGAACCGGGAACCGGACCGGAACCGAACCGATAAGGACCGGACCGAGAACCGGACCGAACCTTAACGGTCCGGTTCGCGGTCCCATTTTTAAAACCGAAACCGATAAGGAACCGAAATGATAAAACCGGTTAGAAACCGAACCGGTAAAACCGACAAACCGGTAGAACCGGCTAGGAACCGAACCGATAAAACCGACAAACCGGTAGAACCGGTTAGAAACCGAACCGATAAACCAATAGAACCGATAAAATTAAAAAATAAATTAAAAATAAAATTATATAAAAAATAATTTTAAAAGATAATATAAATTATTTAAAAATTGATTAATATAATATATACCATAAGATAAGTAAATAAATTATAAAATATATAAAAACTATATTATTTATATATGGAAAAGGAAACTGTTTTTTTTATTTAATTAAAAACGAAACTTTGACTATATAGAAACAGTGGGTACACGTTTTGACTTTTGAGTGCGAAAATTTGGTGCTTTTAAAACGAAAACTATGTTTTGAATCTGATTGGATGAAAATTAATTTGGAGGGAAATTTATGGATTTGGGGAAAAATTTGGTTTCTTTGGACATAAAGCTAAACCTAGGGTTTTTTATAACTTACAGCAGCAGCCGCAACGACACAAACACAATACCATAAAAACCAAAAATACCTTCTTCATTCTAGGTATGATTTCTTATTCTTCTTCTCATCCCTTCTTTAATTTCTATATCATTTGATTTCGTCACATTCATGATTCATCATTTTTATTGGATTCAATTTGAGTTCAATGTTTTAAAGATTCTTTTTAAATTTCCAACATCAATAATCTATGTTGAGCTCTAGTTTTTTAGTTGTCTCAGTCTGAGTTTTGATAGAAATTTTTTAGTTAAGTCTTTTGAATTTATAGTAACAGTCTTAGGTTTTACTCCCAAATTTTGTATTCTTTCCAATAATTTTATAAATTTGTATAAGTGATACATATTTTTCATGTCGTTTCAAGATTCCTCAAGTCCAATGCATAATAATGAATCATTTGAATGTGACGATGATGGTGAGACTATAGGAGGGATTGAGATCGGAGAACTTCAAGATATAGATCCCAATTTCGGTAGCCAAGTTGATGGGTCAACACCAACCCCTGCTAATACTACTGGCAATGCTAATGCTGATGAAGATCCATCTGCACCTCCTAGAAAAAGGGCTAAAAAATCTATTATTTGGGAAGAATTTCAAATCGTTACGATGCCGTGTGGATCACAAAAGAGGAAGTGTAAGTGGTGTGGGAGTTTGTATTCTTACAATGTGAAAGATGGGGGTACCTCTACCTGTTTGAAGCATTTAAAGATTTGTGGGCATAGAAAAAAAAATGCTGCAGGTACACAGACATTGTTAGACAGTAGTTCATTCCAAGGAGATGGGACACCAAGTCTTAGTACGTGGAGATATGATCATGCTAGTGTTAGAAAGATTATGGCCGAAGCTGTATTGGCGCATGATACACCATTTAGCCATTTAGAAGGAACTGTTTGGAACAAAGTATATACCACAATATATCCTGGGTATAAGAAGATTTCTCGGCATCATGTCAAAGCTGATTGTATGGCATATTATCTAGAGGAGAAGGAGAAAATGAAAAAACTAATGGCAAAGGTGAGTAAGATAGGACTTACTACTGATTGTTGGTGGAGTGGGGAGCAGAAAATAGGTTACATGACTGTCACCGCGCATTTTATAGACAATAAGTGGCAACTACACAATAGAGTATTGGCTTTTGTTCATGTACCACCCCCCCATAGTGGTGAAGTTCTTGCTCGGGAGTTAATTAAGGTGATGGAAGACTGGAAGATTAGGGATAGAGTTGCTTCAATCTCAGTTGATAATGCTACAGCTAATGACGCGTGTCTGACTAGACTGAAAATAGACTTTACTAGAAGAAGAAATCTGCCTTTGGATGGTAAGTTATTCCACGTGAGGTGTTGTGCACATATACTGAATTTGTTGGTGCAAGATGGTCTAAAAGTCATTCAACCATCTGTAGAAAATGTTAGGGGAGGTGCCAAATATATACTTGCATCTGAGGCAAGATGCATTGAATTCGATAAGATAGTGAAAGACATGGGGTTGAAAGGAAAAAGGATGGTACTTGATGTGAAGACCAGGTGGAACTCCACATGGTTGATGCTATCCACTGTGTTATTTTATCGAGAGGTGTGGCACAGGTATGCAGAAGTTAATTCTGTCTTTATGAAATTCTTGCCTAGTGATGAAGAGTGGAAGAGCGTGGAGGCCATTTGTCATTTTTTGGAGGTGTTTGAGCGTGTCACTAAAGTTATTAGTGGTCGAACTTACCCTACGGTGAACCTATTTCTTGCTGAACTTTATCAAGTTAAAGTTGTGTTGGATAAGTTCGAGTATTGTGACACAAATCCAGAACTAATGCTAGCGGTTAGCGAGATGAAGATCAAGTATCAAAAGTATTGGTCGGAGTCAAATTTGTTGATTTCCATTGGTGCTATTCTTGACCCAAGGTAAGACAGGTCTTATTTTAGTAGGATTATGATTATGGTTTCAAATTGAAATGTATCTGATTCTTTTTAGCTTTTCATTTTATTTCTCTAGCTAAGACATGAACGTATTTTGTTAATAATTTTATTACTTTGTGTTATGACGCAGATATAAGATGAAGTTCATTAAGTGGGTTTACCCATTCTTGTATCATCTTCCCGATGAGGCTAAAAATAGAGAGGAATCAGTGTCAAACGACTTACGAAATTTGTTTTCAATCTATGAAGAAACACATAAGAAACCTGCTGTTCCTTCTTCTCAAACAATAAATAATCCCGGTGGATCTACTTTCTTTGCATATCTCGATGAGACTGAGGAGGACAGCGAGACTCGAACTGATCTTCAGTTCTATTTGGAGGAGAAGCCAGAGAAATTTGATCGTGGAGCAGAGTTTGATATAATGACTTGGTGGAGGGCTAATGCTCCAAAATATCCTATTCTTAGCATCATGGCTAAAGATATTTTATCCATCCCCATTACAACGGTTGCTTCGGAAGCAGCTTTTAGCGCCGGGAAGCGCGTGATTGATCCGAAACGCACCTCATTGAAACCTGAGACAGTGGAGATGCTTATGTGTGGAGGTGATTGGGCAAAAGAGTTCCACGGCGTTAAAAAAGGACATGGGCAAAGCATTGTAAGAGTTTATTTCCGTTTTTAGTTTAATTGTTCATCTGCTTCTTTTTCTAATGTATTTTTCTTTGTAGCTTGCCGAAGAAGAGCCAGTTGAAACAGAAATGGAATTTATGTTTGGGCAGATTGACGAGTCGTCCAACTCAACTACAGCTGCTTGACTCGTCCAATTCATGTATGCATACATTGTATGGTTTTGTAAGATTTTTCTTTACATGTTAAGTATGCAGTTTTTGTAAGGTTTGGCCTTATAGTTTGAGTATGGTGTTACTTAGCTTTAGGTTAATCATAGATTGTTGTTATTTTGTTTTGGTTTGATCACATGTTTTGTTTTGCTGCAATTTTTGTAATATATGAAGTTTAGTGTTTGAAGTTCAAGTGTTGTTTGGTTTTAGTAAGGTTTTGTGGGAAGTGTTGTTTGGTTTAAATGTTGTTTAATATTTGTTAGTGTTAGAAGTTTAAATGTTATGGTTGAGATCTCTGAAATGGAACAGCCCCTTAACTTTCTATGAAAGCCTCGTAGGCAGATCATCATTAAAATTGTCGCAGGAAATGGTATTGGCAAAATTTTAGTCGGCAGGTCAGCATCTTAACCTGCTAATATACTATAGCTATCACTAATAGTCATCAGGACTGACCATTTTCTGTAGTAATTTTTCTTTGCTACTGTCTAACAGGTCAGCATCTTATCAGGTCAGCATCTCTCTTGTTCTTTGCTATTGTGAACATTCACATGTTTCATGTTTTCTTTATTTGTGGTATTATAGGTGGAGGTCAAACTGAGGGAAGGCAGGGCTGTCAACATTCACATGTTTTGTGCTCGTTGACCAGGTCTGTTGCTCTCTACTATGAGAGCCCTCGACAACCTGGGCTTGGATATTCAAAAAGCTGTTATTAGCTGTTTCAACTGGACTGGATTCTGCTGTTGGTGTTAGCACAGGAGGGTCTCGAGACATGGCAGGATCTGATGGGGCAGTCTTGATGGGAAACGGTGAAAAGCAGGACGTCTTGCAAGGCTGTGCAACTAGTCTAGAGATGCAAACATCCAACCAATTGAGTGGCAAGGTAACATTTTTCTTACTTGACACTTTAAGGACCTACAAAGTCGTAAGGACAGATGGTGCATATTTTATGCAAGTGATTATAACGAAATTCAGTTAGATGATACACTGCGTGGAATAGCTGTCTGAATACATTGAAAAATGAAATCTGTGCAATGTAGATTGAACATCCTGTAGCAATTGAAACAAGTAAACATATTAGTTAGCATGAGTAAATATGAAATGTAACAATGTAGAATATTCCACTTCAACCACAAGTCACTACCTGAAGAGAGCAGCTCAAAATATATTAGGATATACGTTTACTTGTTTCAATTGCTACAGGATGTTCATGAATCGGCTCGGATGCTAGTGAAAAAGCAAAGGAAACAGGCATCACAAAAATACAAAACCCGAGAGAGCGTGGCATTTTCACGAAGGAAAAGCCTTGCAGGTGCTTCCACTTGAAAAAGCTAGGTTAGCAACAAATCTTTTTATCTTGTTTTCAAATTAAACTGATCTTGTTTTTATATAGCTGCTGGTACTAGTATGATTTCTGGCGTAAGGCGAAGCACTAGGATCACATCAAAACCACTAAAGTTTTGGGAAGGAGAAAAGTTTTTATATGGACGTGTTACGTGTACATGAGAGTGAGTACATTCTACTTCTAAGCTTGTAACTATGCTTGTGCAGAGTTTTCAGTTTTGAGTTTCTATAATTTTCTTCCCTTTTTCACGACAATTCACCCTTATCAGTTTAACTATTTGATTCTAAATTTGTAATGTATGTATCTGCAGGTCTGACAACTGTAATTGGCATTAGAAAGCTTGAAACTCATGGAACAAACAAACATAAGCCCTCATTAACGGTTGAATCTTTCGTGTCTGATGAATTTAAAGAAGTGCTTGATCTTGTTGCTCATCATTGATGCTTTTTTTGGTTTTTCCTCGAACCGCGAAAGCTTTTGTATACATGACCTAACCTGATGTTATCATGTTCAGTTTTTCCATTATTTTTGTATTGTGACTGGAATATAAGTAGGTTTTGGCACCCATGCCGAAAAAAAAATTGATAATACATGGCACCGGTTAGCTAGTAGAATCTATATATGGATTTAATCTGGCATATTTTAAAATTGGTTTAATGTTTTATCACAAATTTCTACTTCATTTTTGGATCTGTGTTAATTAAAATCATTCATTTCAGATAATAAAAATAAAAACTCGTGTGGTTACAACTTGAGACATAGGAGTCATTGTTTACTAAACAAACTGTATAATTTATCGAAACCGGACCGAAACCGGACCGGACCGGACCGAAACCGAACCGGACCGAAAACGGACCGAACCGAGACCGGAACCGAACCGGACCGGACCGAACCGAACCGAACCGATTCTTACCGGTTCCGGTCCGGTTCCAAATATCAGAACCGAAAGTTTATCGGTTCGGTTCGGTCCGAACCGATAAGCTTAGCGGTCCGGTCCGGTTCCGCCAAAACCCGGACCGAACCGGACCGATAACAGCCCTAGTCGAGAGGGATCGTAATGGGTCGTCTGCGAGACGGGTTCGGGCCGATTCGTTTGAGCCCGTTTTTTTTTACACTTGAGTCCGAATTCGATCTAACCCGTTTTCGGACTCATATTTTTAAACCCGAACCCGTCCGCTAATATCTGCTGGTCAACCCGGCCCGATCCGCGAACATTAATTTTAATATTTTTTTAAATATTTTTTAATTTATTTTAAATATATTAATTTATTTTTTAAATATATTATTTTTATTATATATAGAAATAGTATTTTTATATATTTTATGATTTTCGGGCAAGAACGGGCCGGACAAATTTGAAACCCGAACCCGCTCTGGCCCGGTTGCAGGTTACAATTTCTGAACCCGAACCCGGTCCGTTCTAAGTTTGGATCGGACAAAACCCGGCCGGATCGGGTCGGATCGGACCGAACAACACCCGAATTGCCACCCCTAAATCTAGCCCTCACATCTTGTCTTATAGTCTCGGATCTTCCTCAAACCTTCGCTTCTCTTCCTTGACTTGCTGAACTATATCCATTGTTTTGGGCGTTACACGGGTCGTATCCTCTTTCAAAGTTAAGACTTCCAAGATATCGGCATTGTATCGGCCAGACAAGTATTTGTATCTATAGCTTCGATCAGTACTAATTTTGGATGGAAAAGACGAAAATGAATTCCATGATCGGTATGCATGTGAAACCACACCTAAAGCTAAAGCTAGCAGATCTTATTTTCAAACTATGTAACTTGCACTATGCTACAAGTAAATATAAATATACATTTTTTATCCATTAAATTCTTATTAAATCTAACTTAAATTGTTGCTAAACATAATACAAGTTAAACACAATTAGGGTGGTTATTATCAAGAGTGTGTAAACTTCTTTTATTCCATACCGCTTAGACTGAAAATGTGCTTACAATATATAACTGGATGAAATATCTCAACTAATGTGAGGCCTGTTGGAAGTGAACTAAGAGCAAAACCGTGCAGAACTAATCGCCCAAACATGGTGTATTGAGTATCCCACATCATATAGATGCTTTTTGGAAGTGAACCAAAAGTACAACCGTGCGGGACTAATGTCCTAAAGCGGACAATGGAGATATAAATTCTAAGAGTTATCCATCTGATTGGTCTAGGTTTTGACAGAACCCGACAAGACTGTTACGCTTATCGGTTCGGACCGGATCAGACCGCTAAGTTTTCGGTTATAATTCTTGGAACCGGACCCGGACCGCTAAGCTTCCTGTCCGATTCGGTGCCGGTTTTAGTTTGGTCCAAGTTCAGTTCAATTTTTTTTATTAAAATAAATAATATAAAAATCAAAATTAAGATATTAAGCTCTGGTTTTGTTATAAAATAGTAATTAACTATTAATTTTGAAAATATAATTTATAAAAAATAAATAATAAAATAATCGTTACTGAAGAATTTTATTGGTGTGAGATTCCCTATCGGTTCGGTTCTATATCGGCTTATTAGTTCAGTTCCATATCGATCTACTGATAGATCATATAATTTCATTTGTATTTTATCTGTTTTTTTTATTTGTTATTTTATTAATTAATTAATATTTTTTTTAAGACCCATGATTAGAGAATAATAAAATTAGTTAGATACTATTTCTTTCTTACATAGGACTAGTTAGTAAAAAAAACGTATAATTTTAACATGTATATCTGTACCGGTTCTAAGTTTCAATAATAAGTTTATAGTTAACAAAGGTGGTTATATTTCATTTGAAAATTTACAACATTCTTTAATTTAGTTGTAACATTAGTTTTAAGATTAATATCAGTTCTAACACTAATTCATTTCAACAATTTTGTTCAATTTTCAAAAATTTGGGTGAATTTTTTTGTTAAAAAAATAAAAAGAATAATTTAAATTAAGTACAAATATTGTTTATACATATAAATGGATATATTTTGAAGGATTGATATGCTGTAAAAAACTATACATATACTATTGTTAGACCTTAAAATTCGGTTAAAATACTTAAATTACATTTGACCCACATATGAGTAGGTTTGAAAACAACAAAATTGTTGAACAAGGTATGGATGTCCACATAAATCGGGGATAAAAAAGGCGCAAAATCCTATTGCAACTACAAAATCCTAATAATAGTCTTACATGGACTATTCTATCTAAAACTCATATCCTATTGTAACCCAAATTCCACATAACTAGAACGAGAAACAAAAAAAAAACTATAAAAAATATCCTATGTATAAATAATCTAAAAATAATAATATGTATAAATAATCTTACAAAAAGTAACCGAACATGAAATTAATTATGTACATGTAGTCATATCTAAAATATATTTTAAATTGTAGATTTAGTATCCAAATGCTTGATGTATTGGGGACTCTAATGAATCCATGAGCAAAGTATGTTTATTATTTATCTTGTCTCCTAATCACTTCTTGAATTACTCTTGGGGAAAGTATCAGGTCATAGCTGGTTACTTATGTGCTATATAATACATATAGTAGAGGAGTTTAGGTTGAGACTCAGGTTCACATAATATCTAATCTTGCATTCTAGGTTATGCATTTGAACTTCCATATGTGATGTTAGGAATATAGGTAAGACATATTTCATCGCCGTATATAATTAAGAACAATCAATCTCTATACTAGTATGATATTATCCGCTTTGAGTCCGAAGACCCTCGCGGGGCCAAAGCGGACATATCATACTAGTGTTGAGATCGATTATTCTTACTTATATACGAAGACGGAATATACGGTACATATATTCCCAACGAATGGTATTAGAGCTTCAGTTCCAGACGAAACGCGATGTCGGGGTGATGTAGGTAAAATTTTGAGATGCCAAACATGATGAACCAACAAACTTGTCTCAAGATGAATAAGATGCTCTAGAGATCATAGTTTGGAGGGTCTGTGGCTCATCAAGCGATGGTACTTGATTCAGATGGGGAGTGACGCTAAGAAAAAAAAAGTATGGTCAAATATGAGGTGATCAACAACATCCGTAGTGCCTCTATGATTCACAAAATCTGCCACCTAATTAGAGTGTGCGGATGAAAGTCAAATGAGAAGAGGCTAAAGTGGTAATTTGCTCGAGAGGAGGATTATATACCACTGATGCTTCCGAAGTTTAAGCGATGCGGGATGTGGGACTTTGGTCTCCACCCTAACACGTGATATAATACTTGTTGGACTAGTTGTATAAACTAAACAGGCGTGAGTCTATATAAGTCATATCGAGTCTTTTCTAGTGCTTGTTATTATATCAGCTACTCAAGCTTGCAATAAGGTCATTCTACTTAACAAGCTGAAACCAAAGACTTGCTTTTCCGTTTTATATATTAATCGTTGTTAGTGCTATCAAACGGATATTACGGATGCGAATCTGCTTATATCCAAATCCAGATTCTAAAATTACTATCTGAATCCGAATTTGATTTTTTTTAAAGTTAAAGTTGAATCAGAATCCGACGGATATCATCCGGGTACTACAAATATATGAAATTTGAGTATTTAAATTTCAAGTGATATTGTAAAACTGACCAAACCAAAATGGAACCGAAACAGATAAGAATTGGTTCGGTTCGATCCGTGTTACAAAATCAAATCAAAACCGATATGAATCGATTAGGTTTAATTGGCTTTACAGAATCAAACCGAAACCGGTAAAAATCGGTTCGATACGGTCCAATTTACAGAACCGACAATTTCAAAAATATTTTAACTAATTTTATTAACCAATTACATTATGGGCCACAATTGGTTGTGAGCCATAATTATTTTGATAACGTTTTGACAAATTTGGAAAGTGACTTAGAGTATCTTATATAGAGTTAGTTAATGTCGAAATTTTGTTTCAGTGTTGCTTTTAACAAATTTGCATACTTTAAAACCTAATATTATATATTGTAAAAAAAATTATATATATTTATTTATAAAATTTTAAATATCAAATTTTGAATACGGATATGTGAGTATCTGTATCTCCTATGTTCGGATATGAATTCGGATGCGAATATTATCCATTTTCTTTCGAATACGGATATTATCCGTTTTATTTGGATTTGATATAAAATATTTTAGTCGGGTATCGGATTTCCAGAACAACCCTAATCGCGATGTTGTATTGGAAACTGAAAAAATACATAAATTGACATTATAAAAAAAATGATCGAATAAAATAACAAGAAAAACATAAATTCAAATAAAATAAAATTGAAATTCAGAATGAATAATGCAAAATTGTGCAAAATTATATTAGTAAAAGATAAATAAAAAGAATCATTTTTGGGGAGAACTTAAAAGAATTTGTCAAGAATTTAGAGTCATGTATTAAATTTCCCTTTCTCGCTATAGCCAAACAAAAGTACAAAAGTGAGTTATTGATAGCGGACGTGGTGAGGGATGGCAATGGTGCCGGCCGGTCCGAGATTACTTTTTACACTCTTTTGTTTTATGTTCGTAATTTTGTGGTCCGATCGGCGAATATTAATTTTAATATTTTTTTAATTTATTTTAAATATATTAATTTATTTTTTATATATATTGTTTATAACTTTTGAGTCGGAGCAGACAAATTAAAAATCCGAATCCGATCGGATCTGGTTGCGAGTTATAACTTCTTAATAGACTCGGACTGTTTTTGTTTTGAGACAGACAAAATCTGACGGGACCGGATCAAACTGGACAACACACGGATTGCCATCCTTAGACATGGTCCATAAATCTGGTAAAAAAAAAGTGAGTTACCTATTCCATAAATTTAATACTTCTTAGATCAAAAACAAATTCAACAAACCTTATATATAAAATCATCAAATAGTCTTTGAGCTTTTATAAGTATTCGATAAAACTCTTTGGTAGATATTTTGAGGTACACTTTTAGGTCAATGATACTCAGAACCAAAGGTTGCTGAATTTCTTACTTTCTTTTAGCCACTTCATCAAATCTTCTAGTCGAGAGGGATCGCAATGGGTCTTCTGCGAGTCGGGTTCGGGCCGATTCGTTTGAGCCCGTTTTTTTTACACTTGAGTCCGAATCCGATCTAACCCGTTTTCGGGCTCATATTTTTAAACCCGAACCCGTCCGCTAATGTCTGCTGATCAACCCGGCCCGATCCGCGAATATTAATTTTAATATTTTTAAATATTTTTTAATTTATTTTAAATATATTAATTTATTTTTTAAATATATTATTTTTATTATATATAGAAATAGTATTTTTATATATATATATATTATGATTTTCGGGCAGGAACGGGCCGGACAAATTTGAAACCCGAACCCGCTCTGGCCCGGTTGCAGGTTACAATTTCTAAACCCGAACCCGGCCCGTTCTAAGTTTGGGTCGGACAAAACCCGGCCGGATCGGATCGGATCGGACCAAACAACACCCGAATTGCCACCCCTAAATCTAGCCCTCACATCTTGTCTTATAGTCTCGGGATCTTCCTCAAACCTTCGCTTCTCTTCCTTGATTTGCTGAACTATATCCATTGTTTTGGGCGTTACACGAGTCGTATCCTCTTTCAAAGTTAAGACTTCCAAGATATCGGCATTGTATCGGCCAGACAAGTATTTGTATCTATAGCTTCGATCAGTACTAATTTTGGATGGAAAAGACGAAAATGAATTCCATGATCGGTATGTATGTGAAACCACACCTAAAGCTAAAGCTAGCAGATCTTATTTTCAAACTATGTAACTTGCACTATGCTACAAGTAAATATAAATATACATTTTTTATCCATTAAATTCTTATTAAATCTAATTTAAATTGTTGTTAAACATAATACAAGTTAAACACAATTGGGGTGGTTATTATCAAGAGTGTGTAAACTTCTTTTATTCCATATCGCTTAGACTGAAAATGTACTTACAATATTTAACTGGATGAAATATCTCAACTAATGTGAGGCCTGTTGGAAGTGAACTAAGAGCAAAACCGTGCAGAACTAATCGTCCAAACATGGTGTATTGAGTATCCCACATCATATAGATGCTTTTTGGAAGTGAACCAAAAGTACAACCGTGCGGGACTAATGTCCTAAAGCGGACAATGGAGATATAAATTCTAAGAGTTATCCATCCGATTGGTCTAGGTTTTGACGGAACCCGACAAGACTGTTACGCTTATCGGTTCGGACCGGATCAGACCGCTAAGTTTTCGGTTATAATTCTTGGAACCGGACCCGGACCGCTAAGCTTCCTGTCCGATTCGGTGCCGGTTTTAGTTTGGTCCAAGTTCAGTTCAATTTTTTTTATTAAAATAAATAATATAAAAATCAAAATTAAGATATTAACCTCTGGTTTTGTTATAAAATAGTAATTAACTATTAATTTTGACAATATAATTTATAAAAAATAAATAATAAAATAATCGTTACTAACGAATTTCATTGGTGTGAGATTTCCTATCGGTTCGGTTCTATATCGGTCTACTGATAGATCATATAATTTCATTTGTATTTTATCTGTTTTTTTTATTTGTTATTTTATTAATTAATTAATATTTTTTTTTAAGACCCATGATTAGAGAATAATTAAATTAGTTAGATCCTATTTCTTTCTTGCATGGGACTAGTTGGTAAAAAAAAACGTATAATTTTAACATGTATATCTGTACCGGTTCTAAGTTTCAATAATAAGTTTATAGTTAACAAAGGTGGTTATATTTCATTTGAAAATTTACAACATTCTTTAATTTAGTTGTAACATTAGTTTTAAGATTAATATCAGTTCTAACACTAATTCATTTCAACAATTTTGTTCAATTTTCAAAAATTTGGGTGAATTTTTTTGTTAAAAAATAAAAAAGAATAATTTCATGAAAAATTATATTCATAAGAAAGTATTTTGAAACAAAGAGGCAAATGACAAATAAAAGTACTCAAAATAATTTTAGTTATTTTTAATACAATTCCACAACTAGCATTTTCGATACTAGAATGAATGATGAATATGAATTAATTTATATAATTTATTTTAAGATACTAAGTATTTTTTAATGAAAAATTTTAATTTAAAAATTTGAAATATTGATTATTTTTAATGAAAATTTTAATTTTAAAAGATGAAATAAAGATTATTTTTAAGGAAAAATTTAGATTAAAATTCTGGATAATAGTGAATTTTTAAGGTAAATTTAAGTTAAAATATCTGGAGTGATCAATTCCTACGCAGTCCACGAACTCTATCGAGACAATACTTCCCAATAGACCAATCCCTTGATCTTCTACATCTAAGAAAGTGGTACACTTCAATAATGTTCCACAATTTGAACATACGAAACCTTTGACCCATCAAACTTCAGATCGTGACCCGAACCTAGAATGGTTAAACTTTTTTTACAAAGGCCGAAACCGAACCTAGCTTGAAAATAGCTTCCGTAAATTTATCCACATTTATGTTCAAACTCCATCTCAACTCCAGCTCCACCTGCGGTACCTATTACATCTCCATGACAACCGAAAGTCCAGTAGCTCCTATTGACGATGGTAGCTATTCAAAACAGCCCCTTCACTAAATCTCTTTTTTTGTCCACATGTTAAAAGCACAACATTTACTCCAAGTAGGTTATAGCTCATCTTCTTATCTATTCCATGCTACGAGGTAATCTTCAAGATTTTACGCCTATACATATCAAATTTAGAACAATAGCTAGTGAATGGTCGGTTTACTAATACCAAGTCATTGTGAGTCCTACACCTCTTTAGGTCCTTCATAGATTAAATCTTCACCTGCTTTGATAAGCCTTTAACTGCCTCCAACCAAATCCCAGCAGATTCATTACACACACTAGATTCCCCCTCTACTACGAACCCATCCAGGACTAAAACACCATCAGTCCGATCAACCTCCATAACAGCATGTGATTGTGGCAAGACCATAAGTCTTCCATCTCCACATTTAGACTAAAAAACCCTTCTTCGTCTGTCATACATATAAATAGAAGGTTATGTTTAAATTAAGGGACATACCTCATATTTGTTAAAACCTTTTTCAGTCCATTAGATAACTTAAATCTAATAGTTCACTCATGGAATCATAATTGTGACTGCGCTTGAGTTTACTCCAAGATCCATGATTTTCATATTTCTACTTTGTCTTCTTCACCAATAGCAATTATTGATATTCAATCTCCACGCTCACGGCACCACTTGTTAGGAAAACCATCAATATCCCAACAAGATCCGACCTGCCCCTAAAAATACTTGTTAGGCCGAATCTTAGCCACTTAGCCGAACTAGTGACCAACATGTGGCAAACACCTACCAGAGAGGCTGTAGGATGTAATACAGCCTTTGGCTCTTACCTTATTTCAAGAAGAAAGTTAACAAGAAAAACAGAAAGTAAATAATCACAAAACAAGAGATTTACGTGGTTTGGATTGTGAAGAAATTCTACATCAATGAGTAATGGAAAGTCATTTTATAAATAAGCAGGTTACAGAAAAACTCTAAAAAATAAATGACTCAATCACTATTTATAATAAAATATGACATGATTCACAGAATCCTATCTTCACTGTTTATCTCCCACCTCACTTATCTCTCAAAAGACCTAGAGCTAGTTTCTCTCGTTAAATAAATATGCATCTCACATCTCGTCTCGCGACACATTACAAAGCTATATCTTCTTTAATTTATAGCTCAACTATGATAAATCTTAATCCATTAATCAAGTAATCTAATAAATATAGAAAGATCCACTTAATTTGATATGAAATAATTAATGTTGAAGACCAAACTAATAATAAATCTAATTAATATAAAATTTAATTAATATAGAAAATCTAATCAATATAGAAAATCCAATTAATATAAAATATCCAATTAATATAGAATATCCATTTGTCTTGCATCACATCTAATGCATATTTTCTTTGAGACACAAATATTCCTCTTTTATATCGAGGAAATTTTATATCTTGAATATATTTTAAATCGTCAAGATCTTTAATGTGAAAATATTAGAGTAGATTATTATTTAGCAATTTGATTTCGTACAAGTCATTTCCAATGAACAGGATATCATCAACATAAATAAGAATAGTAATGAACTTGTTACCTTGAGATTTAGAAAAAAATGAGTAATCCTCTTTTAACTATATGCAACCTACGGTTTTTTATAGTGGCTGAAAAATTGGATAACCAAATTCGGGATGCTTGTTTCAAACTGTAGATAGACTTCCAAAAAAAACATACCAAATTATCCCATGTCGGCGGAGACTAAGAGGTGGAGATATTATACCTTATCATCTAAAGTTCCATGAAGAAAATCATTATGCACATCAAGTTGATGAGTATACCAATTTCCGGAGGTTGCAATAGTCAACAAACATCGACGAGTGGTAAGTTTTACAATGGATAAAAAGTCTCATGATAGTCAATACCTTCAACTTGGGTGTATCTTTTAGCCACCAAACGAGCTTTGTATCACTTAATGGTTCCATCCAAATTGTATTTGATCTTATAAATCCAACAAAATCTGATAGGTTTGTACTCAGAGGAAGGGAAACCATTTTCCCAGTATTTTATGCTATAGAGCTTGAAGTTCAGTGGACATGGTTTGGCGCTATAGTGGATTACGGTTAGCATGTTCAAAAAATAAAGGCATCGTTTGTGCTGTTAACAAAGTTAGGAAATCACGATGGTTAGGGAGGAATATAAAACTAAAATATGAGAGGATATATGATACCTTTTAGATTGACAAGAACTTGATTGCATTGAAGATTGATTAATCCCATAGGCATGTCGTAGTCTTGGTGCGATGCAGGAAGCTGAATGTATCAAGTGAATGACGAACCGATATATCATTATGAACGGGAGAAGAAGGAAGTGTGGTTGAAAAAGGGTAACAACCAATGTTCGTAGTGAAAAACTCATACTAAAAAGGGGTCCAAAACCAATGTTCCTAATGTGTTTGTTGTTCCAAACCAACGATCTTCTAGTTCAAACCAGTCTAGATTTATAATCAGTGGAGCAAGAGTTTTATTTGACGAGTGTACTACTGAGAGTAAATCACAATGCCTACAACCGAGACGAAAACAACAACAACTATCTCAGCAGTGACCCCTTGTCAACGTTACTTTTAGCAACAACCATTTCAACAACATGCACATCATATTCAACAATTTTGTCCTCCATTTTGTCCCCGACAGTTTACGGCTGCTACTCCATCATTAGAGAATACTAATAGCACCACACCACCCTCTACAATTGACCCTCAGATTATGGAATTTTTTAAGTAGTTTCTTGTTTCCAATCCTATTGTCATGTTTATGTCAATGTCTCACAGGTCTGTTTACGTCTTCCACTTTAGGTATTACTGAGTCTTTGTAGAATTTAGATTCTGGTGCATCTCATCACATGTCCCCATACATGTTATACTTTGCTTCTTTGTCTCTTGTTTCACCAGTATTAGTTTTCTCTACTAGTGATACGTCAATGTCAATAGACGGTGTAAGGGTCTACTTAGACTCCTCCTATATCACTTTTTTTATGTTTTTTATGTTCCAAAACTTACCTTTAATCTTATTTTGGTTAGTCAGTTATATAAATCTGGTCATTAGGTCTTCTTTTCTGATTTCATATGTGTTATACACAATCAGCGTACTTAAAAAGTGATTGTGATATGTCGTAGATTGGGAAAGCTCCATATATTGGATAAGTTTAAAGTCATTAATATTGCAGCTTCTACTGTTGTTTTGTCTTCTTTTCGTTTAAGTCCGTTGTCATCTAATTTTTATCTTTGGCATTCCCATTTAGGACATATCTTTACATTGTATCAAAAAAATTTAGTTTCCACATGTGTTTTAGGGCATTTAAACACTTGTAATATTTCTGATTGTAGTGGATGTAAAATGGCCAAATTTTCGGCTTTACCATTTAATAAAAATGTCTCTTGTTTAATACTCTTTTTTATTTAATTCATTCTAATATCTAGGGCCATCTCATGTCTCAATAAAATGTGGTTCGTCATACTATATATCTTTCATCGATGATTATACTCGATATACGTGGTTCATCTTACGAAACGAAGATCAGATTTCCTTGGAATTTATAGAGAATTTTGGGCACTTGTTAAGAATCAACATTTTGTTGCAATAAACTTCTTCATGTGTGACTTATGAGATGAATATAATTTAATAATTTTAATTAGTTTCTTGCATATGATGGTACCGTATATTAGTCTTCTTGCAGTGATACCCCTCATCAGAATCGTATTGCGGAAAGAAAAAAAACATTATCAGCTTGTTAAGACTACTCGTTCTTTAATTTTATCTGTTGAGGTTCGTACTATTTTTTTGGGGAGAATCAATTCATATTACTGTATATATGATTAATCGAATCCCCACTGCACATAATTCAAGAGTGTCTCCCTTTCAAAAGCTATACGGATAACCTCTAGATAATCTTTCTTATGAGTGTTTGTATGTACATGTTTTGTCCTTCGTTCTCATGTAGAACGAAACAAATTGGTTCATAAAACTACAATATGTATTTTCTTGGGTTATGGTGTTAGACAAAATGGTTATCATTTTTTTGATCCCACTAGTTAGAAACTTCATGTCTCTCGACACGTTACATTTTTTGAGCATATTCTGTTTTATTTGATTCTGGCGAAATCACATGATATAACAAGTACCAAACTTCATACTATTGATCTATTTGAAAATAATAGTGACATATCCATTGATATTCTTGTGCTAGCTTATGAGACATCTACAAAAATTGATACTACTTATGCTCAATCAATGCATGAGTCAGCTTCTTCTTTTGGTGAACCAAAAGCTCCACCCCTCAGAAGATTCATTCGTACAAGTAAGTCAACCAACTATAATGGTTATCTTCATAAGGAGGTTTACATGAGCCCTTCTACAGGTGTTGCTCACCAACTAGGTGAAGTTTGTCGACTTTGGAAAGCTTTATATGGTCTCAAACAAGCTCATCGTGCTTGGTTTGAAAAATTGTCTACAACTATGTGAAATACCTATATGATTTACGAGTGCATGCCGAATTTTATTATGCATATATGCAGATGATATGATCATTACAGGTGATGATATTGATGATATTGAGACACTAAAATGTGATTTGGCTCAACGTCTTGTGGTGAATGACTTGAGACTATTATGTTATTTTTTAGGTATTGAGGTGGCTAACTCTCCAAAATATTATATTCTCTCTCAGCCAAAATATATATCTGATTTATTCGAGCGAGCACAACTTTCTAATAACAAAATGGTAGATACCCCTATTGAAACCAATGCTCGGTATTCTTCGACTGATGGTGTTCTTTTGTCAGACCCAACACTTTATCTAACTTTTGTATGGAGCTTGGTTTATCTTATAGTTACTCGGCTAAATGTAGCTTGTGATGTTCATGTGGTTAGTCAGTTTTTAATGCTCCTACATCTGTCCATTGGGCAGTTGTTCTTCACATATTGAGATATCTTCGTGGCACTCAGTTCTGGAGCATTTTGTTTCCTTCAACCTCTTCAGTTGAACTGCGTGCCTATAGCGATGCTGATTGGGATATAAAACCTCATGACCGAAAATATATTAATGGTTTCTGTAGTTTCCTTGGAGATTCATTAATCTCATGGAAAAGCAAGAGACAAGATGTTGACTCTAGATGGTCTACTGAACCTGAGTATCATGTTATAGTCGTGACCACATGTGAAATTATTTGGTTACGATGGCTTGTTGCAGATATGGGGGCAAACTTTACTAAACCCACTTCATTACATTATGATAACAAAAGTGCCATGTAGATAGCAAATAATTATGTTTTTCATGAGAAGACGAAGCAAAATGAAATAGATTTCCACTTCACTTGGCATCATCTTCAGATTGGCACCATCTCACTTCCATATGTTCCATCAGCTTTGCATGTTGCTGATAATATCATGAACGCTCAGTCAACAGTTCGGTTTCATTTTCTTTGTGACAAACTCTCAATGCTTATTATTGTTGCATTGTGAGTTTGAAAGAAGGTGTTAGAGATATAAAGCTTAAGCTCATTAATTATTTATTTTATCTATAAATATGAACATATGCTCTATGTAATTCTCACGCTTTCTAAATAAAACAATCTTAGCCACTTTTAAATTTTCTCTTTGTTTGTTCTTTAGTTAACAATGTAATCAGCTCTGATCATAGAAAAAGAGAAAGAAATAAAAAAATGACAAGAAATATATGACTTGGTGACCAATACTATATTTTGTTGTAGATTTTCATATTTTTGTTATTTAGTGATTGATTCGTTTTGAATGATGCATATCTAATGCATATTTATAACGAGAAATATGGATAATCTCGAATTATCTCTACTTTTTAATTTTGAATGTAATGCCTAATATCGTTGTGATACTTGCAAAATTTGTTTGCACTTATATTTTTTTTCTAGGACTTAGCATTAATTAAAAATTTCTGAAAAGGAGCAAAGTCTTTATATTTTTTAAAAAATTTAGATTTACTCTTTGTTAATTCAGAGTAGTTATTCGCAATATTTTTGTACCACTTGACTTTATACATGTGCACTGCCTTGAACAGACCCGTCTCACCAGCCACTCTGAAACCTGGTTTGGTGATTACCCTTTTGTAATCCGCATACCAAGGCCTCAAAAGTGCTCGGGGTGACCAGGTTTACTTGGGTTATCGGCTAGGGATTATAAGTTTTCTAGTTGAGAGTTAAAGTTTGATGATATGATACCACTTTCGTTGTTACTACTAGAAACTCCCGAGTTGGTCCGACCCTCAGTCGCATGATGTTTTTTTAACCTTAATTTTCAGTTCCACATTGTCCAGTAGTGTACCATAGTACAAAGTCTTATTCTTCACCACATCTCTTCCATAAGTCGCGCTATAATCTATATCTTAAAGAAACACATGTCACTGCCTCATTACACAATTCAAGACTTTTATTTGTTTTCCCAAACCGTCGCATATAATCTCTTAGGATCTCATTGTGGTCTCGTTTATAGTACATGTATAGTCCCATCATATTTGATAACCTTACTTCTAACAAAATGGTCTTGAACATAGATGACGATATCTTGAAGCTTCTGATAGAGCTTGCAGCACATTAAAGAATACCATGATGCTTATCTTGAAAATTATAAAGAGATATATGTACAGTAACAATATTCTGCACATAAACAAAGCATTACGTTTATAGGTGCTCAATATGTTGATTAGGGTATCTGAGCCCGTTGCACTTCTCCAGCTTATAATTATCAAATTTACAAGATAGCTCCCCAACCAACCAAGTGATTTGGGGCCAGAGAGAACTTGATCATAATATGCATTTATAAGTAAGAAAAACTAAATTTATGTATTGTATATTAAATTCAACCTTGGTAATCTTCCAGATACTGTTAATTGTGGGTGAACTGGTACGAGTTTGAGTAATAAAGCGGTTATCCATAAACATTTAGATAATATAGTAGGAGCAATGGCATTGTACCTCACATTGGATTGGTCGATCGTGAGGCAATTGGAAATCCAATTGAACATGTTATATTAGATATAGATGAGTACAAATTTATTAAAATGGCAAATATGGATGCACCGGTTGAGTTTGAGATTGTGCGGGTTGCTGCTATACCCGAAGGCCAAAACAATAATGTCAATACTGAAATTGGACCTTGAGGATGATCAACCTTAAACCTCCCAGATGGAGCCCATCACTAGTAACATAGTTCATGCTTCTTGCTTTGATGTCTAGAACGTGAGAGACGATGTCTATTGTGTTCAATATACTATAAATACCAACCAAAGCCAACAAGTCTGTCGCTCGACAAATAGAATGGTTGAGGGTGGTTTTTGACTATATATCTCATTTGGTGGACATCATGAGACAACTCGGTGTGGTAGTGCTTAGGAGATTCAATACTCCATCGTAATCCTCTAAATAATCTTGATAGACACGTATATGCCTAACTTCAAATCTCAATTTTAAGGGTCCCATACCAATGATCTCCACTTCATTGTGAAGGGTCGATACATCCGCTGAATGGACTTGGAATTCCTCTACCACATGGGCCCAACGAATAATTGCATCTCTCTGCCTCTTAGAGTCATACAACTATTAATCTATAGACACAACTTCAGTCTCCGGTAGGTCATCAAACTATGTGATGTTTGTTTATGATAAACATAGACGATTATAGTACTTAGTCACTTTCGTAGATGGTTTTAAGAATATATTATACAACCATGTCAGGGATTATGATACTTCGTACGACCCTTCACTTGTTTGCCTGATGGTTAAATCATAAAATGTTTTCTAATCCTGACCATGGTCTTATTTATCCAGCTCCTACTCCAACATGACTTCCAAGGTGACATTTTATTTTCCCAACTCGATTATATTTGTTATTTCTTTTTGTATCCAAAAGTTCTAGACTTTTCATCTTCTTTTGTCGTGTGTCAACTGGATATTGACTCATTGGTTCTCTTTACCTTCTATGTATTGTTCATCGCTTCATAATTTTACTTTTACATTTATTCAAAACTTTTCTCACTAAATTGTTTTACTTTCTCTCTTTAGATTTTAGTCTTTTTTTAATGGAAGTTGGGTTTTCTTCCATGTGAAGTTTTGGTAAGATTTCTGTTTATTAATATTCTAATGATGCCATGATCTACATTATTGCGGATGAACTGGATGCTTTCATTAAGGGTTTTAGTAAACGGGACATCAACAGAATTTGCGCGATTAACATTGGTGTTATTGCTGTTTTTGGTTGCCTTTACTTTTTTTATTTTTTTACTATGCCTCATTGTCTAATGTGGGTCTATTTATCCAGTGTCTTCAATGTTGTCATGTTCTTGACAGGAGGAGGTAACATAGTTAATTTTTTGGGGCCGTCATTCTTGGTAATATGATTCGAAGCGATGGTGAAATTTAATTATTTGGTGAAGCTTTACTTGGAGAAGCATTACTTGGAGAAGCATTGACAACAGTAGTGTTTTCAAAGTATTTTTTTCATTTTATTCTTTAAAACACGTGTAATGATTTCTTGTTAGCTCACCATCTATAGAAATATGACAAGAGCGCTTTCGGTTGTAACTGGTTTCATGATGTTGCAAATTATTGGTTTATCGCCAGCATTATTATTTTTTCTAATAGGGGCCAAAGTCCAGCTTGGATGAATTTTTTTAGTGTAAAAATCTAATAGAAATCAAACTAATAGATGAGGCGGCCAACAATAAACATAATCTCTAAGGATTTCTCATCAAGTAAAACTTGTTGAAAGTTTTGAGAACTTTGTCTTGAGCTAAAAAATAATTAAAAAAGTGAAGAAGTATGTTATAAAAGTATAACAATATAGAAGATGATAAAATTGAGTTTAGTAGATCATATCTTATATGTTTAAATTCACATTTCTTCTATTTGACCAAATTTATCAGTAAAACTTTTAGATTCTCAACTATCAGTTACACAAATAAACCATATTTTCAAGTATTATCAAAAGAGGGTGGACAGATAATTCGGGTTGAGTCTTTTAAAGTCATATAATATATTAGAATTTCTTGAAGTTTTCAAATTTTAACACTTGAAAGGAAAAATTAAAGAGGTATAAATGTGTCTATTTTTTTGAATAAATCAGGGATAAAATGATGAAAGGTTAATCGAAGACCTCATTCTAATGGAGCAAGAATAACATCATAGTTTGCCATATTTAGTACGATGGGATAAGTCGCTAACTTTCAAGACGACGAGTTGTTATATAATCAAGGATGCAAATATTCAACCTAAGGTCGCTACTGGTATATGCCTAATCCCTAAAGTAAATAATCCTACAAGTTGGCATCAATATAGACCTATAAGCTTGTGTACAATTCTAAACAGGATTATGTCCAAACTTTTAAAAAACAGAATATCTCCCCTTTTACTTAAACTAATATCTAAAGTTCATGGAGCATTTGTTAAAGATAAATTAATCCAGGATAATATCATAATAGCTAAAGAATTAGTACACAGCCTAAATAGAAAAACTAAAGCAGGCAACATTATTATAAAGGTAGATATGTCAAAGGCCTTCGATAACCTTTCACATGACTTTATTATCAAAGTTCTTAAAGCCTATGGTTTTAACCAGAAGGTAATAATTAACAACCTAATAAGGTTAGTCTATGCTTCTATAATCATCAATGGAAAATCTGTTGGTTTTTTCAAAACAGTTAAGGACATAAGACAAGGGGATCCTTTTGTCCCCAAGTCTTTTATCCTAGCTGAAGAGATCCTTTTAAGAGGCTTAAATCAACTATGTACTACCAATAAAACTCTAATTTACTCTAACAGAAGTAAAATTATAATACCATGCTTATCTTTTACGGATGAACTACTTATATTCACTAATGGCCTAGCTTCATCTATGGAGAAAATTTTCAAACTTTTGCAGGACTATCAATCAATATCTAGACAGTTACTCAACAAGGACAAAACAATTATCATTACACCTACTAAGCTCCCTTATGATATGATCAAATCCTTAACAATTGAATCAAGCTTCAAAACAAGTTACTTAGCAACAACCTACTTGGGAATCACCCTAAGTCCTCATAACAATTCAATAAATTTTGTTTCTCTCTTGGAGAAAATCAGAGATATCTCTGATTAGAAAGATAAAAAACTATCCTATAGTTGAAGGCTTATCCTAATAAGGTTTGTTCTAATGTCAATACCATCATATTGGCTCCTAAGTTTTTGGCTCCTAAAATCTATAATAACTAAGATTGAAAGGCTTTCCAGCCGGTTTTTATGGGTTCATCACGGGAATCTAGCCAAATCCATTGGTCAAATTGTGCTACAATTTGCAGACCCCTGGGTAGTGGTGGATTAAACCTTAGAAGTTTACAGGATATCCAAGCTGCATTTTCCTGTAAACTTTGAATTATGTTTAGAGAGAATAAATCTCTCTTGACTACACTACTTCACAGTATATACTGTAAGTCTCGTCACCCTTTAGAGTTAAATTACTAAAAAGGGGTCTCAAACATGGAATAGGTTGACAAAAGTTAAAGAATTTTCTGAGGAAAACATGAGATGGATCCTAGGAAAGGGCAATGTAGATCTATGGCTAGATAACTGGTTAGATAAGCCTCCCATTATCTCTCTAAACTCTAGTCATAATAACTCATGGTCTAAAGGCTTAAAAGTTAAGTCTTTATAGAATGATAATGCTTAGAACATGGAAGCTAAAGCCTTTACTGTCTGATACTAATATTAATCTGGTATTTAAACTAAGTATTATTGATATGGTGGATGACTCCATCAACTGGATTCCCTTAGAAGGAGGAAAGTTTAACATTAAGAAAACCTTGGATTTTATAAATCCTAACCCTAACAGGTCTTCTCTATATGAGAAAATTTGAAACTCTATTACTCCTACTAAGTGTTCTTTCCTAGTATAAAGGTTAATACAGAACAAACTACCAATTGACTCTATTATGTAGAGCAGTTTCCTATTCAGCTAAGGATACTATTAACTACATTACAAATATTTCATCTAGTATGGATCACTCTAATAGGTTTAAACAGAAACACTGGAAAAACATGGAAGACGTAGCAATCAAGTTGGGCTGTATAAACCATCTAAAAATAAAGAGAAGATCGCATACCTTTCTTGGGTTCCTCCTCCACCAGGTTGAATGAAGCTCAACACAAACCCGAGCTTCTAGCCGACTAGGAACTTAGAATTCTCACATATGTAATAAAAAGTTACAACTTTAAGAAACAAGGGAAACTCATCATCCACCCTCAGATTTGTATTCACTGGTTTGGCCAGCAGTTGTTTTGCCATCATCTTTAAGATTCTTCGGTTGTTGATCATTCTTGAAAATTTCATTTTTGGATTCCTAATCCTCATACTCGGCATCTCCATTCTCTGAATCTAGTGTTGCCTTTAGCTCATCTTTGAATGAAATGCCAGCAAAACATTCACCCTCAGATTTGTATTCACTGGTTTGGCCAGCAGTTGCTTTTTTCAATGGGATGGAAAAAAAGTAAAACCAGATAAAGAAAACTTAAATTTCAGGATGAAGTATAAATTGAAGAGAGGTTTAGCTCTGTTAAACTTAACTAATTAGTAGAGTCCGCCAAAAAGTTTATAAAACTAAAAAAAAGTTAGTTAAGGCAATTCATATTTCTTTTTTAAGTTTTTTTGTGTTTCAAATTATTTTAAAAATCAATTCAGAAAACTGTAATATTAGAGCTGAAATCAGACATGTTTCAAAAGAGTATGAAATAGACATGTTTCAAAAGAGTGAGGAAGTGCTTTATACACGAACCTTCGCTTCACCAGCTTCTCGGATGCATCACTGAGACGGGCGTAAACTATATGAAGCCCTTCTTGACTATTTTGAAACATGTCTAAGGATACATCACTAAAAGGGGTGTAAACTATATAAAGCCCTTCATAACCCTTTCGAAACATGTCCGGTTTCAGCTCTAATATTACAGTTTTCTCAATTGATTTTCAAAATATTTAGAAATAAAAAAAAACTAAAAAATAAATATGAAATGCCCTAACTAACTTTTTTTAGTTTTATGAACTTTTTGGCGGACTCTATTAATTGGTTAGTTGTAGCAGAGCTAAACCTCAATTCAAATACTTCTTTCGGAACTTTGAATAGATATCTCGCCACTTTTTCAACAACTTGCCGAATTTTTCAGCATTTCGAGTGAGTTCGTTAACAGATATCGAGATATCTTTGTGGCTCTGAATTTTCTATAATTTCAAGTATATATAATTAAAATTTAAAAAATACAAGATGTATACAACTCTATTTTGTTTATTAAATGTTACCGTGCTATATATAGTTATACTACATCACTTATCTATCTTCGCTCATAAAATTATTTTACGACATTCGTAATAGGCGAGAGCGGAGATAAATAAATTACGTAGTATACCTATAGTTACCACTCTAGCATTCAATATACTTTGAAATTTAAGAGGGAAATGACATACTAAGTATCTTTTGGCCAAACCTATTACTATCTAGTATCCAAAAATGGGTTAATGCTCACTTAATACCCATCTCATTAAACATATCCACTTCTAATACCTTTTCTTTTTTTAATACCATGATTACCCTCAACCTAGTATATAAGGTTCAATTTGTGAAAAGGGACCCTTTTGGGTACAAAACGTTCTTGTGACTTTTTGAATTTTGAATTTTGAATTTATTAGCCCCTCTCTCTCCTCTCTCTTCTAACATAACAAACAACCCATTTTTCAAAAACGTCTCTTCTTTCAAAAAACAGCGACGTGATTACACTCATTCCGGCGATTACGTACTAACCACCGGCGAAGACATACTAACCACCGGCGAGGACATACGCTTTCACCGGCGCTCCGATTAATCACCGGCGAATTCCGAAATAACCACAATGGAACCTGTTACTTCCGTTCACTATCAGCCGTGATTCGACCACCTCTATAATCGGAGCAAAACGTACCAGCTCCACCGGTGCTCTGTAATCGGAGGAAAGATAACGTACCGGCTCGACGTCGCCGTTGATAGCAGCTCCGACGTCTGGTTTCAACTGAACGTTATCGTGACTCGGCTTTAACTGCAGTTTTATTTTCCATCTTTGACTTTGATATTAGAAGCTCCGACGATAGCAACTCCGACGACGTCCCCGTTGATAGCAGCTCCGACGATAGCAGCTCTTGTTTCTGGTCAATTCAAACCATCCATACCGGCGCCGATTACATTCCTGTAAGAATTTTCAGTTTTCCACCTTTGTTATATCTGCTTGCGATTTGTGTTATGTTCTGTGCGTAAAAGGCTGCGATTTTGGTGTGACAGTATACCCTGATATTTTAGCTATGATAGGTTGCTAGATGTGTTCAACCATATAACATGACCGCTTATAACCTGATATTTTAGCTACGATAGGTTGCTAGATGTGTTCAAACATATACCCTTACTGCATATACCTTGATATTTTAGCTATGATAGGTTGCTAGATGTGTTGAGAAATAGACCATGACTCCATATACCCTGATAGTTTAGTTATGACAGGTTGCTAGATGTGTTCAACCATATCACCTGAACGCATACACCCTGATATTTTAGCTATGATAGGTTGCTAGATGTGTTCAACCATATCCCCTAAACGCATACACCCTGATATTTTAGCTATGATAGTTTGCTAGATGCGTTGAGAAATAGACCATGACTCCATATACCCTGATAGTTTAGTTATGACATGTTGCTAGATGGGTTCAACCATATCCCATGACTGCATACACCCTGATATTTTAGCTATAATAGGTTGCTAGATGTGTTGAGAAATAGACCATGACTCCGTATACCCTGATAGTTTAGATATGACAGGTTGCTAGATATGTTGAAAAACAGACCACGAATGCATATACCCTGATATTTTAGTTATGAGATATTGCTAGATGTGTTCAACCATTTACCATTTAGACATGTACTTATATCAGTAACACATTCAGCTGTTGTACGCTGCCCTACAACAAACTAACCAAATCTCCTACAATTCAGGGTACACAATGTCGAAACCAAAAGTTTGCATTTTCAAATTTGGTACCGAAACAGCTATTGTTCCGTTGTCCGAATTCGAAAACTTCGAGTCTTTTCAACAGTACGTTGAGGAGACATGGCAAGGGCTTGTTAGAGGCAACTACAGTATTACGTACTCTTGCGGTGCTCAGAATAATTATATGTTTAATAAGGAGACCGATTTTATTGGGTTGGAATGTTACCTTAATGTTGAGCATCTGAAGAGTGTTAGTTTTCTTATCAAAGAACATGTTGCTGATAAAGGCTCCGCCATTAAACGTAAACAACCTGTTCAACTGTTCGAAGAATCCTCTCATATTCAACGAACTAGCGGTGAAAGCAGTAGCTGTTTGGCCATTTCAACCTCCCAAAAAAGGAATCTAGCTACAACTCGATGGGCACAAGCTATCATCGATGTTGGACAGTCTTTTCCAGATGATGCTCAAGGTCTGACGTTATCCTTATCCTGTTATGCATTAGAGAACGGTTTTGCGTTTAGGTACATGCGCAATACCTTTAGCAAGATCACCGTTTATTGTGTAAACAAAGATTCGGACGGCTGCAAATGGAGGCTTTATGCTTCTGTTGATTCTAAGACAGGTTTGATGACAATTAAAAGATTTATCAGTACCCATACGTGCAGTCCCGTATTCACAAAGAAGAAAAGCAGGCATCTGTCGTCGGATTTGATTGCTGATGAAATTCACGATTCTCTTAGGAACTGCCAATCTGTAACAGCTAAGACTATACAGTCCACCATCAAGCAAGACTACGGTTTAGACATTTCATATCGTCTATCTTGGAATGCGTTAGAGAAGGCCCATCGTGTTGTATTTGGAGATAGCAATACCTCATTCGGATTGCTAAAATCATACTTCAAGAGACTAAAGAGTCGTGACATTACTACGGACTGCCATCTGGATTTGGCTCCCGGTAATGTTTTCCGTCGTTGTTTTATAGCGTTTGGGGCGTGTTTTCAGGGTTTCCATTCGTGCCGCCCTCTACTGTACGTTGACGGAACCCACCTAACAGGGAAGCATGGTGACGTGTTGCTTTCAGCAGTGGTAAAATATGGAAACAACGGTCAGTCAATGTTTCAATACACTTTTCGTCTGCTAGATAGGTTGACATAGATTGCTGGATTAATTTTAGATTGATTTCTTTATTCTGATAGATAGGTTATGTTTTTTTTGTCGTTGCGATTTTAGATAGGACTGATATATAGTCGTTGCGACTTACTTGCACTGATTGATAGATTAGGTTACATACCCTGCTGTTTTAGTTATTATAGATTGCTAGCTTAGTTATGTTATCACTGTGATTTATGCATTGTTTACTGTGCTACGTTGATTATTGCACAGGCTTCCTTAGTCTGATAGATATGTTATATATACATTGCAATTTGAGTCCATTCACCATTGTTAAGTTCGTACTGTTTTGAACCTGTATCGTTTCCGTTTCAGGTCACTTCCCGGTAGCTTTTGGTATATTTGGTAGTGAAGACTCAAATAACTGGTTTTGGTTTTTGGAAAGTTTAAAACCTCATTTGTTAGGGCGCCAAATAACTTTCATCTCAGACCGTCATTCTGGTTTTATTAGCGCTGTCGCAACTCTTTATCCTACTGACTACCACGCTTATTGTATCTTCCATCTGATCCAGAACTTGACTAAAGCTCTTGAACACACTAACACAGTCTACAAAAACAATATGCTAGTCATGTTTATGAGGTGTGCTTATGCTCCGACGGTGGAACTTTTTAATGAACGTTATGGTCAGTTTCTGCGCCAATGCGGTGAGCGTATTGGCAACTTTGTAAGAAATTTGCCACAAGAAAAATGGGCTCAGGAATATGTCAAAGGCAAACGATATGGGGTGATGGCATAAACTGTTGTTGAATTGTTCAATTCCCAGATTAAAAAGTTATGCCATCTGCCTATAGTGGAACTGGTCGACCGGATTAGAGATCTTTTTATGACTCAAATGTCTCGACGTTTAGGAGAGGGCCTAAGTTGGAACGCACATTTATTCCCCGAGTTTGACAAGATGTTCAAAGAGAATGTACAATGCAGTCGGACGTGGTTAGTTCGCAAGTCTTCTGCCGCTTTTTTGAGGTTTTATCGGACCCAGTCATGGTGGTCAACATACTTGATTTCAAATGCACATACGGTTCTTGGCAACAAGAATGTTTCCCATGCACTCATGCATTGGCTGCAATTGCATCTATAAACGAAGATCCGATGACATTAGTAGAGCCGTTTTTCAGTGCTGCGAATTACCGGTCCAGCTATTCTTTTAATATACCGGCTAAAACAGATTTCGGTGCATCTAGTACTGAAAATTATGATGGAGAGCCTGTGGTGATGCCCCCCAACGTTAAAAGACGACCTGGGCGGCCGAGGAAAAAGCGTATTCCATCAAGAGGTGAAGTTTCCAGTAGCCAGTCCCGTTGTGGTCGATGTTTCAAATCGGGGCATAATAGGAGGTCATGTGATGCTCCGTTCTAAACATTTTTTACCAATTTTTTAGTAATATTTTACATATCATAGATAAGCACTCCTTTTCTTTCGACTTATGTTTTAAAATACTTTAAACATTTGTATGTACCATGTCTGTTTGTTTCATACTCTGATAGATATTCAGTTCTATATTGCTAGATACTCTGCGATAACAACGATAGATACTCGTTAACTGCTTCCAATACCTTGCTGAATGTTTGTATAATAGGTTGTTATATGTGTTGAAAATAGACCATGACTCCATATACCCTGATAGTTTAGCTATGATAGGTTGCTAGATGTGTTGAAAAAATATACCACGACCGCATATACACTGATATTTTAGTTATGATAGGTTGCGAGATGTGATCACCCATATACTCTGGCTGCATATACCCTGATAGTTTAGTTATGGGAGATTGCTAGATGTGTTCAAGCAATTACCATTTAGATGGGTGAAGTAGATACATCAATTTATGTGTTCTGTTTTGGTCTACATCCAACTGATACCTTACTTGCATTTGTTCAAGAGGTCCTTTAAATCTCCCCTGCCTGATTCATCTTGTTATTTAATAGATGTTGGGATTCACGGATAATATAGCCACATAGATTGATGACATAAATATAACATCTATATTTATAGATTTGTTAAACATTGCGTGTGATAGGTTAGTTTACATACCATGCGATTGTGGATTATAACTGCAATTAAAACTATTTCAGTCAACTGCTTCATATCAGATTGTTGCATTCAAAAATTAACACAAGATTTTAAGATACAGAACACAAAATTAACACAAGATTTTAAGATATAGAAAATCAGTCAATGCTACACATCTTCCGAATACACCAACCCTGTAAAAAAATGAGACTGCTGCACAGGGTTGGTGAAAGTTACAGTCCAACAGAGCATAAACAAAACATTAGAAACAACAAAATAGAAAGATAATGAAATGAAACTGCATGAACATGTTTAAACTTAATCAGAATCCTCTTCATGAGATCCCTCCTCCTCTTCTTCTTCTTCTTCTTCCACTTCTTCGTCTTCTTCGTCTTCAGAATTCTCATCGTCTGCCTCCTCCGAATCATCATCCTCTCCTTTCTCCGACTCCCAACTGTCCCTACGCCTCTTCTGTTTTTGAAGTATTTCATCGTCAGACTCATAACTGCCGTCAAACGACCATGAGTCCCATGAACCGTATGGGTCTTCTTGGTCCTCAGACCAAACGGACTAGTCGTCTTCATCGTCGGAGGAGTACTCCGATGTTGTGGTTCGCTTGTAAGCCTTGTTGTCTACGTAGTGGTCAGTTGACCATCCGTCGTCGGTGGAGTTCATTGGTGAGAATGGTAAGGAAGGTTCCATTATCGATGGTGGTTTGGTTTCAACTTAGGCTAGAGTTTCTGGTGGTTTTTTGCTATGCAGAGGAATATGTTCAACTATCACCCTCTATTTATAGCAAAACACAATGCCCAAGGCGAAGTCCCGTCTAGCACACGTCTATTTAATGCATGTAATCATTCAAGTCCATCTACCTTTGTCTTTTCAACTTTCCATCTAACCAATAGGTTTAATACATTTACTTCTAATGAGTGATAGGTGTACTTAAAAGTCATTTCGAAAAATTAAATTTACTCATCTACCAATAACCATATCCTCCAGTCCAAATATATAGTTGGTCCATCACTAATATGTTATATGTGATTTACGCCTAATCTACAATGCTAGATAAATAATATTTAAAATTTAAAACCTATCTGCGCTAGATAATTAGTCTGACAGATATGTAAAAGTGTACTATATGGTTCGTAAAAAGCTGTTTTGACACGTGGACATCCATAGATACTAGATAATTAGTCTGACAGATATGTAATTCGTACTATGATAGTTGCTTGATTATAACTCCGATAGACATTGCTATGCATTTGGGTATAAGTATGATAGATGATTGATTAAATGTTTGATAGATAGGAATGTAGACATTACGATATACTTTACTATTACTCTGATAGATATAGAACATATAAAATACTATATACATCTGCCAAGGTATGAAATTTATTCATGCAACAAAGGCATGATCTGCCAAGGTAGTTTAGAAAAACATTTCCCTTCATATTTACTTGAGTTTAAGTCTGATAGATACAAATTTGGTATATTGCTACATACAACATTTGTTTAGGATTCTGATAGATTCAAAAATAGACATTGCTAGAGTAGTTAGACTAAGTATTAATAGTCTGATAGATAAGACTATTTAACTACGCTAGATGTCGCACTATGTAGTTGCTAGATCTGATAAAAAGTGGTATGATAGAAACATTATATAACATTGCTAGATGTTTAATTCACGTCTCATAGGTAATAATAAAAACTTTGATATTAACTTGATAACTACTCTGACGGATACAACATATCTAAATTACTAGATTCAACATTGAAGGATGTAACAGTGATGTCAAAAGAACTGTTTACACGAGAGTTTTCTAATAATTTCATATTAATTGTCTACTTCACCCATCCGAATATAACCGAATCATAAAAGCGGGTACCAAATAATGATTTACATTCTACCAACGTTTGTTTGTGTTTTGATCATTCATGAAATGCTTAAATATTAAAGCTCTTGTTTCGGACGACATTTCCTTTCCATATTCCCGCGGAACATACCCTCTCGTAATGATGTCTTCTGCGTACTTACAAACAAAAACACCGCAGTCAAGGATATCCTTCTTTTGGTGTGGGATATTTAACACAGTCTCTATTTTGTATCCACCTTTTACATAATGTATGTATTTTTTCTTCATACAATAGGCCAGCTGCAAAATCAAGTAATCCATAGTAACTATGCGATTTACGAGTAGTATTCATTGTTATGTACTACTGTATGCATTGATAGATATAGTATGCGACATTGCTAGATAGGCAACCAAGATATATCCTTAGCATTTAAAGTCCATACCAGAGCATCAACTGTGTTTTTCGTCTTATCGGCAATGTGTTTGCTCCACGGCAACAGTGGGTTGTAGCTTCTGGCAGCCCCATTCTCCATGTCTATAACCAGGAGCGTCCAGTGGTTCACGCCGGACGTGTTTACGGTACAAAGGGGAACAAGTGCAACATATGTGTCTGGTTTCATTGTTTCAAAAACCTTGTCCACAATGACAGACAAATCTCCCTTGATAGCCAGTGTTCCCTGTAAATTTAAGTCATTACTACAGCAAGTAGATGTTTCCAATATAACACAAACAATTCCCTGGGAACTTACAGTTGCAATTCCAGTTATTTGAATGGCGCTGACAGGAAATGAATACTTATCATCAAACCCCTTCAGAGGGACTTTCCAATCTGAATCCTTTAACAACTTATATATCCAAACATCTATTACCTATCAAAACACAATTACAAGCTCAAATAAGTTGAATGACAGTTACTGAAAAAAATAACCAACGGTTTATAGGTTGACAACTAAGACTTTAACTTCAATGAGACACATTGCTAGATGCTGCATATTAATGTTGCTAGACGTACATAGACACATTGCTAGACTTAAAAATTAACTATGATAGATGCAACCTGAAACCTTATTACCTTGAAGTCAACTTGAGTTTCGTTAGGCAGTTCCATTATCTCACTCACACTAATGGAAAGCCTGTAGGAGAACTCCATTGTTAGCAAGTACCATACTTCTGGATCTTCTTGTTTTTCTTCCTCGACAAGTTTCAGCACCTTCTCGTACTCACTAAAATTGATCAGTTTCGTTGTCGATGTCGGGAACGGCCAATCTACGACTGCAGTCTACTGTTGTGTAACCTACGTCGGAGTAAGTAAGTTGAAACCATGCATTTCATCAACGGGCACCTAAAATAAAGCATCAGAGTAAACTGTTAACGTTACTTTTTGAAGGTTTATTGATAATACAATATATCTACTTACGTCAACGTCTGTTTGTTCTTCCTCGATGGAGTCCAGCGTACGTCTCTTCTCGTTTGAATTTTCAACAGCCTTGTCAACTTCTGCATAAAATGATTGAGTGCAGTCTACAAAGTTATCGTCAGCCAACGGTGTAACCGATCGGAAAATAAGATCGTTAGATGTTTCTTTATGTTGTTGTGGTGTTGCGTACGAAGATTGCTCGACCTGTGACAGTTTTTCGATCTTCTCTACGGATCGCTCTTCTCCGTTCGTAATTGGAATCACCTTAAATGGAGATACAGCTTGCGATAGTTGTTTGCACTTTGCTGGTTTTGGACTCCTAGTGTATGCTAAGGTCTTTACATTAGACTGTCGTGTATCTTTAGTCGCTGCTGTTTCCACTTCCTAATAACATCACATTACAATATTGGAAAACATACATTGCGATATCAGCACAACTATCATTGCTAGATGCGTTCCAAGTTGAACGATGATATTTACGCCTATTATACATGGCGATTTGTTTGCAGTCAAAATGGTATTCTACATATTTTTAATCTATCAGACTATATACTTATTGCGTTTGCGATTTATCCAACATGCATCAACTAATACTCATTGAGACAATCATTGAAATGATGTCTTACACTACACAGATACTGTTAAACCAACTTTTTTATACAAAAAACAACCCATATACTGTAAACCAACCTAGAGTTTGAACATTTCAAAACAAGACAAAACATAATTACTGAACATTTATGAATCTTAAGGATTTTAAGATCCACTTACATCTTCAGCCACATTCTCCACCACATTCTTGGAGACAGGTTCTGGACCCTGTAGTTCTGGAACCTGTAGTTCTGTGGCTGCGTTCTCCAGCATGGTAGTTGCTATTGTGTCAGCTTCTCCTTTGTCCTGACCTTTCTCCGCATTCTGTCCATCATCCACGGTTTCCGACGAGTCCTCCAACTGTTGTTTCAGTTTTCTCGTTCCTTCGTTGGAACCTTCCTCCAACAAATCAATTATGTCCTCTGATACTTCCCTTTCTTTTTCCTCAGCTGTCTCAAGCTCCTGTTGTTCTTCTGTTGTTGTCTCCCCCTGAATATCCTATTCTGTTGCTTTTTTGGTTCCACAAACTCCTTGGTTCCTCTTGGGAACAAATCCATGCCTCCGAGATTTGTAAACCAGTGTTTCCTTAACAACCTTCTCAGTAATGTTTCCATCCCCAGTTACAACATCGTCCTCATCAATACGGCAAAATGGCATTTATAAGGTGTTCAGTAGATGTTCATCGTCACCATCCACTCTTTCATCTTCCACCTCCAGCTTCTGTTTCAGCTCGTTCAAGTCTTTCTTCAATTTTTCAACCTGAATCAAACGAGCATACGAAATACTTAGACAGCTGCCATTGCGAGATACAACATCTAAACATTTCCTATGTTCAGTTTAACCAACATCTAAAGCTTATTAGTACGTAAAAAACATGGTAACACTAACCTCTTCGTTTCTTTCCTCAAGCGACGTTTTCAGCCGTTTGTTTTCAACTTTCAACCGGTGCAACCGGCTTCTTTTTTTCAGCTTGTTGTTGTCACGCAACACCGACTGCGACAGCCATCCAAAGCTTGGAATACTAGACCTACGTTTGTTTTTGTTTTTCGGCCTCTCCCCTTTTGTTTTACCAACTCTTGACTTTCTCTCCACAATGAATTCCCTCAATGTAACATCGTCATCTACCTCAGTGTTCGAACTTCTTCTCTTCTTAGTTCCAGCTCCGTCATCTACCTGTTTCAGCTTCCTTCTTGTACTTCTGTTCGCAACATATTTCTTTCTTTTCCTACTTCTCTGTTCACTTGTTTCTCCAACAGCTTCGTACTTCATCCGCAAATCATTTTCTCCATAAACAAAACATTCAGACACTGTCAACAGTAACTCATCCGCCACAACCTAAGAAATAAAGTATAATATACATTCAGCAACACAATATTGGACATGTTGAAGTTATGATGTTATGCTACAGGGTATGCGATTTGTTAGATATTCTTATCGATAGATATGTTTATTTCTTATGGTTCTAATATTGATGGATGCGATTTGTTTGTAGGATTCGTGGATATGAGATTTGTTTGATTTTACAAAATGGACATTGATAGATGCGTTACATACCTAGTCGTCCCTGAGCTGTCTGACCACCTGGATCATTTCGAATGTCGACTCCTTGCCCTCTAGTCCCCACCACTTGTAACATCTAGGGATTATGTTTGGCCTTGGTACATCGACGTTCATCGAAATATGCTCCATCACAAATGGCTGCACATAATATAACTCAACATTAAAAAAAAAGGCTTCGTAACAAGCATGTTGATCATAATCCATTGTACTTACAAACAGCAGAGCAAAGCATCCGATCACTCTTGCAGGCTTCCCGGCCCTTAATAAATTTGTCCAGTGATTTGTGAAGCTTCTCCAAGATGGCTCCAGACCAGTCATAGTCGTTTATCTTTTCAAGATTCTCCACGTAAAATATTGCTGTCCACCCGACGACGTCGCCAGACACTGAAAAAACAGTGTCGAGCATATGAAAAGTATCAGCAGCCGAGCAACATCCTTCGCTTCATCCTCCCCTCCTTCACTTACTGATTTCTCGATCGCTTCCTACAAAATCAACAACATCGTACCAAGAATACAGCAATAACAATTACATGCAGTTACCCCTAATACGACATTGATAGATATGAACCAAGACATTTCTACATGCATATTCTCAAACACCAACGTAATATTATACAGCTAACACACTGCTAGATATGGTATACTACTATGCTAGATACCAGCATACACATGCAAGTTTTTTATCATCGTCATACGCCTGCAGCATAAACTAAAAACACCTACATTTTAACAGACTAGATTTACCTTTATTAACGCATTAGAAACTGATTTGTCGTTTGTTGGCCCGCTCCTCCTCGTCCTTGGGCTCAAAAAATATTTCTGCATCAGAATCGAATCTAACTCAGCTCCATCAGCATACCGAGGGATAAATGCGCCTGATTTGCTCATCGGTATCTCTTCGTTACCGTGTTGCAGGCCAAAAATAGCCTTCACATCTTTCCTCGTCAGCCTTACGTGCTTCCGTCCAATCTGGAAAGACTTCCATCTAACATCGTATAAACCACAAATCGCCTCGATGAAGTAGTGGAACTTTTTAAGCTTCAGAACCTCATTCCTTAAGTCGAACGATGGTTTCAGGAAGGTATAGAACGGTGTTCCTCTAGCAGTCTCGATGTGTTCAACTTTAATGATATCCCGTCTGAGTACGTTGATTATGCTTACTAACCCGGACCTCTAGAATACTCATGTTTTTGTCATGTTTACCTGTTAACATTCAAATATCAAGCTACTTAGTAATCCCATTGTAACTAAAACAATAAAACTAAGCAGCCAGTATATACGTTAACTCTTCGAGACAACAATTGTCCAACTAACTCCACAATATTGTACATCTCACTGTAGTGCAACAGTGCTAGACGTGACCAAATTCATATACTACTCTGCTAGACGTGCAACATGACGTCTAAACTCACTGCAGTACAACAGTACTATACGTGCTATACTACTCCGCTAGATATGGCCAAGCTACATTGCTATATCACTAACCCCCATACGTAAACTAACACCACTTACACCAGAAACTCTATAGGTCTGATAGACGTCGGTACACGTTCAGGTTTCATCCATGGCAGGTTCTAACGACTGTTTCTCGACGGCGTCGGAAGACACTATCAACAAAAACTATCAACTAACATCGAGCGGTGGATGAACACTAAAAAATACACATACTGACTCGACACCATCGACTATCACTGTAAAAGAACGGAGTATTATAACTACCGGAGTATTAAACGTATTCCGGCGAAGCTTATACATCGACGCATATACTTGGAAGACAGACAATGGTCGAGGAATACCTGCTTTGGTTCGACGGCGTAGGAATAATTCGACGCAGTAGAAGGCTCGACGGCGTAGGTGCTGAATGGTGGTTGATTGATCGACCGGAACTGAAAGCCGGTTAGTTGTCGCCGGTTAGTTGTCGACCGGAACTGAAAGGTTCTGGTTTCAAACGTGTCTTTTGGGTTCCCTCTGGTTTCACGTGTTTCTCTCTCTTTAAATTTAGAAATGTGGAATTGGAGGGAATCGGAACCTAAAAGTCAGATTAGAAGGTGTAAAAAAGTGGGTTTCAACCAAACAACCCCTTTTATACCCTAGAGGGTATAATTGTCCCAAATATGGCTCTAGGTATTTTATGAAACTAGTCCAAAAGCGGGTACCATTTTGGTATTTGATAGTTGAGTGGGTATTTAGGGGTACTTTCCTCATTTAAGATTACGAAATTAATTTATTATTTAAAAATTATTAATATTAGTTAATTAATTATTATAACGGATTATTGATAATTATTTGTTAATATAAATTCTAAAAATTAGACCATCCGTTGTTATTTTTCCTTCAAAACTATTAACATTAATCAATTAATTACAAAACTATTAACATTAATCAATTAATTACAATAACATCTTAAATTATAATGAAACTGACTCAATAAAGTTATTTTTAGTATAATTTTGTTTTATTCAATTTATTTTTGTCACTAGTAGAAATTCAAAAAATAACGTTATCCACTGTTATTTTTCCTCAATTTTTATTACATAATTATTAATATTATTTGTTTATTTATAATAACGAATTAATTAATAATGAAACTGACTGAAACATGATTGATAATTATTTTTGTAATATTATTTTGTTTTACTCTATTACTTTTTATGTATTTTATAACAATTTGTTAATATTAAAAATGACATCATTCAATGCTATTTTTCTTTTAAGACATTTTTTATTCAAAACTATTAAATTAGTCAAATAACTATAATAACATTTTAATTTAAAATATAACTGATTGGATTATCGGTGATAATTGTTTTTGTAGTATAATTTTGTTTTACTTTATGTACTTTTTCCGATGATTTGTTAATAAAAATTCTAAAATTGACGCCATATATTGTTATTTTTTCTTCAAGGCTATAATAATTTTTTATCCGAAACTATCAACATTAGTCAATTAATGACTAAATCATTGATAATTATATTTTTAGTATAATTTTTTTTTTTTACTTTATGTATTTTTGTGATAATTTGTTAATAAAAATTTCAAAAATAACGTCATTTTTCTTTCAAAACTATTTTTAGAGTGCGCACAGGGTAAACCCTCAGTCTGACGAGATAGCCTGCACCAACGCCAGAAGGTAAACCACACAAGGTGACAGACTCAGCCGAGAAAGCGTATGTAGAGGGACTCGAACTCATGACCTTTTGGTTATAAGAATGCCATACTCAACCAACTCAGTTACCCCTTAGGGGCTACTTAATGTATTTTGTGATAATTTTTTAATAGAAATTCAAAACATGACGTCCATTATTATTTTTTCTATTTGTTTTATTCAAAATTATTAACATTAGGTAATTAGTTTTAATAACGTCTTAGTTTATAATAAAACCAAGTGGATAATCATTCATAATTATTGTTGTAGTACAATTTTGTTATTTTATGTATTTTATTTATTTTTGTGATAATTTGTTAATACTAAAGATGAAGTCATTCATTGTTATTTTTTCTTTCACGACTGGTAATTCTTTATTTAAAACTATCAACATTAGTAAGTAATTATAATAACATCTATAATTTTGTTTTACTATGTATTTTTTGAAAGTAGAAAATAATGTTTCGATTCCGGATAATCTCTGAAGTCTTGTAAACAATTTCTTATTGAAATATTTTTAGGGTTCTCCAAAAATTTCAATTGGATAAAATCAGAGATATTCTACTGAACAGAGAGGATGAAAATGATTTGACTTTCTTTTTCAACAGAACCCATTTTTTAATCAATTCGACCAACCAAAAAACAGTTTGGAAGTTAGGGTAGTTAAAGGTAGTCAGCTCGACCCCAGCCAGGGGCTCTGCCCCTTGGACCTCGCTTGTTAGATTAGATCATGATTAATGGAGTCAAGGGGCGCCCCTTGACCCCATTAATCATGATCTAATCTAACAAGCGTGTACTCCACACTCTACGACTTGTATGATAATGCATCATGATTAAATTGGTCGACTAGTCGATCCATTTACACTAAAATAAGTAACATTCTTCCCCCATTTTAGTGTAATTCATGATCCAGTAAACACAATCATATCAAATATCAAATTTATGCATAAATGAAATATCGTAACGATTGAATTTCACATTAGTATATTACACATTCCAAATATTCGAATATCAAGGTATCACTAAGGATTGAACCTGTACTATTCACAATGAATACATGAAGATAATATACACATAAATTTACATTCTCACTTGTTCTTACTTGACACTATATTTTACTAGCCTTGCATCCTTATCCTTCTTAGGCATATCAAAGCCAAGTCCTAACTTCTTGAAGCGGCTAATATTCATGCTCAAATAGGTAGTTCTTTTCATCTTGCACCTGCATATGCAATTTTTCAAAAGAGCTATCAAGATGATAATCTTCAACCTTCACAACTTGCAGGTCTGAACACATACCTCGGGATGATATAAAAATGTGTTAAAATCTCTTGATGTTAAGCTTTCCACATTGAATTTAACACCTAATGTCATATTAGATGGGAATTGGGTATCTCAACATGAGAGATTTTAGATGGACTTTAATCCCATCCCAATAGCTGATTTGTGCACAAGATCTCTACTTAACCCTTTGGTTAAATAACGGCTAAGTTATATTGAGTTCTCACAAACTCTACTGAAATAACATCATGCGTGATACCCTCACGAACCATACAATGTCTAACACCTAACTGTCTAGACCTGCTTTTATAAACTTGTCTATAAACATTGGCCAAGGCAGCCTCACTATCACATCTGATAGATATAGGTGATATCGGTTTGGGCTACAACGGAATTTCGTACATTAAATTTCTTAGCCACTCAGCTTCTTTACTCGCTGCTGCTAATGCTACAAACTTGTTGAATCAGTAATACAAGTTTGTTTCTTAGATGCCCAAGAGATAACACCTTCCACAAGTAGAAATACCAATCCACTTGTGGAAGAATGATCTTCCATATTGAAAATGTAACTCGCATCTGAATATCCTTCAAGTACAGAAGTAAATCCAGTCTAATTTAAACCATAATTCATGGTTGCTTTCAAATACTTAAATACTTGATTTAAAGCTTGTCAATTATGTGAACTAGGATTGCTAGTATACCTACTAAAGTTTCCAACAACAAAAGCAATATCCGGCCTAATGCTTGTCATGGCATACATAAGACATCTGATGGATCTCGAGTATTCAAGTTGAAATACAAAAGCACCTTTATTAGGTAGAAGCTTTAGACTAGGATCTATAGGAGAGCTTACCGGAGAACAATCTTTAAAATTATATTTATTCAGTATGTTGTCAATATAGTGAGATTGAGAAATCGATATATTATTGTTCATTCGATTGATTCTTATACAAAGAATCATTTTAGCTTCCCCCAAATCCTTCATCTCAAACTTAGATGATAAAAAAATATTTGTTTTATTAACTTGATTTTGGTCAGTACCAAAAATCCACATATCATCCACATATATACAAATCATAACTCCTTTACGAGAATTATCAAATTTGCTATATACACACTTGTCTGCTTGGTTAAGAATAAATCTATTAGACAATATCGCATTATCAAAATTTTGATGCCAATCTTTTGGTGCTTGTTTCAAACCATACAGAGATTTTTCCAACTTGCATATCTTGTTTTCACAACCAGGCATGACAAACCCTTCCGGTTGTTTCATATAAATCTCCTCATCCAAATCACCATTCAAGAATGCAGTTTTAACATCCATTTGATAAAATACAAGATTGTATACAGATGCAAGTGCAATCAACAATCTAATAGTGGAAATCCTAGCAACCGGAGCATAAGTATCAAAGAAGTCAATTCCTTCTCTTTGTCTAAATCCCTGGATAATAATCTAGCTTTATACCTTTCAATAGTACCATCTACTTTCATTTTTCGTTTAAAGATCCATCTATTTCCTAATGATATGCACCCAAGAGGTAAATCAGCCAACTCCCATGTATTATTATGCATGATATACTCTATCTCATCCTTGATAGCTTCTATCCATAATGAAGCATCCCTTGATGCCATAGCATCACTAAAAGTCCTTGGATCATCTTCAATAAAAAAAGTATTCATATTGATAGTCAATCTCATCTGCAACTAGTACCACTTGATGTATTTTCAGTTTGACTTGAGTTCCTATTCAAAGAGTTTTGAATCAAATCTGTAGGTCTAGGTATAGAAGTAAATCTCTCTTCATCAAATATTGCATCTCTTTACTCGATAATCGTGTTCACCGAGACATATTCATTGGATTCTAATACATATAACTATATGAAACAGAGTGCTCAACATATATAATAAAGATACAATCTATACCTCTTTCACCTAAATGTTTCCTTTTGGGTTCGGTGAGCCTTACAATTGCTCTACAACCCCAAACTCTCAGATGATTCAATGTTGGAGGCTTCTTAAACCAAAGCTCGTACATGGTCATCTTATTCCTTTTAGTAGGAATACAATTTAATAAATAACAAGTTGTTAACATAGTCTCACCCAAGAATCCTTCACTCAAACCTGAATAGGACAACATGGAATTGACTATTTCTTTCAAAGTCCTATTCTTCCTTTCAGCTATACCATATTGTTGTGGTGTATAAGGAGCCGTGGCTTGATAAATTATACCCGTAGACTGAAAATATATTTGCCTCGCAAATGATTGCAGTCCCCAAGGGGGTAGCCGAATTGGTTGAGTATGGCATGCTTGTGACCAAAAGTCATGAGTTCGAGTCCTTCTACATACGCTTTCTCGGCTGAGTTTGTCATCTTGTGTGGTTTACCTTTTGGTGTTGGTTTACAGGCTATCGCGTCAAAAGTTTACCCTGTGCGCACTCATTGCACTCTGAGTAGCGGCTGCAGGTTCCCTCCGAAAAAAAAACATGCATTGGTCTGAATACAAAAAGATTGGGTTATATTGAAAAACGACTCTATTCGAACAAATATCTCTGATTTTATCCAATTGGAATTTTTGGAGAATTCCAAAAATATTTGGATTAAAAATTGTATGAAATTAAATCATGTTTCCTGCATAGACAATACATAACTTATAAAAACATTTGATGTCAAAGTGGACTAGATGATTTGGTTTAGAGCAAATCCAATCGTTTTTATATTTTTATAAACTATGTTAGCAAAAAAAATGTTTTCCATACTACCGAAATAGTTTTTAAATCCACGTCGCTCTTGAACTTGTAGGGAATAATTATCAATGATTCTGTCAGTAATTGATTAATGTTAATAGTCTTGAATAAAAAAACTACTATAGTCTTGAAGAAAAAATAACAATGAATGGCGATATTTTTGCAACTTATATTAACAAATTAGAAAATTACACAAAGTAAAACAAAATAATGCTACAAAAATAATTATCAATGATAATCAAGTCGCTTAAAATGTTATTATAATTAATTAATTAATTTTGTAATCTCAAATTTAAAAAAATATATTATTAAATTTAAAAAAATACAAGAGGTGTTCGAAGCCAAATTATGAAATAATCTATTCAACTCTATTTGGTTTATTGAATGTCACAACGCTACTAATCTATCTTGCATATTAATAATTTTGTAAAATAATTTTATTTTGTTTGTTTTTATTTCAGGGCTCTAGGCCGTCAGGTTTACTTTTCGAAGATGTTATAAGGGGAATAATTTCATTTGGGCCCTTTATGTATTTCATTGTACCCCTTAAGTTATAAACACGATTGGTCTTGAGAAAGAGTTCTATGTTACTATAATATATGTTAAGTGTCTTAGATATGAGTGGCTGACCTTTTAGAATAACTTAAATCAAATATCTAAAGATATCAAAGAATGGATTGTATTTGGGGATTTCAATGCAATATTGAATTCTCATGAACATCTACTATGTTATACTCTTTATAGTAGAAGCATTGATGAATTTGGTGGGTATTAATGGATTGCAATTTAGAGGATGGGGGTGTTATTTCCAATTTCACATGGACCAATAAAAGAAAATTGAAAAGACTAGATAGAGTTGTTTACAACTCTGCTTGGTCTGATTACTTCACAACAACAAAAATCATTCATCTTTCCAAACCATGTTTTGATCACTCTCCATTAAGTATTTATTTAAATTCTGACCAAATGAAGCATAAAACTTCGTTAAAATTTCAAAATAGGTGGAGTCTTCACTCTAATTTCCTAAAGGTGGTGGAAGGGAAATGGATTGAATCTATAAGAATTCATATATTTTGGAATAAGTTAAAGAAATGGAATATGGAAGAATTTGTGAACACTTTTGAAGCTATTAAATAGTGTAACGAATAGTTAAAATATAAAGAAATTTGTTTTGAAGAGACTCGGGCTTTAAAAGATAAAGTTTTTCTACCAAAATCTCAAGCAACTTTGCTTCAACCTTTGGCTAAAGAAGATGAATACTATACTAAAAAATTAATATTAATTGGGTCAAAGATGGTGACAGGAAGTCAAAATGCTTACAAAATTATGTTAAAAGGAAGAGAAGGAGAAATATTGACAACTGACAAAAAGACTAGTACGAAAACCTGCATTAACTTTTTTAAATCTTTATTAGCTAGTAATCCTATTGATATAGATAATAAAGATATATCTATCATAATTCCTAAGATAATAGTTGAAAAAAGTAACAAGAAGTTAGTTAAAATAACTTCTAAGCATGAGATTTATAATGTTATTCAGACCTTCACTTCTACCAGCGCTGCTGGTGTTGATGGCTATAATGGCAAATTCTATTAATATTGTTGGATGATAACAAAAAAACGATCTATGCAATGTTCTTAGTGCATTCTACAAAAGAGAAATAGCTCCTCATGGTTTATTTACTTCTGCCATTTGCCTCATCCCCAAAGTGCAGGCCCTAAATATTGGAAAGAATTTGGACCGATTAGTTTGTGTATCTTGTTATATAAGATAATAACTAAAATCATAAATAACAGATTAGTTTTATTACTTCATAAGCTAATCTCTCTTGAACAAGGAGGATTTGTCAAAGGGAAAAAATTCAAGACAATACCATTTTTGCTCAAGATTAGCTTATGGTCTAAAACAAATAGGGGCACGAATATTCTATAAAAATGTATATATGTCTAAAGCCTTTGACATTCCATCCTATGGATTCTTAATGAAGGTTTTAAAAAGTTTTGGTTTCAATGCCAACAGTTTAAATCTAATCTTGATGTATAAACAATATCTCATTTTATATTATTATAAATGGTGAAGTTCAAAGATACTTTAAAGATATTAAAGGTCTTAAACAAGAGGATCTTCTATCCCCAAGTGTATCCATAATTGCATAAGAATTTCTTATTAGAGGCTTAATAAAACTGTATACAAAACAAAGACCTAAGATACAATTTTAGGAGTCAATTAGACATACCATGTTTGGTATATGCTTTTGACTTCATTGTTTTCACCAATGGCTCCATTGTAAATCTTAAACCTCAACTCATTCTTGTTATATTACCAAAACATCTCTGGTCACATTATAAACAATGAAAAAAGAAAGTTTATTACTTCAACTAAAATACCAATAAATAGAATTAAAGTTTTAGAAACAACTAATGGTTTCTCTCATAGTTTTCTTCCAATTAATTATTTAGGTATCTCAATTCACACAAAATAGAATAAATTAATATTTGAGGACTTCATTACTGAAATTAATTCTAAAATTTCAGACTAGGATGGTAACTTTTTTCAATTAATTTTGCTAACAATTCGTAACTATTACTTTCAAAGTATAATTATTCGTTGAAGGATTATTAATGGAATTGAAGGATATTGCAATAAATTCCTTTAAGGCTCTAATAATCTTAAAAAAACATAATTTAGTCTAATAAGAAGCATTTGTATAATTCTTTTTATGAAGGTGGTCTTAATATAAGAAAGATGAGTGATATTGAGACAACTTACTATAGTAAGCATTGGTTTAGGTTCAGAGAAAAACAATCACTATGGGACAAATTTTCATAAAATCCATATACTATCCTAATATTAATCTAATTGCCTACTGAAAACGAAAAGTGATCTAAAACTTTGTAAAGGTTGCTAAATATCAAAAAATTCGTTGATAAGTATATGTCTTGGACTATTGGCCATGAGGACATAGACTTTTGGCTTGGAAAATGGTGTAATACGAGGCTCCTAGTCTCATTATCTAGCAATGGAGATAATTTGTGGTATGTGAAAGAAAAAATGAATGAGTTTTAGAAAACTGATCACTGGAACCTGAATGTGCTTATAAGGAAAGTCATTCCATATGACATAATCAAAATTGAGAAATTTAAAATTAATATGGGAATTAAGGAAAATCTCAAATGGTCTATATCTAATACTAGAAGTTTTAGTACCAAAGAAACCTTAGACAAAATCAGATACAAAGGTAATAGATCTATGATGTGCAATTGTTTTCGGAATTCTACAACATCTAAGAAATACTCTTTCATATTATGTAAGGTTCTAAAAAAACTGGTTACATACTGATTCTATCATTCAAAGAAGAAATTTCTCTATGGCATGAAAATTCCAATTTTGCTTTTGAGCCTAGCCAACACCTATTTATTCAGTGTGATGTGGTGCATGAAGTATGTAAATATATCACAAGACTGTTTGGCATCTTAATTTACAAGGATATAACCTACCCAGCTATGATAAGATCCTGGTTCAGTTTTACAACAAAAAATGTTCATATAAGAAGAATCATACATAGTATTCTAAGTTGGGTTTTATGGAAAACTAGCAACAAAAAGAAGCATGGAAATATCAGTCATAACTTTAAATCTATTATGAATTACACAAAACATATTATATCCAAGTTAGACCAAACTGAACTTTTTAAAAGGGCCTACTAGTCTCATAATTCGGAGACTGCTTTAGATCTAGAATGTGTTTACCATTTAGACAGACCTAGGATATGTCTTAATCTTTGGCTTCTCCTTAAAAGAAATTATTTTAAGCTAAATATGGGTGGATCCTGTAATAAATTTGGTGAAGGTGAGGGGGTGGTATATTAGAGAATGATAAATGTGACTTAGTCTTTGGGTTTGGTAAATATTTTGGAAGGTTTGACCCTCTAACTTGTGAGATAAAAACTCTTCTAGATGGACTGATCCTTTTTAAAACCTATAACATACAAGAGGCTGAAATTGATACTGACTCTAGGATTATAGTTGAGATGTTGGTCAAAGATAAGTACCCATCGTACATTTCATATATTCTTAACTGTTGCAGGAATCTATTAAAATCTAGGATGACTCTTAGATATATATACAGAGATAAAATAGTGCATCTGATTGGTTAGCTAAACAAACTCTTATATTTAAAGAGGATAGTAATATTGTTCAGTCCCACATCCCAAACTTTCTTAGAGCCACTTTTTTGTTAGAAAGCTTGAGGACATGATTCACTCGATCTTAAAACTAAACCTAATACATTCTTAATTGGTTATTACACTACCATCTCATAGCAAGTTTTTCTGACTACAAAAATATTTCAGGTAGAACAAAACAACATGCAAAAGGAATATTAAAAAATAATAAAAAGAAAGTAGTAATCGTTAAGAAGAACAATACAAGTTCTGACTAGCAGTATAATGCTTTGGGTTCAACATCTTCTAAGTTAATCTCAAATATTTCATCGAATCACTTCAATTGGAGGATGAACTCGTGATTCCTTGTCTTCCTCTTCTTATTTCTTGTCTCTAAGCATGATTAGACGGGAACAAAATGAGAAGTTGGTTTTACTAAGAAGAATCAGCGAGTCTTGTTTTTCATAGGTGGCTAGTGTTACAAAATCTGCCTATGTTAATTGTTTCAAGATGATTATAAATATGTGGACTAATGTTTGTATTAGGTCATAATTCAATTGGGTCATGACCCTTTAAACTGATCCAAATTACGTTGGATTGAATTGGATAATTCGTGATAATAAAATGGTATATGTATATATTCATATCAATTTAAATTAAAAAAAATACAATCATAGTTCTTTTGCTTCATAATAAACATATTCTCTTTTACTATCTGGTTTAGATTTTTAGATTTTAAAATGCATGTAACAATTTATATATAACCTATTTTATTTTTTATAAAAAAGCCACAAACCATAAACTAATTATAATATTTTGAAATTTATTAAAATAAAAATATCAAAACTATTTCGATTTGATAAATCTCAATAAACCTTAAATAAAATAGCATGGTTAAAGATTGATCCTAATTTAGCCAAAGGAAATATTGAAAATGAGGAAGATTAGAGTCCAAAATCAAGCGAGTGAAGATAAAAAATATACTAAGGGAATGTGGCTGCAAATAACATAAACAATAAATTTAAGTTAGAAGTTATAGGGATTGAATTGGCGAGACAATTTTGGTAGAAATAAACTTAAATCGAAGGTTATAAATCATGTTATGTGATACCGCATAAACCAGGACAAAAGGATAGCTACAAATTCTAGCATTTCTTTCCCATTAGAGGTGGTAAACAACCGCACCAAAATAGGAACACCAAACATGGCCTAAACTGGGGGAAGACACGTTGAATACTTATTGAATCTAGAAGACTCAATTAATATTGTTTCTTAAAGAGAATCCAATCTTGCAACATGCAAAACTCTGAGTGAAACTATAGTCATAGATGATATGATTAATATTTTTGAAGTCGTGGTTGCATAAGATACAATTTGGAGAGTATTTATGTAAGGAATATGGCTACCGCATATTTCGCTTCCGTATATAAGTAAGAACAACTGATCTCTACACTAGTATGATATTGTCCAATTTGGCACCCGAAGGCCCGTACGAGTTTGTTTTTTGTCCACTTCCAAAAGGCAACATAATAGTTGAGACATGTTCTTACTTATATACCACTGATCCTTCCCATGTTTAACTCATGTAGGATGTGGGACTTTGATCGCCACTCTAACAAATCCTCCTCTCGAACAAAGTACCATTTTAGCCTCCTCTCAATTGACTTTCATCCACCTACTCTAATCAGGTTAAGGCTACCTAAACCATCTGAGAATTCTTAATTGGCTAGTTGTGAATGACCCCAGAACTATGGAACAAAGGATTATCTTGGACCTACATTGAGGTACTGACAAAATAACCGAGCCAGATCTGGTGTATCATAAGGGATTTGCCTTTTCTATTGATTTCTACGGATTGGATCAAAGATAATTCTTGAATGAGGTATTCAACTCTAGGGATGAATAGAAAAAAATCTTTATTAGTTCTACCTCCTATTTTTTACGAAGAAAATAAATTTCTAGACGGAGGATAAAACAGAAAAAGGGCCGGATCTACTGCGGAAATGATTTGGAAGATCCAAAACAATAATAGTGGTATTTGCTAAAATAAATACCACTATTAGAAGTTCTATTAAACAAATTATTACAAAAATATATAACGCAAAATAAAATTATATTACAAAAATAATTAGCCATATGATTCAGTCAGTTTCATAACAAATTAAGACGTTATTATAACTAATTAACTAATGCTAATAATTTTGAATAAAAAAATTACTATAGTCTTGAAGGAAAAATAACAATGGATGACATCATATTTGGAATTTCTATTAACAAATTACCACAAAAATACATAAAATAAAACAAAATTATACTGGAAAAATAATTATTAGTTAGTTTCTCTTAAAAATGAAAATCAAGAACTGAAGGATTCCATTACGGCCGAACAAAACAAGGTTGAGACTTTGACCAAAGATAAGAAAAAACTTAGTGATGATTTAGTGCAAGCTAAATCTGATCTTGAAAAGTCTAAAACTGATTACACCAAACTAGAATTCTGCCACTTCCAAAGAGATAAAATTTTTAAAGTCACAGCTGACCAAGTATAAGGTTGCTATCAACCAATTATCTGAGGAGAAAAAACAGTTGGAAGATCGTCTTAAAAAGAAAGAAGATGAGATTACTTCTTTGAAAGAGAACAAAACTCAAGATATAACGGTTGTGGTGGATAAATATGTTGCTCAGGTGTTGAAGTCTATAAATCAGAGAGAATAATCTGTTAAATCAGATATGGTTTTTCTGTTTCATGAAACCTTTCCCAAAATATGCCTGAAGAAGTTGTGGAAATTTGTGCTATATGAGGAAATTATTTTTCACACTATGGTACATGGTTATAAATATAGTGTTTCTTCAAATGATTCTGAGTCTAACAGTGATGCTGAAGAAGATTCAGATAACGGTGAACAATCCGAAAAGAAGGAAAAAGGATAAATTGAGAAGGAGACCGAAGGGAACTAGCCCTAAGGTCGATTATTTCATATTAAGTGCGTATTTGGAACCAAAGTCCTTGAAATGTGGAAGACATTTTTTTTATAATCGAATCAGATTTTCTGGTAACCCAGTTTATGTAAGTCATTGCACACAAGGCATTTTTATAATGTAGATTCGATTTAGTTTTATCCATTTTATATCTTGGTTTATTTTTCTTTATACTTTCTATTAATATTCTATCTCATTTAAAGATATCAACACTTAAAATAAAACATTAAGTCATATCAAAAGGTTTAAAGGTATTTTATTTAAAAATAATAAGTGTTAAATAAGTCATTCAAATGTAATCCATTTGAAGGCAATAAGTGTTTAATAGGTTTTTAATTCATCTGAGCCATTCAAAGATAATCCATTTGAAGGAAATAAGTATTTAATAGGTCTTTATTACATACAAGCCATTCAAAGATAATCCATATTAAGGCAATAATTGTTTAATAGGTCTTTAATCCATCCAATCACAACCAATTTTAAAAGTAATATATAGTATATTGATTAAGATTCGGACACCTCATTAAAACATCTCCGCGCCACCAGGGTAGGAAAGATTATGCCCCGAAATATTTATATTGAAGTAAAGCAAAGTACATATTTACAGAACGAATCTATTCTAAGTATAACTGAGATGCTCAATATTCTAAGGGGCTTCAACAAGTCCTTTCCAATTTCATATACGACGTATAGTCCTTCCTAATTAAGAGCCAACTTTCCGAACTAATTCTCATTAGTCTGCAAGAAAAATTTCCTTAACACTTTATCTCGTACTTGAAAATGTATTTTTTTCTTTAACTCCAAACTTGCTCCTCATCAAGCCTTGGTAATATGTAGTTCTTAAATGTGCTTTTACTATTTTTTCTTCAATTAAATCCAACTGAGTCATCATAGCTATGTTATTATTTTTTTCGGAATATTTTTGGACTCTAAATAAAAGAAGAATAGCTTCTATAGGTGTGATTTCATCCATCCCATAAACAAGAGAAAATAAAGACTCTTTAGTAGCTGTATGAGGAGTGGTTCGATATGCCCATAATACCTCTTGTAAGTAGCTTGACCATTTCCCTACTGCTCCTTCTAAATTATTTTTGAAACCTATCAAAATTGTTTGGTTAGCCACTTAAATTTGTCCATTAGCTTGAGGTGCCGTTTAAAGTTGTCAATTAGATATTGTTTCAGATAAAGGTACCGCTTTTATCCATTTAGAGAAATAATTGCCATAATTATAGTACGACAACCTCCAAAAGCCATTGGAAGGGGTCCAACAAAATCAAGTCCCCATCTATCAAATGGTATAGGTTCGGATACTGCTTCTATGAATACTATTGCCACATGGATTGTATTTCCATATCTTTGACAAGGATCACATCTTCTCACCAGATCCTTAGCATCTACTATTATAGTGGGCCAATAATATCCTGCTAACAAGACTCTTCTAGTCAAAACTTTATAGCCACAATGTGATAATCCCCTCATGCAATTCGAATAGAACATTTTGAGACTTATCAGATCCAAGGCAACGCAGGAAAGGCCTATTGCAAGATTTGTCATAAAGAACTCTCCTCAAAACTATAAAACCACGAGTTTTATACTTTATTTTCTTAGCTAAAAGCATGTCTCAAGGTAGAACTTCATTAGCGATTAATTCTTGGATTTCATATCTCCAATATTTCGAAAGGACACAGGATATGTGCATGCTTTCTCCAACTTCACCCTCATTTCCTATGATTGTATTTATAAAAGGACATCCATGTATAAGGATCTAAGGGTGTGCTTTGGAGTAAGCTATGGTCGTTAGAGAATCTGCCATGGTATTTTTCGATCTAGGAACATGCTCATGTTTGATGTGTTTAAACCCAATAGTGACTTCTTTCAGCACTTGTAAATATCGTATCAATTGATATTTTCTAGCTTCAGACAGTCCTTGAACTTAATGAGTGAGTAATTGTGTATCACTTATCAACCAGACTCTTTTAGCCCCACATATTTTGGGCCAACCTCAAAGCAGCTTTGATTGCTTCATATTCTGACACATTATTGGATGCTCTGAAGCTAAAACATATATCCAAGTACATGGTATCTCCATATAGGCTAGAAAAATTCGAGCTCCACATCCCATTGTACTAGACCCACCATCCATTCGGATTACCCATTATTTTTTTACCCATTATTTTTTAAACTTAGTCATTTGTGTTTCTTTAATCAGCCAAATCTTTAGCTTGTATTGTTGTATGAGGCGCAAAATCAATGTCATAATCTCCAAGCTCAACTGACCACTTAGTCATTCTTCCCGATATGTCAGCCTTTTGTAACATATTTTTTAGTTGAAAAAGAAGTTCAAACTGTGTCAGAATGTACCTAAAAGTAAGGTCTCATCTTTCTAGCAGCTATCACTAATGTCAAAGCTAACGTTTCCAATTTCAAATATCTTTTCGCAGCTTCCAACAAACTCTTGATTATATAGTAAACTAGGCGGAGGTAATTATCCACTTCCTGTACCAGTACATCACTTATAGTATACTTTGATACCGCTAAATACATATTGAGTCTTTCTTCATCAACAAGTTTGAATAATGTCTTGGGTGAGGAAAACCGTCTTAATTTCAAGGAAATCTTGATCATAGTTAGGAGACCAATTGAAATTCTTAGCATTTCTTAAGACTTGGAAAAACTGAGTATATTTGTCTGATGACCTTGAAATAAACCGGTTTAAAGCTGCCAATCTTCCAGTCAACACCTAGAATTCTCTAGTATTCAGAAGTGGGTCCATGGCCAACAAAGCATTTAATTGATCCGAGTGAACCTGAATCTCTTTCTCACTTATAATATAGCCCGGAAATTTACCTGATCGGACTCTAAAGGTGCATTTCTCTGGATTTAATTTTAAATTGATGGCCTCTAAGTTAGAAAAAGTTTCATGGGGATCAGAGATATGATCTTCTTCTTTAGGACTCTTAACCATCATGTCATTAATATAGAATTTCATATTTTTTTTATATGATTAGCAAAGGTTTTATTCCCCAGTCGTTGATAGGTCGCTCCATCATTCTTCAACCTGAATGACATTACCTTATAACAATGAATCCCCCTATCGGTAATAAAATTAGCGTGGTCTTGATCATTAGGATTCATTTGTATTTGATTATACCTAGAAAAAACATCCATAAAGGACAACAGTTTGTTACCTGACGTATAATCCACTAGTTGATCTATCCGGCAACTAGAAATGGATATTTAGGGCCAACTCTATTGAGATTTGTGAAGTCAATAAACATACACCATTTTCCATTCGTTTTAAAAAAAAACTGGGTTAGCTGTCCTAAGAAAGTATTGGGATTCTTTGATATGCCCCCTTTTGGTCAGCCTTTCTACTTCTTAGACAATTACTTCGGATTTTTCCTTTGAAAAAAATCTTATTTTTTATACTACTGGCCTAACATCGGATCAGACAGACAGTTCATGATTGATAACACTGGTTGGCACTCCAGTCACATCTTCTTTACACCATGCAAACACATGCAAATTATTAGCCAAAATATATAATAACTTTTGTTTTAACGTCAATTGTAGTTTAGATCAGATCCTCAAACTTTTACCTTCTGTCTGACAAGGAATTTCAACTTATTTAACTGGGATTATAGCACTAGAAGCCTCCCTAAGATCATCTATCTTATTTTATTTGACACAAAGATCTAGTAGCTGCTATTTTTTATCAACCTTTACTGCTTCTAATTATTTAGAAGCAAGAGCAATGACATAACATTTATGAACTACTTTTTGGCTACTTCGGACAACGCCCACTTGACCTCACAAAATATATTCCAAACATTGATGGACAATGGAAGCTACTGCATGCATCCTAGATCGGCCGAATATGGCATTGTAAGATGTTGGACAATCAACTACCACAAACAACACAATTACCATCTTTTTAAATGGTCCTTTTCCCACCAAGACCTCTTCTTCAAATTCTCTAATTACATCGACTAGGCGCATAGTAAATCCTACTATGGTCCTATTCGAGCATTGGATGATTGAAGGGTTATTTATTTTCTTATAAGTAGAAGGAAATAATATGTTTTCCAAACTACCTGTTTTAATCAAGATTCGACGTATACCATTGCCCCCAATAGATGCTCCTATCACCATAACATCTTCATGTGGGCCTATAATATCTCTTAAATCATCTTCATCAAATACAATGAACAAAGCATGACTTTCATAATAATGTGTACATATTTTCCTCTTAACAAAGTTGTTAGATTGTTAACATCTTCTTTCTTTAACAGCTTGAGGGTGCAGTCATAATGTCTCCCCGAAAAATGGTTAAAGACTAAAAAGGTTACATAGATTGGATATTGTTGTAGTCTTCTCTACTATCACCCCAACTTGATTTTGATCTGGATCACGATCCAGATATTATGATACCACATAAAACTGTTCTATAATCATCATGGTATCTTCTTGTCTAAATGCACCCATACTTTACCTTAGACCAGCTGATGATGTTGTTCGGTTTGTATTTGCAATAGGCTGAGAGTGAGTATTGACTTGCCTATTGCCCATTTTATTTTTAACAAAAGCACCCACCTTTCCTTTCTCATTCATATTCTGTACTTCTTATTTTAAAGCGATATAATCCTGGGTATCATGACCCACATCATTGTGGCTTGTCTTCTAAAATCTAGTGAATTCTTAGTTTTGTCATAAATAGTGGCCACACTTTCACCCAGTTCGGCAAACCATTCATGTTGAACCCACTGCCCCTCTTGGGTTTTACATGTTGGCTTTGATTTGATTGATATTGTTTAGGCCGATGTGACCCCTGTTTCTATTTTTTTGGTCTATAATTAACAGTGGCCTGCTAGCTTATAGGATTGATGTTGTAAGAGCATACCTATTCCGGTGGGGCACTCTAGATTTTTTAGTTTCGTTCACCGCAATCTATTTTCCGACCTGATTGAATAATCTTCCCCATGTCATTTCTTTTTTCTGAGTCACCAAATCAGCCAACTCACTTGGATTCAATCATTACCTTAAAGAAGAAATAACAATTTGTTAAAAACAATCGGCCAACCCATTCTTTGTACTCACAAAACGACAGATGTATTCCTTTAATGACTCATTTGGCTCTTGGGCACAATCGATAATCGTGTCACAATTCCCTTTAAGCTCCTTACTCCTTATGAACTGTCTCTAGAATGCCATCCAAAAACATCATAAAAATTATAGATCCGTGTGGTCATGATCATCAAGATTTATCATAAAGTTTTTGTATTGCTCGAGTTAGTTAGCAAGATCTTTTCTCTACTTTTCATGTTTTATATTTCACTTCTCATTTACATTATGCTTATCTGTCTTATGATACAGTAAAAGGAAATGTTAAAACTGGAAGAGAGCAAGTTGTAGTTTTTAAGAATGCTATATTGGTTATATTAGTATGCTTAAAAATTGTTCTTCTTAGCATGATTGGACGAGGACTAAAAAAGAAGTTTATAGATTAAAAACAAATTATCACAAAAGTACATAAAATAAAACAAAATTATAGTATAAAAATAATATAACTATTTGATTAATGTTAATAGTTCTAAATAAAAAAATACTATAGTTTTGAAGAAAAAATAAAAATGGATGGGTCATTTTTCAAATTTCTATTAACAAATTATCACAAAAATATTAAAATAAATTTATACTACAAAAAATAATTATCAATGATTCAGTCAGTTTCATTATAAATTAGGACGTTATTATAATTAATTGACTAATGTTAATATTTTTGAATAATAAATTATTGGGAATTGCTAAAAAAACGGCCAAAACTACTTCGCGAAGTCGCATGTTTCTGATTTTCAATATTTACAAAAATGCCACTAGGTAAAAAACCCAAAAAAACATTTGAAGTCTAAATATTTACAAGTGATGCCATTGAAGAGAACAAAACTACTCCATGAAGTTGCAAACATAATTTCAAACTTCATCTTCTCCAAAACTACTAAAAATAGAAACTTAACAACCAACAAAACCCATTTTTTAAAAAAATTCAAAACCTTTACAACATGGACGGAAAAGAGTCGGAAGTACTTCCCACGCAGAGAAGCATGGTCGCCGAGGAGGTACATTGCATTTCCCTCTTTCATTTTCGCCAAAAAATAGATTTTGTGAAAAATCCCGTATATGGTGTTCGTCGCCACCCTCCAGCGTGGACGACAGGCCGTACGCCATCCCAAAGGCGTATGGCACCTTCCCTTCGCCATCGGTTGGCGTGTGGGACACTCCGTACGCCACACGAGTGGCGTCTTGTCTGTCTCCCACGCCAGTGGGTGGCGATGGGAAGGTTCCATACGCCTATGGGATGGCGAAATATGCTTCCCTTATCCGGAATATCGGCTTAATTTGTTTTTCTACTTCTTACGTATTGCAGGAGGTGAACGAATGCGATATTTCACTTGTTTCGGACTACGCTCACCATTTCACCACTCACGACGAGTATAACTTAGAGTCGATGACCGAGTGGGTAAAACTAAGGGGGAAAACGTTGGGTTTTTTGATAAACGTAGCATCGAAGGAGGTAGGGAAGAGGGGGAGAACACCGAGAGTGGATTATTGGTGCGAGCGTAAGCGTAAGGCCACGGGTAGCAAAAAAATAAATTGCCCTTTTCATTTGGTGGGTAATCCGTTAAAAGGAGACGATAAGTGGGCTCTTAGTGTCCTTTCCGGGAAGCACAACCACGAACCGATCAAGTATGCCGAAGGACATTTGCAATGGTCCAAGTTAAAACGTAAGGAAAAAGAGCTCGTTGATCTTTTGACGGTGAAATGGACAAGTCCGCGACAAATATTTGGTGCTTTGAAAAAGCCCGATCCGGAGAATGCTTCAAATATCCGTCACGTTTACAATCACCGTCAAAGAACGAGGATGGCTGAAAACGGCGATCGATCCCAAATGCAATGCTTGTTAGTTAAATTACAATTGCACAAGTACAAGTATTGGACGCGGATGGGGAATGACGGTTCTAACGTCATAACCGATTTGTTTTTCGCACATCCGCTTAGTATTGACTTACTACGGACCTTCCCACGCTTGCTAATCATGGATAGCACATATAAAGTTATTCGTTACGGGATGCCTTTGTTCGAAGTAGTCGGGGTAACATCGACCAACAAAACGTTTTGCATTGGTTTCACGTTTATGGTGAGTGAAAAAGAAGACAACTACGAATGGTCTTTGGGATGCTTGAAAACGGTAATGGAGGAGAATGATTGTGAATTACCGTGTGTTATCGTTACGGATCGCGAACTAGCCTTGATGAATAGCATCGACAAATTTTTCCCTAGCGCTAGTCACATGTTATGCGAGTGGAATTTCAACAAAAATGTTAGCGGGAGAACGAAAAAAATGTTTGAAGACGGAAATGTGGCTAAAAGTTTTTTGGTGGCTTGGAACGACGTTGTTTCATCCGATACCGTTGAGGTTATGAACGAGAGGTTGGCTAAGATGCGGTCGATGTTCAAAGACCAAGATAAGGTGATCGATTATGTGGTTGACTCGTGGATTACGCCTTATAAAGAGAGGTTTGTTCACGCTTATACTAACAAGATCATGCATTTTAATAACCACACCTCTAATAGGGCCGAAAGCTCGCATGCTACATTGAAAAAATATATGGGGTCTAGCCGATTGGATTTCGATGGGTTTTGGGATAAAGTGCATGGCTTGTTAGCGATGCAACATTCTACTATTAAAGAATCGATGGAGCTTAGCAAGTGCCGTTTAATTCACAAATTCCAAGATTTTAAACCGTTCAAATTTTTACGGGGGTACGTATCACCTATTGCTTTGGCGATAGTATACGATAACTATGTTGATAAAAGCGGCGGTGAAAAATCTATGTGTGTTTGCACCGATCGTACGATCCATGGTTTGCCGTGTTTCCACGACCTTGAGGCAATCCGAAGAGTGGACGGCCACGTACCTACTCAGATTATAGATGAGCCTTGGAAGAGACTAGATATCGTTCCGCGAGTTAAACTCACCGGTGAAGAAGAAGTAAAATTTGATTTCGCAAATCTAAATGCGAAACTTGAAGAGTTTGATGTTTACGAACAAAGTCATTTGCTCAAAATATTTCAAATTTTTTTGGATCCTTCGACTACACTCCTTTGCGAACCCCTCGAGAAGGTTAAAACCCGCGGTAGAACTCCCGGACGTGTTGGAAGCCGTGGTCGTGGACGGGGTCGGGGTCGCGTTAAGGGTAGCAAAGTCCAACGTGATTATTCTACGAAAAGAGATCCTTCGTATCACGAATACGTCGATCAAGAAATGTTTGAGTCCCACGATAGTGCCGAAACTCCACGAGTTGTAACACCCGCCGCTAGTATAGCAACCCCGGTCGGCACTCTCGGTAGCACCGCAAGAACGGTTGCCGCACATACTCCGACTAATTCCGGAGCAAAATCCCCAAAAAATATAGCAAAACGGGTTCAATGCGTTGGTTTAGGCACTCCGGATACGTCGAACCACATCAAGGCTATACCGTCATTCCCGGCTAAACCATTCCCGACTAGATTACCAAATGTTTTAGACTCGAGATTTTCAAAAGACATACCTCAATATATGCGTCCTTTCATAAGCCGAATTACAAATGTAATGCCCGACAGTAATTGTGGTTTTAGAGCCATCGCGCATGGTATGGTTGGTAACGAAAGTGGATGGCTAATGGTTAGAGAAGCCTTGGTTCACGAGCTAAAGAGCGATCGGGAGTTTTATAAACGGGTTGCATATTACGACGATGAAAGCGAAGTTGATAAGGAGATAAACCGGTTGAATTTTAATAAAGAGAATGCACCTTACGCAAAATGGATGTCCTTGCCTAGTTGAGGAAAACTAGTCGCGACTGATAAGGAAGAATAAAAGACAAGGAGAAAAGTGTAAAGAAGAAGCTTGATAGGAGAAAATAGCAAAGGAAAAATATGTTAGGAGGAAAATGTATAGAAATAAATGTAAAAGGGCTGAATCGTATTAATTGTAAAGAGGTAGGCAAAATAGGAAGAACGCAAAGTGTAAGGACCAAAAGATGTAAATAGTCCAAATTAAAGCGTGTGGGGTCCGCAATTGTACTATAAAAGGACCACACACGCTTCACAAATCGCGAGATGAATAGTACGAGATTTTCTCTTTCTACACTATTTAGTAATTTGGACTTTCTCTCTCTAAATCTAACACCAAGACATTTCTCTATCATAAAATCGTCTATCAACAATCTTCGCATAACAAAATCACCCATGGACCACCTTTAAGCTCTTCAGTGGCGCCGTCTGTGGGAAACGAAAATCGCTCGGTCGATAATCGCTTCCTGGAAATAATTCCTGTTCCGAGGAGGACCATGGGGGACCAATGGGACGATTTGATTAATCACTGTGAGGAAAACATGGAGGCGGATGACTTTCAGAACGATATGGAGTCCGAAGGAGAAGGAGGTCGGCGAGTTGAGAACATTTTCGGTGACTCCGCCCTCCTGGCTTAGAGGAATGAATTGTTGTTGGAAATCGAAAGGTTGAAAGCGGAAAAGGAAGCCGCACAGAGAAATCTTCGATCCGAGATAAGGAGAGAAGCCTTCATTGAAAAAGAGGAGCGCGACGTTGAAGTTCGTCCCAAAAATAAAGACGACAGATATCGGAGGCGTGAGCGACGGCCTCCGAGGAGGAGAGAAGAACACCGATCGGACTCGGCTGCCTCAAGCGATTACTCGCGCTATAGCACTTCTGAATCATCTCCTCAGAGATACCACCGGAGGAAAAAGCGTGATCATAGGCGAACTGATTTCCGAAGGGGAAGAAGTTCGGAGAGGAAATCCTCGAGGGAGAAAAGTCGCCACGACCGAATTGATGACCGATATCATGAACAAGCAAAGTGCCCTGGTAAGAATGACATGGGCCCTCGAAATTCAGAGTGGCAACAACAATACACTTTGCCCTCCGAGGAGGGGTTGTATTTTTTGAATAATGACAATTTGAGGTCCAACATTTATCGTACGGGACATAATTGGAGAGCCTCTCGCCTATCCTCGGAGATCTTAGTGGGGAACCTCCCAAAGCACTTTGACATTTCGAAGTTAGAAAAGTTCGATGGGACTCAGGATCCGGACAATCACATCGAGCAGTTCAAAAACTTTATGATCAATTTCGACGACGATGATAAGCTTCTATGCAGAGCATTCTCTCAAACTTTCAAGGGAGTGGCATCTAAGTGGTACAACAGGCTACCTCAGGGCTCTATAAATGTTTTTGACATGTTCTGGAATATCTTCAGGCAACACTTCGTGGGAAGCAAGAAGTTCCGAGCCAACAGAGACACCATGGATGGGTTTGCTCCCCGGGTTTGTTAAAAGACACGGTGGCAGAAAGTCAGGCGATGACCTTCGGAGCATTGCTAGATCAAGTTGAGAAGAGAATCTTGGTGGAAGAAACCCAGGCTTCGGAGAAAGGTTCAGGAGAGCAGTTGGACCATAATCAATTCCAAAGGACTGAGCCAAGCACCCAGGGCCCTCGGTCGAACGTTCAGGCTAAAAGAGTGGGTCAGTATCCTCCGAGGCAAAAATCAAACCCGCAGTACTATGGCAATCAACAAAACTACAATCAAGGGGGAAGATTCATGTCAAACAAATGGGTTCGACCCGATTATTTCGCAGAGTTGACAGAAAATGTTGCTGCGATATTTGATAAGGCTAAATCTTCGGTCACGTTCAGGAAGCCTTTTCCCATACAGACACCGAGGGAAAGCAGAAGTGCCAACAAATATTGCAAGTATCATGAGTATGTAGAGCATGACACCAAAGATTGCATAGCTTTAAAGAAGGAGGTGCAAGCTCTAATTGAGAATGGAATGCTGTTGGAGTACGTCAAGAAACACTCTCATAAAAATGCCGTGGTAAAAGCTGTCTCGAAGAATACTGACACAGCCATGGTAATTTCCGAGGGGGTCGACGATTTTGACATCGAATAAGAGTATATGGACCCCAAAGTGGGGAGGAACAATGTAAACCTGGTAGAGGAAGAAATTCCGAGGCGGAGGGTGGATAGTCTTTGTGCATTTTTCGATTCCCTGGCAATTTTCGGGGGAGACACAATCGCGGGAAATTCTAACAGCTCTCGCAAAAGGCACATGGTCAACTTGACTACCCAGATCGAAGGAGGAGTCTCCGCACAAATGCATCGCTCGCCTTCTCCCATTATTTGTTTTGATGATGACGATATGCGTAATGTTGCAGGCCCTCATGAGGACGCTGTAGTGATCGCAGCGGGCATTGCTGGGGATCAGATTCAGAAAATACACATCGACACAGGGAGCTCGGTGAATATCTTGTTTATGAGTACTTACCGCCGCATTTCTGACCCACCGGTCATCCGAAGGTCCGACATGACAATAGTGGGTTTTACTGGTGCCACAGCAGTTGTCGTTGGAGAGTTTCAGTGTATGGTTGAGCTGGGTCGTGGACAATTTAAGAAAGAGGTGGAGGTACTTTTCATTGTGGTCGACGCACCGACCTCCTATAATGCTATCCTAGGACGCTCTTGGTTATCCCGGATGCATGGCGTAATTTCCACGGTGCATTAGTGCTTAAAGTATGTGATCGGAAACAATATTGGAACAGTCCGGAGCAGCCAGAAGATGGCACGAGAATGCTACCAGGTAGCCCTGTCCTCCAAGGGGGTTCGAGGGCGGCCCTCCGACCCAGCATATCAATTAAAGGGGCCTCCCCCCGAGGTCATCCTGTGCGATGATCCAAGGGAGGCCTCCGGATTTCAGGTCCCAGAGGAAGATTCTTCGACATACGAACTAGCGACTGGAAAAGTTCTGAAAATATGGGATGTAACTGGTGTGCCGGCGGAAATTATGTGTCACAAACTCGCGATACGATTGGATGTCCGACCTATAGTCCAGAAAAGAAGGCTTGTCTTCCTGGAAAAGGCCTCAGCGATTTTGTCGGAGGTCGAAAGGCTGCTGAGCATAGGTCATATTCGCGAGTCGCATTATCCCGTATGGGCGTCGAATCCAGTGTTGGTGAGAAAGAAAAATGGCAAGTGGAGAATGTGTATTGACTTTACGGATTTGAACAGAGCTTGTCCTAAGAATCCGTTTCCTATGCCTCGCATCGATCAATTAGTGGACTCGACCACCGGAAATCGATTGTTATCTTTTATGGACACTTACTCAGGATATAACCAAATTCGATTGGCTGCCAATGATGAGGAAAGCACTTCTTTTATTACTGGGCGAGGTTTATATTGCTATAAGGTCATGCCGTTCGGATTAAAAAACATGGGGGAACTTATCAGCGCCTGGTCAATAAAACTTTCGAAGGACAGATTGGGCGATACTTGGAAGCTTATATCGACGATATGTTGGTCAAAAGTGAGCGAGATGAAGACCATTTTGTTGACCTAGCAGAGACATTCCATAACTTGAGCAGAGTCAATCTCAAACTCAATCCGGAGAAGTGCATTTTCGGGGTAAGGTCAAGTAAATTCCTTGGGTACATGATCAGCGAAAAAGGAATCGAGGCTGACCCCGAGCAGCTAAAAGCTCTAATCGCCATGACTCCCCCCCCCCCCCGAAATATCAAAGAGGTGCAAATTCTGACAGGACGATTGGCTGCTCTGAATCGATTCATTTCTCGCTCGTCGGATAAGTGTGCCCCGTTCTTTAAAATATTGCGGAATGTGAAGCATTTCTGTTGGACTGAAGAATGTTCGGCCGCTTTTCGTCGAATTCAATAGTATTTGACCTCTCCGGAAATCTTATCTAAACCTGTGGTAGGGGAAACGTTAATTGTCTACGTAGCCGTATCTGAATGTGCTGTCAGTGCCGTTCTCCTCCGCGAAGATGATTCCCTTCTAAGGCCAATTTATTATGTCAGTAAGAGTTTGCTGGACGCCGAGAAGCGATATCTTACTTTGGAGAAGGTAGCTTTAGCATTGGTGACGGCGGCACGGAAGATGAGACCTTATTTCCAAGCCCATCCAATTGTTGTTCGGACGACTTTTCCTCTGAAGAGTCTATTACAAAGACCAGACATCTCTAGCAGGATGACGAAGTGGTCCGTAGAGCTGGGAGAATTCGACATAACGTTCGAGCCTCGAACGGCGATAAAAGCACAAGTTTTAGCAGATTTTTTGGTTGAGTTCCATTCAGACAGAAAGGAGCAGGAGGTACATGAAATGGTTGACGAAGAAGAATGGGTGATACGAACGGATGGTGGGTCGAACATTTCAGGCAGTGGGGCAGGTGTCGAGTTGATATCCCCGCAAGGGGTAGCTATGTTCCAAGCCATTCGTTTCGGTTTCAAGGCTACTAATAATGAAGCTGAGTATGAAGCCGCTCTAGCAGGCTTACGTTTAGCTCAAATATGCGGGGCTCGGTGGATAAAATTGATCAGTGATTCTCAGCTAGTGATAAACCAAGCTTCGGGGGAGTCCGAGGCAATGAAGGAAACACTGATACAGTATTTGAAGCTGATGAAAGATTTAGCATTTGGATTTGAGGGAGTCAAGTTCGAGCATGTTCAAAGAGAGTTGAATGCTGTCCCGGATTCTCTTGCCTCTGCTTCACGAACAGAGGGTTATCCGTGGGTTTTGGTTCAGGCATACCCGTCGATCTCGATTGGCGAAGAACACGCGATGAACATCTCGGAGGAAAACCACGTGATTACGCCTGATTGGAGAACGGTTCTCATTGATTTTCTAGCCCATGACGTTTTGCCCGTCGACAAATATGAAGCCAGAAAAGTTAGATTCAAGTCCCACGGTTACATTTTGCTGGGAGGATTGATGTATAAAAGATCTCTGAGTCGGCCATTATTAAGGTGTTTGAGTGGGCCTGAGTCACAAATTATCCTCTCCGAGCTACACGGCGGTGAAGGATCCGCTCATTGTGGATATAAGGCTTTAATCCGTAGGGTATTCTTGGCAGGCTATTATTGGCCAACTATCACGGCCGACGCAAAAGATTTGGTCAAACGCTGTGATACGTGCCAGCGCTATGCTAATGTAATTCACAAACCTGGGGTATTGATGGAAAGCGTCTCGGAGGCAGTTCCGTTTGACAGGTGGGGCATTGATTTGGTTGGGCCTCTACCCATGGCTTCTGGGGGCAGACAGACAATAATTGTGGCCGTCGACTATTTTTCTAAGTGGGTGGAAGCTGAGTCGCTCGCGGGAACAAAGGTCAAAGACGTGATCAAGTTTGTTCTATCTAATATTTGTTGTCGTTTTGGTGTACCATTGCAGATTACCACGGACAATGGGCCTCAATTTGATAATAAAGAATTCCAGAGCTTCTGTGTATCAAGGGGCATACGACAATGTTTTTCGGCACCATTTCACCCTCAGGCGAATGGGCAGGTGGAAGTAACTAATCGCACCATCCTCGACGGTTTGAAAAAGAACTTGGAAGGCAAAGCGGGGAAATGGCCCGACTATTTACAGGAGGTGTTGTGGGCATACCGAACGACCCCCCGAACGGCCACCATTGTGTCCCCATTTGCCTTAGTCTATGGGATGGATTCCGTGGTCCCTCCGGAGATCCTTTTCCCCTCATATCGAATAGAAACCTATGACTCGGACACAAATGACCAGAGTAGAGCATTGGCTTTAGATTTGGTTGAGGAAAAGAGACAGCGAGCACAGTTGACTTCCCTTCATTATCAGACTCTTATGAGGAGTCGCTATGCGTCCAAAGTAAAGCATCGAGATTTTCAGGTGGGAGACAAAGTTTTACGCAAAGTTTTCTTGCATACTAAAGATAAGAGCTTGGGAAAATTGGGCCCCAACTGGGAAGGCCCTTACGAGGTTACCGAAAGGATAAAACCAGGCACATATCGGTTAAAAGATAAAGAAGGGAGATACCTCCGTTTACCTTGGAATATCGAGCATTTAAAACTATATCTTGATTAGCAGAGCCAGTTGGCATTGTATTTCTTTTTTCCTCTGTCTGTATCCCCTGGAATAAATTTTGGTGAGGACACACTCTTTCCTACCCTGTTAGGCACAGGAAGGTTTTAATGAGGTATTTCGATGAGCCCCTTAAATACAAAGATTTCTTTGCCTTAACTATTTTTTGAGTCACAGTAACATGTGCCTCGAATTGTTGTCCCCTCGAACTATTTTTTGAGTCACAGTAACATGTGCCTCGAATTGTTGTCCCCTCGCACTATTTTTTGGGTCACAGTAAAATGTGCCTTGATTAGTTTTCTCTTCGAATTATTCTATGGGGTCACAACAATGTATGCCCCTAGTTTTATTGATACTTTATGTATTATCGGGTCACATTAAGGTGTGCCTCGAAGTCTTGGGACTTTCGAACTATTCTTCGGGTCACATTAAGGTGTGCCTCGAAGTCTTGGGACCTTCGAACTATTCTTCGGGTCACATTAAGGTGTGCCTCGATGTTTTGGGACCTTCGAACTATTCTTCGGATCACACTATAGTGTTCCTCGAATCCACTCTCACTCAGTTGTGACTCAAAATATCATCTCCTTAAATTTTTTCGGAGACCCCATAATTGTTCGAAGGCCTTATTGCAAACATAAAACTTGTGAATTTATCCAAGTAACAATTGTTCGAAGGCCAATGAAATTGGCGTTCGAAGGCCTTATTGCAAACATAATATGTGTGACTTTAACTAACTAATAATCGTTCGAAGGACAATATAGTTGGATGATTGCAGAACTTGTTCCAAACATAATATATATAGAAGTGACAAATATTCATTGCTCCTACAAAAATTGACCTATCTCACACAATTAGAACAGTACATGTTCAAGTCATTACAAAAAGAGGCCCTATTGGGCCATCCACAAAAAAAAACTGACTCCTTCAGCACTTTTACTCAATCTCCATTTTTCGAGGAGTCACTCCCCTCACCCTCTGAGTCTTCACTTTCACTTACGACTATTTGGGGAGGGCGAAGTTCCGAGGGGACAAGCTTCCAAAAAGGCCCCAAGTTATATTCAGGATGCTCAGCATATATTTGGGTCAACAAGCCAGCTCGAGTAGCAGCATCCCGGGCCTGCAAATTCTTTGAACATGTTGCTGCATAAGCATCCACAGCCTTATCCTTCGCCTCCTCGACCTCTACAGGGAAACCTTTGATCTGTCTTTGCAACTGATCACGCTCTGCAACTACCTTTTGAAGAGCTTCAGTACATTGGTTGAATCCATCGTAAGCCAAGCGATGCCCCTTTTTATATTCAGCTATCATTAGCTCTTGAGAATCAGTCTTCTCCTAGTACAAATCCCTCTCTTTTTGGCAACACCTCTCTAGCATTGTCACATAATTCTCAGAGGCAGAAAGACGCTCGTACAAGGCATCAGCTTGGCCCTCGATCACTGCATATTGCTTCTTGGCCTCCTCGAGCTGAGAGGCAACCAAAGATGACTTGAACTTGTAGTAATTTTTGCGTTTCTCCAGATGGCACATCTTCTTTCCTCTGTTCACTGAGGTGTGCAGCAATCTCCAAAGAGATAGTGAGAATTCATCATCCAAAGGAATATCGAAGGAGCTCGAGGGAGATCCTAGTGCTGCAGAGTCAAATTCTGAAAATCTACCTCCAACAATTTCTGGATCGAGGAGTTGAGGTGGGTTGCTTCGAGGCATGAGGACAGGCGCCAACTTTGGGCTGTGTTCAAAGGAGGCTGGATGAGAAGCCTCAGTAAGAGGCGAGCGTCGGGACTGTTGAGAATGTTCTCAGGAAGAATGGCCACCCTTGTTCTCTGAATCACTTGCAACCTCATGGACCTCTTTCTCAAGGCTGGCCTCTTCATGATGGTCAGGAGTTTCTCCCCCCTCTGATCGTTCTTCGATGGGCTCGAGAAGGATGCCCTTACCCTTATCTTTTTTCTTGACCTCCTTCCTCGAAGGAGCATGGGGAGGAGGATTAATGTTGGTTGAAGTTTCTTTGGCATCCTTCCTCGAAGGAGCAGGGGGAGGAGGATCAATGTTAGTTGAAGTAGCAATAATGGGTGGAGGGGGTTGAGAGTTCGACCCCCCGGCATCGTTCGAAGGAGGCTGTTGAACATTAACTGGCCCTCCGGAGTTCAATTGTTGGGTTGCTGGTACTTCATCTTCTGGAGGTTCTCCCAGGTGGCTCTGCGAACAGGAGCGTTTGGGCAAGTAAATTATAACATCTTTTTGGCTGCACCGGTCCAGCACTTCTCGCTCCGAGGGCGGAGTCATTAACCCCCTCATACTAATGCGATCGAGGGGATTGAGCCTCCAGAGTCGACTCCTAGCCAAATTGTTGTCAGTAAAGCAAATGCGGAATCGATTGTCCCACTGATCCTTTGCCCACAAGCGAAGGTTAGTAAATACAGTGGTGGCTCCCTTGACATAGTCAGTGAAGGGTTTGGACACCCCAGTCATAGCTGTAACAAGTAACTAAACATCAAAACAACATACCAGCACAAGTTCGAGGGAGCATGTTTATTCGAAGGCATTATATTTTCGAGGAACTTGTGAGAAAGCATAAAATTCGAAGGCCTAAATTCGAAGAGTAAATGTTGGGGGAATACTTACACTTCATTTTCCACTTCAGAGAAAGCTTGTGAGGATTCGAAGGAGTGGCTTCTGATCCGGTCTCCCAGCAACCAGAGAAAAAGAGAAACTGTTGCCTCCATTTTTTATCGGCCTCTAATAGATCTTTCTGTATTTTCTGCCCTCGATTGAATGTCAATGAATAGAAGGGGAAGTAAGGATTTCGGGCCAGACCGGCAAGGCCAATGAGTTGCTCTAGTGAAAATTCTTGACCAAAGATTCTCGAGGCCATGATACAGGCCATCAACGTAAACCACATGTTGGGCCCAACCTGTGAGGGGCAGAGGTCTATCCTCGACAAATACTCGATGAAGAAAGGATCTAAGGGGTATCTTAACCCCCAGTTCATGATTTCTGTGTACACCACCAACTCATTGTCCGTCACAGATAAGGGTGTCTCTCATTCGGAGGGGAATCTAATATTAACATTGGAAGGAATGCCACAACGAGTCCTTAGCATTGTTTCCTCCTCTTTCAAAAAATATTTGTACTTAATGTTGGCAAAGGCCACCATATGTTTGTTTTCGATGCCCCGAATGTTATTGCCAGCAATGCTATCTAACTCCAAAGGCAATGAGACGTCCCTTTTCGATTTTGGAGCAATCCGACGAGCTTGCTCTTCGGACATCGGTGTGGATGAAGGCGTTGCTAGGTTTGAAGGACCCAAGGAGGGGATGGCTGGCACTGTTGGTTCGAGGGGCTTCTTGAGGGGTTTTTTCCCTTTGACATCTAAAGTCTCCTCATGTCTCATGCGCATATCTTCATCGGTAATAAACGTCCTCGAGGGGAAGAACTGAGTTCCATGAATGGTCATGGATGGAGTGGAAGGCAGACTAGACACATCTGTTCCCTGTCTCCGAGGAGGGCTATTCAAAGTATGTTGAGGGTCTGTGGTTCGAAGAGGGCTAGCAGAGGTTCGAGGGGGGCTCCTCGAAGTCCGTCGAGGACTCGCAGATCTTTGGGGGAGGTTTTCAACGTCTGTTGGGACAGTTGGTTCTCGAATAAGTAGGGGAGCTTCTCTGGCCCGTTTTCGTTCATGCGAGCTTTTTCGGTCTTTATGGGACTTCTTTCTTTTCCCAGACGAGTGCTTATGTTGTCTATCTTTTCCCATCTCTTCGAGGGGATTCGACTCACTGAGCAGGCTCCGTTGAGCGACTTCGCGGGGTATAATTGCTGTCGAATCGTTCGAGGGGGCCATGCACCAAAGAAAGTAGTCGTCGATGGTGGGGGATGAGGCCTCACGTCTTCACCGGCAGCAATCCTCTCTTTGAACCGCTTACTAATTAACAACCACTCAAGAATTCGACGGGGCTTATTTGCCAGCTTTATCTCTCTAGAATTAACTGAACAAAAGTTGAATTTATGAGGTAAGAGGGTTGGTATTTATAGACGCATATGGGCTTTTCTGACACATCAGGCCTGGGGACATTTTTCTGGTGTTTGCCTAGGGACATAATAGTCCACATAGATGGGAATTGTTCCGACACTAGCCGCGGAGGAAGGCGAAGAGTTTTTATGTCAGACAAAGTCAGGAGAGAGGAACCGTTTTCTGACACAAATGTCAGAAGAATTGGTGACGTTTCCCAAGGAATTATGCTGACACAGGTGCTCGGTAAGTGACGTCAGAAACACGATCAATCGTGGCACCCCTTTTTTCGCCTGAGTATGAAATCATTCGGGGACTGTTTCGTCCAAAGCGGTGCAAGGATTGGGGGCTACTCGGATAACAGAAACTATTCGAGGGGAGACATTTCGAAGAGTTGACTTATGGCTTCAATGGTTCGAGGAAGCTCTGTGGGACATTCGAAGAAGTTGAGTGCGACTTCGATAAGTCAGTAGTTCGAGGAACATTATACAAATTTCGAAAAGGTTGATTTTCACCTCGACAGTTAGAGAATCGTTGTTGGGATTCGAAGAGTAACTTCATCCTCGATGGTTCGAAGAGTTACTTATAAAGCCCGGAGAGGAGATGGGTTTTGTCTGTCAGAAGAATTATTCAGTCCTAGTAAAATAATTTTTACTAGGACTGGGGGGCTACTGATAAGGAAGAATAAAAGACAAGGAGAAAAGTGTAAAGAAGAAGCTTGATAGGAGAAAATAGCAAAGGAAAAATATGTTAGAAGGAAAATGTATAGAAATAAATGTAAAAGGGCTGAATCGTATTAATTGTAAAGAGGTAGGCAAAATAGGAAGAAAACAAAGTGTAAGGACCAAAAGATGTAATTAGTCCAAATTAAAGCGTGTGGGGTCCGCAATTGTACTATAAAAGGACCACACACGCTTCACAAATCCCGAGATGAATAGTACAAGCTTTTCTCTCTCTACACTGTTTAGTAATTTGGACTTTCTCTCTCTAAATCTGACACCGAGACATTTCTCTATCATAAAATCCTCTATCAACAATCTTCGCATAACAAAATCACCCCTGGACCACCTTTAAGCTCTTCAGCGACTACATTCAATTGCGTTTTCTATTGCCTCGCTCTCGGTGGATGTACGACTTACTTACCGGTGAAAAATGCACCGCCGAGCGATGGTTCTTTATAGGAGATCGCCGAACGAAAGATAACGATACAGACGAACGCCTAAATTACTCAGTCAAGTTGCATATATTATTAAATTCAACCGGGACCCACCATCACAATAACTCCCGCCAACACAAAAACTCCCGCAAAAAAAACCCGCTAACGTTTAATCCCCGCCAACACAAATACTCCCGCCAAGAACTCCGGCCAAAAACTCCCGCCATGGAGTCCACTTAAGAAAAACTCCCGCCAAAAAATAATTATACTATATAAACATGTCACAGAATACAATATTCATAATAGAAACAAAGAGTCCACTTAAGAAAAAAAACACAAACACTTGAATACATGGAGTTTACAGCTGATGAAGACTACCATATGCTCAAGGCGGTGAAGTTTGTCCGCCGACAAATGGGGGAAGATAGTAGCGATACTTTCTTCGACCGCCTCCTATGTCAAATGTATTTCAACTATTGGCATTTAGGAGCAGGATTAAGATAGAAGCACCTTTGGTCTGGAACATGACGGTAGTAGACTACATCAGTAAGGATATGGTGGCGTATCTGGAGGATAGGATTGCGGCAAGGAATGAGGGGGATGATTTGGATGACAATTTGGGATACGATTTCGACGACTGATCATTTCACTATTTCCGTGTTTGTGCCATCAAGTTATTATGTTTAGTAGTTTGTGTTTAAATTAAGTAACTCCAGAATGTGTGTTGTTTTAGATAGTACTACTATTTCAATTATGTTTGCTATTGTGTTTAAATTATGTTCAACTCTGTTTCAATTATGTTAAAAATTATGTTAAAAATTATGTTAAAAATTATGCTTCAACTTTCCTTCAATCTTCTATATTTTAAAAACAACCAAAACATCTAAGCAATTGCCAAAATACGGAAACATTAATTTCAAACAGAGTAAACCCATAGTACGTGTTCCAAAAAACAAGCAAACCAGCAAACTAACCGACAACAAAATCAAAGTATCATACAAACAGAAAAAACATCATAATGTCTATGCAAGCCTCCTGGCTGTGGATAAAACATCGTCATAAGCCCCAGCCAGACGATCGAAATCATGGTCAAACTCGCTCACTCCAGGAAACAACGAGATCCTCCGCATAACAGCACGCAAATGTCGGATGATAGCTCCCTCTCGATCCTCGTGGACGTAGTCATCGAGCGAGTAGATTGCGGTGTTGAAGAGGTCGAACAAATTAATACTCTGGTGAAGGAGTAGGTACTCAGGCTCACAAAAAGACTCCATCTCGTCTGTCACCATCCCTCCTCGATAAGCACGATGCAACTTGTTCCTCTCCCGTTGCTCCCAATCATCCCGATCGAATGCATACGCCATCGTCTTCGGTTTTCTCCTTGATTTTGACTGCATGTCTAACAAAGGATGCGCGATAGCCCGCTGGACACGGCCAAACTACCGCTGAACTCGCTCTGGATAGTATGCCTGAGAGTGCTCCACACCGCATATGACATCCCGAAACCACGATATCTCTTCGAGCGGGAAATGATCGCGTATAGCACGATAAGGATCAAACAATACCTGCAATATAAACGGATATGAACATAAACACAAAAATAAATCAATTTTGGGATCACTAAAGATTAACACTTACATCGCTATCTTCCAGGTTGTTGACGGAGATACGAAGGTTCAGCTTTGTCCGTGAGTCAGATACTGCTGCAGCTGTATCCCATCTACCAATAGTGGGGTCGCGCTCAGTGTAGGTGCGTCGAGTAACAGGCCGGAGCATGACAAAATGATCTCGTATCCACGTGTCTACCATACCGATACATCCGACCATAGTCCTCGTGTCGTGCAGGGAGGCCTCACCCAGATGGTGGTACAAGTAAGCGAGAACAGCACTACCCCATGAGTACCTGCCAACACCCTCCAGAGTCAAATCGCGCAACAAAAACAAATACTTGTAATTGGAGTACATGTTGCTCTTGTCGGGGAATATGACCGTGCCGAACATATGCAATATATAGGCGCGGGCTGCCGCATCCACCATCAGATCACTCAGACGAGGGCTGTCATCGCAGAACTCTGGCCCACTAAACCTACTCCGGAGCCATTTAAATCCCAAACCAACGCCCTTGCATTTCTCAACCTCCGTCACGAAGGATAAATCATCCACCATAAGCATTTCAGCGCACTCGTGCATGGTCAGAGTCTTGTCAGATATATAGGGAAACACAGCAAGCTCACCATCAACTAGGAGTCCCAAAATAGTGTGGACGTCGTCTAGAGTAATCGTCATCTCTCCGAAAGCCAAATGGAAGCTATTGGTCTTCATATGCCACCTATCTAGGAAAACCTCCGTCATGTTAGAGTGTGTGTGCATCTCATAGAACGGCTCTATGAGACGACCGAACGGGGTGGCGTCAACTACAGCGCGTACCCTAGTCTGTGCAGCCAAACTCCATGCTCGATGACTAGGATAATGGGCATACAGCCGCATCTCTCGCTCCTGAAAAGATTTCTTTCCATTATCATAGGACAAAACAAAATAACTTCGTAAAATGTAAAATTGGAATTTTGATATTACCTCTCCCATCCAAATGTGGTATGTAGTGTGGGAGGTGAAAACCTCGCCGAAAAGCGGTGGCAATCTGGCCGGAGGAGGAGCTCTACGCTGCCCTGTAGCCGGTGGAGGATGGCATCGTCCGCGGGAAGCGGAAGAAGAAGCTAAACTCGATCCGGACACATACGGTCCGGAGACTATAAGGAGCTCATCCATCTGGACAGGTAAAACTGGCTGACCAGCGTCACGTACCCTAGTCCGCTTATTTTTTCTCCTCGTCCGTGAGCCATCAGACTGTGCATCGTCCCCGTGATCCATCATCTAAAAAAAACATACTAACTATCAGGTTTCGTCGAAACCAGACGAGTGCTTATGTTGGCTGCTGTTTGGACGAGGACGGCGCTGCTGTTCTCGAAGGTAAGTCTTCGGTATTTCCTTAGGTTTAGTTATTAGGTTCTGTGTTTTCTTAGGTTTAGTTATTAGGTTTAGTTATTAGGTTATTTATTTTAATTAAATTAGATATTACTTATAGGTTAGTTATTATGTTTAGTTCTTAGGTTTATTTACTTTAATATTTTATTAGTTTAATTTAATAATTTTTTTAGGTTAGTTATTAGGTTTAGTTTTTGTTAAATTTTTCTAGAGAGAAGGTAGAGCAAAATGTTTTAACTTCACCGAGTAATTTTTTCTATTTATAGTTTTTGTGAAGGGCAAAATTGTCAAAAATAATAATTTCACGGAACAATTTTAATTTTTAATTTTATGCGACTTCACGGAATAGTTTTGGCTTTATTTTTAGCAATTCCCTAAATTATTATAATCTTAAGGTAAAATAGCAATAATAATGGGTGACACCATTTTTAAAATTTCTATTAATAAATTATGACAAAAATACATAAACTAAAACCAAATTATACTAAAAAATATATTTATCAAATCAGTCAGTTTCATTATAAATTAAAGGCGTTATCATAATTAATTGACTAATGTTAATAGTTTTGAATAATAAATTACTATAGTCTTGAAAGAAAAATAACAATGGATCACATTATTTTTAAAATTTTTATTAAAAAATTATCAGAAAAATAAATAAAGTACAACAAAATTATACTAAAAAAATAATTATCAATAATTATCCGTCAGTTTTATTTTAAATTAAGATGTTAATATAATTACTTGACTAACGTTAATAGTTTTGAATAAAAAAAAAACTACTATAGTCTTGAATGGAAAATAACAATGGATTAAGTCATTTTCTGAAAATCTATTAACAAATTATCACAAAAATACATAAAATAAAACAAAATTATACTAAAATATAATTATCAATGATCCAGTTAGTTTCATTATAAAATAAGACGTTATTATAATTAATTGATTAATGTTAATAATTTTGAAAGAAAAAAAAAACCATATTGGCGTTGTTTTTAGAATTTATATTAATAAATAATTATCCACGGTCAGTTAAAATGTTATTATAATTAATTAACTAATAATAATAGCGTTTGAATAATAAATGAATTTTCGTAATCTCAAAAAAAAAAAAAAAACTATATTGAACGCCACAGCTGTATTCATAGGTATCCTACGCTCACTTAGGTTTCTATATTCGTACAACACTTTTATATATATATATATATAAAAGTTCACCTATTAGGAATGTTGTAAAATAATTTTACTTTGTTTGTTTTTATTTCAGGGCTCTCTCCCTCTGCATTTTCTTAATTTTAATTATATATATTTTAAATTATAAAAAATTGCAAGCCCAGCATTGGGAGAGCCATGAAGAAGAAATCGTGATGCTTGTTGACGAACTTGAGAAACTGAAAAAAATCGGCAAAATACTTGAAAAAAGGGGAGGGAACTGCTCAAAATTCAAGAAGTACAAAGGCAATTGAGGTTTATAGTTCTGCTATAACTAACCAATTAGTATGGTCCACGTATCTACATACAAAATTGAACATATGCCTTCGAGAGTCGAATCCAACCATGGAAATTGTAAAGAACTGTCAAATTTACGGCACTCTACATACAAAATACAAAAACAAACAAGTATAGGGCCCTCTAACTCTGAAAATAAACAGATGCTTTGGACAGTCCAATCCAACCATGGAAATGGAAAAAGAACTGTCAAATTTGCGGCCCTTTACCTACGTATAGAGAGGAGTGGAATCGTTACATGATTCGAGTGAGAGTGAGTGTGAGCCTGAACGTGACGGCTAGGGTGGCTAGGGTTTTATAAGCGCACAGATTACACCGATATAATTTCTTTTATTATATTTTAAAATATTAAATAAATTGTTGTATCCGATTAAAAACACTATTGCCAAAATTTAAATTATTTATTTAATATTTTAAAATATAATAAAAGAAATATATGGGTGTAAAAGCCCAACTAAGGATATCCCTAATTTCTACTAAAATCCAAAAAAAAGAGGTTAAAAGCCCAAATCAAACTGGTCACTTATAAAAACCCTAGCCGCTTGTGCTCAAAGTCAGCTCTCTCACGGTCGCGGCGCTCACTCGAATCCCGTAACGATCCCTTTCTGTTTTCGTTATTCAATTCATTTTCGCTATTCAATTCATTTTCTTAGTTGTAGCGCCCTCTCTATACCTAGGTAAAGAGCCGCAAATTTGACAGTTCTTTTCCATTTTTATGGTTGGATTGGACTGTCGAAGGAATCTGTTATGTTCATAGTTAGAGCGTCCTATACTTGTTCGTTTTTTTTTAGTTGTTCAATTTTGTATGTAGAGCGTCGTGTTCAATGTTTTTTTTTGCATAGTTAGAGTGCAGTATACGTGTTCAATTTACTGCGCTCTACGTACAAAATTGAACACGAATATATTGAACATATGCCTTCCACAGTCCAATCCAACCATGAAAATGGTAAAGAACTGTCAAATTTACGGCCTTGTACATACAAAAATGAACAAGTATAGGGCGCTCTAACTATGCAAATAAACAGATGCCTTTAACAGTCCAATCCAAACATAGAAATGGAAAAAGAACTGTCAAATTTGCGGCGTTTTACATAGGTATAGAGAGGGCGCTACAACTAACAAAATAAATTGAATAACCAAAATAGAGAGGAATCGTTACAGTGAGAGTGAGCGTGAGCCTGAACGTGAGAGAGCTGAGTTTTAGCGACGAGTGTGAGCGGCTAGGGTTATTATAAGTGCCGAGCTTCGGTTTGGCCTTTTAACTTTTCTTTTGGGCTTTTAGTAGAAATTAGGATACTGTTTTTTTACTTTTAGGTATAGGAGAAGTGTTACACCTATATAATTTCTTTCATCATCTCCATGTTAGGGCGAAACAACGGGACAAGCTTTTAAAGAGACAGGAAGATGTCAATGCACTTTACGCCCTTTTGAATGAATCGTTCAAAATGCTGGTGAAGTCCAAGGTTTGTGGTTAATTTTATTTTTATCGTCTTTTGTAATTTCAAGTATATACCATTAAAATTTATAAAATGGAAGAGGCTTTGGAAGCGAAACGCGATGATATAATGGACCAATTGTATACCACTCTATTTGGTTTATCGATTGCTCTTACCGCAAGCGTACGGAATTGTTATATTATTGTACAATAATATAACAATTTCGTTCGTTTTATTTCAGGGCCCTGGGCCATTTGGGTATACTTCCGGGAGATGTCCCACGGTGGATAAACACATTTACTGTATTCATTATTGAACTTAATACAACCATTTTTTTTTTTCACAATATAGATAAAATAAAATTACATACCTGATATAGGCTGCCTCCATCTTTTAGGATGCTTCAACCAGTTTAGAAATTACATACCTTAACTATTTCGTATTTACATACCTTAACTATTTCGTATTTAGTTATTCATTCATTCAATTGATCTGATGTGTTTTCTTATCTGATGTGTTTTCTTTTGGGTTGAATGTGTTTATAAATTCAACCACTATACGCGAACCGAGTGAGACAAACTACGAACTCAACCATTCGCGAGACAAACTACGAACTCAACCTATGGTATCCTGAACCTCATGGTTATTAAACGATTTAGGAGAGTGACAATCGAAGAATTTTTTTTATTTGGATAGAAAAAGAAGAATCCACAAACTGATAAAGTTACGTTTATAATAGTCAAAGGATATATATAGCACTCATAATCATACTATAGAAATAAAGAATTTGCAAAATGATCTATTGATTTATGATGTGATCTATAGAAAAAGAAAAATCTTATATAATTAGTCTCCAAGAATAATTTCAGTTTCATATCATTAAATATTAGTTTATTTAGTAATAATAATATGAATTATATTTAGTCTTTTCGTATATTATTATTATTATTTTTTTTCGGAGGAAACCCGCAGCCGCTGCTCAGAGTGCAATGAGTGCGCACAGGGTAAACCCTCAGCCGCTGCTCAGAGTGCAATGAGTGCGCACAGGGTAAACCCTCAGTCTGACGCGATAGCCTGCAAACCAACGCCAGAAGGTAAACCACACAAGGTGACAGGCTCAGCCGAGAAAGCGTATGCAGAGGGACTCGAACTCATGACCTTCTGGTTATAAGAATGACATGCTCAACCAACTCGGCTACCCCTTGGGGGCGTCTTTTCGTATATTATATTTCGTCTACCTCTTGTTAATTTGAAAATTATGAAGTTTCAAAATCTAATTCTAAGACTAGACCTTGAAAGTGAGCTGAAAAAGTAATAATAATAATAATAACTATCTTAGTTATTATTTATTAACATTATAAAATTTATATATAAATTTATATTACTCTCTTTTGAATCAATTAATCTATTTATATTATATATATATATATATATATATATATATATATATATATATATTTATAAATAAATAATATATGTGATATTGTATAATCCTTCCATTCTTTAATAAATAACATTTTAGAAAAAAAAACAATTCTAAATTAAGTTTCGCTCACTATTTATTTTTTTATACAAAATAGAAGTAATAATTATTTTCCTTAATACGTCCTCTTTAAATCTATTATAATTTTTTCAACTTGACTAAAATCTATTTATTATTCTTTAATACTAAATATATTATATACATAAAATAGTGGCAATTAGTTCCACTATACTAAAATATATTATTAATCTTTAATAGTAAATACATTATTTACATAAAAGAGTGGGTTCATAGGCCCCACAAGAACAACATGGTTAAACAAAATTTAACATGGTTAAACAAAATTTTATAAAATTCATTCAATTGACTACGCTATTTTTTTTAAGTAAAAATGATTTGATTATCAATTATAAATTATCATTTAAAAAAAACTTAACTCTTTGTATACCACTACTTTAAGATATTTTTTTATATTTCTTAATATATTATTTATTACTTATAAAAAATAATATTTAACCATAAATATTTATGTGTCTTAATATATTATTTTAAAATATATTTAAAAATAAAATATAACATCAAATTTATTATATCAAAATGTGACGTACATGATTTTAACTTCAAAGATGTTTTAAAATGAAAATTAAACTTCAAAACCAAATGATTATACGTAACTCTATTGTATACGGACGGCTGTTTGATAAATCTCGATAAAAAAATTAAATAATAAATCATAGATAACAACTCCATATGGATTTTAAATAAAAGTTAAGTTGTGAATAAATAGTCCATAACCACCTCTGTTATTAATATATATTAAAGAACTAAATTATGTTTATAAAAATTAGGCCCAAGTGTTCATAGCCCAACCCGAATAAATCAAAGACAGACCCACTGAAACAAAAACCCTATAAGCCCTTTCTGTACAGCAGAATCAGAAAACCCTAAAGATAAATACAAAGCCGCCGTTTGCTAATCCATCCAGAAGCTCTCCTTCGTAATCAAGTGCTTACCCCTACAGCAGCAACTTCTTTGTTGCTCTCTTCATTCCATAACAGTTGAGTTGCCCACACCGACTTTGCTGCTGAAGCGATTTCTGGACGAGGAAGATGACCATCCACAAAGGGAACCCACATTATCTTCGGCATCCAGTAAAGAAGTTGCGTCAGGTATTAAGATAGACTCCCTTATCCTTTGGAAGGGCATATGAAGAAAACCTTATTTAGATCAGGTGTCTCATTGTCGATTAGGACTCGTGGCTATGGTGAAAGACTTTTCTAAACACTCTAATTCAATTGGACTATGCATTATCCTCGTTGCCTGCCTTTGATGATATTGAATGTTTTATTTAATATTTTCGTCACATGTTTATATCAAATGAATGCTTTAAGAGGCTATGGTTAAAATTCGAAATAACTTATTTTGCGTGACCGAATGAAAAGATAATGAATATTATGTTATCGAACAGTTGGCAGCAGTCAAAAAATAGGAAAAGAATGTTATGGAAAAAATAGGAAAAAAATAGGTAAACCTGAGCATATTGTAAATTGATTTCTCTACTTTGTTCTCTCTAAATTTTTAGTTTTTTTATTATAATTTCCTAAAATTTTACCAAAGTGTGTAGTTTTAAAAGTATGCTTTTTATACTAAACCATTCGCTATATTTTAAATTATAACTATAACTAAGGCAGTAATTATAACTATATCTAAGGTTTTATAATAATGATATAAACCTTCCAATATTCTATAGTATACAAGGTCCCCATTCTTAGTTGTATACTATAGAATATCCTATGTTATGCAAATGGATATAAAAACTTTATTTTTAAAAATAAGTTTAAGGTAAAATTTCTAAACTTGTATATAATTTTTTAATTAAAATTTGAAAGTAAAATTTATTCGGTTTTATAATTATTTCTTCTCATAAATATTAATTAGAGGATGTCTAAGATTTTAAAAAACCAGGACATTTTTCGGCATGAATCAAATTTTGAAATGCAACCTGTCCGGATTCTCGGGAACGAACCGAATGGTTAAAAAATAGTAGAGTCGTTCCGTCGCACATATGCTAACAAGCTAACAAATTATGTGAAACAATAAAAATCTCACATAATTATCATTCCCCATTAAATACAAAACATGCTAGCTATTTTATCCAACTTACTTTATTATTTTTTGATGAAAGTCTTACCTATGAAAATACAAGGTTAGTCAAATATTATTCGATTTATTCCTTAAAATACAGTACAAGTGATAGAATTGTGTTATGATATGATAGAAACAAACTACGATGTTTATGTAAAACTTAAGCTTTGGAATTATCATTGGATAGTCTTCTATCATCTTGTTGTAAGCTTTTGTCGCCCCTCTAAAGATAATGGCCACAATAGTTATCATGAACAAAATAGCTGTAAATCCCATGTTTTATTTTTGTTGGAATAGGTTAGGAAGTAGATTGATTTTATAGTGTTTTTTCTGTTTCGGTTTTATTTTTTTCATTAATTAAATTATAAATATTTGACTTTTTAGATTAAGTAAAATTGCATAAAAAGTCCATACAAATTTTATAAAACTTTATTTTTTAAAATTATTAATATTTAGAATAAGTAGATTGCATAAAAAGTCCCTATATATTCATACAACTTTATTTTTAAAAATAACTTTAAGGTAAAATTTCTAAACTTGTATATAATTTTTTAATCAAAATTTGAAGGTAAACTTTATTCGGTTTTATAATTATTTCTTCTCATAAATATTAATTAGAGGATTTCTAAGATTTTAAAAAACCATATAAAAAAGGAACGGACCAGCTTATGAAGGGAATCAAATTCGGGCGGTTTTTATTTTTCAGCATGAATCAAATTTTGAAATGCAACCTGTCCGGATTCTCGGGAAGGAACCGAATGGTTAAAAAATAGTAGAGTCGTTCCGAAATAACAATGTTTAAATGTTTCACAGAATCACAACATATTGTAACTGAAAGGACCATTTGATTCCTTTCATAAGCTGGTCCGTTCCTTTTTATATGGTTTTTTAAAATCTTAGAAATCCTCTAATTAATATTTATGAGAAGAAATAATTATAAAACCGAATAAAGTTTACCTTCAAATTTTGATTAAAAAATTATATACAAGTTTAGAAATTTTACCTTAAACTTATTTTTAAAAATAAAGTTGTATGAATATATAGGGACTTTTTATGCAATCTACTTATTCTAAATATTAATAATTTTAAAAAATAAAGTTTTATAAAATTTGTGGGGCTTTTTATGCAATTTTATTTAATCTAAAAAGTCAAATATTTATAATTTAATTAATGAAAAAAATAAAACCGAAACAGAAAAAACACTATAAAATCAATCTACTTCCTAACCTATTCCAACAAAAATAAAACATGGGATTTACAGCTATTTTGTTCATGATAACTATTGTGGACATTATCTTTAGAGGGGCGACAAAAGCTTACAACAAGATGATAGAAGACTATCCATTGATAATTCCAAAGCTTAAGTTTTACATAAACATCGTAGTTTGTTTCTATCATATCATAACACAATTCTATCACTTGTACTGTATTTTAAGGAATAAATCGAATAATATTTGACCAACCTTGTATTTTCATATGTAAGACTTTCATCAAAAAATAATAAAGTGAGTTGGATAAAATAGCTAGCGTGTTTTGTATTTAATGGGGAATGATAATTATGATAGTAGAGTCGTTCCGAAATAACAATGTTTACGATTACAAAATTTTACTCGCCATCCTTCCTAAATGTGAAGCTGAGGTAGAGATACGTGAGGCTATGATTAGCATTTTCTCGGTGAAAAGAGGTACTTGGCGAAGCTTTTTAGTTAACAAATACCTTAATAACAATTGTTATTTGGATTGCTCAGGGACTTTTTTAAATAATGCTATCCATTGGGTTTTTAAAGAACTTTTACCAAATGGAGTGACTTGGATAGTTTCGTTTGGGTTAGCTGATGAGAGTTTTAGTATAATTCATGTTCCAGACTTTTGTCAAAAAGGTCAGCATCTAAGTGTTTTAGTATAATTCATCATTTCCTGTGAAGATTAAATCATCTACATAAAAAATAACAATAATAATCTTGTTACCTCCATCAGTTTTCACGAATAGTGTGTACTCATGCTCACACCTTTGAAATCCTTCTCTAACAAAGTATGCCTCAATTTTACTGTACCAAGGTCTTGGGGCTTGTTTTAAACCATATAAAGCCTTCACCAACTTGTAAACCTTGTGTTCTTCTCCTTCCTTTATGTATCCTTGCGGTTGATCTACAAACACATCTTTTGTTAGTTCGCCCGCACTCTTTACGTCTGACTGATAAATACACCAATTCTTTTGAGCTGCTAGAGCTAGCATCGTACGAATAGTATCCCAACGCGTCACAAGAGCAAAGAATTCACTGTAATCTACTACTTCTTGCGCATAGCCTTTGACCACCAATCGAGCTTTGTATTTTTCAACCTCTCCCTTCTCGTTGAGCTTGGTTTTATAAAGCCATTTAACACCAATTCTCTTTGCTCCACTTGGAACATTTGTGAGAAACCAATTTCCGTTGTTTTCTATTGACTCCAACTCTGTCTTCATAACATTAACCCATTTTTCTTCCGTAATAGCTTCATTGTATGTTACAGGATCATCGCTTGACATAAACATTACAAGACCTGAAACTTCTTCTTCTTCCTCCCATCCGGTCTCGTAATCCTGCAAATAAGCTGGTCTTCTTCTGATTCTCTAAGGCCTAAGAGATTCTGATGGATTCAAAACTTCTTCTTCTTTATTTATTTGCTATGTTTCAGGCTCATGAGTCACTTCTTCAACATTCTCCTCAACTTCGGTTTCTCTATGCTCAGATTAATTGCTCAGCCTCTAATTGCTTTGTTTTATGTCCCCAATCCCAGCTTTTCTCTTCTTCAAAAATCACATCCCTACTTGTAATGACCTTTTTTGTTTTTGGGTTGTATATGCGATAACCCTTGGATTTGCTGCTTACTCCAATAAGCACACATATGTTGTTTTTATCATCAAGTTTTTTTCTTTTCTGATCTGGAAAATGGACATGAGCGATACAACCAAAAATTCTAAAGTAATCAACTCTAGGCTTTATTCCATTCCACGGTTCTTCAGGTGTTTTTCCTTGTGTCACAGAAGTTGGACTTCGATTCAAGACATGTATAGCCCATTTTGATGCTTCCGCCCAAAAATGTTTAATAACTCCTTTATCATTCAGAATACACCGCACCATATTCATTATTTTTCCGGTTCTTGAGCTCAGCAATTCCGTTTTGTTGCGGAGTGAAAGCTGTAGTGAGTTTTCTGCTAATTCCGACTTCTTCACAAAAATCAGTGAACTCATTTGAAGTGAATTCACCACCTTTGTCCGTTCATAGACATGCTAACATTTCTCGACTCTCTTTCTCTACCTGGATCTTGAATCGAGTAAAGAATATAAAAGCTTCCGACTTTAATGACAAAAAATATATCCATACCTTTCTGCTAAAGTCATCGATAAAAGTAAGGATATATCTCTTGTCGGAGTTCAATGCTGGAGAAATTGGCCCACATATATCAGAATGTACCAGGTGCAACCTCCTTGACGAACGCTACAAACTTTGTTTAGGGATACTCTCACGATGTTGTTTACCAACAAAACAACTAACACATTTCTCTACTTCGTTGGTGCTCAAATGTGGTATTCCTTTGCCCATATTATGATATTTGAGAGTTCTTAAACCTTTGTAACTTAAGTGCCCATACCTTTGATGCCCAAGTTTAAGCTCATCCATTGCTGTTATTTTCAAATATTTCTCAGCCCTAAACAAGTTACCTTTTGAAGCCAAAATTTTGAACAATTTATTTTCCGTCATTTTTGCTTGCATAACCAGCCCTAACTCCGGATGATAAAGCTTGCATACTTTATGATGTATCAAAATCTTGCAGCCCTTTTGTACAAGTTGTCCCAAGCTTACCAAGTTACTCGTTAATTCTGGTACTAGATATACATCTGAAATGACATGAGTCCTTCCATTGACACGTATAGTTACATCACCTTTTCCAATTACAGAAAGAATAGAATTGTTACCGAGTTTTACTGAGGATTGAAACTCTTCATCAAGCTTTGAAAACCATGATTTGTCTCATGTCATGTGGTTGGAACAGCCTGAATCAAGATACCATACAAATTTTCTTTCTTCTGGAACTGGTATGTACGCCATTAACAAAACATCACCTTCCTCTTCTCCAATCTCTGCATAGTTCGCCTTCTCTTACATAGGACATTCGTATGAAAAATGTCCAAGTTTGTGACAACGATAGCATTCTACCGTTTCCTTGGTAAATCTACCTCTTCCTCTTCCTCGGCCAAATTGTCTTCCTCTGCCTCTTCCATTTCAATACTCGTATGAAACTTTGAGTACATGTTCTTCTTCTACTATTCTTGGCTTTCTCATTTTCTGCTCATGAACAAGTAATGGGCATTGCACGGTATCGACTGATAAACTGTCAATATCTTTCGATTCTTCAATTGAACACACAATGTAGTTGAAGTTTTCAGTCAGAGTTCGCAAGATCTTTTCCATAATTTTGACATCTTGCATATCATCCCCACAGTTTCTCATGTTGTTTGCTACCACTATCACCCCTGTGAAGTAATTGGAGATGGATTCTCCATTTTTCATCTCCAACAATTCAAACATTCTCTTCAAAGTTTGTAACTGCGCACGCTTCACTCTTGCATTTCCGTGATATTTGGTCTTCATAGAATCCCACAACTGTTTGACGTCTCTTTCAAAGTTATCGTCTTAAGAATTGATTTGTCAATCGCATTGAACTAATAGTTATTTTCCTTCAAATCCTTTAACCTTGCATCAACAAAGGTCTTCTTCTCTGCTTCAGTCAATCCTTCTTTGTTAATTGGTTCATCAATTCCATCTTCCACAACAACAAAATACTCCTTTGACCGAAGAAGATTTTCCATAAGGAGACTCCAATGGTCATAATCTCCATCGAATTTTGGTATACAAGGTTGCCCAAAATTACTCGATTCTCTTATATTTTCTATGTGTTTCCTCTCTTTCTCTTTTAATTTAATGGCTCCGATACCAAATTTGTTGATTTCAGATGAATAAATCTCAGACAAAAGCTATGAAAATCTTCTACAGTTTTGTTACGCAATATAAATGACTATTAAATAGTCAAAGATTGAGTATAAAAAATGAAAGCAGTAGTTTCAGTTTATCTTCTCGCAAACTCGAAGTTTCTCTCTCAATTGAACAAAAGCTTCCAACTTCAATGGTTTAGTCAATATGTCTGCAACCTGATCATTGGTACCACAATGAACCAATTTTACAATTTTATCTTTGACAAGATCCCTAAAAAAATGGAACCTAACATCCATATGCTTGTTACGACCATGAAGAACATTGTTCTTTGATAGTTTAATTGTTGACTTGTTATCACACATAATCGTAGTGCAACCTGACTGCTTCATATCAATTTTTTTCTAAAATCCTTCTCATCCAAATACATTGACAAGCACAAAATGATGCAGCTATGAACTCAGCTTCAGTGGTGGATAGAGTGACTACCGGTTGTTTCTTTGAAGCCCAAGAAACAACTCCTCCACTCAATAAGAAAGCATATCCACTTTTGCTACGTCTATTACCAATGTCTCCATCATAATCACTATCATTATAGACACTCAACTCCTCCAACATTTCCTTTTTGTAAAACACACCGAATCCAGTCGTTCCTCTTATGTACCTTAGCACACGCTTTGCTGCTTGCATATGTTCCTCTCTAGGATCAGACATGTATCTGCTCAATAGACAAACCACAAAGATCATATCAGGCCTTGTCGTCGTGATATACATTAAACTTCTAATGAGTTGTTTATATATTGTGCAATCAACTCTCTTAGCATCACTATCTTTTGATAGCTTCACTCCGGGCACAATAGGATTCTTGACATCATTTCCGTTATGCAGATTAAACCTTTCAAGAATCTCTCCAGCATATTTATTTTGATGGATGAAGATTCCATCACCATCCTGTGTCACCTCAACAACCAAAAGATACGAAGAATTATTATATTTCAAAATTATTGGATATTTATTAGAATCAAGAAATATTATCTTTTACCGTTTTTACTCTTTAAATCATTTTCTTCTATTTTAAAATAATTAGATGGAATTATTTGTTTTAATTTTTTTGTTTATACTTATTATCAATTAGATTTTATTTTTATTTTAAATTAAAATGGGCTTTGGTCGCAATTTAGTTCGACCAAAACAAATCTGGTGACATCGTGGGACGAACACCTGCACACAGGCAAACCCTAGATCTATCTAAAAACCACCATTTCCAACGAAGTCGAAGCTAAATCGACGAATTCGCGTGTATCAAACAACTCTACAACAAACAACTCTACAACATTAATTTATGAAAACAAAGCAAAAAATCATGCCAAAATCATACGTTTAAAAACATAATCGATTTTGTGGATTTGGGTTGTGAAATGTTTGTTTTAGGGTATTAAATACTTATGGTTTAGGGTAATTTTTGGGGGTTTTCAGATTCTAGACAATTTGTAGGAGTAAATGGCATGACCCTAATTAGTTAGGGTGAAAATGATAAATTAGGAAATTCAAGCTGGAGTTTAAAAAAAGGAGTAGGGTGAGAGATCTATCAAAATGTGGCTTTTTCATTTTTCTAGCTTTTTTCACCCAACTCTCTCCTCCTTCTTTCTCAACCCAATTTTCTTCTTGATTTTACATGGAAATGATTTAGATAAATTACGTATAAAATAGATGAACTAAACGATTACATATTCCATAGCATTTATTAATAAACATGAAATATTTTGATATTTTTACGTAATTTCATTATCATTATATAATAGTATTATATAGTAAGTCACATGAGAAACAAACAGATTTTACCAAAATTTTGTTATAAAATTAAAGATAAAAGTAAATAAATAACTGAAATGGTTAAAGAACACACTATGCCGTTAGTAATTTAGTACATCTGCCCTTAATAATTTAATACATCTTTTAAAATAAAATCTAAATATAAAAGTAATATTAGAATATAAAAACAAATAATTATTTATTTTGATGAAATTATTCATTAATTATGGAGACAAGATTTGACAATATGTTTAACATTTATTAACTAATAATTAATTATAGAAACAAAATTTAATAATAATAATATTAATGCGATTTTTATTAATTTATTTAAAATAAATACAATAAATAAAATGATTTTTTAGTTTAATTAGGGTTTTGATTTTTATAGTTTTGGGATTATATACGGGTATAAATCGGCTTTAGAGTTTTATTTATTAACTTAAAAAAGTTAATTATTTTTTATTTTGATTAAACTAATATTAATTATGGAGACAACATTTAACAATATCTTTCACCTTTATTAACTAATAATTAATTATAGAAACAAAATTTAATAATAATGTATAATTTTTATTAATTAATTAAAAAGGCAATAACATAAATACAATAAATAAATGATTTCTTACCAAAAGAAATGATTTCATCCTATTTAACTTCAACTTTGATAAAAGAGATAATCTGAATTTCTTAGAGTAGAAAAATCTTTATTGTTCCTCGTAAACCGAGAGTTTTTTGTTTAATTTGGAAATAATAACATAAACTATTGTACTCCTTTTAATAATACATTGGTTTCTTAACTAATTCATTGGTTGTCACAATTATTAGGCATGCATTAGCTCTTTTATTTTCGCAACTAATTTACTCGTTTTAATAATTATGTTATTCATGATTTATGGGATTTGTTTTTACTATGATATTATGTTAATAATATATGGTTTTTTAATAAATATATAGTTAATAGAAATTATGAGTTTAATAATACATATGATATTATGAAAAATATGGTTTTTTACTATGATATTATTTTTATCATGACCTTTATTAACTAGCAATTAATATGGTTTTTTACTATGATATTATTTTTGCAACTAATAATATTGATATTATTTTTGCAACTAATAATATATTTGTATGATTTGTAGAGGATGCGTAATACTTTAAAGAAAGCTTTGTTTCTCCTGTTTATTTTTAGTTACGAAACCATGGGTTCATCTGGGCCAGCCTCATCAGATGAGACCACCCAACATGTATTGTTCGAGTGTAGGAATATATACCAAGAATCCGCGGATATAGGGAAATTGCAGCTGGAGCTTTTAAAGAAGTAGGAGAGACTTATGGATAAGCTTATCGACGGTTTAATAATGACGATGGAGGATAAAAACATCATTGAAAACAAGTGGCGCAAGATATTGAAAGTAGGAGAAAGACTTAATAGCTTTACCACATCTTCTCCGCCTCTCCATTTGGAGCAGGCTCTAAAAGAGACCAGAGTCGCGCGCAGGTTAGTTAATTTTTTGTTTTATTTTTTTAATTATTCTTAATTTGATTTTTGGTTCTTCTTTTAATTATTTTACAAAGTACTGCAGGGCTTTGAGAAGCTTAGTGCAACTAGGCGAAATGCTTGAAAATAGTTTAGCTTCTAAAAACTCTCTGTGCCTCTTTTCTCAAATCAAATTAAGAATAATTAAAAAAAGTAAATGATTCTCAAATCATTTTAGATTCAATTCTCAGTTCGAATTTAACACATGATTCTTACCTTATATCGAACCTTTGATTCTTGATTTGTATTTAACCCATTATTTGTAATGTGCATTTTACCATTGATTCTCAAATTGGAATATCAAATTGGAATTGACACACGTTTCTCAATTCACATTTAATCATTTATTTTTTGTTCATATTTAACATATGAATATCATTTGAGAATTAACCCTTGTTTTTTGAAGGTTGTTGCGTCATCTTCCTGTGAAGCAGAATATATCGCTGCGTGTGCAGCAACATGTCAAGGAATGTGGCTGGGACGATTGTTGGCAAATTTATTTAAAAAGAAGGTTAATCAAGTGGTTCTAAAGATAGATAATTAGTCCGCAATCGCATTGAGCAAGAATTCAGTCCACCATGAGAGAAGCAAGCACATTGATACTCGATTCCACTACATTAGAGACTGTATTGAATCAGGAATGATTGCAATCCAACATGTTTGCACAGAAGATTAACGTGTTGATATTCTCAGAAAGTCGCTATCAAGAAAGAAGTTCCTGGAGATGAGAGAAAAGAGTGGTGTGCAGATGATCAAGTAGAAAAATAACAATTGTGTTCAATCTTAAGGGAGAAAATGTTAGATAATATTGAACACGGTTATTAGAAGTTATTGTGTCAGTTAATTAGATAAGATCGGCTAACTGTTATGTATTAGTCTATTTAAACAAATTTATAGTAATATTTAAAGTGTGGTGAAACAATTCCATTTCAAGTATACTTTTATTTCTTAGGTCTGTCTTGTATTGTCTGCATTTTTGTTTGATTACAGGGACCATAGTTTACAAGGACTCCATTGGTATTGAATCTTTTCATCTTGTGGAAGCGGATACCTAATCTCTTTCTCTTCACCACCTTGTGAGGCCAATTTCTATATTGGAAAAAGAAACAACAGAGAAAAAACAAGGTATTAATCTATTTCCTTATCAGTAGCCCCCTTAGTTCTTATAAAGATAATTTTATGAGAATTATTCAGTCTTCGAACATTACCCCAAGTGAATAAAGCTTCTTTCCTCTAGCCCCTTTATCATGACTGAGCCCAGTGACTTGCAACTTCACTTCGAATGTAAGAATGAGTGCAAATAAGCTCCCCGCTCGCTTCGAATTTATCAACTAGAAATACAACTCTACTTCGACCTCGAATCTTCTGTCTTTAACACTTTTCAACTATCATACCCCTACTTGAAAAATTGATTGGACCCTTCTTGATAGGTCTATGACATGGCAAGCTCATTCCACCCAATTAGAACTGTTTACCATATTCGCCTCTTCCAATTCCCATCGTCGTCTTTTCCCAAGTATAAATACTTAGCTCCATCTTACTAAGAACTTTTTAGTAAAATCATCGTTCCTAAGCTATCTTCATCTGGTTCTTCTTCAACCTTCAACCTCATTAGCTACCTTCACCAGAAACGTCGATTTCTTCAGTCACAAAAAACAATTCCCCAGATTAATGTCTATTGTATGAGAAGATATCCCAAATACAAAAGATCTAAACCCAAAAAACCAAGAAAACCAAAGAAATCTCTCTTCCCTGGTCCTGGTAATCAAGTTTTTGGTGCTTACGACTGGTTCTGTATTGGAGAAAGAGCTGAGGAATACAGAGCTGCTGGATTAATCCACAACGCTTCCCGCTTCTCCTCTACCACCTTCAAATACGGTAACTTCAATTCCAACCTTGTTAATTCGTCTTCGCCCCTAACATCAAACCCAGGATCTAGCCAGCAATCTTCTCCTCCTCAAAATCAATCCACTTTTCCATCACTAAGACCACATCGAAAACCTAAGCCTGTCAATTCTGACAAATCTCCAACTCCTAAAAAACTACAACTTAAATCATCTATCCTACAATCTGAAGCAGTTAAAGCTAAATTTCACAAACACCAACCTTCCTAGCAATGGGTGACGATGCAGAAACCTTCCCTCCTCCCCCACAAGAAATGGTTGACGTTACTCCAGAAAGTAGTCAACCAGTTCTTATGGAAAATGAAAAATCATGCCAAACTGAGACTCAAACTCGCAGTCAGAGCGATGAAGTTACTGATGAAGAAAATGATTCTGAAGCCACTGAATCCAATGCCGAAGCCGAATCCGAGGCGGAAGAAGAAGTAATCCCTTCAAGGAATATTCGAGGAAAGAAAGCTCCTATTACTCTCCCCGAAGATGTTGCCGCCTTGTTTCAGGAAAACCTAAAACTACTTTGTCCTCGGTACATTCTAGCCCTAAAACACGTACCTTACACTTACTACCCCGAATCAGAAAAAGAAAATCTTAAGAAACAATGGGGATTAACAGACAACATCGTTCTTCTTCTACCAATAGAAGGAGAAACACCTTTGAGTTGTCAGAAAAACGAATTGGTAGTTTATCCTGAACTTTTCAATTGGGGACTTCGATTTCCTCTCGATCCAATGATTGTAGAGTACTTCGAAATTCTTGGGTTGTGCCCAACACAAGTCACTCCAAACCAAATGTTCACTTTACTCTCCGTCATTATGGTGTCG